>OV725080.1:18516637-19716637 GCA_928085145.1 Nezara viridula | reverse complement strand
CGATAAGAACAACCATCATCACTTCTTCGACTGATCTCATTTGCACTTGCAAGAATAAATAAAGGTTTTCTTCAACAAGTAAAAGTAAATCGTAATACGTCTTACGTAATACATCTTTTTTATGTGAAGACCTTTGAAAGTTAAAAATAAAATTTTTGACTTCCAGAGCTCATGGTCCAAGGTATTCGAGTCTGACTGATGACTAATAATTTTTCATTAGTCGTGGATCGATCCTGGGGTCAGGAGAGCCTCCTGGGGCACACCCAACCTCTATTAAGTGGGTACTCTCTTATTTAAGAAAAAAATTAATTAATTTGTGATATCGGTCCAATCACCTCCCTGCATAATTGTTGGCCCTTCCAACAGTACTTTCTTTTTATACTTCAAGATTCCTAGAAAAGGAAAATTTAAAAACAAAATCTGTCAGCAGTCAACGGCTTTTCTTCGACACATGTCGATTGTTTTGAAAATAAGTACATAAACCAGAAGTCACCCAATGATGAACTTCGAAACTAGACATTACCATCAGCCGTTTTTTTTTCAAAATCACCCCTGGAAAAGTGTGCATAGATCAGAAGTCTTTGGCCCGCGACAATGTCTTTTGATGAAACAACCTTGTTCTTTTGATGACACTTCAGTTGTCAAATGAGCTTTTTCAGAGAAAAAATAGTTTAGAGACCCCTGCAATAGACTGTAGTGCCAAAATGGCTGTAACGATTTTTAAAAAACTTGCATAAAATGTTCTCCTTGAAGTGCTTCAAATTTTATATATATATATATATATATATATATATATATATATATATATATATATATATATATATATATATATATATATATATATATATATATATATAATAAAACATAAATACGAATAAAAGAGCTAGTTCTTTTTTTTTTTTAATACTCAATAATTGGCTTAGTTTGATACTAAGGAAAGATATGATCAGGATGGCGGTCATAAAAAATAAAATAAAATACTGGTGTTAGGGTTAAATAAAATAAATGTATATGTATAAGATGTAATATTTTTTCCTCTGAAATATACCTTAGTAATGGTTTAAAAAAAAATATAATCTTCATCACAATTTAAGCTATGAAAAATGCAAAATTTTATTTGCGAGTATCTAAGCTAAAAATACAATTTTCGGTGGACTTGGCGCTTCTTTTGAAAGGTAACGAAATTTC
The DNA here is from genome assembly GCA_928085145.1 of Nezara viridula. Classification (NCBI taxonomy): domain Eukaryota; kingdom Metazoa; phylum Arthropoda; class Insecta; order Hemiptera; family Pentatomidae; genus Nezara; species Nezara viridula. Next base: position 19,715,449 of record OV725080.1, on the reverse strand, counting down.
TCAAAACACTAATAATAAAATAAAATATTCTGAATATTTTGTGGAGTTGTACGGAGGGCGCTTTAAACTTTTATATCTATAGGAACATTAGCAAATTTATTAATACTTACTATAAAAAATCTTTATGAGAATAAACCAGAAAAAAAACTATGCATAACACAATTTCTTTTAACAAACTAATTACAAATAAATAAAACTATTCTAATTATTATGAAAAAAATTCTTGTTTTTGAACGTTGATTTGGTTTACAATAAAAAATAAATAAAAATCAAGATATGCAATTTTCATGTAATTTCTATTTGCGTTCAACGAAATCTAGGTCGAGGAGCAGAATGATGAAAATTGGCAACAAGATGCGGATAGGAGAATTTCGTCTCATTCTATTTTTAAAATATTTTTTTAAAAATTTGGAGATGTACTAAAAAAAAAAATAAAGAAAAAAATAATTTTATACATAATGAGATGTTAGTTGATATATGCGTGAATTCACCCCATGCAATCCCGACAGCTGGACGACTCATACTACATACTCCGCATATCCACGTAGATCGTGGACTGGGAAGGTGCCCGGGTGCCGAAGGAGGGCCAATGCCATCCTGGGAGGTCAATGTCGCCGCCCGGTCAGTACCACCTATTGCGCAACCGAGGCGCAATATGTCTTGCAAATGATCCCATCTACGCCTCAGGAATAGACAATCCCATCTATCAGTCAAATTAGCAGAATACAATGTCAAACATCTTACCTGTTTACTGGGCAAAATCGAACAGTAATTCATCATTATTTTGAATACCATTGATATCAATAAATATTAAAGAATTGTGTACAATAGTTTGTAATTTTTTAAAGAAAATTATATCTAAAACAAATCCTTGCCAATGAAGGTACTCCACCATTCATAGTAAGTTTCAGGTTAGCTACGATAACGTGATTTACAACAACCAGAAAATATATTAAGAGAAATATCAAATTTAATTCGTATTTCTTTTTTTACAAAACTACATATAATAGTGACATGCCAATAACCAAAAAAGATTTTTAAAAAATTAAAATTTAGGATTAAATGACAACAACTGATTAATTCACACAATGACGAAACAAATTTTATGACAACCGGATATAATTTCGGTATCTGTTTTAACTAATAATAACAATGATATTTTTTCTGGATCTAGGAGAAGATTATTTCAAGATCTTAAAATCTTAACATATTTTTCCTCAAAGGTGTTTTTTTTTTTATCGGTACACCGCATCTTCCTCAATTCTTCATCAAATCCAATGATTAAACTCTCATTATAAATATCTTTTTCTCATTCAGGTCGGAAAAATAATCACGTCACGAAAAAACATTCATGTAATGAATGAAAAGAAACTTTAATTGCGAATAACTTAAAAATTATTCTTTATTTTTCTTGATTATACCAATGATTATTTAAGATTTATAAAATATTTAAGTCCCAATAAAAAAAATTTTAAAAATCGGAATCGATTAGATATTTGTAAATTTCAAACAATTTTTGCCTACCGATTATTTTCGGATTAGCCAAGTGGGTTCAAATACTTTTTTAAGGAGAAACTTAATTCGCACTTCGAAAAACCCTCAAATACGAATTTTCATAGCGATCGAAAAATAAATTTGTTGTCGTATTCTGGGGATTATTAGCAGAGATACAGACTACTGTAATTCCTAAATATTTTGATTTAAAACGTGAAGGATGTTTTACGATAATTTTTTTTCTTAGGTACCGACAACATAGTAAATGACCCCTTCGTCTTATAATACGTTTTTGTCAATTTTGTATTGATTAATATTCTTTGCGAATTATTCCCACGGGCTAACTGGTATATATATTAATCAAACTAAACTTCTAAATCCGGTTTAGAATCTGTCATAGGATTTTGAGCAAGTGATTTTATTTAATTTTATGTTTGAAACAATCATAATAAAAAATCATGAATTCCATCGCTATGGAAACGTTATGAATATAAAACATGCCAGCAAAATTTATTTTCCACCTTATAACAGAGTTGCACAAAAATCTTGAATTCATCCATATACATATCTGTGCCGCAGAGGTAAAGGACATGTCTATTTAAAAAAAAATAAATAAATTAATAAGAAACAATTTTTAATAGTTCAATTTTCATACCAGAGTGAAGCGACAAGAAACCACTCGACGTTTCCGACTACTTCAGCACTTACTAGACAAACGCTCTAAACTTCCAATTAATTACAAAAGAATCTTAGAAATGACTATAATAAGGCCTATTTGGACGGCGTTGAGCTATGGGGCTCCACTAAACCATCGAATTCCTCTCGTGTCCAATCCTTGCAATCCAAAATCTGTAATGCTCCCTACTTTGTTATAAATAAAACCACCCATAATCAGAAACCTATTTTCTCGTTCGCGTTGCCCAGACTGGATTCTAACTCGAGAATGTTAGTTTACGCATCTACGATAGTATGTATGAAAAATAAAATTAAAGGGAATTCAAAATGTAAATATTAAGTTCACTATATTTTCTCCGCTCCTTCCCCTTCCAAAATTTTAATCAAGCAATATCACGGAAGGAAAAGATAATTTTGTAAATCGCTATCAAATTCTTTAAATTAATTATCTCAATGCTTCTTACTTTGTCACAAATAAAATCATCCATAAAGACCTTAATGTTCCTTATGTTTCTGACCTGGCCCAATCCAGCCTATCCTTCCATAATAAACTTCAAAACCATCCCAACTCTCGTTTCTAACTTTGCTTCCTCTTCAATCCCTGATAACCCTCCGAGGCGTCTGAAAAGAAGATGACCCCGTGATTTCCTAATTTAGACATGTGATTAGAGTGCTACCATAGGCTAGTTTCTCAACAAGTGTTTTCACGTCATTATATCCATATGTTCAAATTTATTAAATGTATTTCTTTTATACAGTTGTAAAAATCATTTAGATATAAAAAAAAAATATAGTTCAAAGTTATGGATAATTGGATATCCGGACAAATACAAAAATGTGATATGGTGTCATTTATCGCCTATGTACAGATATATAAATATTTTAAAAAATTATATTCATATGATGTTTGAAAAACTGATCAGAATCATATGATTGGAAAACTTACCACGCTCATCATCGATGCAAATTATCTATTTTCGAAACTCGAAATTTTTTTATTAAAAATTTTAGAATTTTCAATTTAGAATAATGAATGAGCCTATAAATTTGAGCACGACCAACATCCATAGTAATATACTATTATAGCGATTTATTTTTTATTTCGTACTGTAAATCTCTATAAGAAAAGAAACCAAAGGATAGGAGTTTTAGTTGTTCAAAGAGAACTTGGAAGAGAATAGCTAAGACGTAGAGACCATTGGATCCGTTATGTATTGCCACAGATCCGGCAAACAATGTAAGCCGCCGATAAAGAACCGAAGATAAGTCGGATTTAGAATTATCGACGCAAGGCAGAAACAGAAATAGCGCGGAAAGTATTTTCGGATGTTTAGAGCAGTTGTAGTAATAAACAGACAGGGTTACACAGTATCCTGTTTGGTCTACCAGCTGCAAACCCGCATTTGGTCGCGGTGTACTCTCCTCTCTACTGTTTGGTTTATTTGGAAATTAAATATAAGTAACACTGATATTGTTTACAAAATCTTAAATGTTTGGCTTATGTTTCTTAAGAAGAGGGAGGTAAAAAAACAAAACAAATAAGACAACAAAAACTCAACATAGCTAGATCATGTAACGCCACAAACTTATAAGTTTGTTTATTCAGATTTTGTGTATTTATTATTCCTGGAGAAAAAAAAGTGGTATTGAAACGATACCTGCATTCTTCCAAGGTAAATTGACAATCCATCCCAAATTTTCCAGAATATTCAGCAGCGTTACGATTTTTTTAAATGGTGGGTTGAAACGAATAATGTATTTTTAAAGCAAAAACTTATTTAGGTCTAATATTTACGTTTTCATGAAAATAATTAGTAGGTTTCTTTATTTTAAACGTAAATTTTAGTAAGAAAAATTAAGTCTTTCAATGATAAACACATGTCAATCTGGAAGAAAAACACAGTTTCATAACCAATTTATGTGAAAAAATATTTCAAAATCATTATTTTTAAATTTTTAAAATTTATGAATAAAATTTTTTTTTTTTTTTTTTTTTTTAGTATTATAACAATCTGTCTGTTCGACATTGGTTATAGTGAGGTAGGATGACATTCACACCATATGTACAAAAAAATAAAATAAAATAAATAGAACAAAATAATAATCAAAAGTATATACAATAGACAATAAAATAAAATAACCTAATAAATAAGAAAATTAAAACTAAGGAAAAATAACATGCATACCTATATACAATCAGGCGAGGGAACTCCAGGAGAACCCTGCGCTACTCTTCCAACCGCGTCACTGGTACTAAAGCCAGCGGAGATTGGTCGAGAGCACTTTAGCCACATACACACATGTCTTGAGTGAAGAATCTGGCCATTGCCAGAACTCCAATTTATATAATTTACAAAAGGTCGCGAGGCCACTGCCGTTTCAACCTTCTTGGAGGATTATAGGGATGGGAGATGCTTGATAGGGATTGTGCAAGAGGATTTGGGTGGTAAGTAAGGTTCTGGTGAAATTTGGAGAACTTTTCTGGGATAAGGTCTAGGACAAATGGGATGTTAAGGTCATGATGTAGGGTTTTGTTGGATACATAGAAAGGAGCATCGACTATTGTTCGAAGGACTTTAGACTGGAAGGATTGGATGCGCTTGATGTTAGAAAATTTTGCTGATCCCCACAGTTCTAGTCCGTAAGTCCAAATAGGTTTCAGTATTGTCTTGTAGATCAGTAGCTTGTTTTCAATGGAAAGTTTAGATTTTCTGCTTAGTAGTCGGTATAGTTGGCCGTATCGTCGGTTGAGTTCTTGTCTTTTGAGTCTAGTATGCGGGTTCCAAGTTAGTCTTCGGTCTAAATGAAAGCCAAGATACCGGACTGTGTCTGAATAAGGAAGCTGGATGGAATTAAAGAGTACTGGTGGACAGGAATTGCGTCGGAGTGTAAAAGTAATGTGTTGGCATTTAGATTCATTAACTTTAATGCGCCAGTTATTACACCAGTGCTCAATCAAGGTGAGATGACTTTGGAGATTTAAGGATGCTATTTCGGGATCAGAGTTGGATGATAAGATTGCGGTGTCGTCAGCGAATGTTGCAAGAAAAGTATCGGGATGAACAGGGATGTCAGCAGTAAAGAGGATGTAAAGCACGGGACCCAAGACGCTGCCTTGGGGAACACCGGCTTTAACGGAGTAGATATTGGAAAATTCTGTTCCACAGCGAACTCGAAAGGAGCGGTCAGAGAGGTAGGATCGGAGGACTAGGTACAAGGACTGAGGTAAATGGATTTTAAGCTTGGAGAGCAGTCCGGAGTGCCATACCCGGTCAAATGCCTGTGCAATGTCCAGAAAGGCACCCGAACAGTATTCCTTGTTTTCTAGGGCTGAGGAAATATGATCAACGACTCGGAGTCCTTGTTGAACAGTAGAATGTTGAGAGCGAAAACCAAACTGATGGGAAGGGATATTTTGGGATTCTATAATGGGTAGGATTCGTTTCAAAAGGATCTTTTCAAAAATTTTTGAAAGGATTGGGAGTAGGCTGATTGGTCTATAGGATGTTGAGCTATTGAGAGGTTTTCCTGGTTTTGGGAAAAGGATAATAGTGGAGTGTTTCCATAACAGAGGGAAGTGGGTGGTGCGTAGGATACAATTGTAGATATATGTAAGGAATATGACTGCTTTGGATGGAAGTTGTCGAAGGATTTGAGGTGTAAGGAGATCATGTCCAGGAGCTTTACGGAGGATTAGTTTTTTTAATTGAAATTTTACTTCGGAAGGATGAATAGCTTTTGGGGGCAAGGAAAGTGGGATTGGTGATGTAAGGAGTTCTTCTACTGTTACGGTGTGGGCAGGATGGGATTCCGGATGTGAAATAAATGTATTGGATAGGTGAATGGCGAACTCCTCAGCTTTATCTTCGTCAGATGCTGCCCAGGAGCCATCACCTCGTCGGAGAGGATGGGAAATGCGGTGAGGATTTAGGATTTTTGTTGTGGTTTTCCAAAGGGAATTGTCGCGAGAAGAGAGGGAGGATAGGTAGGAGTTGAAGGATTGTGATCTGAAGGTGGCTAATTCCAGTTTTAATTGTTTGCAGTAGTAATTATAGGAGCAGCGGTCGGTAGGATGTCGGGATCGTTGCCATAATAATCTTGCACGGCGTTTGGTGCGGATTAGGTTAAGGAGGTGTTGGGGTAGAATGGTCTTTATAGGAATTCTGGAGGAGTCTTTTGGAAAGGAGGCAGTCCAGGCGGCTTGTTGGATTGTGGTAGTAAAGGAATTTACGGCACTATCAAGGTCATCGGGAGTTTTGAGGGATATGTTGAGATCAATATTATCGGAGATTATTTGGCGGAAAAGGTCCCAGTTTACTGGGCCCCTAATGAATGACGGTGGAGAAGGTTTGGGAACAGGTTCAAGTGAAACATTAAGGATTAGAGGACTATGGTCAGAGGAAAGTTCATTTAGACGTGTAATGGAACAATTGAGGGGACTTAAGCCGCTGTGGATAAAGAAATCTAGAAGATCAGGATTACGGTTGGGATCTGTGGGCCAGTAGGTAGGAGAGTTGGGGGAAAGGAGGTGAAAACGTTGGGAATTGAGTGCAGACAGCAGGGTTCGGCCACGAGAATTCGTGGTTCTGGAACCCCATTGTTGGTGCTTGGCATTTAGGTCTGCACCCAAGATGAAGTGATGTCCTAAGGAGTCGAGGAGAGAACTGAATTGGGCATTGGATATGGATCGGTTAGGAGGGCAATACGCTGATGCAAGAGTGACCGGAAAGGAGAAGGTTTTTATCACGATAGCGGTGGACTGTAGGAAATCATGTATTGGTAATGGGAGTAGGTGATGGGAGAGGGATTGGTGTACAATTACAGCAGTACCGGCATGTGCTTTTCCGTCAGGGTGGTCAGTACGATATGTCAGGTATTGTGGTATATTGAAGTGCTGTTTAGTGGTTAGTCGAGTTTCAGTAATTAGTGCCACATCAATGTTCTTGTCAAGTAGTAAAGTAGATAGTTCGTCTGTATGATTTCTAACACCATTCGCATTCCAAAGGAGAATGGATATGGGTTTAGGGATGTGAGTCATTTAAGGATTTTTCAAAGGAGGGATGAGGTGAGATACGAGATTCGTGAGGAGTGATATGAGTGGAGTAACAAGGGATTTGAAATCGGTGAGGAAAGATGCTAACAAACTTGTGAGATCTGTTGCATTTGAAGGAGGAGGAATATGAGGAATTTGTTGTTGGTGGTTAGGTATATTAGGATGAAGAGGATTTTGAGGTTGGGTTTGAGGTTGTTGTTGTGGCAGGGCTTGACATTTATCGGTTAAAGTCTTACCTCTAAGTAGTTGGGAGAATGATACATCATTGTTTACAATTCTGGAAGGCTCTCTCTCTCTTCTTGTTCTTAGTGCTTCATCTTGAATCCGGTTTTTCTGGTGTCTGGTTTTGAGATTCTTGTAAATTTGGCAGCCTTTGTAGTTGGCCGGGTGTCCCTCCAAGCATAGGGCACATACTGCTGGATCTTGTATAGGTTTGGTGCACTCTACAGATTTGTGCTGTTCACCGCACTTCACGCAACGCGGCAGATGGTGGCAATATGTCTTCGTGTGGCCATAGGTCTGACAATTATGGCACTGCACGATGTCTCTCTTGGGATATGGCTTCTCAACTTTCACCATTGTATAGTATATTCTTGTGATATCATATATTTTTTCGATATCTGGTGATGGCTCCAAGTCCACGAAAAACAATGGTAGTGGGATCCTATTTCGTAATCCTGGCTGTTCCCTGTCCTCCTTCAAAACGTTTGTTACCTGGCGTACATTGAAACCAAGCGTCGTTAGTTCTTCTTTAATAACTTCAGTGGGGGTTGAGGAATGTAAATTTCTTATCACCACTCGTAAAGCTCTTTCCTGCCTCAGCTGGTAAGTGTGAAAATTCGCATTTGTTTCTGATAAGTACTTCACTATTTTTCGGTAGGCTTCTGCAGAATCAGGTGTTATCTTGGTGTCATTGGTCCTGTTAAGGCATGAATAACTGCCAGAGCAGATTTTATTTAGTTGGGTGCAGAACATCTGGAAATTTTTTATATTTTTCACAAATATCGGAGGAGGCTTTGGTTCTCTGGGTATTGCTGCAGACTCCATTACTTCTTTGTCATTTTGAAGCACTTGGTAGGGGTTTGGAGTAAAGAAAGGTGATTCTTCAATCGTTTCTTGTGCAGACGTACCTGGTTGGGGCTGAGGTTCTGGTTCTGAAGTGTTCATTTTGGTCACTGGAGGTATTTCTCGTAGGCAGCGACGAGTCCTTTGTTTGGCTGGTGAGCTAACTCCGTCTGACCGAGACCTCTTGGGCACCTTACTGGCCATCACTTGCTGATCATACCGCATATCATAAGAGAAAATAAAATAAATAAATAAAAAAAAAAAAAAAAATTTTTTTTTTTTTTTTTTTTTTCTTAAAATAACAAAAAAAAAAGATGCCAACAGTAAATATCAACTGCTCTGATATACACTTTAACTGTATCACGTGAATAATCAGAGAGATTCCGCTATAAAATTGGTAAAAACTGAGAGAGGAGTTGAGGAGACAACCCTCTCATCAGCTGATCCACTGCCTTCTTTGAAATAATATTCATGTGATAAAATAAATGTGATTTTAGGCAATTATTTTTATTACAATACATTCCATATCACGGAAATACAAGAAGTAAAAGCTTTGCGACAATTAATTGTTGTAATTTTGCAGAAATTACGGGTACTCCAAGGTGATTGGATAGGAATCTAATAATTTCTTTGCACAACTAGAGGTTAATCTCAATTTTGTTCCTAATAAACCTCAAGGTAATTAAAATGTACTCAAAGCTTAATAAACGAGGAAATATTTCTAAAAGTGGGGTAAATGTAGTATAGTTAAATATAAGATTAAAAAAATCACAAATAATTTCTGACTTTTTTTTTTAACGGAACTTAGCTGTATTTGTCCGCCCAGTAGTCATCTTTAGATAGTAGACAATGACAACCTCTACTATAGTTTAAAGTAAATTTAATTTAGTTTGCTACGGAGTAATATTTAATTGTTTAAATCAAATGTTTATTAAGTTATCGCTTCCTAATCAAAAAAATCGTGACTCGCTTAAAAAACCACAAATCTTAAGCTTGCTATTTTTCTGCTGAAAATAGGGCAATTATTTACATAAATATTTTTGTAGATCTGGATGCCTACTATTAACCTTTTAAATATTTGAATCTACTAGTATAGAGTATACCCATACTAATATACCACATATCCCACTTTTGAAATACAAAAATTCAATTTATCTTTATATAAAAAATTAGCCTTAAAGATAGAGTATTTCATGTGGTGAGAGGGAATTTTTAATATGTGTGTCGTTTCCTGACCGTACCTCAATAACTTATACTTGAATTTTTTTTTATTTATGTAAGAAAGAGTATACCCATTTCTTATTTATAAATAATGTAACTTGTGGTTTATAAAAAAAAAAGCAAAATTTAGATTAATATAGTGATAAATTATTGTTGAATTTTTTAAGAATTTTCAATCATATTTTCTATTATGAGTGCGGATGTTTCAATCCAATTTCGTGGGTTTTCTCTCCATGACTTCATTTCAAATCTTAAGCACTTTGATAATTGTAAATTATCAGGCGATTCCTTATCAGCTGTCGGATTGTTATCTATGCCGCTGTTGTAATGTGTAACAATATCGATACTTGCTATAATCGATCAAGCAGCCTGAGTGCCCTGTCATTAGAGATAATAATTACATCACTAAACCATCTTGATGATAAATTATTTAAGTTTGATCTACAAATAGGAAATAAAGTAAATAATTTAATCACATCCGCCGGGCTAATGGTATCTAGTATCTAAAGAGTATTGCCTAAAAGTAGCAGGACAAAATTAGCTTTCTGGCAGTGAACGTGACCCCCAAAAATAAGACCCATATGGAGCAAGGGTTCGGAATAAATTTTGTACGGAACTAAGGTCAAAGTCCAAACAATTATTCCACCCAAAATCGATATAAAAACCGAGTAGTTCTGCAAAATTGTGAGTATTATCTAAAAAGAAGTTTTAAAAAATTCAAATTACGCATTCAAGGTGAGTACATGCCTGGAATATTACAGCAACATTCTTGTTAAAATCCACTTACTACAATTTTAACTTTATATTATCAATTTTACACTTTTTAGCTCAAACTATTTTTATTAAACTCGTTAAATCGATGTAAAACTACGTGTTTTTTAATATTAGGTAGCTATTATCCCCATTCCAACCGAGTTCAATAATGAAATCTATCTAAAGTGCCTACAATTTCGTTTATTTGAAACGTATATATATATAAACTATTCAATAATTTGATAATTAACAAGAGGAATAAAAAAGAAAGAAATATTTTTTCAGGTTGAAAAGAGTAATATAGGTATACAACACCGTAAATAATACTGTTGGAAATTTGAATATTTAAGAAAAAATAATGCCTAACATAATATAAAGACGTAGGCGATAATGAGAAAAATATATGGTAATTTCTTAATAACTTTACATCTGATAATACAAGAAATTAATCTTTTCTCCAGGGTGATAAGTTAAGTTGTGCGAAACACGAAAAGCAAAAGATTTGTAGTAGCCTTTTTCATGAATCATAGGTGATGGAGAATAATAAGAGTTTTGGAATGTCTGATAAATATATTTTGATTAATAGAATTCAGAAATAAAGTTTAAATTTTCAAAACATCCAAGAACGAAATATAGTAGCTCCATTGATTTTTAAATTCTATTTAATTTCCTCAGTTATGTATTTATGAAAAATTAAATCACATTTTTAATTGTAAAAAAAAAATCAAAATAAAATACAATATTAAGGAAAATTGAAACTTCCTGAACATTGTTCGTTATTTTATTTCTCTATTGTAAAAAAATAAAGTAAATAATTTTAACTAATTTAGAAGAATCACTGAACAAGGATACTAATTAAGATCAAATCAGGAAATTTATGAGAAAATAGAAAACCTGAAAATAAGGTAAAAATTCTACGCACCAATGATCATAATGAATCTATTCAGTGTCAACAAATAAATTGTTGGGAAAAAAATAGTAAAAAAAAAAATAGAAAAATGAAAAGTCTGAGAGATTGTACAAATCAAATAAAAGAAGAAATCCCATAACCTAAAATTTGTACTAGTGACTTAATGGACAGGTTTTTTTTTTTATATAACTTTATTTTTACATCCATACCTGTCACACCAAACATAATTGACAATCAATGGATTGTCTGACAAGATTAGAAACAAAATAATAATGAAATGTCGTCCATGAAGAAGAAAAGAAAATATCCAGCGATATCTCTTCCATGGTATTATTTCTGACTCAAAATGAAATTAATAATAATAATAATAAATTAACTCTCATCCACGACCTTTTCAGCCTCCTCGTGATTATGGGCATGTCATTAGTGGCCATTCTTACTATAAGCTTATTGTTATGTCTCTGTAAATTGTCATGAAATCTTTTGTAGTGAGTTCGTTGTGCATTCTAAGGTCAGTGTGTAAAGTCGCGTGAGAAACGTGTCAAGTTGCTTGTGTAGTAAGTTTAAACATTTTGGATTGAAATCTTTGGAGTGTTTGTAAGTGTGTCTTTTTAGCAGAACCGAAAATTTGTAAAGCGTAAGACCAAATCGGTTTTAGTAAGTATGTGGAGGTAGCAAGTTTCTGTCTCAGTTTTAATTTTGATTGCGGTCTGAGTAATAAGCAGAACAGTTTAATTCTTTGATTTAAAATTTTACGTTTTTTCTTAATGTGTTGGCCCCAAGTCAGTTTGCGGTAATGGTATGTTATAGAAATATACAGGAAGGCAAGTTTCGCGTCTTAATATAAAATTTGTGTGTTGGCATTAGTCATAGTCATGGAGAGGGTTGATTTTAGAAAATAAATCAATGAACTGATGGTTCTTAAAAGAGATAAGGAAAAATTCAGCAGCAGGGAATGAACAGAAGAGAAAATAAGAGAAGAAAGTAAAAAAGAAATGGTATTTGCGTTGGCCAGTTGAAAAAAAAAACACCAAAAAAAAGAAAAAAAAACAGACGAAAAATGAAATGGAAGTGGAGTTCATGGTACACAGGGTGCCCGTAAGTAGAAGGAAATATTTAAACAGACAAAAGTGGACATTAAGAGCTACAAAAAGTTCATATCAATTATAGGTCCAATTTTCTGTAAAAAAGTTGGAAATTTTTGTTTGTGTTTTGTCAAGTGTCACATTTATTTAAGTAATGCATTGTATTATATAATTATCTTTAATTTAGGTAATTAATAATTATTTCATAATAAATCAGATAAAATTTACTTCAAATTTTTGTTTACATGTTTTTGTTGAGTTTGCCTTTGTTAAAATAATTAAGGAGACTCTTAAGTGGCTGGTTGGTCACTAAATACAATAATGATCAATTAATACAATAGAGTTCTTGGTAAAAAATATTGCTTCATTATCACTTTAAATTTTGTTATAAATGTTAGTTTATTTTTTCAGTAATTTTCATTATGATACATCTTAGGTGAGGTAGGAAAAAAATCCTTTTAATGGTTTTAACAAAAAAGAACTCAATCTGCGTTTGAATTAAATTTAATCAAGTTTAGTTATGAAACAATTACCTAAATCAAATATTTTTTTAGTTATCACTTCCTTTAACAAAAAACAGGCTCATTTTTATCACATTATTACTATCCGGTTGAAACTTCGTAAATAGCTTCATCTCATCGTAACCTACAATTATTTTATTTACGAAAATTCTCGGAATTGGGGCGTTTTCAATCTGGAGGTAGGCAAATTTTCTCCATTTAATTAGGTACTAGATAACTTTCGGGAAAAATGGCGGTCTTCAAAAATGTGGACCTACACCCAAAAATTGTCAAAATAACGAGGTTATATAGACCAAACGACCCAATATTTTTGTAGGCCACATTTTTTTTTATATCGATTTTGTGCTCAAGTTATCTTATGATTCAACCAGTTTTAGTACCTAATTAAATAGACTAAGTTTGTAGTATCAATTCCGAAAATTTTCGTAAATATAATATTTTTAGATTACGATGAGATGTTTCAGTTTACGAAGTTTTAGCCGGATGTTAAAAAATTGATAAAAAGGGGTCTGTATCGCGGAGTAAAACTTAAATTTCAAACGTTTCTATGGAAAATCGGATCATAGCTTATATGTACTTTTTTGTAGCTCTCGAGGTTTATTATCTCCTATTTAAATATTTCTCTTAACTTACGGGTATTTACTAAACATAATTGCTAATCCCAAAATTGTTTGGAGTCAATACTTATTATATGTTTGATTTTGGAGGAAGAAAAAGCAATTCAGCATTACCCTCTGTAGTAAACCCAAAAAGGAGCAAAATCTAAACCGTATCGCTCGTCAGGCATCATACAGTATACATTTTTTTTTTATTAAAAAAAAAAGAAAGTAAACGCATACGTTTACGTTATAAAAAAATAAGGGAGTAATGCTACCCAAAACCGATACCGATGACGTCCATAACGCTAATACTGACAGGCGTTAGTGACAGATCTTTTTCACAATTCTGTCGATACAGGGCCGACACTTCCTGTGCTACGCTACATTTTAAATCAGGCGTTTTTGGAATATTTCTACAGAAAAAAAGAAAGAAAAACCTTATTACTTCGCAGAATCTTGATATGGTAGTCTCCTAAAATTTGATTGCACGAACTTGAAGAATAATTCAGATTGTTAGTATTTTTTTTAAATTGGTGGAACTCCGTCGACTGGCTAAAATAAGAATAAAAACTCAAAGAAGAGACATTAAAAAATATGGTCAGGATATATTTGAAGGATTCACAAAACAAATCCTTAAGTCTCTCAAAGTTAAACACTAGCCATTTGATGTTTAGTTAGTTCAGGGATCTATCATATTCCGCGTACATTTTTATAAAATTATTAACATCCTTCTAAAACTCCGTTTAAAATTGATTAATTAAACGAGGTACTAACAACTCATGAATTCCCATCTGCTCTCCACTTGAATCTTAAAATCGATAAATAAGGTGGCCTACAAAAACATGTGACAGTTTAGCTTATATAACCTCGTTATTTTGAAATGTTGGAGTGGATGTCACGCAAAACGACCAAATCATTGAAAACGCCCAATTTCTAATAATTTTTTTAAACAAAAAAGTTCTAATTTACAATATCGTGGAGCCATTTACGTGGCATGTTTCTGGGTTCGGCAAACGTTTCTGGGGAATACAAGAATTGAAGATGGATATTGATACTTTTAATATTGACTGAAAATCGATAAAAGTGAACCCACAAATGAAAAATTAAAAAAAATAACACCAAAAATCATCTTTCCGAATTTAAGATTCCATAGGATAAAATACTGATTTCTAACATACATACTAAATAAGAAAAACAATAACTGACGAAACGACACGGCCAAATTTAACAGTCTAGTCAATGAATGATTATTGAATTGAGCAAATGGCGGAGACACAATTTTTGACAATGGGTCATTGTTTGGTCTAGTAAGGAGTCAACATACTAAAAGTCCCCACTCCTAGGTGGTGAGTCAGATATGGGGGGGGGGGGGCCTAGAAGGTCCCTTTTGTCGAATTTTCGCTTATATCAGGAAAACTATTCATCTCATCTACAAAGACCTTCCATGCAAATCAAAGTAGATAAAATTTACAATATGATTGATTAGATATCTTTTATCGCTATCTAGTTTAGTTTCTGAGATATTTCACCTCAACTATCGCTAATTTGGAAAAATAAAATATTTACCTCGTTTTTTTTATATTTGACAAGCTATATAGCTTGATTGCCTCGTTCAATGCAAAAGAAAGTTTTTAAGTATTAAATTTTCTTCAAGCATAAATATTATTTTACTAGTTTATCTACAACGGTTCCAAGTTAAATTAATTATATTAAATTAATAAACTACTATTGAGTAATATAATAACGTATATTATAAAAAAAAAATTTTGTTTTCACAAATACTCGGAATTGATATATGAACTTATAATTAATATAAGCGAAAAAAGTACCTTAGGCCGACCTGCTTACTAGTCAAAACAATGTCCTAAAGTCAAAAATTGTGACCCCGCCATTTCCTTTTCAAGCATTCATTGACTAGACTATATCTTCTAGAACTACAGATCATCACTTATTAAAATTTTCTGATTAATCTGGTAAATTTTATAGACAAAAATAATTCCGCCTCATATCCAACTTAATAAAACTTTCACACATCATGGGGTTTAACGTATGAAACAATTTATATCTAGAATCTAACGCATTCAATATCTAGGAATCTATACTACTATAATATATAATTTAATTTTATAATTTTATATTAATATAAAAATATAATTTTAGCATGCAACACAGTGGCGTAGGCTATTTGGAAAAAAAATCCCATGATGTGTGATCGTTTTATTAAGTTGGGTATGAGGCGGAATTATTTTTGTCTCTAAAATTTACTAGATTAATCAGAAAATTTTAATAAAAATAATATTAGACATTTCCAATAAAAAATTAAATTAATAAAAAATGTATATTCTTCCATCCTAAAATTATCTTGAGGAGAGTAAACAATTTGCTATTCGCTGCTATAAAAAAAAAAAGTACGTTCATAAGGCTAATTAAATAAATCAACATAGAAAAAATTCCTCCAAAAATAAAATCATCTGATTAAATTAAATTTTGGTATTTTTTGCAATGAAGTTTTCATTCAAGTTTAAATTTTAAAAAAACCTGCTTGGTACTCTCTAAATAAGTTGAACCTGGGTTCGACCGTCCCCTTCGCTTTCCCCTATATAAGCCACTGGTTTACCAAAACACGTTCACACAAATAAAATACAAAGACAATACAATATTCTTCGAAAGGTCGCTAAGGTCCCTTCGAAAAAAAAATAATATTTTTTTTTTTCAAATAACACAATACATGACGACATAAGCTGTAATAAATAATGTAAAAAGATTGATTTGCAGCAATGATTTGTTATTCAGACTAAGATGTTGTAAGACTAAGTTCACAACATTACTTACTTAAATTCAACTGGTTCAAATTGTGGAAAATTGGACTTAATAATGACAAATTCAAATATCTAACATTTACATTACGAAAAAATACCTGCCCTATAGTTTATATTGACAACATCCAAATTCCTCAAACGGACTCAGTTCTTTATCATGGAATTACATTTGACAGAAGCCTGCATTTAAAACTGAAACTGTGACAGAAACTGAATATACATTCTTAAATAAATCCATTTGGACATAACCATTACAGATATACGGTAGTGCTAAAAAAAAAAAAAAAAACCTTAAAAAAATTCCAAGACTACAATTTCATACTTTTGAGAGAAAGTATTTTATAAGCAATGTTTATGATAAATACTATTGACAGGTTTTAAGATAAGTCACATTTACGAATAATATAATAAATAATAAAATGTTGATGTTGCAGAGTATCGTTACGCTATCTTATAATTTTATGGCATACTTATCGTATTCCGGAACAGATGTGAATCTCATTGTAAACATTAAATAATGTTACCAAAGAACATCCATTTAATGTTAAGAGGTAGTAAACGAAAAATTATGTTCACTCCGAACCAGACAATGTCACTAGGCGTTGATAATGTTATTAAAGGAATATTATATCGATTTGTTACCCTATTAATGCAATAAAAATATGGTGCCGCGCATCACACAACTTTCACTTCCCTCCCCTTTAAGTTGGAGTAAAATAAGGTATATCCATATAAAGTAAAAATAAAAATAAAAATGATATAATCATATCCATCAATGTTTCACTCGTTTTCTTGGATAATTTTTTTTCGGCCGTCAACTAAAGCATTCATAACAATTCAGGAGTTTTTTTTTTTAATTCAGTGGATCAGTGGAGCTTTTCTAAAATTTGTTTTTATTTTTTATTTCTTTATTGAGTATTACAACAATCTGTCTCTTGGACATTGGTTATAGTGAGGTAGGATGACATTCACACAAAAAATAAAAATAAATAGAAACAAAACAATAATCAAAAGTATATACAATAGAAAATAAAATAACCTAAAAAATAAGAAAATTAAAACTAAGAAAAAAAAAACACATGCATACCTATATACAATCAGGCGAGGGAACTCCAGGAGAACCCTGCGCTACTCTCTCAACCGCGTCACTGGTACTAAAGCCAGCGGAGATTGATCGAGAGCACTTTTCTAAAATTATGATAATTTTTACGATTGTCGACAAAATTTCGATGGATTTTCCCAGCCTGGGAAAAATATTCGTGCAGAAAATTTTAATTTTTCGATTGCTATAAAAATTCGTATTTAAGGTTTTTTATGAGGCGAAAAAAAATATTACCTATCTTAGTTTTTCATAAAAAAAATATTACCAAAAGGGATTTTTAGTTTTTGTAATTTTTTTTTGTTGTGATGCCTCTACCCCGAAGGGTCATTGGCATATCTTATATTTCTACAATCGGTAGTAAAATTTAATTTCTTTCAGAGATTTTATAAGAGATTGGACACTAATTTCTGAGTCTTCTAGAACATCTCGTATATTGGAACTCATCTTGAGTTTTTTTCTTATAGGGGCATATTGTAGGCATTCAACCAATAAGTGAGTGACTGTTCTAGTTCTATAGGATCACCACACGCGACACAGGTAGGCGCTTTAATTTAATTTATAATGCGTTATAACTCATTTAATACAATAGTTAATATTGTTTGCTTATTCTACAAGCAAAAAAAAAGAAGAAATAGATTGATATTTTTTAACCGAAAAATCCGGGCAAAAAAAAAAACAACTACATACATTTTGTTTGAAATTGTATAAAATAATTTTTTCTTGGTCCCATTGGAACGATTTAGTATCACCGAAAAATTTACACTGACTGTAGCCTGTCGTTGTAAGTGCCAAATTGATAAGGAACAAAGAAAAACTCTACATTCTGAAGGAAATCGAGGTTCCTCAGCTAATGACTGAACTGAACTTCCTGAATTTTAAGAACTTTATGTGCAGATGGAAGGAAGTTGTGGGTCGAATCCACTTCTCCTTGGGTAGGAGAGAAGAAACTATATCAGGGACAGTAGATAAGAAGAAGACGGCGGTCAAACTAAAGTATGAATAACTGAAAGCTGTTATAAATAATGTTAAAATATTGATTTGCATCAATGATTTGTTATTCAGACTAAGATGCTGTAAGACTAACTTTACAACATTACTTACAATACAAGATTGGTCCAAACTGTGGAAAACTGGACTTAATGACAAATCCAAACATTTACACTTCGAAAAAATACCTGCCTTATAATTTATATTGACAACAACCAAATTCCTCAAACGGAAGCAATACTTCATCATGGAATTACATTTGACGGAAGCCTGCATTTAAAAATGAAACGTAAGAAACTTAACAAACAACTCTATTCTATTTTTTCTAAACCATAAAAACTGAAACTGAGACAGAAACTGAATAAACACACTTACTTAAACCCATTTGGACATACTCATTACAGACATATGATATTGCTAAAAAAAAAAACCTTCCAATCCAAATTATTACGATTCATAACAAAAGATGTGCGACTTATAAAACTCTACATACTGACATCCATCTTCAAACAGTTAACCAACAACTAACGACCCATTACAAAAGATTTTATAGAACATTAAACAGATATAACAGTAGATGGATTAGAGGCATGGAAACAGCTGACATACTCCTGAATATGTGGAGGAGATTAAAAATATGTGGATGAGAGACCTCGTATATAACTCAGGAATTCTTAAAACAACCTAAGTAATTAAAACAATTCAGTGAAGAGGTGCTGCTGGGTACTTTCCTTACCCGTCCCTGCCGTGTCATTATTTCTCGTATTTCAGGTACATTTGCTGATTGTCGACACAACTTGAAAGGTGCGGAAAAATATTAAAAGCCAAAAGAAAAAAAAACTAAGGTGTATGCTTTAGAACACACGGTAGAAGTGAAAATATCAACAAGGCGAGATTAATAATATGAAATATAAATTATAAATAATTGCTCATTATAAAGAGACGGAAATGCTAAACATTTCCCTAGCTTTCAGTATTCAGGTCCGATTTTTAGTTTATGAGATATTTTAATCCATATCTTCTATAAAACAAATTATCATTTCAAAAAGCAAGGAGATGGTCCGAGGTGGCGGTCATAAATAGGCTAAATATAGGCAAAACTATTTTATTAAAAGCCAACGTTTCGACCCGACTTTGCAGTTCTTCTTCAGGGAGGTATGTTCAGCTAGGAGTTTCGCTTAGAACCCCGGACCATCTTCTTCCTTTATAATTCAACTATTCACGGTCAACTATTAAATGTTCTAAGTGAAACTTAAAAAAGTTAATAGACTCGCAATGTCGGGTCGAAACGTTGTATTTTAATAAAATAGTTTTGCCACTATTTATCCTATTAAGGCCCGGAGCATCTCCTTCCTTTATAATGCAATGGTAAACTATTAAATTCAGTTCTAAGTGAAATTATCATTTTTCATCACGATTTTTTCCTTTTCACCTCTCTAATATGGCGTCACGTTAAGATACAATTTTGAATAATAGCTCATTACAAAGCTGATGAAGTGATGGACATTTCCCCCGCTGACAATATGCTGGTCTGAATTTTAGTTTTGAGATACTTTAATCCATATGCAAAAAAACTTCAATTAGTCGACTCCCGCCGACTTTAACGGAGCGTTACACATCAGAGATCTGACGGCTCCATTTAATTCACTCTCCAAGAAAAAAAAAAATGTAAAACGCGACAAAAGAAGTTTTCACTTCAAAAATAAAATAAAAATATATGTACATCATCTCACTGCTGCTAACGCTCGTACGGCATATACGGCAGTTTAATGTGGAAAATAAAATAAATTCAATAGGTAAGTTTAAGTAATAACTGATCCTGAAAGGACCTAAACCCAGTTTAGCCAGACCCTCGACCTTAGGACTGAAGGCAGCCATGGCAGACTGAGAGATCCCAGAGGCAGCTAGGCCACAACAAGGATTGATTACAGGAGCTACCTTCCTTCCTCTGCTTCAGCTACAAACAGAATCAGGGCGATTGATTGGCTGGCTCTGTGGGGTGCTTCCTAAACTAGTACGGCTCCTTCTAATTATCTCCATCTTATTATGATGCATCTACAACAATTTAGAAATTTGTTTCTAAAATTCAAGAATTTTTTTTTAAAAAATCTGGTGCGCGAAACACACAACTTTCAGTCTACTTTGAATAGAAATTATTTTCTGCCAATATTGGGCTATTATAAATTTGTTGAAGTACACTTTTAACGGAGCTATAGTTTAAAGCTTACAGATAACAAATCACTAAGACCATTAAGATTACAAAATCTCTATTTATTATATCGACGGTATGCAATAAAAATCTAGTTTCATAAACCTCACAAATGAACCTCAGTCTCTGCGAGCCTTTCAGTTGACAGAATGACTAACTCGAATTAAAACATTTTTAAATAATGGAATTTTAGTGATATTTATAGTAGGAAAAGTTATATCTATACAGACAGTGATTACGTTTATTCCAGAGTAGGTGATTTCAGTGTTGAAATATAGAAGTGTGAATAAAGGTACGCATTTTGTCACTAGAAGCATCACTAAAATTAATATGGATTAATTTTGGATTGTAGGATTCGTCACTCTCTGTTACCTTCTACAACTTTATTTATTTGATATTACTTTTTATGAAATTCCCGCTTTCCAACATATGTTATACTTATGCCTTCTCACTGTTCTTTTCCGGAGATTCATTTTCAACCTGGACAAACATTTTTCTTTGAAACTTCATATTCTTTGAAACTTCATATTTAGCATTTTTTTTTTTTTTTTTTTTTACGCCTAGGGGAATTATCAGGAATCGAGGAAGAAGCGAGGCTGGAAACAAGTGGGACTGGAGTTTATCATGAAAGGATAGGTATCTGGCTCGGGCTAAATCAGCAACATATGGAACATTAAGGTCTTTAAGAATGGTTTTATTTGTGAAAAAATATGGGGAATTAAGGATTTTACGAAGAATTTTGGATTGTAAGAATTGGATACGATAGGAATTCGATGGTTTGGTAGAGCCCCAGAGCTCAACTCCGTATGTCCATATAGGTCTTATTATGGTTAAGTAGACGAGTGCTTTGTAATTAATTGAAAGTTAAGAATGTTTGTCTAGTAAGTGTTGGAGCAGTCGGAAACGTCAAGCAGTTTCTTGTCGTTTCAGTAACTATGTAGATTCCAAGTGAGACGTTTATCCAAGTGGTGTCCTAGGTAGCGGATTTGTTCAACAGGAACTAGTGGAATATCATTGAAGGATATTGTAGGACAAGAAGTTGTAGGTCAACGACGAAGGGTAAAGGTAATTTGATGGGATTTATTGCAATTTATTTTTATTCTCCAGTTATGAAGAATTTTTCCCAATGGAATAACCAAGAAATTCCTACTCTAAGATACATTGAATAAATTGCTATATGTTTCAATTCATATATTTCTAGTCAAAGCGATTAATTACTTATGTATTAAGCACTATGTTTTCAATGATTTTTTTTTTTTAAGTTTTTTAACTCCATTGAAATTCTTTTGATACTTGAACTTTGTTATTACAATATTATTCATAATTCTGTTTACTTTAAATACAAAAAAAAATATAGGCGTAAACAGGAAGAAGTAAATAAGAAAAAAGTGTTTAAGGTCACGACAAATACGTGTAAAATATTTGTACAGAAAAACACTCGTAAATTCGGAAGAGCAAATATATGTTTGAACTTTTAAGCCAATTCTTCTTTCAATCTTTGTTCAAAATCGCTAAAAATTATCACTATTTTAAGGGGTAGTTCTTATAATTCATTGCTATTAAATTTTATTCTAATTAAATATTTCTGAATTATCTAATTTTCGCTGTTGAACTATTAAACTTATATATCGTTCAGTTAAAAATTACCAAGCTAAAATATGAAATACATGTAGCTATTTTTATCTGCGTACTTTTATACACACTTTTTTTTTTTTATAAGCCAGGATAAAATCGATTAATTCCAATGATTTACGTAAAATTTAATTGCTTACGTTATTCGAGAACCGGTTCATAAAACTAAATTTAATATTCTCTAACACTTACATTAAAATCTCTCTCAGTTAAGCTTCAAGTCAGGCTTCAGAAAATAAATTACGTTTTTTTTATGTTTCTTTATTTCGTGAATTTCCACAATTAGGATTGTTGGTTTTTAAATTGGAACAACGGTATACTAAATGAGATTACGAGGATGAGACAAAATTGTCAAGAATTTGAGGCAAAATTTCTTTAATTTGTTATCCCATTAACGAAGACTGACCCATTAAAAAAAATTTGATTTAAATTCCTGACAATTTTGTGTCATCCTTATAATTCACAAGCCGACTACTCAGTCATCTCTAAATGAGATTACCTTTTTGAGTTTAGTATGAATCTTTAATACTTTTGGTTTATTACTTTCAATAATAAACCATTGTAATCGAACAAAAAATTCAAAAACTTAACCCTCAAAATTTGAGGTTTTACGTTTCTTTGGTCGTCCGCGCATTTTCTCCGACACTACTGGACAGATTTTTTTTTTTTCAAATTTGGACATACCTTCAGAGATATTTTTTTTCTTGTTTTGAGATTCTTAGTTCATTTTTTCAGTTTGCACTCTTAACCCTGAAACACGCTCTATAGATAAACATAAATGTATATATTGTAATTTAAAAAATAAAACCCTTAAAGGGAGAGAAAACAAAGGTAAATATTTTTTGAAAAAAAAAATGAATATTCTAAAATCAATAGACATTTTTATAATTTACACTAACGCTTTTATTTTTTATAACCTTATAAATTACAAAGACTTTTTCTAATTATTCCAAAGATATATATATTTTAAAAGATAATAATAATGTAGCTCAATATTATCAAAATTGATTTTTGTTTTTTTTTAATTTCTTCGTATCGAAATAAATGCAACTTCTGCGAAAATAGTTGTAAAATCCAGAACCACGGCTGTTTTGGAATGTCCAATCAAAATATTTGCTAATCTAACTCTGTTAGCGCGATTTCATTATTATTGCCCAATAAGAAACAGTGATTTAGGGCAATCTAAAATACAGTCGGCTCTATAGATTCTAGACCAATGAGTAAAAAAAAAACCATTAAAAGTAGTTGTATAATGGTCAATGGTTATTAAACACTACATCATGCAGTACATTCCTGCAGTATTGTATAATTATAATAAAATTTTATTGAATAGTTTTTATTAGGTAAAAATTGTATTATAATAATCATTCAAAAAGCAAATATAGATATTTTATATCAAACAATTTGAATTCACTTGCTAAATTATTTTGTACATTACAAAGTGTAAGAAGACAACTGCGTAAAACGTTGAGGACAGGTGTCGTTATATGAGTTTTCTTTGCTAAGTAAGTTGATGCAGATCGATGTTAATTCTTAGCATGTATGGAAGTAGCTTATTTTCTTGTTTGTGCAATGCAAATCAAGTAATAAAAGTATACGGTGCTTAGTTGTTGGAAGTAACGTTAGTCTTGGAGAGTGAGTAATCTGGATTTGAAAATAGAAATGAGTGAAAAGTAATATTGTTGATTTATAGTACTCAATGTTACTTGATTGAAACGCATCCAAAATTCCATGTTTTGTTAGAGGAAGAGTGAACACTAGTGTTGCAAAAAATCGGTCTTGGTCTTGCGCTTTGCATACCCTCCGAGGCGTCTGAAAAGAAGATGGCCTCGTGATCTCCTTGTTTAAAAATTTTATTAGAGTGCTACCAATAGGTGCTTTCTCTACAAGTGTTCTCATATCATTGTATTACTATTTATCGCATTTACTAGATGTATATTTGATTTAATACAGTTGTAAATTTAATAAATAAAGAAAAACAAATTCGAACAACTTAAACAAAAGTCACTAAAAATTAATGAAAATTTCACAGGATCATGACTTTTTTTTCTGATTGGGGTATACTAGTAAGTGGTAAGTTTATATTTAATAAATTTAAAGACTTAAAAGAATAACTCAAATTAATTCTGATACTGGTAATTCAATACATATAAATATATTGAATATTAATAAATTAAACAATTATATTATGGAGATTATAATGATTTTTAATAAAATTCTAGAATTCATTTATTTTAGTAGCTGATTTTTTTTTCTAAGAAAATTATTTATTCCAATTTTTATATCATTACTCACATATGAGCCTTTCAGTTGACAGAATGACTATATCCAACTTCAACATTCTTTTTTATTATCAATTTTAGTGATATTTCTAGTGAGAAAGTTAACACCTTTATAAAAAGTTTCAACACTGCTATCACCTATTCTAGAATCAACTTACTGTTTATACAGATATCATAATTTTTCCAACTAAAAATATAACTAAAATAACTTGACTCAAAAATGTTGAAAATGGAGTTAGTCATTCTGTCAATTGGAAGGCTCATATATAATCAATATTAGTTCAAATATTTTAAAAACATACACAGTATTGTTTAAATTTTTTTTTATTATTTATTTATTTACATATATGTATATTATACATTTCAATGGACTTAGGGGCTGATACTTCACCCCACCAAAAATGGTAATGCTTTTTTCTCATTGGTCGTCTATATTTGTTTAGTAAGTGATATAAGCAAAATACTTTAGCAATCACAATGATAACATATACACACCAACTTAATGTGAGCACGTATCAAGAAAAAGTAAAATAAATATATCTCTAAAAGTATTTTCTTTTTTTTGGGGGGATGGGAGGAGGGGTTGGCTTCTAGGATCATTTATACTTCAATTTACATAGGTAGTTTTTTCTTTTTTTTTCTGATCAATTAGCTTTTTAAAAATAAAATTAAAAAAGCCCCCCACTCAAAAAATAATGAAATTCTGGATCCGCAACTGATATATTGTAATACTGGTCTATATTTTCTATTAATAGAAGTTTCACCAACTAAAAATATCATCACCACGAGGAAATGACAAACAACCGCAAAGAACTGATCTCATGTTCGTTTTTGTTGTTTGTTGAACTCATTGATTCAGTTATGTAATAGTTCATTCATAACTGTTTATTAATAGAACAATACATCGTCGGATTAATATCGAAACCTATTCTATATTTATATGATTATTAAAGGGTTTATAGATCTTTTCATCCTTCTAAACTAAAAGATACATATTAAGAATAAATCAAATCTTTTTTTCTGACACGTGTCCACCACGTGGATTATCGTAAGCCTCAAGTGTTATGCTATATTTAATTTATTTCTCTAAAAATAAACCTAATCTTTAAATTATAATCTTTTATTTTAGCTTTAACATAATAATGAGGAATTATTGAATACAAAATAATAATAATGAAGAATTATTGAATACCAAATAATTTTTGATACACACATGGGAATAAAAATTAAAAAGACTTAAGAAAAATCAGACAAGAATTTGAAAAATAAGTATTTCTAAAGTTGCAAAAATTAATATTATTCTACTAGATTGTCATAGGTAATTATTTTAGTTAAAGCTTTATAAAAGATTATAAGTGATTTCTTATGATAAATGAAGTTAATATAATTTTTATAAATATAGTTAATATAATACTACTAAAACATTACATATCGTCGGTTTATTTGGAAAATGTCGTTAAGTAACATTTGATTAAAAATTAATATAATTCGATGATTTTATCATCTTTGATATTAGAATATTTTGCACTTGATGAAATAAGTATATATCTCATATACTTCTTGATACATGGAAGGTTTTGTTTAATCTTGATGTATTTACTGCCCTTTTATATATATAAATTATGTAGAAATTCACAAACATGTACTTAAAAATTAAATCTCCATAAAAAATTAACTAGTTTCTGTTTTCATTATACTGACATATGTTTTCTTAAGTAAATAAATATGATAAAATAGGGTATGCTTTAAAATGTGAGGAAATGTGACGTATTGCCAGGAAGAAAATAATTTTAGATATATCAAAACTAGACAAAACCTCTTTCATTAAAAATAATATACAAAAGCAGTGGTGTTAAAATTATTTACTGGTATAAATTTTATTAATAAAAATAGTTATAAACAGATGTATAATTTTTTTTAATCGATTTTATGATTTAGATTTTTATTATAATTTGATATATTTTTAATAATAAAAATGTATTAATGATTTTAAATTATATAAATATAAAAAATAAAAATAATAAAAGAACTCCAGACACAAGGCGGAAAGATCTGAGACCTACCTCAACATCGGTTGACTTGTCCCTTATCACCACAACCTGCTACCGAGCGCATGGCACTTGTACCACACAAACACAATTTTTACGTATAATTTACATAATCATTATTATACACAATTATAATTTCCTTATTACGAAAGGCAAACAGTATAATTGTATATAGATTGGTCAGTGTTATACAAGACTGGGTCCTTATCAAAGGTATCTTGCACGTGTTTCTGAACTTAACACGTGTCGGAATTAAACGTTCAATTAACCATTAAAACGTTTTACAACCAATATAAAATAGACACGCAACTGTGTCTAATCGTTATAAGACTCGTGACAGAATCAATCGCTATAAAATAGCGAATCTTTAAATATCTATAAAATCTCTCAGTCGATAATGCTTTAAATATCTCACAATCAGATAAAATTTCTTGTTGTTTATAATTCTATATTATAAAGTGTAAATATAGTTTAGCTGTAAATAGAGAATTTTAAAGATAAGATTAAAAATATTACCTTGAAAGAATGACAACACATGGTTTATTTTATTTTTTCATTAATCCAAACTGCAATGAGGCTGTGTATATATCCATAATTGGTGCACTACACTTCACTTCTTTGCACTGACACAGATGCACTAAACTATTATATTGCACTAATAAATATAACTTAGATGATAACCGGAGAGCACGTGCGCTAAGCGAGGCATAACAGTGTTGGAACCTACCGCACAGTGCTGCCACTGGCATCTATCCACAGCCTCTTCCGTGGGTCTTATCTAGCCATCTTATACAACTATTAAGACAATAAATATAATAAATAATTTATAAAAACACCATTAATAATATCGAATGGTATAATACAATGTATAATACAACTTAACACCCTCTGATGACACGAGCGCCTGTTTGGAATTGCTAATATCATATTTCGCCCATGCTTTTTAGGAAGTGATCAGCAAGTGAGGGAAGTGTTGCGTCATATCGATTTTTTACAAAATTTTACAATCGATAATAAATAACACGTGGACCTATTAAGTCTTAATTAATAAAATGAATGGTTGATTCTTAAGAAGTCAACGATGTAAAAAGTATTGTACCTATAGAAGTTAACAAAAATAGACATTGTTTAAATATAATTTTTTATGTTAATAAAAATATTATTTCTTGTGTTCATTATTCCTAAAATTGGTGACTTGAGGATTTATTTGTTATATAAATTAGGCCATTATTCACCAACATTTTATTTATTAGGTATTTTATTGCGACGTTTCGACCATTACTAGGGCCACTTTCAAGTCTTATTGATTACTCCAATTAATATTCATCATCAATGTCGTATTAATTTGTTCAGAGAAAAATTAAGTAGTCCTACTAACTAAGAGTCCCAAGTCCCTCCGGAAATGACGTAGAGAAAACTCTTAAATAGCTGGACAATTTAATTTTTCTCTGAACAAATTAATACGACATTATTAATGAATATATATTGATCACTAAGACTTGAAAGTGGCCCTAGTAATGGTCGTAAGCGTCGTAATAAATAAAATATTGTTGAATAATGGCCTGATTTATACAACAAATATAAATATTATTTTCTATATATGGCCGGTTTATTAGGAAAAGTCACTATGTACATTTTTGATAAAACATAACTTTTTATAATGTTTTTGTGAATTTCGAAGGTATTTACTATTTACTAAATATTAGGTATTTAGATACAAGTGCACAATATTATCATTTGACAAACGAAAAATTCATCAACTATATATATATATATATATATATATATATATATATATATATATATATATATATATATATATATATATAGTTATATGGATAACTATAATAATATAAGCATATAACCATATATATGGAGTCATTAATTTTCAATTAAATCGATTTAATTATTCTCTGGAAGAAAAAATGTTTTATATAGACAAATAAACATTTTTAAAAAAATCAATAAAAATATTTTAAAATATTGATCAATTGAGTCGTTTATTTTCAAAATGAACCCTAATCATCTTTAAGCACTTTTAAGAAAACTTATATCCTCGGTTTATTGCAGAAAGCTAATTAATGATATTTCATCCACATCTATATTCATTCACAGAAAAATGTGATATATCATAACCTTAATTTACTAAGGACTTGTGTATCAGAAAATTATGGGCTTGTTGAAACTATATTCGATACTTAAAATGGTTCGTGTTACTTTTGTACACTGCGTTTTGTTTTGTTTTTTATCGATAAATGACTTTAAAATTCACAAAAAAATTACTAAAGGTTCAGCTCCAAAAAAGTATGCCTTTTTGCAATTAATCAACGCGATGATATTATATATTTTTTTAATATGATTAATGATAAGCCATTGATCATTTACCTAAAACGCTTTGATTGTTTACTGGAAGAAAAGAAAATTATCTAAAATTTATTTATTTTTTGTTACAGATGTGGAGAGAAAAAATTCTTAAAATATCGTTCAATTGAGTCGTTTGTTGCGTAAGTAAACTCTAATCGTCATTCACAATTTTTAAGACAACGTGAAAAAATATATCATTAATTTACTATTCATAATCTTAAATCAATAATTTTAATATATATATTTTTTTCTAGAATTTTCTCCTTAAAATCACAAAATTGTGCGCTTGATATAACTGTGTTTAATATATAAAACAGTTTTTAGTAGTGTTAATTCATTTATTGTGTTTTTTTTTTATGAATAAATCAGGTCGAAATTCTTGAAAACGTTCTTAAACAGTTGGCTATATCAAAAACGTACGTTAGTGACTATTTTCGTCGATATATTAGTATTTTTATCAAATGTTACGCCAATAATTTTTATAGAAATTGATTTCATAATTTTTAAGAGGAAAATAAAACATTAACAGGTATCAAAATAATTATTGAAACAAATTTCGATCAATTAAACCGTTTATTTCCAAATTGAAAGTTATTGAAAGTTATCATCATTGACCAAATTTCAGAAAATGCGAAATAAGACGTTTTCTATTACTAATGTTATATTAAAATCACTATTAAAAAAATAAGTTAATAAAGAAATTATTTATTTGTATTTTTCGAAGACTATTTTAAGAATTTAATTTATTTATTATTTTAATATACATAAATAAATTGAATTGAATTGCTTTTGGAGCGAATTAATCTCCAAGATGCGTTTTGGAAAACAAAATATGATATATGATTATGGAAGAAACTTTATTTAAATTTCAAAATTTTATTTAAAAAGATTAAAACGGCTCAAAAGCTGATTTTTTTTTTTTAGATACGCCAAACATCATGCAAATTTCTTACAAAAAAAAGAGACTATTCATCACTATTTTTTTAAATATTATGCATTGGGAATTTCGATTTACAAAAAAAAATATAAATAGATAAAATGAAAATAAAAATTACTTTAACTTTGAAAATAAGTAATTCAATTAGTTATATTTTAAGATAATCTTTATTTCAATGCATATATGTCCCGAAATTTGTCTCAAAATTATTTAATATACTTTTTTTAATTTTCATTTTCTCCAAAGAACTATTAAATCGATTTCGGTGGAAATTAATGTCATCATAACAAAGAAAATAATAATAATTTCTGTAAAATGTGAGATGTTTATTACAAAGAAGAATAAAAAAACATATAAAATTTAATCAATAATTAACTAAGGTTTTGCAAAATACTATATTAAACCCAAAATTTTATGCCAAATATGTAAGATATATTACGTTTCGGATTTTATCAGCCATTTTCAAATAATCAAAAATAAAGTGACAGATATAATAAAATCTTTTTAAAAAATACTGTAGAGTAAAGCTGGGGAACCTGCCTCCGTTTTATAGTTGCCATTTAACATTTATTAATCTAGCGCTAGAATTAATTAAAATTTAATTATTCCAGATTTTTTTCTGATCTTCCATTTTATTTTTCAACAGTTACATATATATGTAAATATATTTTAACACATATATTTATCTATAATATACATATATTTCTCATTAGGAGGAGACACGTTGTATTCCTGTCATGAACTCAGTACAAATAAAAAGTAAATTATTTAAGTAACTAAAATTCTGAAATTAATAGCATTAATTTAAATATATCTATGTGGATATGTGTATTCAATGATGAATACAAATAGTAACAGTAACAGACTTCCTTCGTCCTCCATTATCACTTGTCTAACCTAACTGCGGCATTTAATGATAAAAAGCTTCCTCGCCTATAGTTTATAGTGTACTACGGCTTGATAGATCTTATCAAAGAAATGTAAATTTAGTTCTGTTTTCCACTTTTTATCAAATTTATTTTGCCTTTAATTCATCCCGTCAGCTTTCATTATTTTAGTTATTTTTCTGGAAAAAAGTTTCATATATTTCTTTTTAAAACAGTTTATTTTCGGCCTAAAAAAAAAAATCGTCATCCTTATTTAACCGTCGTTAACGATTAAAAGAATTAAAATATACATTCGTAGGTGGGATCGAATGTGACGAAAAACGCCTAAATTTAACTGACTGAAATACTTTTCTTAAATAATATACCATATTATTTTACTTAAAATAATATGATATATTATTCATGTTCATTGACTTTACTGAGCGAAAATCTGTGGAATTAGTAAGTGTATTAATTTTTAAAATAATATGTTTTATAATAAACCAAAAACATTTAAACAACTGAAATATGAAGGATAATGAATGAATAAATACATTTATTTAAACAAAATCATATTGGAAAGAATCAGGAATCTTACTATTTTTTTCAATTTATATTATTGTTATTTTAATTTAATTTTGATTAATACTTTTTATTTTTGTGAAACGATTTCCCCCAAGATTTTATTATTTATTACTTAAAAATATGTAAAAAAATCAATTATTTCTTTTTTTTCTAAGTTTAATGAGAATGCATTTGTATTTATAAAAATAGATTTTAAAATGCATTTTAAAATAGATTCTTAAGCTGTAAATAATCTAATATGAGTTTGTAAAACAAGTTAAGGGAGTCCCTTAACGTGTGGAGGGAGCCTTTTAAACAAATTAAAATGTTATAAAGTTATTTATTTTTCGGTTAACATAACATTTAAAACATATAAAATTATATACATGTGTGCTTATTTGTTTTAGGTGAAGCATTTTACAATAATATAAAATACAGTGTGTGTTTTTACTTCACCAAATTTATTTCATTTTTACATCGGCTATCTTTCGGCTAGTTAGACAGTTTCAAGTCATCTGTAAGGCAAACACTATTAATTTCATACACTGTTGCAATTTCACATTCTATAATGGTGATATTAGTCATATTTAATTTAATATTTTATGAATTATAACCCTAATCAATTTGTACCATAAGATAGAATGAGATTATTTTTATACACTGGCAGGCAAAAAATTCCACCCACTTGATTCTTTCATGTTTTCATCTAAAAATATTTCTGCTTTGGATTGGTCTATTGTTTTTAATGAATAAATAGGTAATCTTTTTGTTTGTTTTCAATTAGGAATGTTAATATAGAGGACAATAATCCTTAATCCTTAATTCAATGAAATGGTTCTAGATTCCAATGTTTACTTGTTATGGAATCAAAATCTTTATTCAATATCATTAGTTCGGTGCCGTTTCTTGCAGCACATTTCTTAGTCTCCGGCTTTTAATTTTTTCAATATTAAGTTTAAAAATGCCTCTTAGTGCTGAGGATGTTGCGCGTGGTGTGGCACTTATTGATGATGGACATTTCATTAGATATGCAGCTAATGCTTTCGGAGTTCTATATGAAACTTTACGAGACGCCGTAAGGCGTTTTCGGGAAACTGGTTCTTACAATAGAAGGCCCGGTTCTGGACGGCCTAGGGTAACAGAACCACGGGATGACCGGTTTTTGACTTTGAGAATTTTACGAAACCGGCACCTTACCTTTGTTTAAGCGATTCATCAGCTCGAAGAAGTTCAAGGTGTGCATATTTCTGAACGTACCGCTCGGAGAAGATTAAATGAGTACGGATTAATGGCTTTTCGTCCAGTAAGAGGACCAGAGTTGACCAGAACTCACAGAGTAACAGGGCTGGCTTTTGCTCGAGAACACAGCCATTGGACTATGGACGA
The DNA here is from genome assembly GCA_928085145.1 of Nezara viridula. Lineage (NCBI taxonomy): Eukaryota > Metazoa > Arthropoda > Insecta > Hemiptera > Pentatomidae > Nezara > Nezara viridula. The sequence continues at coordinate 19,682,877 of OV725080.1, read as the reverse complement.
ATAGAGTGCTGTACTTTTTAAAGATGAGTCAAGATTCGCTCTTCGATCTCCAGACGGGCGTGAAAGGGTGTGGAGAAGAAGAAACGAAAGATATGCAGCCTGTAATTTTTCCCAGAGCCAACCTTTCCAACGTGGTTCCTTAATGGTGTGGGCTGGGATTTCAACGGAGCGCCGCACAGATTTGGTTGTTGTTTGTGGAGGGTCTTTGATGGCCATTCGCTATGTAAATATTCAACTAGAATGACAAATCCTATCTAGAAGACCTATTCTTCTCCCTTCACCTCTTTATCGTTCCTTTTTCTCCCACTCACCATACTAGCAGGTCCGACACTTGGCTAGATTTCTATATTATAGAATCCTCTGTAAAATTCTATATTATAGAATCTGCACAAAACCTCCTCTCCTCTTCACAACTGCCAGTATCCTTTTTGTCATCTCACGATCTGATACAAATAACATATAATATCCAAACTCCTCCTATTCAGCCTCGAACTATAACCTTCCGGCATCTAGATTCCCTTAAACGAGAACAAATATTACCTGACCTGGAAATCCTATATTGGAATAAAATATATTCTTGCACTTCTATCGACTCTATGGTCGATATTCTTACTACCAATCTCCTCAATATCCTCAATACCCATGCCCCTCTCAAAACCTCTACATTTCGTCACCGGCCTGCTCCTTGGATGTGTCAGGAAATTAAAGACCTGCAGAAGAGGCGCGACGCTGCTCGTAGAAGCTTCAGACGTACTAGGCTTGCAGATGACTACCAAGCGTTCAGGGTGCTTCGCAACTTGACACAAACAAGGATCTGGCGTGCGAAGTCCCTCTACTTCCACGAAGCCCTTTCCTCAACTCCTGACATAAAATCAAAATGGCGACTGCTTCGTAAACTCTCCCTTTGTGATCCTTCCCGATCCCCTACCCCAGCCTTTCCAATATCCCCTGATGATCTAAACTCGCATTTTATATCTGTTGCTAATACCTCTCCTTTATCGTCCTGTTCCGACTTCCCAATAGAGATACCATTTAACGACAATAACTTTTATTTTTCCGACATTTCCCCTACAGACCTTTTAACCGCTGTAATGAAATCCCACACCAATTCCATAGGACCTGACGGCATCCCTGTCAAACTAATAAAATTATGTCTTCCTGAAATCCTCCCAGTCCTTCTTTTCCTCTACAATTTCTCCCTTCAGAATTCAGTATTCCCTACATCTTGGAAACAAGCCATTGTCCTTCCTTTAAATAAAAATTCTAATCCGACCTCAGCCGAAGATTTCCGCCCAATCTCAATTCTTTCCAACCTCTCGAAACCCCTAGAAAGATTGGTGCAATCCCAAGTCTCCAACTTCCTTGAAAAGTCCAACCAACTTGATCCTCTCCAATCTGGTTTCCGTCCCAGCTACTCCACGCAATCCGCCTTAATTAAAATCACCAGTGACATTCAAACTGCAATAGATGATAAAAAGTTAACCATCCTTATCCTTCTCGACTTCTCCAAAGCCTTCGATTCCATTAACCATTCCACCCTTTTCAACAAACTGAAATTATTATCCTTCTCCAATAGTTCCATCTCTTGGTTTCAATCTTTCCTCTCACAACGTACCCAAGCAGTCTCCATACCCAACCAACCAATATCTGCCTTCCTTTCTTTATCCTCTGGAGTTGCCCAGGGTTCAAGCATATCTCCTCTCCTTTTCAGCTCCTACATTAACGACCTACCTAAATCAATTCTCCATTGTTCCCATCATCTTTATGCAGACGATTCACAGATCTACCTATCATTTTCCCCTCCTGAGTTACTGGGAGCATTTGCCAAGATCCAAGAAGACCTAGATCGAATCAGTGCCTGGGCAAATGAAAATGGATTAAGGTTAAATGCCGCCAAAACTCAGGCCATTGTCATTGCTTCCAAGCCCCTTCTTAGATCCCATCCAGACTTTCCAATCCTTCACCTTAATGGCCAGCCAATCTCCTTCTACTCCTCTGTTAAAAACTTAGGATTTTTCATTGATCAAAACCTCCTTTGGAATCACCATATTTCTCATATCTCTCGACGGACAATTTCCACCCTCAAACTATTCCATCGCTTCCGCCATCTCCTACCTCAACATACGCGTAGACTCCTAGTTTCCTCTCTCATTTTCCCCCACTTTGACTATAGCTGTGTGGTGTATGGTGGCCTCTCTGTGGAGCTCCGTGATAGACTGAAAATACTAATGAACAGCTGTGTAAGATTTGTGATCGGGGCCCCAAGATACTCCCATGTTTCTCACCACTATGCTGAGTTAATGTGGCTTTTCCCCTCCTTCCGAAGACAATATTTCCTAGGTACGTTCCTCTACCAAATCATCAACAGCCATCGTCCTTCTTACGCCTACAATCTTCTCCAGTTCAAATCCTCAGTCCATTCCCTGTCCACAAGATCTCGACCTTCTAATCTTTACATGCCTTCTCACAGTACTGCCTCATTCCAAAATTCCTTTGTTGTTCGCTCTGTCAATTTCTGGAATTCCCTCCTTATCAAAATTCGACATTCCCCATCCATATCCAAATTCAAAACCCTCCTATTCCAATTCCTATCCCAAGAACAGTCAGATAGTTGCTAACCATTCGAGCTGATTTTAATAGAGAATTTGATACATACAAATTCATTGATACATTTTTATTTTTTAATTCTTTATTATTTTCTTAAAAGTGTATACTAGTGCAAATAGCTTTAAGTGCCTTGTCATAGTATTAATTGTTTTGTATATAGTTTCGTTTTTTGTATATAGAATGTTTACCTTATATTTTTTTTACATTATTTCTTTTTTTCGATTGATTTTATTTTGGCCAGATGTGATCTTTTAATTTTGTTCTATTTTGTTATTCTCAAGGGACTGTGTCCCAGAATAAAATTATTTTTCTATCTATCTATCTATCTAGATGAGATTTTGGAACTTCATGTGTTGCCTATCCTCAACGAAATCGGCGATCGTCCTATTCTAATGCACGATAATGCACGCCCACATGTCGCCCGCATAGTGCAGACGTTCCTTCAACAGAACTATATTGAGGTTTTAGCCTGGCCAGCACGTTCTCCAGATTTGAACCCCATTGAGCATTTATGGAATAACCTCGGAAGACGAATAAGAGCACATGCAACGCTTTCTGATACACTGCAGGACCTTGAAAGGGCTCTTCGGGAGGAATGGGCTATCCTCCAGCAAACGGACATTTCCCGACTGGTGGAAATTATTACGAGGCGTCTTCAAGAAGTAGTGAAGGCAAGAGGAGGAAACACGCGCTACTAAACGATGATGTAATTAATTTCTTTTAGAATAATAATGGTTCGTTTTTCAATTTTTTTCTCTAATCTTTCTTACCCAATCACATTTTGATTATTAAAGGTAAAATAGATTATAAAATTCCATAAATACTAAGTTTTATCAACAAATACCATGTATTATATACAAATACAACTTTACAGAAATATTTTTAGATGAAAACATGGAAAAATCAATGGAATTTTTTGCCTGTCAGTGTATTAAAAATTGGATATACTAAGACTTCAAGTATATTAAATTTTAAATTGTATTACCCTTACTTTATTTTTTTTAAAACTTATGATATTTACAACTGTATTAGTCTGAATACATCAAGTAAATGTGTACAGAGAAATATTATCACATGAAACACGCTTACTTTATTTAATTATGATTTTTACATGCAGTCCATAATTGGATTAAAGTCATATGTATGTGTGGCTGCACATTGTTATATTAGGGTAATTATTAAACTGTTTGAGAAATTAAAATTTCTAAGTACCATAAGTGGACAGGAGCAAAGCACAATAATGCAACTAGAAATATCAAATTGTTGGTTGGTACAATGTTATATAGAAAATGAATGAGTAATACCAAAAAAAGTATTATATTTAAACATAGATAAGACAGTTATTGTAATTTTTGACAGTTGGTGCCACATTACAAAGTCAAGTAAATATAAAGGAATCTCTGACGATGGAAAAATTATTCCGAAACGTCAGATATGATTAAAAAAGATTAAAGATAAAGTTTAATTGCCTTAAACTTAAAAATATAAACCGAAGCATCCTAGAGAAAGAAAAACAAGAAGATTAAAATTTCAATTTTATAATTAGATGGCATATGTGCTGTTTAGTCCTTGGAAGTGTAAATTGATTCTAAAACTTTTTGTTTGAAGCTGTTTTTTTTCACTTATTAATGTTTTAGTGTTATTAAAGTCAAAATTGTGTTCCTGTTGGGTTCAACCTCCCAACCACTCTTAAACTTGACTTTAATCCAATTATGGACTACATGTAATATGCTTGATTAAATTAAGTATGGGTGCTAAAATTTAAAATTTAATATAATTGAAGTCTGGTGATCTTACACTAGTATATCCAATTTTAAATATAAAAATAACCTCATTCTATCTTGTGGTTCAAACTGATTTGCAAATTAATAAATTTACTCAACCCAATTAGGATTATAATTCATAAAATGTTAAATTAAACATTACTAATACCACCATCATATAATGTGAAAATGCAATAGTATATGAAATTAACAGTGTTTGTGTGTATGATGGCTTGAAAATGGCTTACTAGCCGAAACGTAGGGGATGTAAAAATGAAATAAATGTGGTGTGAAGTAAACCATAGCTATATTTTATAATATTAAAATTTATTTATATATATATATATATATATATATATATATATATATATATATATATATATATATATATATATATATATGCATATTTATATTATATAAAATTAAAAAAAAAAACACTGGAAAATATTAGTTTACATAAATTTATGTAAAATTTACAATGACATATGCTTGTAAGAAATATGTCTAACTAAACATTTGTACAACTATCTTAGAGGGCACTTAGGACTGACATCGCTTATCGTGGGGACATGAAGCGATAAATCTTTTCATTGTTTGTTTGACCTCAACCACTCAAATCTTTCTCCTTCTTACTATTTCTATTGTATACTTGTCAGCAGCATCAATGCTCATTGCAATATGTTTAAAAATATAATAAAATACTATTAAAGTATTGGCAAAAAATAATAAATTATATAAATAGTAAATTATTGGAAAAACATTATATTAATTGTTTAGGAACTAACAGAATATATAATTATAAAATATCCTATTGAATTGTGATAGATACTTCAAATTTGATATAACGTAATGATTAAATTATAGAATATGGTATGATTGTAAAAATATATAAAGAAAATCTGGCACTGTGCGCGCATCACACAACTTTCGCTTACCACCCTCTTCTAAGCAGAAATAAGTATTTTCAGAAAGGGGGGAAGAGAAACTATAGGACCTATATTTATTTATAATTTATTGTGGGAATTTTTATTTGTGTACGTTACAAATTACATAACTAAATTACAACCATTCTCTGTTACGATATTTTATTTATCCTTTAGTTAATTCTAAAATTCTTTCATATTGTATATTTAAATATCTTTTATATTAGAGATTAATGAGAAATGGTCAATTGTTTCAATTTAAAAAAAAAAAAGATAGGTACTTTAGGAAAAGCTAATATTGAAAATTAGCCATTTAAGCTCTGTTAGACAACATCAATCAGAATAAAAACTATATTTTATTTAAAACTGCTTAATTTTATACTGATAATATGAATTTAATCAAAATCGTTAGAGCCGTTTTTGAGAAAATCGTAAAAATGTGTTTAGTCCAATATATAAAGTGCCACTTCCGGTTAGCCGATTTTGACGAAAAAGTTGCTGTAACATGTCTAGTATATAAAAACCTTAAATATGAAATTTCACTTTCGTACGATTTTTGGTTTTTAAGCTAGACTGTTAACACACACTCACACACATAGACCAATTTGCGGGATTTGGTTATTTGGATCAAGGATACCTCAAAACGTGTATTTCCTTTGAAAATTAAGATTCGAAAATTTTCAAGATCGTAATACTTTCCTTTACTTTATATTTCATATATAAGTAAGTGAAAGTAATACTTATATGGTAAATACTTATAAGAGAGGCAGAGCGAATCGGCATACAAGTAAATGAAGAAAAAACAAAATATATGATAAATCGAAAATGCTACTCGAATTATATGATCTGCATAGAAGGGAAATCATCCAAATTCCCTTTCACTATCCTTATCTAGTTCCACTCATCCCTAAAATCCTCCTCGAAGGTTGATGCGGCAGTCGCCCCGAGATCTTTTCTAGTATATATCATATAGTTTTGGCAATGACCAGATTCTCCACTCCAAGATATGAGTGTATGTGGCTAAAGCGCTCTCGCTCAATCTCCACCGCCAGTGACGTGGTTGAAAGAGATCTCTTGGATTCCTGCTTTTCCTTCTATAGTTGGAGGGACAAGCCTGGGATTCCCTGCCTGACTGTATACATTGTATATGGATATGACTGTGTTTATATGTTTTTAATTTACTTATCTTTAGGTTATTTTATTTTTTATTGTACATAGTTTATATTTTCTTTATATATGCTATGAATGTGATCATATTTCACTGTAATTATTTTCCACGTGACAATTTTATTTTTCTAAATAAATAAAGAAAGAAATCTGAAATGGAAACCGCAAGTGGAAATTTTCTCAAGACAAAATATTCTTTATCTTTTTCGGACATGAATACTTCGGTAGTGAGAAAGTAAATATTTAACTCAGATTATAGCATATTGTAATTCTGATTGGAGAATATTTCAGCGTTGGATAAGATCTGAATAATCTAATCAAAAGCTGACAGAGAATAATATTAGGAATTGAGGGAAGCCTAAACCCTGAGTGGGTGGGTGGTGGTGAGGTTTCGTTAATTTTTTTATTTCAGGACCAAAATGTTGAATTTCCATAGGAATTAGCCTGGAAGGCCCAAGTCCTGTTCCTGCTTTCTCCCACCTTAATATAAATTACCTTTCTCTTCTTTCTACTTCAGCTCTTGGGCTTTTAAACCCGTTCGTCAACAAATAACCTTAATTTTTCTTTGCTCCGGGAAAACATCTTTACCCAACTTGACGTTTATGACTGTCATAAAATTTTGCATTTTATTATATTATATATTCATTACTAGTACATATTAGAGGTTTTTCTTCAGCCGGACTTTTAAAATGTTGTCTCCAATAATTAACATGCCTGAATTTCACTAGGAAATTAGAGCTTTGAAAAAAAAAAAAAAATTAAAACTATGATGTGTTCTTAAGACCACACGATAGATGTGAAAACATCTACAAGGCGAGATTAATAATATGAAGGCGTAGGGAGAGAGACGAAGGGGAGCAATATCCTCCATAAAAATGTTTAGGGGGCGAGAATATCGTATCGCCCCCTCCCAATAATTTGTTGTAAAAATAAATCAAAATCAAGAATAAATAGGCTACATGAATAATGAATAAAATTTGTAAACTAAAATCGATTAAGAAACTCTACCGGAAAGGAAAGCAGATCCATATCAGCAAAATAAGGTACTACAAGTAGGCAAAATGAAGAGACCCATATACACTGCAATGGAGAGAAATTAGAAGTCGTCTCAGACTTCACCTACTCAGGAAATGATGTAGAAAGATCGGGGAAAGTGGAGTTAAAAATATCCAATAGAATAAACAAAGCAAATGCAGTCTACTACCAGATTTACAACACCGTTGTAGGAAAGCGGGAAGGTTGACAAGAACGTCAAGCTCCATATATTTAAATCTGTATACCTGCCAATACTTCTATAAGGAGCTGGATATTGCAAGACAGGCAAGAGAGCAAAGTCAATGAAATATCTGTGAACAACAGTCGGTAAGACTACGAGGGACCGGGTTCGTAACGGAAGTGTACGCCAGGAGCTGGGGGTCGCCTCATTGAAGGAGGCTCTGCAAATACGCCAGTTGAAATGGTTTGGCCATGTCATTAGGATGGAGCAACATAGGGACCCATTGAAGACGATGGGCTACGGATGGCAAAAGACCTCGAGGACGCCCAAGAATGTCATATCTGGATTAAATTAAAGGAAGAGGCAAAGATCTCCGTCGAGCCAGGAACCTAGCAAAGAGTGGAGTTCGTGGTACCCCCTTGCTTATCCCCTTGCTGAGAGGCACGAAAAGGAGAAGCTAAAGAAGAAGAAGACTCTTACGCCGAACAATAAGTGTTGAACGTGTACAATAATGAATTATATTCCGCGGTACAGACCCCTTTTTATCGAATTATTAAGATCCGCCTGAAACGTCATAAATAGTTTCAATTCGTAATCGTAACCTATTAGAATTGTGGCATTTTCAATCGAAGGGGGGGAGAGGGCAAACTTTGTCTATTTAATCAGGTACTAAAAACTCGTAAATACTCATTTGCTTTCTTCTTGAATCGTAAGATAAATTGATCACAAAATCGATAAAAAAGGTGGCCTACAAAAATATTTGTTCTATATAACGTCGTTATTTTGAAATTTTGGGGGTTATGTCACGCCAAATGGTTCAATAATTTTTGATGCCACCTTTTTTCTCAACTTTGTGATCAAATTATCTTACGATATAAGTAAAAAGAAAATGGGTATTTACGAGTTTTTAGTATCTAATTAAATAGAAAAGTTTGCCCTCCCCTCCCCTTCAGATTGAAAATGCCACAATTCTAATAGTTTTCGTAAATAAAATAGTTGTAGGTTACGAAGAGATGAAACAATTTACGAAGTTTCAGGCGGATGTTAATAATTCGATAAAAAAGGATCTACAATAGTTGTAGAATAAAGATATTTCGCTATTATCCCTTATACATCGAATGCATTAAAGTTCTCCCTACATGTCCTATACGGAAACCTATCTGATAAGAGAGTTCTCTCAAGGCCAGACTGGAATACTATAATATACTAACGATAATATATGTTCTTTTTTTAATGTATGTTTTTCTTCTGGTTTATTCATGCAAGTTATACTAAATTTTGTCTTATATCAGTAAGTCTAGGAGGCAGTAAGGTTATAGTATGATATTGACACCTGTGAGTAACGTCGACACTCTAAATATATAATACGACTGCTAATCGTGACTATCATCGAAGATGATCTTCAAGAAGTCAACTACAATACATCTCCAAAATAATGTACTTTTTTTTTTTACTGTGTAACAGAAAAAAAATATACTTAGTTGGAAGATGACAATATAATTGCAGAAGGTATACCATACAGACAGCGATGGAGGAGGCAGCTGTAGACTAGACAGCAGACTAGAGCGCCCCATTATCTCTTGCACCCCAGCCCTAGCCCTACCATATGTTGCAGTAGGGTTGGCCCTCTGTCGATAGCAGGATCGATTGTGGTCGCCGGATGTTTCCTATATCGATAGTATCTCATATAATAGCGGAACATGTTCAATGCTACATCCTTCAATAGTCTGGTTTGATCAACTATGTGTTCTAGAGATCAGGATGTGATCTTGCCTTCTGAGGACCAACTGAGTCCCTAATCGGACACATATTAAAATATAAAAGGATGTGCCAATATTGGATACAGGTCTCAATAAAACTGTAATCATAACATGGATAACAATAACTAGTAGGCCCGTACGAAAAATTCGAACAGCGTATTCTTATCAAAAGCCAATTAATAATAAAATAAAATAATGCAACATATCTAAAGATAAAGAAATGTAATGTTACTTTATCGATAAATATAACCGAAAAAGAAAACAAAAATTAATTTAAATCTTCATTTTTGTTTGGAACCAACATGTTTATAAATTTCAATAAGCCGTATCTTTGCTAAAAATTTCGATGATTTTTTTTTCATTATGTAGTGAATTTAGTAATCTTTTATATAATCATGAGCATAACCTTTATATTATATAATCATGGAGAAAAAGTGTGTAATTTTTTAGTTATTCGCAAATAAAGTTCGTTTTCTTTCATAACTTGTTTGCCTAAATTTTTCGAGGTGATTGGACTATTTTGCCCGCCTGAAGGAGAAGGAAGCCTTCGAAATTGGTGACTCAATCTTGAGATTTAGTGAAAAAATAACGATGATATGGCTTGCCGATCAAAAAAACCATCGATAAATAATATAAACTCCTCGTCTTTCGATCATAAAGACCTCAAGTCGACGAAATGAGACATGTATTCAATGACAGTACTACAATTAATGTAAGGTTGTGTGGATGCGAACCCTTTGCCTTGCGTTATCTCGAAAATAGTACGTTTTTAGGCTAAAAAAACAGAGGACCCGATAGTTCCGGAGGAACTATCCAGATCTTGCTGCACGCATCAAAATCTTCAAGATCCAATTTGTCCCGTATCGATCTACAAACCTACCACCGTTCCAGTATTGAAGCCTAGCAAAATGTTTGTATCGACTTTATTTATTTTAGAAAGAAAAACAAAAGTGGTGAATACGATTCGCTAACCTCCTGTGAAATTATGAATCCAACGGTGCCCCATTCATGGTATTTGAGCATGACAGGAGCTTATATTTGGTACAAAACCTATTTCGAGCCTTGCTGTAATAATATACCTCTTGTTGTGGGGATGGGGATAAATATGAGCCTTATTGCACATCTACAGCACTTATGCTAAATGGAAAACATGAGGATGAAACTTCGATTTAAGTTAAAGTACATTGTATCTTTGCTGATACTGGTCCTATTCTGTTGATCTTTTGATTTTTTACATTGATCTTATAGAAAATGTAATTATCTTGCAAATTAATACATTTAAATTCATCCAGTATATTCACCAAATCCATTTATATTGCACATCTTTTGCATGAGCGAAACCATCATTTAAATTTCAGCTTCATTGACATTAATAATTATAAGATACAGTTAGCAATGAGTCAATGAGTGAATTTGATGAATCTAGGAAATTGATGGATTTCCCTTTTGTGAAATCAGAAAATCGTACGTTTATTGACTATTTTTTACCGATAAGTAAGATCGAAATTTACAAAAAAAATTCAATTTATATTAATGACTTTTTTAAATAAACCGACGATAAATAGATAGAAGCGGATTCTAAGGAAAAATGTTAATAAAACGTATATTCAAATCGAAATATGCTGTATCTCTCTCAATACTTATTTTTAATTTAGTTGATTTTTCTTTTCTTCTGTAGGATATCCAACTACCTGAAATGGGTATGTGTAGTTTCTCTGAAGACATTTTCGAGTCATTCAGCGATTAATTTTTATTTTTGTTAGTTTCGGAACAAAACTGTCATTACCACCTATGCCGATGACATGTGTATCCTATAAGTTAATAACGATCAATTGCATCCCGAATTCTTCAATCACACATCACAAATCTTTAAGAATGGTGTAAAAACTGGAGGATTAAAATAAATTCCAATAAATCCCATCAAATCACTTTCACTCTTAACCCTAAACTGATGACTTCCTGTCCTACAGTATTCTTCAACAATAGCCCACGGGGCTATGGGGCTCCATTAAACCATCGAATTCCTCTCGAATCCAATCCTTACAATCCAAAATCCTCAATGCTTTATGACCCTAATGTACCATATGTTTCCGATTTAGCTCAATCCAGATACCTGTCCTTCCATAATAAACTTCTGACCCATCCGAACCCTCTTGTTTCTTACCTTGCTTCCTCTTATATTTCTGATAAACCCCCTTCTCCTCCCCCGCGGCGTCTGAAAAGAACATGACCTAGGGACCTTCTAATATAGAATTATAATTGGTGTGCTACCAATAGCTGAAGAATAAAACATCATTTAAATTATTTAAAGTTGTTTCAGAAAATATGAATATTTATAAGAAAGCAATATTGACATTGGTTATGAGAACACAAAAACTGACGGTGCGCACATCACACAAATTTCATTCACCATCGTACTTTGAGAAGGAAAATTTATTTCTACAGTCAGGAAAGCGGAGATAAAAATTATAGGTGTTGCAACATATTTACTTATTGAGGATGCATAGTTTAAATTACTCAGATCTGGGACGAACAATAAGGAAAAAAATATAAACATCTATAAGAAAATCTGACAAGACTATAGAAACTGACGACGCTGACTAAGATATCACAAAGATTGGCGAAGTTAAAAATCTGGTGCTGCGCGTGCATCACGTATTTTTCATTTACCATGGTACTGTGAGTAGGAAAAGTTATTTTTATAAATATGAAAGTGAAGATAAGGAATAAATTAACTACCTATAGCATGGTTTTTAAGCGATTCCTGTATTATTTAGTATAATTACACGAACAATAATACTTCAAGAGACTTATTTTAATTTTATCCCGCATAAAACATAGTTATATTTTACAATTTTTTGGGAAAGGGATTAGCCCAAAAGCCCCCTCGTAGATCCGCCTGTGGTGCCGGTTATCATACGGAGGATTTGTCTCTCAAATTTTTCAATATTTCCTTCTAAGGCATTGTACACCCTTAATTTGACATTTTTCAGAATTTCAATATCTTGAGAGGGAGAAGAAAGCTCTGTTTGGGCTTGTTTAAGTTTGACATTATTTATTCAAATTATTAACTAATGATAAATATCTATAAAGTTTGATAGTTCATTGATGTATTTCTTTTGAATACGAAATTACTAATCGAAAATAGTAAAGCAGGCAGCGTTTATAATTTTTTGAGAAAAGGGTCCATTTATACACATATGTTCACACTTTAATGCATTCGCCTAACTGTTTAAAAAGTCTGAAAAACTATGTAACACTCAAGGAAGTCGATTTTCCTTTTCGTTTATTGATGTTTCATTTACAAGTCTTCCTGATAAATACCCTTCGGGCGATGATTCCAGAACTAAACCTGTGAAATCCTCGATTGTTTATAACAATACATGTAATATATTTTTGATGGAATAGTTAATGAAGCCCCTGTTGTGTAGTCCTTGGATATTAGAGAAAATTATTTGAAAATAAAATTGTTATCTGACCTAGTTATAGCCACAATGATGGAGAGTCCTCACTGAGTCTCTTATCCGTCACTCAACTAAATTACTTCCAATATTGTAAAGTGTTTTAAATTTTATCAAAGAAAAATCGGTCATGGGGACACTAATAACCTGGATGAAATATATAAAAACATTGATGACAGTACATCACTCATTTAATATGATTAAATAATAACTCATTTTTGAATATTAAATTATTAAATAACTTTTGAATTAAAAAAGACAAATTTGCCATTCTCCTAATTTGTTCCTAAACGATACCACGGAAGAAAAACATCTTTTATATACATATAACATTATGAGTGACACGGGCGGATCTACGGGGGGGGGGACTTTCGGGCTGAAGCCCCCCCCCCAATGGAAAAATATAACCATGTTTTATGGGGAAAAATTTTTAAAAAATGCCTCTTAAAGTATTATTGTTCGTGTAATTACATTTAAAAGTACCTACGGAATAACTTAAACACCATTTCATATAGGTAATTAGTTTCTTTCTGTTTTTCCAAAGTAATTATCGTTATTTTTATGAAAAAAAAAAGGTTTCGGGCTGAAGACCCCCCAAAATTAAATCCTGGATCCGCTAGTGATGAGTGATAAATAATTAGAACGCAGTCATTATACATTTTTTTTATTTGTGCCAACGTTTCAACCCAAACATGTGGGTCATCTTCAGGGCAGAAAACTTGTAAAATACAATCAGATATGTAATATTATATGTCCGATAATGGTAAATAATAAACTATAGTGATTGCTAAATCACAAATATAATAATAGTGATTGATGGTACATGAATCTTAACTATTATTACAATACACAATATTAAAAATGAAATATGTTAAAAGTTATACAAACTAAAAATAATATATATAATCCATTTATAAAAATTTGTAATATTTTCCGTTACTAACCGTGGTTCGAGCACTGAAGGCTTTCAAGTACTGACACATTTGGTAGGTAAGTGAAAAGGTCGGGGGAGGATTTCCCAGTTGTCCTTTTTCAGATAACAAAAGGTAGGTAAACATAGTCAGAGGGAGGGAGGGAGGCAACATTTCTGTTAGTAGAACGTTGTTTATTATGGTTGCAAAATTGTGAATATTGGCTAATAATGAAATGAACATAAGCTAGAGGTGCCAATCAATATAAATATAACATAGTTTGATTAAAAGTATACAATGGTTAGAAAAATAATATTTATAATAAAGGCAATAGTAATGGATTGCAATGGTTGGTCTTATATCAAGCTGGACAAGTTGAATATATATTGTCGTTACAAATTGGCAATAAAAATAATCATAATGTGGGTTGATGGTTGACTGTAGTGAATAATTAAAGAGAAGGATGGTTGGGGTCAAAATAAAATAGTAAAATAATAGTATTTATTTTCACATTCGCCGACGTTTCGACCCGAAGTTCAGGCCTTCATCAGGGCTGTTCTACAAACAATCGTAGACAGACCGTCTACGCTTGTTTGTCTATATATATTTAATATATACAATATATATATATATATATATATATATATATATATATATATATATATATATATATAGGTAGATAGATAGATAGATAGATAGATAGAGTCCCTTTAGAATAACAAAATTGTACGAAAAAATAGAATTATATATATATATATATAGAATTATATATATATATATTTTTTTTTTTCCTGAAATATCTATCTGCACCTGTCATGGTGTTGATAATCAGCAGATTTGCTTGTTAATTGTTAAAACGTGTTAAATAATGATTGGCAATATAGTTATGAGTTCATATATTATTTAAATAGTTTATGTTTATAATTTTTCAACTGGAAAGAGCCAGGTTGTTTATAAACATGAGTTGAGAAAAAATAGCTGATATTGCCATTGGCAATTCGTTTCGTAATATTGATCCCCAAATTTCAGCTCACGTAAAATATTACCATTTTTAAAAATAATTGAACCAGTAATATTCAATGTTGTACTTATAATTATCAATTATATATTGTAATTAGTTCATAATAATTTTAAAATTTTTTTCGAAAATTTAATAACATTAAACTATATTTTTACCTAAATACATTAAACGTGTTCAAATATGTATTTTATTTTCCATAAATCATATTTGATCATGAATTTATACATTAATATAAGTAATGAGAGTAGCATATTGTAAATTTTGTACATGCTTAATCATGTACATTTCTATTATTTATTTGGATTATTACTTCGGGAGCCAAGCAGAAAAATGTAAAAATTGTTTCTTCCGAAAACAGTTTAGTTTTAAAGAACATTGTAAAATAAAAATAAAATTAGAGGAGAACAACAAAATGTTTTAGGGATCCTAAAATGTGAAAATTAAATATTATTTTTAAAAAAATATAATTAAAATTGCTAATTTGGAAAATTGAGGAAGTAATAAGCAATATAAAGATAAAGGAGGACTGATTAATTTTGAATCATTTATTGCTTTATAAATAATTCGTAATCACGAATTTTATCTTAAGTAGACTAATTGCAATAATCATAAAAATGAAAATGTCTGGCACCGTATCATTTTTTATATTTAAAATATTTAGGTTAAAAAAAAAATTCTCAACAATGCTCAATCCCTAGTAATTTTTTAAATAATAATTTTGAGGTTATAATTAGGTGCTAACATAAAACATAGAAGTCTGTACCCATGATCCCTTGTCATAATAACAAAAACATGTAAAGTTATTATGAGTTTTATTTTATTTTTTCATTCGATCCAAAATAAGAATTTTTTTTTTATTTCTTAATGACATTTACAACTGTATTAAATAAATACATCTAGTAAATTTGGACATAATAGATATAATGACATGAAAACACTTGCTGAGTAACTACCAAATGGTAGCACTCTAATGATATGACTATATTAGGAGATCACGGGGCCATCTTCTTTTCAAGGAGAGCCTCGGAAGGTTAACAGGAATTGAAGAGGAAACAAGGTTAGAAACGAGAGGGTTGGGATGATTCTGAAGTTTATTATGGAAGGATAAGTATCTGGATTGGGCCAGATCTGAAACATAAGCAACATTAGGGTCATAAAGCATTGAGGATTTTGGATTGTAAGGATTGGATGCGAGAGGAATTCGATGGTTTAATGGAGCCCCTTAGCTCAACTCCGTAAGTCCAAATAGGTCTTATTATAGTCAAGTATATGAGTCTTTTGTAATTAATGGGAAGTTTAGAGCGTTTGTCTAGTAAGTGCTGAAGTAATCGGAAACGTCGAGCGGTTTCTTTTCGTTTCAGTCTCGTATGAGGATTCCAAGTTAGTCGTTTGTCCAGGTGGAGTACTAGGTATCGGATTTGCTCAACAGGGATAAGTGGAGTATTGTTAAAGGAAACTGTAGGACAGGCAGTCGTTGGTTTACGACGAAGAAATAAGAAATGAAATAATGATTCATATTTGTTCTTTGAAGTCGTATGTCTACATTGATCCAACTTTTTAATAATATTTTATAATTGAAAATGTTTTGCACTACAGAGCGGCCTATGCAGAAAACATCGGAGTCCTTGCCCACTCGATTTGACTGAAGTCACTCATCCAGATACTCACCTCGACACCACTCGACCGTGATCACCTTTGCTCTAGAACTCCCACTAGATTATGAATTAGGAACACATGGCTGGAGTGTCATTTTGGATAATAGGGCGCCTGGAGGGGGGTCGGTATTGTAGCATTGTTTTGGCAGCTGGTTCAACCCCTTCCAGAGGTCACAACAATACGCTCATTCCAAATGTAAACAATATGAATAGTTGGCCAGTTCAAAAGTTTCTCATTAACCACAAGTCGTTTCGTAAAATAAAATAACTTTCAAAATTTATATTTAATAATTACAATTAAGACCTTAAAAGTTAGGAATCGCTAGAAAGATTGTTCAATCCAATTCTTGCGCATCAGAGACCGTGAAATAGGATACGTAGGCGAAGATTTTCGATTTGGATTGCGAGGACAAAGGAGAAAAAAAAATGCCTGGAGATTGTATTATGTGTAAAATTTCTACATAATAATTGTGAAACGAACAAATTTAATATCGAATATTTAAAATTAAATCATTGTATTTATATGGTTGTATAGTTGTGAGGATTTTCATTTATTTATTATTATTATTTTTTTATCGTCTCCCTGATCATTCGCTACGTCTATACTGCCTACCATAGTATATAAAAATTGTTATTTTTTCTTCCGAAAATTGTTTTTTTTTTTTTTAAAGAATGTATTTACAGGGAAAATGATGTTTTTAAAAATAAATTTACATTTTCTTAATTTCAGTTTTTGATATCCATGTAAAATAATTAATGAATATAGTATTTTAGTATTTAGCAGGGCTTGAACTTAAAACAGTTTCGATATGACCGGAATTTCTATTTTATTTTTTTTTTCTCCTGGAAATAGAACACACTTCCTTGCAACATTGTAAGTAAAGATTTTACAGATTTTTTTTTACAAAGCTTTTGTTTAAAAGTTCTGTCGATTTCGCCAAAAAGTCTATTTAAACATGATTTTTTTTAAATTCTTAGCTACTCAAACAAACTTCACTTTAAAATGAAGTATTTCATTTAAGATATTGTATTACTCTACTCTAAGCCCGATTACTGTTTATTTCTAATTCAACATTTACTGACATATTTTCTTCTTATTTCATTTTTTATCAATTTGTATATAAAAAGTATAAATGTAAACATGGAGCCACAATAATTTAATTTTTATGATGACACAGTTATTTTTGGGATCATTTTTAGTTATTTTGCTTTCCAGAAATTAGTAAATAAGCAAGTGTTGCGAGATTACCGCTCTAATTTTACATTCTTATGAGCGGTCGGGAATGCATATATCCCGTTTTTTTTTTAAGTTGAATAAAATCGTTAAAATTCATTTTTGCAAGTTAAGATCTTGCAGGGTGAGTCAAAATATCATTTTAAACAAATGTATGCAAAAAAAAAATATTGTTTTTTTGGACGTCTTTGTGGATGCAATTTATGGTAGAAACTCGGGAATGAGCTGCTGCAGTCACAGGGTTAACCGCGTCACTGGTACTATAGCCAGTGGAGATTGATCGTGAGCGCTTTAGCCACATACACTCATGTCTTGTATCTTGGCATTGCAAAACTCTATGCTAGGAATTAAAATTATATTGGTTGGAATTTAGAACAATATAATAAAAAAAAATTCCTTAGAACTTTTTTTAACAAAAACTTTTTAAACTATCTAAAAATTTTAATCTCTGGTATTTATTTTACATTACTCACATAAACAAATATGATACAAAGAAAAAAATATATATTTTTCCATTTTTAAGGAGGGGCTTCAGTTCGAAAACCCCTCTTCGTAGACCTGCTAGTGAAGTGTATTCAACTTAATGTTATTTTTTTCCCTTTTGCATGGCTTTTTTGTTACATCCATTAACTGTTTGTTAAACGTGTTGCAACATATCCATCCCTCCTAAACATGTGAAATAGCTGAGAGACAGTGATGAATGGTATTTAGGCAGACCCCATACCCCAGACCCTCGCTCCGTCGGAATAAACAACATCCTCTAAGAAGCGGGGGAGATGAATGGCGGGGCCGGAGATAAGGCGGAGGAAGCAGTCCCTACCTGGGGCCCTGCTTCTAGGAAGGACCTCGTCGGCTGGAGTCTTTTAGCACTTCTCCCTCCAGCATCTGGACCACACGTAGTTTAGCGTCCATGTTGTTTGGAGGCTCTTCGTGTTCAGGGTTTTATTGCCTTAGTACAACACCATTTTAAAATCAGTTGTTCCGACTTACGAGGCTCAACTCGTATGTATGGTCCTGGTGCCACAATATAGCAACCATTATGAGTATTTATTTCATCCTTTTATTTTTTTAAATTAAAACTTCTTTAGGGGCAGTTGAACTTTCGGAATGGCAATCCGGGGCACCATCGTCATTCTGATTGATTCTGCAAGGTATGATTGAAGTACTGTTGGATGTAACTGAGAAGTGGAGGAGAGACTGGTGTAAAATTGGTTGGGAGACTAACCTTACTACTTTTTTTTAAAATAGATTAATTGTGTGTATTGATAAATATTACATTCTGTCTCAATTAAGGACACTTATAATAGAGTTCAGAAAGCACATTCACACCATATTTACAAAATCAAAAAATTTATAAGGTGACTTCAAAATAATATACAGCAAAATAAGAATAAAATAAAATATTATAATGAGAAGAAAATAATAATAATAAAATTAAAATAGAATTAATATGTTCTTAAGAAAAATAAACATCTTAGACGCAGGCATACATATTTACACTATTTACAATCGCCGATGGGCACTCCGAACCAGACTTGTCTCGCTCTTGTGGGAGAAAAAGCGAGGCTTCAGGAGATCCCTGCGCTTCTCCCTCAACCACTTCACTCGTATTAAAAGCTAGCGGAGGCTGAGTAAAAATGCTACAACCACAGACACTCATGACTTGAGTGGAGAATCGGGCCATTACAAGAACTCCAATATATACATATTACAAAAGATCAAGGGGTCACTACCGTTTTAACCTGCGAGGAGGATTGTAGGAATGGGTGGCGGTAGATAGGGATTAGGGTGATGAGTAAACCTAACATACTAATAATATGTTATTTTACCTATGCCTCACAACCATTGTAAAATTCCGATTAAAAGTAAATATTTTTTCATATCCCTTGTTTATATTTTTATAATCCATCTTCAACAATTTTTTAAAATTGTTAAGTGGGTAATAACTTTGTTAAAAAAAGTGGTAACTTTGCAATTTATTTATACAAAACAATTAATCTTTAACTGCTGTGTATATTTGTTAGTTTTTCTTTCTATTTTTCTCAACAAATTTATTATTTTCGCAATACTTTTCCTTAATTTTTGTAAGTAGACTTTTATTTTGTAAACTTTTGTCAAAACGATTTTCAGGCACTAGAAAATAATTATTACGTCTCCATTTTTCTCTTAATGTCCAATGCTATATAGGATAATGGCTAGATAAGCCTTTTTAATGAAACACATTATTATAAATGGAAAATGCACCAGATCCACACTGCCTGTTATCTCAAAATCAACTGTGGTAAAATGCGTCACTATGATTGATACGTGTAGTGTCATCTTGATTGAAACAATCCCTGTCAGTCATTTGACAGCCATTCATGACTTATCGTGATGGGTCCGCTTTACACTCGGGCAAAGTCGACTGGGGTCGACTAAACGAAGTATTTTTGCTTTGATATTTTTAAAATATCTCAAAAATTAAAACTTGGACCTGCATATTGTAAGCGAAGTAAATGATCATCATTTCATCCTCTTTGTAATGAGCTATTATTCAAAATTGTATCTTAACGGAACGCCTTGTTAGAGTGGCGCAAAGGAAAAAAATAGTGTCGAAAACCAAACGACACCGATTTTTATGGAAGATATGGATTAAAATATCTCAGAAACTAAAAATCGGACCTGTATACTCTATGCGATGGAAATGTGCAGCATTTCATCTTGTTTATAATGAGCTATTATTTATAATTTATGTTTTATATTATTAATTTGCCTTGTTTTCATTTCTATCGTGTGGTGTAATGCACACACCTTAAATTTTTTTTATTGCTAAGATGTTTCCTTATTGAATTAATTTAACTGTCTTATTTTGTCTAATTTATTTATTTTATTTTAGTAGCAAATATATTGATACACTATTGCTCATATGTTTTTAAACATATCATTGTTAGCAACGTTCAGACTTATATTATTATTACTTGTTTTTTATTTAATAATTTATTGTAATATGGAGACTATTAATGTTTATTTGCCTGCGTACTATTGTTATTGTTAAGGAGAAAAAGTTGATTTTTCTTTTCTAAATTTTTACTGAAATAAAACGACAAATACTGTGAGAATGTTATTAAAACATTATGTTTATTTTCGGCAAAAACTTTAACAAATTTTTATATTTTATAAAAGTTAGTATAAAAAAATATATAATTTTATTAAAAGTTTTTGTATTGAGTTGAGAAAGTTTTACATAAATTAGGACCTCTTGACCTCCTCTAATTCGACGAAAGGTTTTGATAAACAATAATATTTGATTCCTAACAAACCTTGGACTCAACGTTAAGGAATATAGGGATATATTTTGATCACAATAACAATATCTATATTATTTATAAATGAACTACTATGTATACTATAATATATGTAGCATATTAGTCTAAACAATTTATATTTATATTATTATAATTACAAATTATAAATCGATTACTATTTCTCGTTATTAGATAGTCGTAATAGTCCTATAAATTTCGATTTCAAATTTGTAGTCTATTATGCATACTTACGTTAAAATTTTAAGTTTTAAGGATATTTTTATTAAGAAATAATACCTTTTGTCACACTTAACTGAGTATTAGAGATGATTAAGCACACATATACCGTATGTATAATACGATAATAACCATAGCAAAATAAAAGAAAAAAGTTCTCATAAAAATAAAAGAAAAGAAACTTGAAGAACAATTAAATAACATATACATATTCATAAAAAAAAACAACAACAACACATGCATACTTATAGGAGTGCCCAGGAGGAGGTTTCATGGAGCAAGTTGTGCCATCAAATTTTTTGAGGGGGGCATATTTTGACGGATTTTTGAGGGAGATAAATAACAAGTGTAATTGTATATAATCTACGATTTTTCTAATTCTACCTAGCTTGCTCTATTTTTAAGAAAAGATAAGCAATAAAATATCTTGGGAAGGAGGTAGGTTCATGCGCCATCGAACTTGGGGGGGTTGGGCACCCCTGCATATTTAATTACATACATTTAGAAGTATACTGAAATACAAGACTATCAGAATAGTAGTCGGTTTCTTAACATAATTACTCAAAATTTTAATTTTATATACTTTATGCTTACTCACTTTGTCGAGTTATTCTGAAGGATGAGTATAATAATTATACTAAACTACTCACACTTCAGAGCTTCAAAAACCACATACGATTGGCATGAATATTTTTGATTTTGGTAGGTCTGATATATAATGAAAACATTTGTTAAATGCTAAGAGATAAATATTATAAATAATATAATATATATACAAATATAGACATAAATATATACAAATATAATATATTGGTATAACATTATTTTGTCAAAATAATTCTCATTTCTGGTTTGAAAAACTGACTCCAGAAATTATAACATATTATTGAACAAGGATTATTAATCAATATTTCGCAAGTATTTTGCAGAATTTGCCAAATAACGATTTAGTTAGAATTAGTGAATGAAATTCCGTAAATTTATCGATTGAAGATAAGTAAGGATAACTAATATGATTTAAATTACACATTCGACGAACTGATAATATTGTTTCACTATCTCTCGTCCTTTCATTCATCCGTACCTCCCTTATTCTCTATCACTCTCAAACTTTCTATCACTTCAATCGTAATCAGTCGTACATTATTAGCATTATAATCTATTAAACAAGATGTCTCGTAACTAAAGGGCACAGTATTGAAACAACTAAAGTAAACTAACAATAAGTTTTGATTTTCATAAAATTATAGATTAAGTATCTAACTTTTAGTAAAGAATTCTTGTTAAGTAAGCTTTTAGGCCATATCAATGATTTATTTTTGTTGGTCATTTTATCATTGGTTCATATTTTAGTCCGCCATACTGGCCTCTTTTTATAAAATTATTAACATCTAAAACTTACTGAACGACTTCATCTAATCGTAACCTACAATATTTATTTACTCAGAAATTTGACAATTCATCAATTTATTAATTAATTTAATGAGGTACTAACATACTTTAAAAAAGTTGACATACAAAAATAATAGACCATTTGCCTTGTATGACCTAATTATTTCGAGATGTTGGTGTTGAGATCACGATAAATGTCTCCATTTTTTCGTAGGTCCCTTTTTTTTTTTTTTTGATTTTTTGATCAAATTATCTCACGATTCAAGTGAAAAGCTAATGGGAGTTTTTAGTATGTATTGTAAGACAAAATTTGTCCATCTGTAGGTTTAAAACGCTCCAATTCCGAGACTTTTCGTAAATAAAATATTTATGCATTCGATCAGAAGAAGCTATTTACGAAGTCTCAGGCGGATGTTAATAATTTGATAAAAAAATGTGTTCGTACCATGGACTACTGGTTTATTATTTCCAATAATGAACCATTGTAATCGACCAACAAATTCAAAAACTTAACCCTTCTTCTCAAAATCGAATTTTACGTTTCAGGATACTCATTTAACGTAGAATTTGAAAATTGAATAAACATTTTTTGTCCGTTTTCCGTCCGTGCAATTACTCCGAGACTACTGGACCGATTTTTTTTTTTCAAATACGGATTTAAAGTCAAGGGCGCCTGAGGATGATTCTCCTTCATCGACATTACTATCCGCCTTTTCCTTTCAAGATGGTTGTAGTGCCTAAACGATTTCAATGAGATTTGGCTAAAGTCGATCTCGATGCTCTGTATATTTATCTATATAACTTACTTCTACGAAAAGAAGCTCGAAAAAGGTCACGAGGGGTGGTAAAATTAGATTTCCTAGTAACTCATAAAGTGTACACTTTTTTTGTCGACATTATATGGCTTGTATTTAAAAGTTTACGAAATTACGATTTGGAACAAAGATATGGTCTCTGGATATTCGTTATATGTTCTACTGCAAAGGTTATATCCTTTGATTTGTTTTTAATTGTTGAATGTGTTACTGATGGTCCGTGGTACAGACCCCTTTTTATCGAATTATTAATATCCGCCTAAAACATCGTAAATAGATTCAACTTATCGTAACCTACAACTATTTTATTTATGAAAACTCTTGGAATAGGGGCATTTTCAATCTGAAGGGGGGGTAAACTCTTAGATTAGAGTGTGAATGTGCTCTCTGAACACTATTATAAATGTCCTTAGTTGTGACAGATTGTAATATTTCTGAATAAATAAATAAAAAAAAAAAAAATAGTTACTAAAAACTCGTAAATACACATTTGCTTTCTACTTGGATCGTAAAATAATTTGATCAAAAAACCGAGAAAAAATATTGAGCCGTTTGGCGTAACCTACACCTCCAAATTTTTAAAATAACGAGGTTATATAGGGCAAACGGCTCAATATTTTTGTAAGCCATCTTTGTTATCGATTTTTTGATCAAATTCATGTAGAAAGCAAATGTGTATCTACGAATTTTTAGTGACTAATTAAATAGACAAAGTTTGCCCCCCTCCAGATTGAAAATGCCCCTATTCCAAGAGTTTTCGTAAATAAAATAGTTGTAGGTTACGATGAGATGAAACTATTTACGAAGTTTCAGGCGGATGTTAATCATTCGATAAAAATGGGTCTGTATCACAGACAATGAAGTAATGCTGGTTGTTTAGTAAATTATCAATGATGATAAAAAAAGTTTAGGCCAATAAATTTAAATCAGCTTTTATTTATTTTTATTTGTTACTAGGAAGATAATATTACTTTAGATGTACAGTTGTTTGGAAATAATTAAACATTGTGAAATAATTTGCAGCGGTTTTTTTTATGTGATCTGATTCTAATATTAAAATAATCAAAATTAGTTGATTTATTGAATTGTAACACATGGACTTCAGATGCTAGATGTAAGCAAATGTTATGAAAAATATATTCAATTTATTTGTAGAAGCATTATTTTTTTGCAATTAGATTTTTTTTTTAGAGTAATTACTTAAGAGTAAAAATCCCTCCATAAAATTAAACCTTAGACCCGCCACTAATAGTAGAGCAGCACTACTCTAAATAAAGTATTTCTCTCTCAATTTTTTTTTCTTATTTTCGTCAGACATTGTTCCTATATTCGTTCCACCTCTAAACCTTTTGGAATTCGAGGAATAGCAGAGACCGTTCGTCCTCGAAGATTGGAAACCGCTGCGCGAAGACGCTATCTATTTCGGGTGTTGTTATTGACTGTGCAAATATTCGCAGTAATCAGGTTAGTGGGCCTCTGTAAACAGATAGCAGCCTTGCTTCTTCAATTGTTTGCTCTCTACCCAATATTCGGGAATGTTTTAAAATCCAATCAACAACAGATTTCACCAGTGAAAAATTATCGGATTCCTTACTCTAAATGCGTTTAGAACACATTTAGCTATGGCAAATCCTATATTTTTTCTTTAAGCTTTATGCAAAATATGCAATGAATGCAAAATATTATATAACGTATTTATGACGGAAATATTACAACAGTATGATATAATCCAGATGTACGGATAATAAGGTGATTATATATTGAAGTGAATACATTTGAACAAGTAGAGAAACTTCGGTATTATGTGGACCCTACACGGTCATTCGGAATTGCATTCCGAAGGCACTATTGACGTTATGATTGATCGTGTAAGGTACTGACTTAAGTACGTGTCGGACGGATTTTCGAAAATCCCGAAATCAAAGGTTCAATCACGAGAAGTGGAGGGGAGATTGAGGTAGAAGTGGAGGAGAGATAAACATCATTACTAGATATGTTAGTTTAGCAAGGCATCATAACCATTGTAAATTTCTGATTTTCTTTAAAAGTAAATAATTTTTCATATCCCTTGTTTTTATTTTTATAAACCATCTTCAACTATTTTTTTTTAATAGTCAAGTAGGTGATAGATTATTCCGTGATATTATTCCGTGAGATTATTCCGCGGAAAGAGAAGAGCTTGGGAAAATAAGAACATGGAGGACACAGAGGCATTGCGAGGCCAAAATGAAAGTCGCCTGTTCTTTCAGAGAATAAACGAGGGTAGGGCAGCTTTTAGGCCCAGAGTGACGGCATGCAAAGACATAAATGGAACTCTTTTAAGCCATAAAGATGACGTACTAAGGAGATGGGTACAACATTTCAAAGGTGCATTAAACAGAGGAACGGTGCCTGGAGAAGTAGGTGTAATTAAGGAAGACTCCCTGAATTCTATTGAACCCCCGGATGAGGAGGAAATGGAAAACGCCCTGAGGAAATTGAAAAATGGAAAGGCGCCAGGCCCGGACGGAATCCAGTCAGAGCTGTTGAAATGTGGAGGTGAAGAACTCAAGAAAGCTCTGCATGATTTAATGCTGACCATCTGGGAGAAGGAAGCTATGCCTACGGAATGGGCAACAGCCATTATCTGCCCAATACATAAGAAAGGAGATCAAACAGAATGCGCTAACTATCGAGGAATCTCACTCCTTTCGTGTGCTTATAAGCTGCTCTCTAACATTCTTTTTGAGAGGATCCTCCCGTATTCTGAAAAGGAACTGGGGAAATATCAGGCTGGATTTCGAAGAGGACGCTCAACGACTGATCAACTGTTCTCTCTGAGGATGATCCTAGAAAAGACTATGGAGCGTAAGGTAGTCACCCACCATTTATTCCTGGACTTTAAAGCAGCATACGACAGCGTTGATAGAACGCAACTATACTGTGCCTTGGAGGAGCTAAGCATCCCTCAGAAGCTCGTACGCCTAATCAAGATGACCATGGACAGCTCGAGATGCAGAATACGCGTCGGTTCTGACGACTCCGAAGAGTTTAAAGTGAGCAGTGGGGTTAGGCAAGGGGATGCCCTCGCCTGTCTATTGTTCAATTTGGCAGAGGAGAAAGCTGTAAGAGACTCCGGTATTCAGACCAAAGATATAATCTTCAATCGCCTGACACAGCTTCTTGGTTTTGCTGATGATATTGACATAGTAGGTAGGTCTGAACGGGCTCTCAGAGAAGCGTTTATAAGCCTTGAAGCAGCTGCAAGACCACTTGGTCTAGAAGTCAACGAGAGGAAAACTAAGTATATGAGAGTTGGCGGTGAGGTTGATCTGAACTCTCCATTTGAGGTAGGTTCTTTTAAGTTTGAGAGAGTGAAAAGTTTTATATACCTTGGGTCTGAAATCAATAGCAAGAATGACATGGCTCAAGAAATACAAAGAAGGATCACGGCTGCCAATAGATGTGTCTTTGGACTTGGCCGACACTTAAGAAGTAGGTACCTCTCAAAGAAAACCAAGCTGATCATATACAAGACCCTTGTTCGGCCTGTTTTGACATATGGCTCAGAGGCTTGGACGATGACCAAAAGGGATGAGATGAAGCTGAGTGTCTTTGAGCGAGGAGTCCTCAGAAGGATTTATGGTCCAGTAAAGGAGGGTGATGTCTGGAGGAAAAGAAAAAATAGGGAGCTCAGTTCTCTCTATGCAGACATCGACGTAGTCACGTATATTAAACTGGCCAGACTAAGGTGGGCAGGGCATGTGGCCAGAATGAGCACCCTTGAAATACCAAAAAAAATAATGATGGAGGAGCTGCACCTCGTAAGACGGGTAGGAAGGCCGAGGACGAGATGGTTGGACAACGTGGCCTATGATGCGAGAACCCTGCTTGGTGTGCGGAACTGGAGAGCTGCAGCAGAAGACAGAGCCAACTGGCGGAGGCTCTTGGAGGAGGCCCAGTCTCGGTGACGGGATGTTGTGCCATACATGAATGAATGAATGAAGTAGGTGATAAATAAAAAAGTGGAAACATCACAATTTACTTTTAGAAAAAAATTAATCTTTAACTGTTGTGTATATTTGTCAGTTCTTTTTCCATTTTTCTCAACAAATTTATTATTTTCGCAATACTTTTCCTTATTTTTTGTAAGTAGTTGACTTTTGTCAAAACTTATTTTTTTAACTTTGGCAAACTGACTTTCAGGCACTAGGAAGTAATTATCTCCATTTTTCTCTTGATGTCAAATGCCATAAAGGATAATGGCTAAATGAGCCTTTTTAATGAAACACATTATTATAAATGGAAAATGCACCAGATCCAGACTGCCTTTTATCTCAACGTCAGTTGAACTAAAATGCGTCAGTATGATTGATATGAGTAAGGGTCATCATGATTGAAGCAATCATTGTCAGTCATTTTATTATCATTTATGACTTATCGTGTAGGGTCTGCTTTAAGGATTGATGATAGCTAGAAAAAGCGAAATTTAGGAAATTATTGCTAGATTAAGATTGGAAATGGTGGTAATTATTCGGTTGTAAAATTACTTAGTTCACTACTTATGTCCCGAAAAATGAAAATAAAAAATTATAAAACTGTTATACTGCTTATAATACTTTATGGATGTAATAAGTGGTCGATAAATATTGTACAAAATATTTGGACGGAAGAAGGACGACCCAATAGGACAATTGCACAGCCGGATTGCGTGATTTTTTCATTCGTTTATTAAATTACAACCAAACCTATTCACAACGGGAAAGTGTGTTCAAAACGAGATAAATGTCAAACCGCCCGGACCGAATTCAAACTAATGTCGTTAGAATTCTAGAATCGATAATGTTAAAGTTGTACCTAGCTCGGTTATCACGACCTCTTGAATTGCGTGAACTGTATCTAATAAATATAATTGAGATGATGGCTTTGCGGTGAATTTGGGCAATTAAAATTGTTCTGCGGCGAACGACTTAGTGACGAACGAATCCCTAAAAGATTTAAATCGGTCTATCCATCTTCCGATTGTTCGAGGGATAGACCGAACTTAAGGAAAGATAAGACTGCATGTGGGGTGGCCTGCGGTCATGCGGATGAGGATGGAGGAGGATGTGAATGGAGAACTTTTGGCTCTCTAAGCCTTTTATTATTATTATTCTTATCTTTATAATTCTTGCATTTGTGGATTCGAAGCTGAAGGCGGGGTACCGATCCAACTATCTACAGATATACATTTTTTTCTTAAATATAAAAAAAACTATTCTAGCTGTGTCTAAGGGGACTTGTTGAGCACAAAACATGGGACAACTTTGAGCAATCGGTATCTGACAAAGTTGACTTTTGGATCAGACCATTTGTGGATATTATAATTGGAGTTACCACTGCGCTTTCTAACTGGAACAACTCTTTTATTTCAATCGCTAATTTCTGATTATTTTTTGAGTTTCTCACCCACAGTGGTGCTTATATTATTATTATTTAGAATTCCGACATCAATAAGCTTGCCTTCTTTGTTCCAAAATCTATAATGAAGATATGTGGTCTATGTTCACGCACTCTGTGGTCCATGATAATATATTCCTCCCAATAAATCTTCAGGAAACCTTTCTGGAGCAGCCTATTGAGATTATATTAATAATATGGCACCCAATCCAATGGGTTAGATCTCATCGCCAGAGCTTGTTGGAATATTTTTGCCACATAATTGTGCCTCCGTAGATATTCCGCACCAGGGAGTTATTATAATTATTATTAAATTATTTTGTGAGAATTTATTGCGACTAAAATGGAGGCACTAATTTTAGTACGATATAATTCAAAGTGAACGATCAAGTTCAAGATCTCAAGCAAAGAAAGAGAACTTTAGAAAATTTAGATTTATTAAGGTTTGGTTCTAGTTACGAGAACCCCTCTTCTTTCAACAAAGAATTTTCGTGAAACAGAAGTGGAGTGTTTATGAAAACCAGCTACAGGGTATCAAGGAAATAATTAAATAATTTTCATCTGTTCTCCTGGCAACAATACGAGGAAAATATCATCTCAGTTATATTTATTAATATTTTTAATTAGATGATAAAATCTTGAAAGTATTAGTAGCTATATTATTAAGATTAAACTACCTGTATAACATGCACTTGAATAGAGTTCATGTTACGACCTTGAAAGAATGACAAATATATGATTATCATTGAACAATTTACGCTATACTTGCAGGGAATTGACATGGATGAATAGATTAGCAGCTGAAGCCATTGATAAAAAATGAGGCAAAGAGGTTGTAATTTAGCAGCTCCCATATCATTCCACAATGGCCAACCTCTCTGCTATCAGCAAATCGATCATTAATTACTCGTTCACTCGCTGGTTATATCACAGATTTCCTGCCCATATCATTTGATTTATCGATAACATTACACGTATGGATGTATAATTAATATTTACACTGACATTTATCAAAAGTATATAGAATATTACAATCATTTATCATTATTAAAAAAATGAATCGAACATAAATGTCGATTTAAAACTGTAATTAAATAGGTATAACTTTTTTTTTTAGATTATTATATTTTCAATCAATTCCTTCATTTCAATGTGACATTTAAATAACTTTAAAATATATGTTTAGTATTCAGGCGTTTTTGTGTTTGGAATCTCGTTAGGAAAGAAAATACTTAAAAGGTCAACAGCTAGAAAAAATAACCCTTTTTCAATATAGATTTATTCTTGATAATTAATAAAAGTACAAATTAATAATTTGTAGACAAATAATAATGCAATAAATGTAGTTAACTGTGGTAGGAGTGAATGAAGAAGAGCATTTTAATTATTAAAATTAAAAAGTTTTCGGTCCAAGGCCTTTATCAGGGCTAATTTAAAAAAAAAAAAAAATCAAAGTAATAAGAATTAAATATCAAAATTTATTAAAAAAATATAATATTATTATAACAAAGTAATAATATTAATTTTTCATTTTTTGTATCTATATATATTCATGCTTCAACACTTGTCTATATATTCTCAATATTCCATTGGCTGTTAAATTATTTCTTCAACTCAGCCCTAAGTGAGGCCTGCGTCTTAAGCCGAAAATATTGAGACTTCAAAAAAAAAAAATGTAATGTTTTTACAAGGTGACATAAGTATTGAAATGGGAATCTTAGAATAAAATGTAAAACTAAAAATTAAAAAAACGATAAAATGTAAAAATATGAAGTTATATAAGAAATGGAAATAAATAGTAAAATTAAGATATTGCGAATAGAATAGTTAGATAGAAAATCTAACACATTTTAATTTTAACACATCTAATTACATTTTATTCTAAGATTTCTATTTCAACACTTATGCCACCTTTTTGATTATGTTTACTTCATCATTCCTCACTTTGTACCGGTTATTATTATCTATCTCTTAGTTCTTACTATTGTTATTATTCTAACAACTGCATTTTACTTTAATTTTTATGTTTCTCATACCTTGTTATCTGGTTCTTTTCTTAGATGGCCTGAACTTCAGGTCGAAAAGTCGGCAAATGTCAAAATAAATATTATCATTTATTTTTGCCTTCTTATTTGACTGATAACCCCAACTATTTTCTTCATTATTCACGAGTCAACCATTTACCGACAATTTTTCCTTTTTGTTGATATCTGGGCAATAAACTGTCTACATAGAATTTTTTGGGTTTTAATCTTTCTCTGGTGTATTTACTGACACAGAAAAATTTCCATCCAATCTTATTTTGTTTATTTATTTAATTGGTTTTATTCTGATAAACGGCGCTTATCGAAATGACAATTTCAAATCACTTTTCGCTGTGGTTTTTAATTTCATGAGTTTTATAATTAGTATTATAGAAAATGCTTTAAAATGTAATATGATTTTGAAAAGGTCATCGAATACTTATGCTGTATCTAGGACGAGTTAATTTCGCACAAGATATAGGAACATAAACACTACAAGTAGCGACTATCTATGTTTGTGTACCTTCGGCGAGATGACCCTCAAACAACAGATGACTGTGTTGTGAAATGTTGATAAGGGCACTCAAGCTTTACGTATTATTGTTGATAAACAAATAAATATGTTGATAAGGAGGCCTTGCTACGGCGTCGCGGAGCCGGCTACTGCGTTCCTTGGCAACGCGGTGGCAAAGGTCCTTTTGCGGAGTTTGGCAAAAAATCGTCGTGGAAAAACCTTGCATCCATTTATGAGGATTTATATATATAATAAGCTGTTGTTGTTATTGTTGTTGTGGAGAGTTAAAACAGATTGATATCTAAGCTGGCTTTGCAGAAAGAACATTGAAGTAAAACCATTTTAAAACATGAGAAGGAGTTGATCGGGAGGTGCGGTCAAATTAATAATAAATTAAACAAGTAGAATTATTTAAATAATAATTAAATTATTGCTATTAAATAATTCTCCTTGTTTAAAATAATAATAATTAAACATTGCTATTAAATAATTCTACTTGTTTAATTTATTATTAATTTGACCGCACCCTTCGATCAACTCCTTCTCATATTGTATCAACGGTCAACCATATCTATATCATTTTAAAACATATAACCATGTATAAAAAAAATCCAAAATCAAATGGCCAAAATTTCAGAAAATTTGTAGCTTTTATTTATAAAAGCTGTAGCTTTTATTAATATTGGTATTTCTATTTATTTTCCTTCAATTATCTAATTGAATAATGATGTAGAGATGGTT
This sequence comes from Nezara viridula, assembly GCA_928085145.1. Classification (NCBI taxonomy): domain Eukaryota; kingdom Metazoa; phylum Arthropoda; class Insecta; order Hemiptera; family Pentatomidae; genus Nezara; species Nezara viridula. The sequence continues at coordinate 19,650,734 of OV725080.1, read as the reverse complement.
GACCGTGATATAATCGGAGGGGGGGGGGAGAAGGGGGGAGAGGGCGCAGCAAAATAAATATTAAATTTTATTAAAAGTATTTTTATTCATACTTATTTTCTATTTTTTTTGCATCCTCTCTCTCTAAGGGGGCGGGGTGGCCGAATATGCTAAAGCGTGTGCACAACACAGTAGCCTGGCAACCGGATAACAGAGATTTGAGATGATATAAAAAGTACGAGTTCACGTCCCGGTGCCGGAGGGGATTTTAAATTCCCCTTAAATTCCCCGCCCTCACCCCCCGGCCCGGGAAAATCCCGTATAGCCTAAAAGGCGAGGTAGGGAAGAACAAAAAAAAAAAAATAAAAAAAAAAAATAAAAAGTATCCTCTCTCTCTCTCTCTCTCTCTCTCTCTCTATATATATATATATATATATATATATATATATATATATATATATATTATAAATACTTTATAATACTTTATATTTTAACTACACTGTCACCCACTATTTTTCTTTATCAGCCAACTTTTTCCTTTATAACTTTTTGCCAAAGATCTCCTTATAATTCATTTATTTTATTTTTGTCATGTACCCTTTATGTTTTGTATCTTTTGTAGCCTTGAAGAAGACCTGCAAGGTGGATCTACTGGTCAAGTAAAATAGTTTAGGAAAACGTTTAAAGAAAAATGTTAGTAATGTCTTCATGAAAAAAAAACATGTATCCATGAAGGGTCATGGGTGATTTTGGAGACTTTTGCATCCAGCGCTTAGCAGAGATAAAGGTGAGTGGATTGGAATTATTCTAATTATAATTTTTAAAAAATGTATGTTCATTAGAAAATAGACAGATTCGTACATTTATTTTTTAATTTCACATTTGGCATTTTAACTTTTGCTTTTACCAATTTTTTTCTACTGGTACTAAAGTTATTTACAGATAAAATAAACTTTTCTATGAACTATCCTTGATGAATTCTATACTCAAGGTAAAATGTCGGATTCATTTATGCACAAACCTTCACCGATATTTGCTTCATTGTTAATGAATATTTACCAGCGACAAAGAACATTGTTACACACGCCTTGACGTCTCCTTAAATATCTACTCCAGTCAACAGTGGCAGTCTTTCGTTTATAATATTGTAACATATTGTTAAAAAAATCTTCAATATTTCTTTATTACACAACTCTTAAATTAGAAAAGAAATCGGGAAGTATATGTGGGAATTATATTTATTAGATTGCTTAAGTTTCGAGATACGTGAAGGTTTTCATCAGGGCTGTTCAGAAAGACATACAATTATCCCAACAACAGTTGGAGGTACATAGACAACCCACAGGCAACCAATTCTTATATATATATATATAGGACGATAGTTACCTAAGTATTTAAATACAATATCAGATCTAAAGTTATTAAACTACAGTAAATACATTTAAGGTTATAAACGTATCTGTGAAATATTTTTATATTTCACTTCTTCTTTTACAAAAGTTCAATGAAAAAGTAGTGAATACTGTTGGAATATCACAGAAGCAAGAATCACCAAATTATTCACTAATTTAATTTTTTGTTTTTGAGACTGCTAACATACACACAGACCATTTTTCGGGACTTGGTTATTTGGACCCATTGTACCCCAAAACGTGTATTTTCGTTGAAAACTCAGACTCAAAAATTTTCACGATCGCAATATATATTACATGCCCTTACTATATATTACATATATACGAAAGTGAAAGTAAAAAAAAACTTACCATATAATCAAAGGAACTTGATTGGACCGGATTGGAGTTGTTCGTCGTATTTTGATTACCCTTACTAAAAACTGGTATACAATTTTTTGTTTCTTCCAATGGTAGCTTACTATTACATCTAAAAATCTCTTTTTGAAGCGATGGAAGAATTTTAGCGTAAGAAAATGAAGAATCAAAAACAAGCTTTTTGTCCACAAAATCTTTAAAAATATAATATTGGTCAATGGTGACTTTTTTATGTCAAACTGAGAAGTTTATTCACCAGTAGAAGTTTACGGATTCTTAAGTGATATGTGCATATACCTGTGCATATAACTGTGCATATACCTGTGTACATACCTGTGAACATAGGCATAGGCACTTTCTTCCAACGAAGGGACCCAGAGTTTCACTGGTTCTTCAATATTTCAGTCATTTACTAACAAAAATACTCATAAAAGACTTCAATAAACCTATAATATAATATAACATAATAATTATATTATATTACTAATAATAAACTGCTGACAGGGCTACTTTAAGTGTGTCGTTCTGTTCTGACCTTGGCCCCCAATGTTTCCTTAGTGCCGGCGCCAGTGAGTATATACAAGGCTTTTTACATACGTAAATATATGCGTACAATATTATTCTACTTTTATATAGTATAGCATGTTATGCATATGATTTTGGTAAATAAAGATAATCATCGGCAACATACTAACAAGCACATGTCAATTGTAGACTAAATAAAAGCATAACGGTTACTAAGCAATTTTTTTGTCAAAGTAACAGCAAATATACAAATCAATATGTGTCTTTCAATAGTAGAGTATCAAGTAATAATTAACAATCTCAGTGGATGTGGTGTGATCATTAATTTTTTTCGCAATAGTTAATTACAATTTGGGAATTGAATTACATCTGTCTAAAAATTTGAGAGATTCATACCTGCAGAAGTTTTTTTTAACAAAAATATGTGCTAAAGTTTTCTTTTACATATTTTTTCGTCATATTTTCAATTTGATTACTTGTTTCGGGAATGTAGCTTTAATTAAAATTTAATATTTTTATTAATTTCCTTTTGATTATCTAATTGAATAGTTAGGTAAAACCATAGAGTTTAAATTTTTTTTTGTTATAGTTTGAGTTCTAGGTTCAGTTTGTCGAGTTTAATAAATACTCGGTCTATACTTGGACAAAATACTCACCTGCAATATACACACGAAATGAAAAAAAAAAAAAATGACCAGACGATACAAACAACTATCACATCTTTTGGACAACAGATCTCCTTTCAACTTATAAAACAAGCGACTAATCTACACCAACATAATAAGACTTATTTGGAAATACGAAGCAAAACTTTAGGGATCCGCAAAACACAAACACATAAACAAAATTCAAACAACACTATCCAAAATACTTTAAAAAATACGTAAATTTTTTAACACACAATTACACAACATTTCATTCTTCTACTCTCAACCAACCAAATCCACTGGTTCTTTTTCTTTCTTCCTTCCAATTACCTGGTGAGCCTCGACGACGACTAAAAAGAGTTAGAGGTCTCCTGTTGACAATTTAAGCAAGGATAAAAAATACAAGAAGACAGAATAAACACCAACACATTTGCTTGATGCGTTAAAAAGCAGTTGCAAATTTAATGTAAAATAAAAAAAAATAAAAAAATAAATAAATAATAACTATTTGGTCTGACAGACGACATTATCGATCTGTGCCAAAAGTTTATATTTTATTATTTATTTTTTACTATTTTAAATATTCAGAATTCTACAATAAGAATAATGATATTAAAGGTTGTAAAATAATTTTATTTGTTTTGAAAATTATTTGAGTAAAAACTAACTCTAAACAGTCGAAAAGCATCACCCCAATAAATAATTTATTATTCACAATAAAATTTCTCAGGCATGTTTGTAGGCTTATTATTATTCTTACTGGTTGGTCCATGCGAATAATTCTCAAAGTATATTGGTCAGTGAACAAATAATGAAATAATAAGGAACACAAATAATGCAATGCATAATATGTAATTATAATCAACCAAGATGAAGAATATTAATTTAAAACTTCATTCCAATTATAAAAGAACATACTTGCAAATTAAAATAAATGCAATACTATTTCTAATAATGGTCCGATTTGGATAACTTTCTGTTTTTTTTTTTTTAGAGAATTAGTAACTTTTCAAATAATCAAGAATGTAATCTAACTTAAAATTTATACTTTTCGAGTTAGTCGCAAATAAAGTTTCTTGTCCTTCATAACTTTTTTGCCTGAAATTTCGTGGTGAAGTGACTAGTTTCCCTACCTGTGGCTCAATCATTAGATTTGATGAAGAATTGAAGAAAATATGGCATACCGACAAAAAAAAAAACAACAAAAAAAAACAGCTCTGATAAATAACATACTCCTCCTTTCCCTTACATAGGAACATAGTTCACGGTATGATATATGTATCCCATGGTAGCGCTACAATTAGTATGAGCCTGTGTGGCAACAAACCCTTTGTCTTTGTTGAAATTAAAAATCTTCAAAACCACATCAAAATCTTCAAATTCCTATTTTTCCGGTCTCCCACCGACTGTCCCAGTATTGAAGCCTAGCAAAATGTTTTTGTCGGCTTTATTTATTTTAGAGACAAAAAAACAAAATCGGAGAGTATGATTCGCTATTTCCCCGTGAAATTATGTATCCAACGGAACTTCATTCAAGGCAGTTGAGCATGACCAGGAGCTTATATTTGATACAAAACATAATATAAAATACAAATTTCGAGAAAAATAGATTTTTTTTTTATTGAATAGTCATGAATATGTACATATATCATTATTAACTTAAATACATTAAATTGTAATGTTCATCAATAAATAAATCTCTCTATTATATAAAAAAATGTTTATTGTATATCATATTTTATTTTAGTATTAGGAGGGTAGAAGGTTACAGGAGTTCTCCTATTAGCTCTATAATTAGCACTAATTACACAGCTGTTGAATTAATTAGATATGTGTAGAGCTCCTGTTACCTAATACTCTCCTAATACAAAATAAAGATTTTAGATAAAAAAATTGAACGGAAAATTGTATTTATTCATCTGGAGGTGGTAGTTTGATTTTACTTAGGTGACGGCAGTTACTTTTCGATCTAGACATTTATCCTTCATTACAATATATTAATTATTATATTGTAATAATAATTAATCCCCTCCTCTAGTATTTTAAAATCTTAGTATACATTTTATTGTTGACTCATTCCACCTCTACCATCTGAAAGGAATACCAGTTATGTATTCTCCACTTTATGGTGTAAATATGGTGCTAGTAGATAAAGATATATATATGTTTATATAAAATAAACATTTCTTAAAACTGTTACCAAATCAACAGAATGATGAGATATAACTTCGATTAAATTTAATCTGAGATTTAAAGCTAAAACTAAATCATTTAGCTAACGATTATCCGTAGTATGTGATCCGAAGGTCACTATTACATACGTAGTTGGATTGCAAACATTTTCGTTTTTTTTTTTTATAGATCCGATACGTCAAATCGAGTCAAATATATTCGATTATGATAATGGGGTTAGTGCGCAACGGATTCGGTAACTAGTTTTTATCTCTTAATAATCAGAACAATTAATCAGCTTACCTTTTTTTTTTTCCTTGCCAGCAATATTGCTGACCGTTATTATCAATTTGCTTCATACCAGGTAAGCATATCACAAGTGGATGACCAGTGATAAAATACTAAAAAAAACATTCACCTTATCTGGTATTGGATAGCTCTCCTCAAGTATCAATTTTTAGAACTTAACGACGTACGTATATTACATTATCATCTTATTAGTAATCGTGGTTTTGCTTTATATTATGAACATTCAAATGAACTGTTGACTACGATTTTATAATTTTAAATTCTAAAATCCATTATATTTTAATACCTTCTTTGCAAGCTTATATATGATCATCTAATGATTGTATTTCGAGTAACATAATTGAAAAATATAAATGCGAAAAATAAGTGTAATTCCTATTTATAATTTCATATTAAATATTGAAGTATTTCATTTCTAGTATAATCATTTTAATTAAAATAAATATTATAAAAATATTCTTGTTAGGTACCCATATGTCGTTTCCGATTCATATGTTTTTTTTTTTGTTTTTTTAATCTATTTATTGAATAATAATACAATCAGCCACTGCTAGAGGGCTATAAGCATTAGGGCTAAAAGTTCTCATTCATACAATATATACAAATAAAAAAGAAATAAATACAAATATAAGAAGTAAATAAATAATACTGATGAAGAAGGTAAATAAAAAAAAAAAAAACAAATAAAATAAAATAAAAACTTCTAAACATAATCATAACAATATACAATATATACATTCGCCCAAGAATCTCCGAGCCAGGCTTTTTCTCCCACACGTGGAAGGCAAAGCAAGACTCCGGAAGATTCTAGCGCCACTTCTCCAGCCGCATCACTAGTATTGAAAGCCATTGGAGACTGAAAGAGGGCAGTAGAGCCACAGACGCTCAGGACATGAGTGGAGAAGCTGGCCAATGCCAGTTTTTTTACTTTATAAAAACTGGGTCGATAATGACGTAAATATGCTAGAGAGAAAGAGAAGGAGCATAATAATGAAATAATCACTCTAAGTTCAATGCTAACTCGGATTAAATCCTCCATGACTTCCGAGATTTGAAGATCAGGTGTTTTAGACCTTTTTTTAACAACAAGATCTATCTATTTTTTTTTATTTTTTTTTTTGGGCGATCTTGAGCGTTATGGGCAATGGAAACAAATTGTTTCCAATGTTTGAAGCTCCATTACTATTCGATATATTTATAAAAACCGATGTTTCTACTGTCTTAGGACTAACTATAAGTACCTGATTCTGCTTAGCACAAACAACCTTTAAATGTAAATATACCTAGGACTCCACCTGGACAAACGTCTAACTTCTAATCCTCATACTAGACTGAAACGACAAGAAACCGCTCGACGTTTCCGACTACTTCAGCATTTACTAGACAAACGCTCTAAGCTTTCAATTAATTACAAAAGACTCATATAAATGACTATAATAAGGCCTGTTTGGACTTACTTGGAGTTGACCTTTGGGGCTCCACTAAACCATCGAATTCCTCTCGCATCCAATCATTACAATCCAAAATCCTTCGTAAATTCCTTAATGCTCCTTACTTTGTAACAAATAAAATAATCCATAATAACCTGAATATTCCATATGTTTCTGATTTTGCCCAATCCCTATCCTTATCTATATTCTTATACCTATTCTTCCATAATAAACTTCAGAACCATCCTAATCCTTTTTCTAACCTTGCTTCCTCCTCGATTCCTGATAGACCTCCTAGGCGTCTGAAAAGGAGATGGCCTCATGATCTCCTAATTTAGAAACTTTATTAGAGTGCTACCAATGGGTTGATTCTCTACAAGCCTTGTCATGCCATGTATTTATCTATATCACATTTGCTGAATGTATTTTAAATGTACAGTTGTAAATTTCATAAATAATTTTTTTTTAAATTATTTTCATTCTGTCAACTACTATCTCATATCAAGGCATTATTGATGCGACTAATACGATAAAATTGCTGACATGAAGGGAAAATGGTATTAGTTTGGCACTGATGCAGCCAACTTAGAATTTGTTTCCTTTTGTGTTTTCTCTTAATGTGCGCCAGTTTGAATCCATACTGAGCGGACATCGAATCTCGATTTTCGTAATCTGTTTAGAATAAGCTTTGTTGTATCCCTAGAACTATTCTCTCTGTCTCCGTATACCAAAAAGGACAAGGAAAAAGTAAGCAATAAAAGAAGAAGAAAAGAGGGTGATGGCAAAACAAAGAACTATTGAAAGGATACTCAGATTCTTGAAGAGCGTAATGATGGAGTGAATGAGTAAAATCAACAATAATTAATAATCCTTATTAGAAAAATTTAACCGTAAGTTATTAATACTACAACTTTATAAATAGAAATGGTGAAAAAGTGGCAAGAAAACAACTCCTTCCCTTGGCTTCCTGTATTATGACCGTGCCAAAACGATTTGGGCAAAATATACTTCAATAAACGTTACGAGCTTGTCGGATTACCAACATTTCGGATTAGCAGATGTCGGACTATCGAAATTGAACTGTACTAAAGAACAACTATTCCATAGGCCTCAGACATTAGAGACGTCTATTTGTGATCGGCGACTCGGAGGTGGATGCCAACACCTTCACACGTGGCTGCCGCCTCGGCCAACTGCACATACCATTCATCTTATCGATGTCTGCTGTTTCGTCACTAACAGATATCGATATCAACGTGTCACGTGACCTTACTGTCCGATTAGTAGATGTGTTAGTGAGCAAGATGTATGGTCCAGTTAACAAGTGATGTAATTGTGTTAATTGTTTGGGTCGTTATTATTTTTCTCTCTTCTTACAAATACCCATTCATTGATGGCTTTTATCAGTATTTAATGTATGGCTTAGTGTTATATAATTCTTTCTATAAGAGATTTTTATAATCCATTTTCAATTTACGCAATATAGTTATAAAAATTAATATTATTTAATTATATATATTTATTTATTTAAAAAAATTTTTTAATTAGGAATTAGATCATTAAATTATATAATTCAATAAACTACAAATTATTCCTTGATCTTGGTGTTTATTCGACGTTCCGATCCCGTTTTTCCTTCTATGCTAATACTGACTACCTTAGCTACAGTAGCTTGAAATCTGTGCTGGTAGACGGTGCTGAGGTTGTTGACGTGTCCCAGCTTGAGGTATCGAAATTCAATTTTAGAAATACCGAAAAGGATTAATAGCAAAAGAAGGACAAACAGGATCGAATAAACACCAAGACCAATGATTAATTTAAAGTTTATTGAATTGTATGATTTAATTCCCAATCAAAATAATTTATATTTTAAAATATGATACTCAAAGATCGATTAGAAAAGATTTGTAATGTTAAATATATTTAATTTCCATAATTAGCTTTTTAATGGTACTAGCTTTTTCAAATAGAAGACATGAATTATATTCGAAAGGATCTTCTTTCTTAAGTTCAATACTTTTTTAACCAAATACTTTTTCGAATCCAATGGTTGCGAAAGGAGGTGGTTAGGCCTTATACTGACTGTATGTTTTTATTATATTTTAGGTCCTAAGATTAATTATAGTACTAAAATAAGTATTTGCACCCCACATGTAGTTAATGTACTTATTTCTCCTCTAGGTTACTTTCCTAGATTACCTGATTTTGCTACTTTACTTTACTTTAGAAATCAGCGTGTTTATTTTTTATATATTTAATATTTCCTTCTCTTTTCCTGGAAGTAGATTTGTTAGGCCTTGTATCTTGATTTTAGGTTAAAAAATAATTAATGTTTTTTTTATTCTAGATACTTGTTGGATTTATCATCGTCAACAGTATAATAGGTCATATTTATTTATTCATATTTTTCACATTCATGTGAATACTATGCGATGATTCATTATAGATGATAGCTTAAGACAATCACAAATATAGCATTTATAACAGAACGTTACGTGCCCCTGAGATAAGTTTAAAATTATTATTATGATTTTTTTTTTTTTAACTTAAAAGCCAAAATAATTCTTCTTTAGATAAGATTATAACATTTCCTCTTTAGAATTATTACAGTCATAAAATCCTTTGGCAAATCAATTTGATAAAACTCTTATTAAATACTAATTAGTTCTTAATTATTTTTAAAAATATTTCATGATAATTTTATTTAAATTATGAATTCCATGCGTTATTAATTTTAATTTTTTTATACTATCCTAATCAATTTAAATTATAAATTAAAAACCAAATAAAAAAAATACAGAACTGAATGTGGTGATGATTCTTGGGTATTTTTATTTTTATTTGATGAGAAAAAATCTCAAGGAATACTCAATCTGGGGGCTGGTAGTCAACAAAGAAAAACTGGTATATGTGGCCTTTAATAGAAAACGCGAATAATTACAATTGGAAATTTAGGTGTTGAAACCTGAAGCTCAATTTAAATGTCTAGGAAGCTGAGTGAATACTAGAGGAACATCAAACATGGGTATTGAAAATAGCACAAACAAGGGGGAAAATAACTATCAGAACCTTAAATTCTGTGGAGTGAATCAGTGTGATTATGATATGCAGAAGAGTCGACTAACTCCCCTCAATGATTCATTCAAGAACTAGATTTTTCTTTCTCCCCGCTCAAGCAGTTAGATCACGCATCCACTTTCTACCTTTCAAGACAGACCGAAGCCTTTTAATTTAAAAATCAATATTGTATCAAAGTTATGCAATATATAACATTGTTACCTCATTTTACGCTACCATCACACGACCGCCTGGATCTTCCAGTGAGCCACTGGTATTATTATGCAGTGTTGAGAAGAATTCTAAAAGCTGTGCTGCTGATTGTGTAAAGCTGTCGATTGAGTAATCCTAGCGAAGACGCCTTGAACCACACCGAGAGATGATTATCGTGTTTTGATTCATCTCACTTCACAACTGCATCTCGGTTTAGATGCACGCAGCCGGAAAATCCCACAACAGCTGCATTTCCTGGTTGGAGAAAAGATCGTTCCGCAATCGTGGAGCCAAATCAACCTTCGGAAATTACTCGAGGAGATAAACCAAAGAAGGGTGAACAGAACTTGTAAATGGAAGAAATACTTCGGCCGAGGTACGTTGGGTCATTTTGTTTCAACACATCTGAAGATGTGGAAGTATTGACTTCCAATTCTCAAGGTCCCAGGTATACCCAAGCTATATAAAGTGGGTACCCTTAATTCAATAATTGCTTAAGGGAGAAAACCTGTTGGTTGAGCGTGATCTCGGTCAAATCACCTCCTTGCACAACCGTTGACCAAGAAATATTATTTTTTTCAAATTTCCGACAGGAGGTTTTCGACGGATCTATACGTTTCAGAGCCCCGTTTAGTTTGAAAGGTAATGAAATTCCCTACAAAGCCATATAAAAATCGTTCATTTTGGACTACTATTAACGAAGTTACAGCTATTCAATTTCCAATGTAAGATTACGGGTTCATATCCTAGTGTCAGAAAGGGGTGAATGAGAGAATAAAGATGACAAAGTGAAAGTAAGAAAATCTGTTGCCCGCATCACACAACATTCACTATTTCCTATACTTTTAACAGAAATTATTGTTTGTCAATACTAAGCTATGCCAAAAAGTTTTTGATCAGCAATATTAGGAAGTATTGAAATTTTTACACTGATCTACCTTAAGCCGGTTTACATTGCTTTAGTTTATCAAATAAATCGTATCAAAATCTTATGTTTGATCAATTTTCAGGAAAATGTATCTAGTTCAATTCTATTTTGTTTATTCATGAGAATATGTAAAGATATAAAAACTTTTCTTAAATAGGTGGGAAAATCGTGTGAGTGGACACACCAGATTTTTTTCTATATACATTGATTATAATCTATTACAGACATGATCAGGGATACGTCAAAAACCTACAACTAGTTGTGACGTGTAAGAACACGCGTAATCTATTGGTGGTGATGCAGGTAATGTAAACATTTCCACTTCATTCGTATTATTTGATTGAACTGACGCACGTAAGAATATGTGCCCACTCGAACTGTAACCTGAACATTTTTACTGTTTAATTATTAAGTTTTACTCTAAAATAAATTCAGCCAGAGATTTAATTTTTTGCAAAGTTCCTAGTCTGAAAGTTTCAAAATGTTAGCTATCTTAATAACTTTTTAGTCGTACGAAAATCATAGTATGCACTATATTAAAGGCCACTGTAGGGGTTTACCATTTTATATTTATTTCTGAACCTCTTTAACATGATATGTAGTATATGAATTCTGGTATGTCATATATATAATCATTATAACTAAAAGTGCATTGCAATTATGAATGAATGAATTATGCCTATATTATAAAGAATAAAAATAAAAATGGTTAAAATTATTATAAATAATAATTATAATTAAAAGTGACAATAACGAGATGAATAAAACGAAATGGCAAAGATGCAGTAGAGCAGCATGCAAATAATTGGAATGAAATAGCTCAAGATTGGCAGGGACGTAGAAGGATGATAAAGATCTACAAGCACTCAAATGCCAACAGAAAAAAATTATCATAGGTGTATTATAGTAATAATAATTATATTTAAATTAATAATAATTATTATGATAAAGCCGAGTATCATTACGATGATTGACAGCCACAAAATAATGGTAAGACTAGAACAAAAGATTGAGCAAACAATTTTAAAATGTATGCTTAATGATGCAGCAAAATGAAATATGACAGAAGATGATTAAAGAACAATCTAATATAAAACAGAAGTTATGAAAAAAAAAAATACTTATATTATTTAAGAGTATGTTACAATTGTATTCAAGAAAATACATTTAATTTCAGACCTGATTAGAAATTGCTCATAAAGAAAACAATAAGTAAGATTTTAGCTTTTCAATTGATCTCAACATTGTATTCAATTTAGGTATATAATAAAAAAAAAAATATCGGTTTTTTAAAAAAAAAATTTTCTCATTTCACGAGCATTTCTGCATTCTATCTTATGAATGGTGCATTGCCGTTCACCATTTTATTTCAAAACTAACGAAATTAGGAAAGCATTGTATTCGTGCGAGGGGTTAAAAAAAATGTGCTCAGAATCGAAAATTTTTACTCAAGTTTTAGGTTTCTATATGAAATATAAACAAATATAAGGAGTTGGTCCAGGGGTTGCGGTCAAATGAATACTATATATTAAAATATATAAATATATTAAAATATATATAAATTTAAAATATAGTTGCTCTCAGACTGCTTTCAGAACTCTATTATAAATGTTATTTATTGAGACAGATTGTAATATTTATCAATAAACAAATTAAAAAAAAAAAATATATATATATATATAGTATTCAACTCCTTCTCATGTTATGAGCCTTCTTTTCCAGTGTCACTCTTTTCGGATTAAAAAAATTTCTTGACACTTAATTATTTATTATAATCAAATAAATAAGTGGAATATACCATATTGAAAGAAAATGGCAAGTGCCAAACAAAATAAATACAACAAAATAGAAAGCTATGAAAATACATAGTAATTAATAGTTTGAAATAATCTTTTCACTATTATGCCGGAGAACTCCAGAAGACGACTGAATAGGATCTGTATAAGAGACCTACTTACAAATTTGTGCAAGTAAGTAAAAGCCATGGAAGGAATGTCGCTGGGTATTGCTTTTCGTCATACCTAACTAGCTTTTTTATATTTTTTATTTTAATTTTCTCATGGTTATGGCAGCCCATCTACTGATTGGTTGTAATTGACTGGTGCAAATTAATTAATGTACGTGCTGAAAAAAAAAAAAAAATTTTTGTACCGTCTGTAGTTTTTACTTTCACTTTCCTAACTTGTAAAAATAAAACGAAATACTTTAAACGAGCGACTTAAAAATACTATACTTCCCTTTTTACAAATCGAAATTGAAAATCACACAACAATTAAATATCGTACAGTTACATACTTAAACCCATATGGACGTACGCTTCACAAATTTAAAATTCTGCAAACAAGTTGCACTTATTTATTTATTTATTTATATGATATTTACAACTGTATACAAAAAATACATCTAGTGAATTCGCACATGGATATAATGACATGAAACACATGTTGAGAAACTACCCATTGGTAGAACTCTAATAATATGTCTATATTAGGAGATCGCGTGGCCATCTCCTTTTCAGACGCCTCAGAGGGTTATCTGGAATTGAATAGGAAGCAAGGTTACAAACAAGAGGGTTGGGATGGTTATGAAGTTTATTATGGAAGGATAGGTATCTGGATTCGGCCAAATTGGAAACATATGGAACATTGAGGTCTTTATGGATTATTTTATTTGTGACAAAGTAAGGAGCATTGAGGATTTTACGAAGGATTTTGGATTGTAAAGATTGGATACGAGAGGAATTTGATGGTTTAGTGGAACCCCATAGTTCAATTCCATAAGTCCAAATAGGTCTTGTTATAGTCATGTATATGAGTCGTAAGTTGCACTTAAATTACAATAATTTTAATCCAAAATTGTAAGACTAATAACAGCAGCTTCATGTTAGGTTAACGAGAAAACTTAACTCACCGAATTACGGCAACCAACTTTCGGCCAACACAAACGTATTCTCTGTTAACGAATTCATCTCAAACTATACAGACATCACAACGGACTCATCAACGAAATGGAAACAACTGAATAGAATATCAGGAGGCAAGTGAAAAGAAGCTGGATAAGAGATTTCTTGAATTCAAGAAGAATTCATGGATAGCATGCGATTTTCCAAATCCATAGCTCATCTGCTTATTGTCAAATAATTGCTAGGTGCTGATTTAGATTTTAAGAGAAAACTTAAATTAAATTTAAAAAATTAAATAATACATTTTAAAAATGTGTCTAACATAATTATTCATTCAGAATAGATTTTTTTTTAATGAAAAAGTGAACGAAATTTATTTTATGTAAAAAATCAAAAAAAAAAAAAATGAATAGTTAGTTAATACCGCTTGTGATTAATGTAACTGTTTTTTATCTGAGGAGAACCTTGAATAGAGAAATATAAACTGAAAATTAATTCTAAATATCTCTAAGAAGTATAATTTTATGCTAGTGAACAGTAATTGAATTCATAATATAGGTCAGGCTATAGTTACACTGATTTCACTGATCGTAATATCTGTCGTAAACTGCTGGCCTTGTCTCTACAAGGACATGCCACGGTACGCCCATTCACAAAACGATCGCTGCGTGCCTCTCAATGATTTTACAATTACAGGCATAATCGATTTCTTCCATTTAGCTCTCTCGTAATAGTTTATTATAATACTAGCTCCATGAAGCAGACAGTTATATAGTTTCATAGGATTTATATTTCATATAGGAACCAGTTCCTGTTAACCTTTTTTACTCAATTAATATTTACTTCTGTATTTGTCGCTATGTAATTCATATATCATATTGCATACCATTTATGTGTAATACAAATGAACATAAAACAGAGAAACTCATAAAGATATCTTTAATAATTTATTTCACTATCAAACTCATAATATCAAGGGTGGATGTAAAGTGGTGATTAGTGATTTATTCAATATTGAGAATGTTTGAAAATAGCTAGAACAAATGTATATATAAAAAAAACAAACGTAGCTGATAAATTGTATAATTAACATGTGAAACTTATGAATATTCAGATTTATGGTAAAAAAAAAAATAACATTATTAAAGAATTTCAAATGAAACTTCATAGAAAATGTTTATTTTTGTTGCCTCTATCCTGCAGAATCATTGGCAACGAATCTTATAGAGTTTTATTATTTTTAGAAGGCCCAATATTTTGCACCACTTTTTCGCTGTCGTTGAAGTTTTGTGCCTTACGGAATTGAGATTTGGAGCTCCACTAAACAATTCCTCTCCTATCCAATCCTTAAAATCCAAAATACTTCGTAATTTCCTCAATGCTCCTTACTTTGTCATAACCAAAATCATCTGTAACGACCTTAATGTTCCGTATGTTTTCGATTTGGCCCAATCCAGATACCTGTCCTTCCATAACTGTAGAACCATCCGAACCCTCTCGTTTCAAACCTTGCTTCTTCCTCGAGCCCTGATAACCCTCCGAGGCGTAGGAAAAGAAGATGGCATTGGGATCTTCTAATATAGAACTTTAATTTGAATTCTACCAATGGGTAGTTTCTCTTCATGTTGTACATGTCATGTTACCAATTTCACATTTAGTTATTGTATTTTCTATGTAATACAGTTGTAAATTCCATATTTGCCTTATGGAATAGAGATTAGGGCCTCCACTAAACCATCAAATTCCTCTCATATCCTATCCTTACAATCTAAAATCCTTCGTTGTATCCTGAATGCTCCTTACTCAACTCTCAACAATCATTTTAATGTTATTATATTCCTGAGTGCACATTTACTAAATTAATTTTTTTAATAGTATAAATATCATATACAAATAAAATAAAAAAAGCTTTGTGCCATATTCCATTTTTTCTTAGTTAAAATCTCACAATGTCTAATTCTTAATCTGCAGAGGGCAGTATCTTCAGTCCTGAAGAGAAGTTTCGCAGAGTTCTAAATAAACATAGAGGAATAATATTTTTTTAAAAAATAATTGCTATTTATATATTAAAATAATTTAAAATATTGTAAGGCTTGTAAAAAAATAAAATAAAAAACTAAGGTGAGTGCTTTAGATCATACGATATAAGGGAAAACATCAATAAGCCGAGATTAATAATATATAATATAAATTATGAATAATAGCTCAACTTAAAGAGGATGAAATGCTGAACATTTCCCTCGCTAATAGTATACAGGTCCGATTTTTAGTTTCAGAGATATTTTAATCCATATCTTCAATAAAACTCGTTATTATTTGGCTTCCGACATTATTTTTTGCATCACTCTCCACAAAAAAAAGTACAAAATACGCTTAAAGATGTTCTCACTTAAAAAAAAAAATTGTTACAGTGACAAATCTATTCATTTTACCTCTCTGATCATAAACTGTTCTCCCAATACCCCACTACAAAGGGTATTGAACTATGTATTAAATCCTAATTATTTCTTCCTGTAACTACTGCCTAAAGTCCTAAACAATGTCAAATTATTCTTGTGTATACTTGAAATATACTTACAAAATATAAATGGGCAAAAATATATTCAGAAACATAAATATCTATAATTCTTAATATATTACCACTCTCACTATAATAGTAAAGTTTCAATATATTAAATTAAATACTTAGAAACATCTAATTATAATATTATGTCCTCTGGATACCGAAGCAACTCGAGGAACGAATGAATTTTAATGATTCTTGGAATGGACGCCACCTCAATGAAATATCACTCGAACAGATTCTAAAATAACATATCCACCCTTGCTAATCGTTCAGGGAATATGGGAGGAGTTAAGTTGTGGTTCCAAGAACTATTTGAATTTGCTGAACATTTTGCTAATGAAGTACAAACTGTGAAACGGACTTTCCTAGTGATGTCACCTCAACGGCGCCCACACTTGGCTATGACCCTGAGAGCCCGGGCAACATTCTTGTCATAGTATAGCAGTTATTCCTCGCATATTAAATATATATATATATATATATATATAATATATATATATATATATATATATATATATATATATATATATATATATATATATATATACCAACTTACATGGACATTCCATCTTTACATGTCCGCCGAAAATTAACTGTTGAGGAGATTGACAAATATATACATAAACATAGATAGCTAGATAAAAAATAAATTATATTCTGGAATAAAGTCCCTTTAGAATAAAAATTATGAACAAAAAACAAAAACCATATCTGGCCAAGAACTACACTAATAAAAATTAAACAATACCTTGTAAAAATGTTACAATATATATACAACAGAAGGTAAAAACATTCTGGAAAAAAAATATAATTGAAATCACAAGAAATACTGAATCAGGAAAAATAAAAATAAAACATTATAAAAATTATGAATTGCTTATTAAAATTAAAACAAACGATTTTAACAACCATTCCCTTCAGTCAAAACTCGAATTTATTTCATGATTGTACAGCGTCATTTTGGGATGTGAGAAGGAATCGCTAAAGAAGGTATTTGAATGAGGACAAGAAAGAGATATGGCGGATATCTAATGGCTAGGAATTCAAGAAGCACTGAATCAGGTAATAAAGGAATGTTCAAATGTTTTAGTTCTATGAGAAGGAGAAGGAAGGTCGGGCTTGAACTGTAGGAGACTGTAGATGTAAGAACGGTGCCGGGAGTTCATTGTTTGGAAGAGGTAAGACCTATCTATCTATCTATCTATGTATCTATCTATCTATTATATCTATCTATCTAGACAATCCATTTTTCGTGTAAGCGGAAAATTAACTGTGGAGATAGATGGTTGAATGACATTAGTAAGACTATTAATTGCATAATCAATTCCATAAAAATGGATGAAATTGAAATGTAGACTTGAGTGTAATATTCAAACCTAATTTTAATTTTCTCACAATCATTAAAAAATAGGAAAAAACGCGTCAATAAATAAATTCATATATATATATATATGTGTGTGTGCATAAAGTTGAAAATCATTTGTTAAAGCCAAGACGTTGTCTGTCTTTTAAGATAGCTTTTTTAAGCTTTTAAGATTGCAGAGTCCGATGGTTTTAGTAATAACATTAATGTTTATGTAATACAAACCATTCAATAAATACAATATACAAGTTAACATGTAGACGGTGGCTAGATCATTTCTTATAGATAACAAATATAGCTATTAACTTGTAGTGTAATAATTATAAATAAGAGAACAGACATGACAATCAATGCAAATATATATGACTAACTATTTATCATTATTAACTATTATCTATTACATAATATTATATTTCTGTTATTATAATTTTTTCAGCCTTGTAGACCCAAAAGCTTGGGTTAACATTGATAATAAAAATATTACAAACTGACTGTATGTAGTATAGTCGATTAACTTCCTCCTGATAATTTTTTTTTGTAACGCAAAAATTTCAGAAACTAGTAGAGTACTATTCGAAGAAATATTTTTGCAAATAGGCGCGTTGTATTGACGAAGCTTTTAGGCATACAGACATCATGCTACGAAGCGAAACCAAGTCATTCAATCAAGAAAACTTTAGGCAATCACGGAAGCCTATCTCTCCGTAAATATCGTTAACGGCCACAAACTACGCAAACGAGACAAAATTTTAAGCCAATTGGAGTTGACTTGAGGGACAAATATATTTTCTTACAAACAACTAAACGTTCCCTTATCCTAGTATCTGGCCAAGGCATAGATCAATAAAATTGTTCTTTCAATATTTCTTGATGTCTATTGGGAGTAACTATTTCTTATGATTCTTGTTGGAAATTTCTCTACCATTTATTTCTGACATCTTCATTACTCATTATCAAGTATAGCAGCTTCTCTTTTTTCATTTATTAATTATTGTGTCGTGTTATCGTTCATTCGATTTATTTATGTGTATTCTATATTTTATAACCTATAAAAATTGTTCAATTTTAATTCTTCTACCTTGGATTATTTTGTTTATTTTATACTTATTGTCTGTTTCAAAAAAAAATAAATAAAAATAATAATAATAATTACCTATTTCATGAATGTATTTTCGTTTTTCTTTATATTAAATATTTTATCCTTCATAGTTTTCAGTTTTTTATTTAAAAGAACTTTAACACCATTAGTCATAAGTCGTCACCAAAAATGAGTGTTTGCCATCTCCTGCCCTGCAAATCTTATTCACGCATCCCCTGTTCATCACCCCCTCCTCAACTCCCTCATACCTGGTTCTCCTCAAGCGACCTTTCTTCCGTTTCCTTTCCGGTTTCCAATCCCAAATTCGCTTAGGCCATCGTCCCTCTTCCATCCTCATCAAATGGCCATACCACTCATAGTTTCAATGGAATGGAGGATGTTCTCAATTTTGTCCATTCGTTTCCTTATTTCATTGTTTGGAACTTCTTGAAGGTGAGAGAAACCACATTATCGCCTCCAATAGTCCGTTTCTAAAGCTATCAGTCTTTTTGATTGACTCTCTTTAGTTGCACACGAGTCGACTGAATAGTTTTTAATCTTTAATTAATATTTTCATTTCTCTCACGAAATTCTATTTTGATTCTAAATATTTACTAATGTTAGTGTATGAACTCCTCTACATCCTGCCACCTATCTTCTTTTTAGTATTGTTATCCAGCCTATCTATCATATTTCTAGACATAGTATAAGTGCGTCCCTAGAAGAATCTTGTTGTGGCTTCAACAAATAATATTGATTTATATTGTGTTAATCATACTTTTTATTTTACTACTTAAAATACGACCAATCTGTATTAACACCAAGGTCTTTCCATACCAAATCATTCAGGGGCTGACACCAACTTCTTGTTTTTAACACACCTATATTTTGAAAACGGCTCGTTGGATTAGACCCAACTTTGAAGGAAATACAGAGAATAGTGTGGAAATTACCTTGTATCAATTTAATTGAATTCTATTCAACAATTAAAATTAACATAAATAACTTTATATTATGTTAGGGAGGTTACGTTCATAGTATTGTTTTACGAAGTTATAAAATTTTAGATTGTATTCAAACAATTTAATTGAAATTGGATGTTTTGTCGTTTACATATTACACTGTGGTTACAAAAAATTTCATGTAATTTTCAGAGATTTTGAGGGTTGAAACTTAGATGGTCCAATATAGATTTTGCCGAATCGCTTCACCTGCTTTCGCTTAGGTGTACGATTTTCATTTGCAATATGTACCATGTATTTGTAAATTTAAATTAAATTTTGTACAGAATGTGAAAAATATCGTCGTATTTGTGAGTTGAATGAGAAATGCTTTATTAAATAAACATAAAATATAAATTTTCAAAATACATAGAATATTTGTACGGCATGATTATTCGTCCGCCGGAAATTTTATATGTTTTACAGATACGGTACAAATAAAGACTTTATTTGTTATATTTGTTAACATATATTTGTTATCTGTTAACAATTACATATATATGAATAACTGCCAAATAATAGAACAACTAATACAATATAAAATAATACATATTTTGAATAATTTATGTCTAAGAAATAATAATAAAGGAAAATAAGGGAAATCATAAACAATAACATGAATAAAACTGACCACAAATAAATTAGACGGATCATTGTTAATGCTGGATGTAGCAAATTAAAACGGTTTATCCATGGATGTCGAGAAAAACCGACCATTTTACGATATTCGTTCGCAGGGACATTTAAAAGTGAAATTAGGATATGATTTCGAAACGGGCTAGTTCTTAGGAATTCGATACGAATTTGACCAAGCAATGAACATTCAGCTAAAATATGGAACAGGCCCTCCTTTACTGGTAGGTTACAGAGTGGACAATCCGTTTATTTTCTGTCAAGGCATGGGATGGAATTCATATAAAGGGGTTCACACATGAGCTTGAATAACCAACTCAAATCGCGCCCAGTCAAATCCCAACAGCAGCCATCCATGAATTTCAAAATGTTAAGATCATGACTCAATTCCCTACATATTTGTGAGTTTCTCTGTCCCTTTTAAAGTTCAACCTACTGATTCTAGTCTCGATTTTCCGCTCTAACCTCAAAGTGGTAAGTGGCTTTGTTCCAAATTTATTCGAACTAATTATAATTGAAGTGTAGTATGTAAGCATCGATAAGTATTAATTATGTGTAGGCCTTCATTTCCTGTATTTTGTTAACTTCATTCATATTTCTTCTTGAATAATTTTTGTTCTATCTGATTTAAAATGTCAGAAAATTTGGTGAGGAAGCTATACTGAACTTATTTACTGAACTTACTTAAAAAGGCAGACTTTTTTTATTTATGTACTTACTTAATATTCAAACATTTTCTTCAAGATGTGATTGGGTGTCAAGCTGAACCTTCACTGAATGATTCGGTATGGAATGGCCTACCATCCAATAAGGTTTATAGAACTTTAAAAAGCGATCTTATTTTAACAACGTTTCGACCAGCTGCTTTGCAATCGCTGGCAACAGGTCGCTGCCTTCTGGATAATGTCACAACCAGGACGCCGGTTGCCGGGGAAGGCTCGGCTAACAGACAACCTACTTAACCGACTAAGTAATTTAAATGTAATGCAAATGGAACTTATTAGAGATGCAGGCTGCTTATTCGGCTAGTGACTCTTTCTCTAATAGTGGCAATATTGTACCAGTCACGTTTAGTATTGTCTGCCGCTTTGGTTCTTTTCCATTGTCACTGTTCTGTCACCTCTGAAGGATGTATTCCTCTCCCTCTGTCTGGTTGAATACGTTGAATGTTGGATTTCAGAACAAACCCCACCCTCATTAAAAAAAAAAAAAAAAAAAAGAATTGAACCCTATAATTAGTATACATTTACCGTTCTAAGGGAGTGGGGTAGCTCAGTGGTAGGACACTGATTTTCCAATGCTTAAGATCCCGAAGTCGAATCCATTTTTCAGGAGCTGTGCACGCGACCCTGATATCAGGATGATCCTCCTGGGACACATCCAGCCGCTATAAAGTGGGTACCTATAATTAAATAATTAATTAAGGGAAAAAACCTGGCGGTTGAGCGTGATCTCGGTCAAATCACCACCTTGTATAACCGTTGACTAAGAAACAGTACTTCCCCAAACACTACTGAACCCACGATCTTTCATAAGTTGTAGTGGTACACGTTTTTATACCGCCCTACCTTGGGATTTGAAGTCGAAAATTTGAATTTATGATGGACTAACACATTAAAGTAGTTGTCCTCTATCTTATACACTTATTCATTTATATGAATTCCTGGAGGAGTATAGTACGTGGGATCTGGAGGTGAACCAAGTACATGGCATTAAAGAAAATTATAATATGAATTTAAATGTCTTAACAGGGGATAACTGAGGAATGAAGCTCCAAGAATATCCTGGAAAATATTGCTTGAGGAAAGCGGATAATTGTTGTATAATTGCGGATAAACAGAAGGTTGGAAGGCAAAACTTCCACGTTGGCCCTTAGATTGAGTTTGCTCAATCCAGAACATTTGATTTGTTGTGAAGTTGAGAACATGATGCGCTAACTAACTTTATTTATTTGCGGGGGAGCAGCATGGAAACGATAAGATATATATTCAATCACCACAAAAAAATTTCACCAGCCTATTCAACCTCATACTCATATAACCCTGGAGCTAGAGCTTAAAAATCGACCTCATCGCAGAAGAAGGTTTGATTGTAAATTACGAAAATGTATGTTATTCTGTGTAAAAAGAACCTTATCTGCTGTTGCAGAGGGGTTTCTTTAAAAAATGGTGTCTGATTTAAAGAATATTATTTTTTTAACTTGTGTATATGGATTTAGATAAGTAAAAAACAAAATTTCTAACGAGAACGACCAACAGAACTTTTTTTTTTTAACCTTTTAGCGTGTATTGGCTAGTTTTGGGGGGGGGGGGGAACGCTTCTCCCATTATTAACCTACAACTTATTTCTTCACCTATTGTTCAACATTTTTTTTTTCTTTAATAAATTATCTTCTCTTTGAAAACCTGTTTAAAATGAATGATGATTCCTTACTATGCTTTGTAATCAATAAATAAATGGCTGAACAGATGCATTATCTTAAATTTTTTTATTTTCTTAATGAATCACTTGTTAAGAAACTAGCCAATGGTAGCACTCTAATGATATTTCTACATTAGGAGATCACGCGGCCATCATCAATTCAGACGCCTCGGAGGATTATCAGGAATTGAAGAGGAAGCAAGGTCTCAGAAACGAGAAGGTTGGGATGATTCTGAACTTTATTATGGAAGGATAGGTATCTGGATTGGGCCAGATCTGAAACTTAAGAAACATTAAAGTCATTATGGATGGTTTTATTTGTAACAAAGTAGGAAACATTCAGGATTTTACGAAGGATTTTGGATTGCAAATATTGGATACGAGAGGAATTTGATGGTTTAGTGCAGCCCCATAGCTCAACCCCGCAAGTCCAAATAGCTCTTATTATAGTCATGTATATGAGTCTTTTGTAATTAATTGGAAGTTTAGAGCGTTTGTCTAGTAAGTGCTGAAGTAATCAGAAACATCAGGCATTTCAGTCTGGTTTGAATCTTAAAGTTATTTTTAAAATTATTATAATAAAAATAAACTTACGACTTGATACAAGCAATAAGAATAATGAAAAGAAAAAAGAATCAAAATGGAAAAAACAACGTTTTCCTGAAACAAAAACAATGCACATTCTGAAGTTATGAAGAGGGAAGAGACTGCCCTCAGTTTCTGTAATCTGTCGAGCACATCCAAACCCACAATCATTCTTAAAAATGCTCCATAATATTCTAGAAATAATTGTATCGACATTTTGTAAAGCATTTGTGGACCTAGACTGTATTTCACACAGGATATTAGAGATATTCCTAAAGCGTTATAAATATACTATAAATCTGAATTCCCTTGATTAGAAACATCAACAGTAAGAGAAAACCAAAATTAATATTCATTTAAGAATTTCTACAAATAAATGCTTTTCAACTTACCGGACACACATTGAACCATTAAAGAAAAGAAATATATATCATTTTCTTTGCATATTTTTTTTTAATATGAAAAACATTGTTTATTACAGTCTTTCAATATTTGATTTGATCAATCTTTCAATGGGTTAATATTAAAGTCATAATATTTTCCCTTAAACTTAGAACTTTCCGTTTTGTTGCGTAGGCTGAGAAACGATTCAAATGGATCGTTTGTGGGCGACTGAGAACAAAAGACTTCGTCTTTTATTTAAGTTGGGGTGTTTCTGTTTAACAGGTCCCCTTGTCTTCCCGTCGTGTCCTAGCTATGTATTGTGTTGAGGCTGCCAGCTGTGTTTTTGTGGGTGGACAGACGTTTGTCGTTGGATTTTCTAATGCATGTATGTATATTACTAATATATTCATTATATTCTTTATATTGATTTTTTTCGTATTTTATAAAACATTAAATATAATAACAGTTATTATTTAGAAACCATAGGCCATATTCTATGTATTGAACATAACAGATGAGGTTTTAAAAAATTGTTATGAGATGTGTAAACCAAGGTTGAATGAAACCGACTTCTGATATCAAAAACCAGCGTCAAGGAGGAGGTACAAGTAGATAAGGACCGACCTACCTGATCCTGGACCCTGGGGAAGGCTCAGAGTAAAAACAAGTAACTAGTTCCTTTTTGGATTTTACCAGTTATTGTGTAGTAATAGGGTGAAGTTAAGAACCAATGAGAACCATTCTTGCCCCACCTTGAATATTTCTATAAAATCTACCGAGAAGAAAGAGGGCTTATGTTGATGTCCGGCCTTGAAGATGGGTCTCTTGTTTTCTGCCGGCTTGGGGACTGAAGCCATGGCCAAACATAGACCATGAAGATCCTGGCAGAGCTTTGAACCATGATGAGATGATCTCGGATCAGAAGAAATCTACCAACTACACCACTTCACATACGATAATAGATAAGTTTTATTCCCAACAATAAATTTATCAATGTTAGAATAATTCTCAAACAGTCCATCTGAAATCATGCCTTCCCAGTTAATTATTACATTGAATCACGCATTTTGTTATTGTAAATATAATTTGTATATATTCTTAATTAAACATAGAAATAAATTAAGTTTCTTAGTAAAAGTTATTTTAATTCTGCCACCTTTTTATATCATGATGATCACAAGTAATGTGTGTAATTAGAAAGCATGATAAACACTAATCAGGCTTTGAGAAAAGAAATCCAATTAATCAATTCTGGACCAATCAATGCATTATAGATCCAAATTTATTTTACTAATTTTTTATTAAACATTTCTGGATAATTATCATGAGTAATTATCCAGTGGCATCCCGAATAAATTTTAACACCCCAAAACGTAACATTTCACACAATACTTAAGCAAAATGAATTCATAAACTTAAAAATCGATACAAAAAATAAAATAAATCGTTACAGTTAACTAAGCATATTGCCTTATTTATGACTTCGCCTAGTTGGATAAAAAAATAAGTCAGGGAACCATCCTCCAATAGCACATTTAGCATTATTAATCGTCATGCAGTATCATATGGAATATTCCATAATATGGAAACACAATATGGATATTTCTAGTTCTCCATGTATAAATCCTTAGTTACTCCTTGTGGTACAGGGAGAGTCCATTAGGTTAGAACCTCCGGGAACATTCAGCCCGCATAATAAAAATAATGACACCGGAAACCAGAGGAAACGCAGTCGTCATACATGACTGTGTGAACATTTTGCTCTGTTTATGACAATGGTTGTGTATTTCTTTAACAGAATTTTAAAAATACGTATTTTAATCATTGGGTTCGTTAAATTATTTAAAGGCAGTAGCTTAGAAAATAAATCTTACTGGTATTATTAAAAAAAAAAAGTTTAAATACTGAATTAAACCACCAAGAATCAGACAAAAAAAGATTTTATTTTTTTAACAAATTTATAACTAATAACATACCAATAGACTAATATGTGATAAGCTGCAGCTCACGTCCCAAACAGTACGAAGAGGAGACTCAGATGTGAAATCACCAATGTTTTTGTAATGCTGATAAGGTATTCCATATTGTTTTTAGAATCGTAATGTTTTGAAGATGTTGCTCGAAGAATTGACTGTTAGTACAGTGTTGTCACCACTAGCGGATCCAGGATTTAATTTTTGGTGGGAGGGGAGGCTTCAACCCGAAAACTTTTATATATATATGTGTGTGTGTGTATATATATATGTGTGTATATATATATATATACATATATATGTATATATATATATCGATAACTGATTTGAAAAAAAAAGAAAAAGAAATTTATTACCTATATGAAATAGTGTTTGAGTGATTCTTGAAGTCCTTTTAAATATAATTACACAAACAATCATACTTTAAGGGATAGTTTCTAATATTTTTTTTCTGTAAAATATGGTTATATTTTACCATTTTGGGAGAGGGCGGCTTCAGCCCTAAATCCTCCCCTCCCTAGATGGTGGTTGTCACTTACGTGAATCTCTTGTTTTCAAGTAATGAAGATAAAAATGGCCGTGTATGATTCTTAACCAATCAGTAGCGAATCTATTTCACAACTTAAGAGTAATGAAATGTTTTTAAAAACACTTCTTTAGAGATTCAGCTTGCTTTTTTCAAAGTTTCTAAGATATTTTAATCCATATCTTCAATTAAACTAGTTATTATTAGTTTTTCAACACTAGTTTTCCGTTTTCGCCTATAATAATAAAATTTTGAATAATAGCTCATTTTCAAAGAGGATGAAATGATGAACATTTCCTTCGCTTATAACATGCAGGTCCGATTTTTACTCAACTCCAGCCGACATTATCCAAGCGTTACACATCCGAAATTTGACAGCTTAATCTAATCCACTCTTCACAAAAAAAGTTTCGAATAATACTCCATTACAAAGAGGATGAAATGCTGCACAATTAACTCGCTTACAGTGTGCAGTTCCGATTTTTAGTTTCTGAGATATATTAATCCATATCTTCAATAAAAGTCGTTATTATTTGGTTTGCAATACTATTTTTTCCCTTTTATCATATAAAACGTTAAGATAAAATTTTTAATAATAGCTAATTACCAATAGGATGAGACAATAAACATTTTCCTCCAATATGCTGGTCCGATTTTTAGTCTTTGAGATATTTTAATCCATATGTAAAAACACTTCAATCAGTCAAGTCCAGCCGATGTTACCCAAGCGTTACACATCGGAAATATGATAGCTCAATATAATTCATTCTCCACAAAAACAGTTTCGAATAATACACCATTGCTGAGTGGATGAAATGCTGAACAATTAACACGCTTACAGTGTGCAGGTCCGATTTTTAGTTTATGAGATATTTTAATCCATACCTTCAATAAAACTCGTTATTATTTGGTTTTCCATACTATTGTTTCTCTTTTATGATATAACGCGTTACGATAAAATTTTGAATAATAGCTAATTGCAAAGAGGATGAGATAATAAACATTTCCCTATAATATGCAGGTCCGAATTTTAGCTTTTGAGATATTTTAATCATATGAAAAAAAAAACATAATTAGTCGACTTTACCCGAGTGTTACACATCGGAGATCTGATGGCTCAATCTAATTCACTCTCCAAAAAAAAAAAAAAAAATAATGGCAAAACGCGGATACAAAAATTGTTCTTTTAGTCGAAGCTAATTAACAGAACCACTAACATCACTCTGTACAAGTTGCTCTTTTGGAATCCTAAATTATTAACAGGTTGAGGAATTGTATTCGAAAGAATAATTTGAAGAAGAATTTATAGACCACCACGAGAAACTGGCGGTTGGAGAGGTCACAACAGAAGGCATTACTTGGAATTCTCCGAATCACTCGCGGTATATTATGTCAAACTAAACAGACTTTACTGCGCGGGATCATTAAAAAGATTTAGGCAAGATCGTATGAGGATTAAGGTGCCTTATAATAGATTATTGAAGAAGAGAAGGATTGGAAAACCGAAAGCCCACTGGATGGGTCAGAGGCAAAGTAGCAGGATTCGCTGCAGAGAACAGACTGACGGACCATGACGATAAACAGAAGAGAATGACAAATTTTCTTCGAGAGGCCTCATAAGGTTGTAATACCAAGGACGTATATATTTATCGTGTTATTCTTCAAATCATTCTCAGTTCTTTATTGACTAAAAACTCTTAAAACTTCCGGCATAGATGTAAACAAACAGACTATAACGTCAAGGACACAAGCTTCTTTCAAGAATGATGTAAGTCCATCTACTTCAACTCCTATGCACTTTTGTTTTAAGTACATCTAATTATTTCCATTGTGATTTGTAAGCTAGAGAAAACCTTTATACAATTCCTCATTCAGCAGTGCGAATCACACAAAAGTGTGAAGTGTTAGCGTCAAATGCAATTACCGCAAATTTCGATGGAATTTCAAAGCACCTTGTTGTTTGGCATGGAGTGGGAAATGGCGGAAAACGGTGTGGGAACGGAAAATGGCAGTTAGACTTGAGCTCCATCTATGAAACTGCATGAGAACCAGGCTAATGACTGGCCTTACACACTTGTCGCCTGCGCTAAAGGATCCGGAAAAAGAATTCTCTTATTATTATTATAATTGCGTAACACCAATTTTGTCCACGGCCTTTTTCATGAGAGGATGTTGCAAAAGAGTTAGGTTTTTGTTTGTCGCTCTGGTGCGACCTATATAACAGCTTATGATTCATTACTTATCGAAACAATGTAAGGGGTTCTTTTGAGAATAGCAGAGACTTCTAGCAAGTCATACTCAGGTGAAATGTCATCTTAACACCTTATGTGGGCATCTTGAAGACTGTACATTCAAAGGACAAGACAATAATCATAATATTTATTTATTCTGAAATTAGTTCTTTTTGAGTAAAAATAAAAACCAATAGGATTAATAGGATGCTGTATAGATGATGCAGAAATGTGTTAGAGATATTTAAATGGATAATAGGACTTGATAGAGTTTCTTATCGGAGCTGGCCGTATTAGAAATGAAATTAAATAATAAAAAAAAAATCTTTATTATTAAGTGAAAATTCCCTACATACGATTTCGTTTTTCAGACTAGATATAAGTGTTGTTTTGGACAAAATATAGAGAAAAGTATCTCAATTATTAAAGGTTTGCTGAAGAAGCAGTTGGATATGAGGATATTTATAAATGGTCAAGCCATCCATTCAAAGAAGAAAATAGAATAATAAAATATAGGATTTAGTTTTGCTTAATTTTTTTCTTTTAAGAACCAATTACAGAAATTGCAGACGTCAAAAATCGGGGTAAGGTTTTTATAAATTACATATCAACTGGATACATTGGATCGCCTAGAAACCTTTAAGATGGCTCTAATGAAACAATAGTCTCTTCAATCTGATCTCATAACTAATAGATATTTAAAGGTATTCAAATAAAAATACGGCGAAAAACAAGAGAGGAGACTAGGACCTAGCATGGTTTTCGAAGGCACAGTATTACGAAATATCAGGTGCCTAATTGGTGCCTTAGTCTTAGTCTTAGGTTTTTGTCTATATTTATAGAATTGCGTTGATGTACGTGGGTGCGATTTGGTCTATATTGGTGTACATGACTAGTGTTATGAATGTTGTGACTAGTGTGATATGTTTCTATAATGATGGAATAATGTAATATTTATGCCCAGATGGATTGATTAGTATGCTGTGTATAAAACAACCCTATGTAGTAGGGCAACATTATTTTAAATAAATTATTTCTCTTTCTTTCTGGTAGACAGCTAATTGAATAGTGGATAAATTTCTTTATATTTTGCAGGTTCCGTGATCTGAAAATTGATCATATACTATTAATCAGCTGTAAACTGTTCCATGTTTCTTTTGTTCTCTGGTTTGAAAGTTCCTTCAAATTAAAATCGTACAGAAATATGGTTATAAGTTTAAAACTCCATCAAAAATTTAACCCATTTAATAAACCCATAGAGATGTGTCTCCCTCAATAGTTTCATTGCGCCACACAAACTTCTAGGGGATTCGATAACACAGCACTTTAATATGAATGAAGAATAATTTATATAATTCTGTGCACCTTTATAACCACACCATGTCCATTTTATTCATTAAATAATTTAGTAACTAAGAAACATATTTTAATAGCTCAAAGTTATAGAAAATTGGCTCTCTGAACGTAAAAAAATGTGATAGGGTGTACTTTACCTCCGGAGTACAAATTTACTCACCAAGAGACAAATAATGATAGCTAAACATTATGAAACATTGTCTCCCCTGAACAAATACAAAAATGGACATGATGTTCTTCACCTTCGGCGTACAGAAATTATCTCAAAAGATTACAGTGAAATAAAGAATTGGTGATGCATAAAGAATGAATTGTAACAATTGTCAAACTCTATATAAAACTAATTAATATAAGTCAAAGATAATAATATTTGTTTTCTCATTCATCCTGGATGTTAGTTTATAATAACTATAATAATCCCCTCTCCGAATTAATATATCTCAACCTACCAATAAACACAAGTTATTATCGCATGAACGCTATTGGAGAGTTGAAACGCCCCGAGTAATATTATTTTGGATCGATTGTTTCAGATACTATCGACTCATGTGAAACGTAGCAAATTGCTTATCCTGCCAGACACAGCCCCTACCTTCAACATTACACAACCCTTCGTGCCTATCAAGAAGGCGGAACCATAGCGACTGCCAGGATATCAACTAGCGATATTATGACGAGATCAGATCCGGTCCATCAATCAAAACTGAGTGCGTGAGTGCGTTAACCTCGATAGCACGCGCTACCGAGCAGAAATTGGGGCTGGAGGAAGGTACGTTTCTTCCTCTTCGGCGGATGTCCTTTGATTCTTGAGGGACCGTCGTTAAATCGATATTACACATTAATTCGTAAGTTTCTCTGTTCGTTGAGTAAATTACGAATAATAGAACTGGATACATATAGCAGTTGGATAGCTACAAAATTTATTGTATTACAGTTACCAGTTATATTACCAATGCTTAGCAAGTGAGCCAATCCTGATTAAGAACGTCTATCTTCTTACAAGAATCCACTATTCTGGAATGTGGGGACTCGCATTCGAATCTACACTTTGATTCGGGATGAATGGTGCCTGAATGGTTTGCTATCGGAAAAATAATTATTGGCTATAGTTCAAATTAATTACAGTTCAAATTTTATTGGCTAATTAGTAAAAATCAATATTCCGTATATGTATTAGCTTTCCGGTTATCGAAATCTTATTTTAAAAACTAAGCTCTATACTTTAAACAACACGATAGAAGTGAAAACATCAACAATGCGAGATTAATAATATGAAATATAAATTATAAATATTAACTCATTATAAAGAGAATGAAATGCTGAAAACATTTCCCTCGCTTACATTATGCAGATTCGATTTTTAGTTTCTGAGATACTTTAATCCATATCGTTTCGAAACACATAGATCTTCATCAGGGACTCCCGGAATGTCCTTGCATAATCTTTTACAACTCCATAGATAATTTTATCTCTCGGTCCTAATTCCAACCTATTCTGTTTCCTTTAGCTTATCAAAATCCAAGTTCCTAAGCAAATGTAAATAGATCAACCGTGAAATCGAACATTTTGATAACATCCACAGATAATAAAAGTTGATGCTTCAATATTAACTGAAACGTTATAGACCGATTTTGTAATATTTCCATAATCCGTAATCCAACAACTTTTGCAATAATGAAGAACTTTATACGGTGAGCTGGACAGATATCTCTCATCAAATGTTATGTAATCCATATATGAAATAAATAATCAAAATGTTATAATTATGTGCTATTTTCTCAGTATAATTATGATAGTTAATCATTTTAGAAGAAAAAAAGATAAAATAAACAACATCTCACACAAAATACCATCAAGAGAATATCCATGAATGACCAATATCTTGGTTTCTCTTCCTTTCATTTGATGCCTATTTTAATATCACTATTATATTTATTTATAAAATATTTTGATAAATAAAAGTGAAAACATTACTCTAATTTCGGAAAAAAATAAAACTGGCCAAGTTTTCAGAAAAATAATCTAAGTTTCAAGCGTTTCTAAAAAATATATTTTATAAATAAGTACTGTACTGAAATGAGAGTCTAATGTATAAATTAGGTTCGTTCTGAATGGTTCCTAAACAAAAGTCTTATTTCTTCTTTTTTCTCTCAATAGAAGTAACTTGAACAAATCTACTTACGTTTATAAATTGTAATGTAGTCTTTTACTAAATCATGTTAACAAATAACAAGGAAATGGAAGGA
This sequence comes from Nezara viridula, assembly GCA_928085145.1. Lineage (NCBI taxonomy): Eukaryota > Metazoa > Arthropoda > Insecta > Hemiptera > Pentatomidae > Nezara > Nezara viridula. The sequence continues at coordinate 19,618,440 of OV725080.1, read as the reverse complement.
AATGGACAGAGAAAGGATAAGGGAAGAATGAATAAATGAAGAAAGTTTAGACTAAAATTAAAGCTAAGAAATAACATCACAAAATATAAAATCGGTAAAAGAAATTTTGAAAATGCGCCACTTTAAGACCTAACTGGTGTTTAAGACAATTCAGTTGTGCATTGATGCAACGATTTAGATCAAAATAATATTTTACGGTTTTGGAGGAAGTTGTAAAATAATATAAAATACATGAAATAAAGTGGGTTTTCAAGCCAGTCAATTTTAGTTTAAAAGTTATTGCAACTTTTAAGGTAGGCATATACCTACCTTAAATATGTCATTTCAGTTTCGTGCAACAATTCATCTTTGTGCCTGGCAGTTCTCATATACATACCATTTTTCGAGAATTTCAAGGGTCTCGGAAAAAATCATTTTAAAAGTCATATCATTCATTCAATTTAATATAATCCGATAATATTATTAGCCATATTATATTATCGATTTTTTCTTACCATTAACTCAAGAAATGAACAAGTTGCTTATATGCTTCAAGCTAAATTAGACAATAAATCTAACTTGTAAACGATTTCTACGCACGCTGTGGCAGCTACTAACAAACTTTTAAGTCCCCTCGTTCAAGATGTTTAATCCTTTCTAAAGCTTTGCCTAAATCTAAAATCAATACAGATAAACTCATTCCCTTTATTATAGTTCATTAGTCTTGATAACAATACAGGAAACAGAGACAAGCATTTATATAAATGCTGAGAATACACTATATTTTATGTCAGCAGATTTATGTATACAAGTGTTCGGCAAGTGGTCGGAATTTTCTATAATCATTATTGAAAATTTGAGGAAAACATAAATGAATTTGCATGTTCACAATAAATTTTTTCTATTATATATTTGTACATTCACTTTCATATATACTTATAAAAGAAAACAAAATAATGCGACTAAAACATACGTGCAAATAAAAATGTTAATATTTAATAGTTGACCGTTGCATTATAAAGGAAGGAGATGGTCCGGGGTGGCGGTCATGAATAGGCTAAATAGTGACAAAACTATTTTATTAAAAGCCAACGTTTCGACCCGACTTTGCAGGTCTTCTTCATGGAGGTGTGTTCAGTTACGAGTTTCACTTAGACTGAAAGTAAGTCAGTTCAGTCAGTCCGAGTAAGTCAGTTCTAGGTAAAGCTCCTAGCTGAACACACCTTCCTGAAGAAGACCTGCAAAGTCGGGTAGAAACGTTGGCTTTTAATAGTTTTAAAATAGTTTTATCACTATTTAGCATATTTATGACCGCCACCGCGGACCATCTCCTTCCTTTAAAAATGTAAATCCATCGTAGCTTTCTTAAAAAAATATATGAACCTCTTTGCTCACTGAAAATTTGAGAGAAATGGTTTTTATTTTTCGAGGACAAAGAAAATTTGTATTTCAGCGTTTTTTCTTGTGAGAAATGACAATCTCAATTTAGTTTCTTCTTAAAAAAATATTTGAAACGACTTTGTTCCTTCGGTCGGTACAAATTGTTTCATTTCAGAAATAATTCTAATATATTTCGATGAATTTTATTTTATACTGAATTCAGGAAGGTTTCAATGGTTATAATAAAGCAAAAATTGTGTAGTTTTTTTTAATTATTCGCTAATAAAATTCTGAAATCGTCGTAAAATTGTTTGCAGCATGTTTTTGGGAAAGTATGAAACATATAAATATATCTAAAAGTCTTAAAGGAGAAAAATAGCCAAGTCGCTACAGTCTATAGCTACAAATGTATTTCAAAATTTAAGGCCGAATGGTAATAAGATTTATATAAAAAAACTCCTGAATGTGAATGCAACGTTGTATACAAATTTCAAAGCAATCGTTGAAGAAATTCCGGAGAATAAGCCATTTTGAACGCACTAATATTTACATTTCTATTTATATACACTGTTTCCAATTTTTTTAATATTGATAACACTAAAGCTTGTCAATAGCTAATAAACAAAAAAAAGAAAAGTGGTTGAGAAACATAAGAGAAAAAACTTTTTTGCCTTTGCCTATTTATATAATGATTATAACGAGCTGCAATAACTTATTATACAATAATTGACTTAAATTTTAACAAGATAAGCATTATCAGCATTTCGAGAGTTCAAAAATTTAACGTCTTTCGTTTCGTTATCTAAATTAAAGTATCGCAAATTGATTTTTTTCAAGTGCTTCCCAATCGGGAGCAATTAAAAGTATATTTAAGGAGAGAATAAAATCAGGACAGAATTTGGACAAGTGGAGCTGTGTCAACTGGGTCATGTTTCAATATTGAATTAAATTACGTCTCAGACATGTCGCGAAATTTAATGCAATGTTTATAGATGAAATGTTTAAGGAAGATTTTCAACAAAGATATCGGATTTTGATGAACTGCGAAGATGTTTTGTTTACATTTTTAGTATTATTTTATCGCATAAAAATACTTCTCGTTTATTTTGACTCTTGGAATGCATTAGGTTGGATTTGATAAAATATAAATGAAATTAATGAAAAACTGGGGAATGAAATAAAAATATAATAAGTAATTAGTTATAAATTATTAATTATTAATTAGATAAATGATATCTAATTATTAATTAGATATCCTTTGCAGATGATCAAGTCATCATTGCACAGGACGCAGAAAATGTTGGATATATGTTAAGAAAATTAAATGAGGAATACCAGCAATGGGGACTAGTCATTAATGCAGAGCAAAAGGACCACATGTCATTCAATCATGAGGATGTATAACTGAATTCAGAAGGGGTTCTAAAAAGAATTAAACATTTTAAATATTTTGGTTCCATAATTGAAATAGATGTTGCATGTGATGTGGAAATAAAAAGATAAATTTCAGATAGGAAAAACACCATATCAATGCTCAACTCGGTACCTCAGGAAGAAACTTCTAGCCAAAGAAATGGACTACTGAAGAAGAGCGGTAGGAATGTCCAGAATGGATGAAGTGAGAAATACGACCATCAGAGAAAAGATGGAGGTTAAAGAACCATTCTGGAAGTGGTATAGACATTTGAAAAGACTACCTGAAGGAAGACTTCCCAAAGAAGTCCTCTTATTGAAAACTAGGGAAAGAAGAAGACGAGGAAGACCAAGGAAGACCATGGATAACGAAGTGGAGGAATCCATGACGGGCCATGGTCTACGGAAAGAATGGATCTTAGATAGAACATTATGGAAAGAAGCTATCCGTGTAGTTTAGGTTAGGAAATCCACTATTAGTGGAAACATCTAATAAAAAAAAATTAGATAAGAAATTACGTTTTGAAGATTAAATTGTTATATTGTAGTAATATAATGCTGTAATACTTTTAGATCTGGAGGCAGTGCCGAAAAAGCCGTGGTATTTTAAGCAAATTTTTAACCTGGCTGATAGTACTCCTGTTATTTATTACGAAATACTCATCTGCCAGCTCAGACAGATCGATTTAGGGGCATTTAAACCCATCAAAAAATTCAAAATTTGGGGTCATTTTAAGAAAATTTTCCCTGAGTCGCGTCAAGATACAATTTTGAATAATATGCCATTATGGGTGACAACGCCAAAAGGATCAACTCTAAGGAAATACTTCCCCACCGTCGGTTCAAGAATGAAAACTACATGGCTCCTCCCGGACTATTGGATCTAGCAATTCCTCACGGGGCATGGGGTAAGAACATGGTAAGAACATTGATCCCCTATGCTCGGAAACCGCCGAGCACGTCTTATTAGTCTGTACCATTTATGAGGCACTGAGGGCTAAGTTGCTGAGGGAGGCTGGACTCTATGTCTTATCAGAGCGCTATCTCCCTCAGCTAGTGACCAGAGAGAACTATCCGCACTACAAGGCCTTTGTGTACGGGTAGAAAGACGTCATTGGCCCATCCCACTTCTATTTGGGTAGAAGAGAAGAAGCTCCACCACAGAGGATGGAAGAGCCAAGATAAACAGAAAATCTAATTGTATCGATTGCAGTATTGGCTAGTTATGCACGCACGTGTAGCTATCCACTACTGCAAACACTCGTATTGCCTAACTGACAGAATAGAGATTTAAATAAGTAAAAATATGCCATTAAAGATTTCGAAAATTTCCGCTCCTTACAGTATGCGGATCGGAATTTTAGTTTTTGAGATAGTTTAAACTATTAATTATTGTTTTCCATTGAAAAAAAGTTACTGATCTACAAAAAAATAGTGAAACCTATTTGGACTTACGGACTAGAACTGTGGGGATCAACAAACTTTTCTAACATCAAGCGCATCCAATTCTTCCAGTCAAAAGTCCTTTGAACAATAGTCGATGCTCCTTTCTATGTAACCAACAAAACCCTCCATAATGACCTTCATATCCCATTTGTTATTGACCTTATCCCAGAAAAATTCTCTAAATTTCACCAGAACCTTAAGTATGATCCAAATCCTCTTGCACAATCCCTATCAAGCACCCATTCATATAATCCTCCAAGAAGGTTAAAACGGCAGTGGCCTCGAGACCTTTTGTAGATTGTATATATTGGAGTTCTGGTAATGGCCAGTTTCTCCACTCAAGACATCAGTGTATGTGGCTAAAATGCTCTTGATCAATCTCCGCTGGCTTTAGTACCAGTGATGCGGTTGAGGGAGTAGCGCAGGGTTCTCCTGGATTTTCCTCGCCTGATTGTAAATAGTGTATATAGGTATGCATGTGTTTTACCTTCGTTTTATTTTTCTTATTTTTAGATTATTTTATTTTATTCCTTATATATACTTTTTTGTTATTATTTATTGTTATTTTGCTTCTGTTTATTTTATATTTTTTGTACATATAGTGTGAATGTTATCCTACCTTACTATGACTAGTGTCCATGCGACAGATTGTTGTAATACTCAATAAATAAAAAAATAAAAAAAAATTATTGTATGTTCTTAAACAGCTAACAATTTTAATATATAGATTAAAAATAAATAAATTTATCAAATATTAAAAATGTATGTTAATATTGAGTTACTCTAATATATCTGATTGTGTATTGTTGAAGCTTGAAATAGACTACACCTTTGTAAATAACCTAAATACATTTTTATTTTGACTTCTCATGGTGGAACAGATAGACTAATTGCGCCAGCTTTTGTAGTCGCTAAATATAGAACAAGTTTCGTTCTGACTTGAATTGTTTGCTTGGCCCAGCTACTTAAAACATAACCAGCCCCTCGTTTCTTTCGAATACACATTAAGTTTAACCTTGTTCATAAACTTTTAAATAATTCATTTTGCAAATCAGTTCAGCTTCCGTTTGCTAACTGTTTGTTCTAAAAGAAATATATACATAATATCTTAAGATCTCTAAAGTTACTACTTTATGTTTGAATTAAAATTTCAAATAGAAAAAACAAAACATTTTAATAACATTTTATATTTTAAAAAGAAATAATTCAACACAAATGTTATTTAATAATACACTGAAATGTATTAATAAAATAGTAATTTAATACATAATAAATGAAAAGCCTTTTAGTATAACGTTAAAAGGATTTAATATCCTTTATTAATTATGAACAAGAATATTGCCACAGACTGGAAAAAAATGTAATAAATTAAAACTTATTCGACATATTTATTAAAATTTAGGGTAAATGTAACCAGTTATAGACACTTTAAGAGAATTTTACGACATCACTGGGAATTACAACTTAGGTTCTGATGGTATATCTTTGCAAATGGATTTAATTGGCATCAAATTTAGTCTTCTTCTAATTTGGTTTCTTCTATACAGTCAATTAGTTTATTATCCATGAAAAACTTAGGAAATTCTGACCGCGTATTTGGAACCAGTAATTGACACTCAGATTTTGGAAATAAACATTACACGATTTATAAATTTATGGAAATAAATTTATTATCCTATCAATGTTTTTTAATATTTAGGTTCTAGTGTAAAAAGTTTTGTCTGTTTTTTTCTTTTTTTTTTGTAACTTACTTATCTTTAAGTTATTTTATTTATCTACATTTTAATTACTATTATTTAGTTGTTATTTTTCTACCGTTAATTTTATATTTTCTGTACATAAAGTGTGAATGTGATCTTTAATGTTGTCCAAAATCGGTCTTCGTCTTGCACTTTGCAAGACTAATACCAAGGCCTCCTAACTATTGCCAGTCGAAGACCAAGATAAATAAAAAAAAAAATAGTTTTTGCAAATAATTTAAACACAAGGCAAAATAGTTACTAACACTTGACAATTTTAGTTATTATATATATAAATAATATACTATAAATAATTGGTATAGCCAATATACTTTTGCATTTAACTCTTCCAATTTTTCATTCGGGCTTAGTTAGGCTTTCATATCTGAAGAATTACAGTAATATCTCTTTAGTAGTAAGCTAATATGTAACCGCAAGACTGTTGCGCAAGACCAAGACTGAATGCGCAAGACCAAGACTCGTCTTGATCTCGCTTTTGGGCAACACTAGTGGTCTTACCTCACAATATTTATTGCCTACGTGACGGAATATTATATTACCCAAATTTTGTTAAAAAGATATTTAGGTTTGTTTTTAATAAAAAATATCTGGTGTGTTCACTAACACGACTACCCTACCTATTTCAGAAAGGATTTTATATCTTTACATATGTCCATCAAGAAAGAAAAAAAAAAAAAAAATTGAATTAGATTTATTTTCCTGAAAATTGATGAAAGAAAATATTTGAGTACGATTTATTTGATAAACTAAAGCAATGTAAACTGGCTTGAGGCAGGTCACTGTAAAAATTTCAATATCCCCTAATATCGCTGATCAAAAACTTTTTGCCATAGCTTTATTTTGTCAAACAATAATTTCTGTTAAAAGTAGAGGAAATAGTGAACTTGTGTGATGCGGGTAACAGGTTTTCTTACTTTCACTTAGTCATCTTTTTTCTTTCATTTACCCCTTTCTGACACCAGGTTATGAACCCGTAATCTTACATTGGAAATTAAACAGCTGTAACTTCGTTAATAGTCATAAATTTTACAATATAATATACTCTTAGCGAGTTAGGCCCCAAAACTTTTTCTTTTCTTTTTAACTTTTTTTCCTGAATTTTCTCGGGAATTTGGTCTATATAAGAAAATTTAAAGGAAAATTTTTATTCCTTTGAAAAGTTTTCGCGCTACAGTATATAGAAAAACATGTTTTTAATTTATTGCGCATAGAGCACCCAATTTCTGTCACAGGCATCAGTAGTCAAAACCAAACAAAATAAGAAAAAGAAGCAATAAAAACGGTTCAGTAGTTCACGAGAAAATCTTGGCACAGACAGACAGACCGGAGGCTCTGAAACGTATAGATCCGTCGAAAACCTCATATAGGAAATTTGACCTGATCGCAATACTTGCCTTAAGTATTATAGATAGGAAAGTAAAAAAATAATAATCGGATGCATTGGATATTTTAACATAAGGATATACGATCGGTTTATTGCAACATTACATTAAATGAAATTCCGTAACCTCAAATTATTAAGAGCTTTGATGAATTATCCATTTATGAAATCATAAAATTGTGCACTCAATGCAACTATAAATTATAAATAAGAAGATGTGTTATAATTTGCATACACTTAAGTGTTTTTGGATGGATAAATAAAGTCGAAGGTTACAAAAACTTTTTGAAAGTTAACCTATATCAAATGTATACTTAGTGACTTTTTGCAATCAACAGACGATATGCTTAAAACAAATCGATTAGGGTAGACTTTGCAAATAAGCGGCTCATATAAGTGAGTTACCATGTGTTATTAGGAATAAAAAATTCATCATGTAACTAAAACTTGTATAGCAAACATATAATCTTCTATTTATTAACTTCTCTATTATCTGATAATGCAAAATCATAACACCCCATGAAAACATGCTTGTCGTTAATCGGAAAACTCGTCATGCCATTCTTTTGCTAATACGATAGTTAATTACCTATAAAAATGCTTTCACATTCAAAATGTTAGAAAGGTAAATTAAAGAGAGAATAAAATCGAGGGGTGGAAGTGCCATTGGTTAAAATATGAAACAAAGTAAGTCCTTAGAAATAATTAAATATTTATTAAGTTTAATGACACGAGATTTTAAAGTGACAAGTGAAGGTTATATTTAAGCAATGTTCTGTATTTACTTTAAACAAAATGCTGATATTCAAGTAAAAAAAATGTCAAATTATCACCGACAGGTCTCGCTCGCTTAACAAACAGTGCAAAAGAATTATTCATACCCATGTACATACATTGTTTTTGAACAGCTTGAGACAATAAAAAAAAAGGTTATTTGAATAATAAGACATCTTTAATTAAAAAAAAAAAATAACACATACAACTGAAAAAGTATTTTTTTATAGCTTGATGTGTTTGTGTATATAACTTCATATTGATACTTTTGAGGATGAAAGTAGACTAAACCCATCAAATAATCATTTTATACTTTTATACAATCATAGCCTACATGATGATTATGATTATGCATAAGTTCGGAAAAAAATAGTTTCTGTATTGAATAGATTTTTTTCCAATGTAGCAGATGTATCTGATACAGCTGGAGAAACATATAAAATAAGCTGGTACTGTATTCTACATGTTAATGTATTGTATGTTAAAATGTAAGTAATATTGTGTATATGTATAGCTACAGCTGTTTTAACCTGGGTTTAACATTTTAAAAGTGTCGATGGAACTTTTTTGTAAAAAAATAAAAGTTCAAGAGAGTTTTTTTCTTAATAAATCTCTGGGTTTATTGTAAAAGTTTATAATGTTTAATACTTAAAAAAGTTACGTTAAATAAGAAATAAGCGGCGATTGGGTATAGATTACAGATTGTCTTAGATGAATTTGCCTGATCCTGAATTTAGAATTTACTGTAAAATTACCATTTTTTAAATTTAATTTATATCGAAATAAATCGCCTTGGCATAACTTTGAAGTAAATGTTTTAAAAAAATTGATTAAAGATTTAAATCGAAAAACATTTCCAGTTCCCAAATAATATAAAATTACCAAAACTAAAAATTCCTATCAGAATTTTTATTAATAAAAGTTCACTTTTAGCTTGAAACCTGTCATTTTAATATTATAATGTAATATATATTTACAATTTTATTTATTATCAGCCAATTTTACACCAATTATAAAAATTTTGTCAACTTAAAGACATCACATCTAATTACGACGTTTCGGCTCGTTGAGCCATTTTCAAGTCTAAAAAAATGTTTACAATTTACAATCATATTTAAAACATTAAATATTTCAACATATAGAGATTCATTTTATATACCTAAATACCCATCATGTACCTGTCCTTTTCACTTATGCGAATTGCATGCGTCCACTCATAATAGAATTTTTTATTTTTGTCATGTCCACCTTTAATTATTTTATAACATTATTATTATTCAATTATTTCTTATTAAATGATTCAATTAAGTTTAAATTACCTTATCATACTATCAGTCAATATGTGAATATATATTTATTTTTTAACGTCATATAGACTATAATAATATTGGTTTTTCATTTTATTGAAACTCACTAAAAATGTGTGGGACCGATAAATTATAATATTAGTTTATAAATTATAATTATAAATATACATACATATATATTATATGTATGTATATTTACTATAAGTTGATGATTATGTGTATTGTTAATATTTGAGGACAGGAGTAAGTTATTTTTCGGTAAAATATTTTTAAATAATTTATTATTTTTCTCTTGAGCGATCTTTAAGGGAAGATTATATTTATTTGTTGCAAACCGGATTTTTTTTTCTGAAGTATTGTCAATTTTTTTCCTGAAGTATTAAGTCATTAAGCTAATATAAAATTGATTGTTGTCCATATTAATCTAAGTTTCGTTGTTTGAACTAGATAAAATGGATTCTCAGAATACATTAACTAGGGGTTGTGCTGTTAAAGTAAACAAGGAAGCCAGGGAAGCCAAAAAAAACAAACAAAAAAAAAAAAAACTGCCATATTTATGAAGGGCAGATTTAGATCTGATAAATTAGTATATATAATATACAGAAATACACATTAATATATAATCTAATCTTTTTACAAGACATTCAGTTTAAAAAAATGTTATGATGTCTAATTTGCTACAAGCCAAATATTTATATATAAATGATTTAAAAGTGGTCTTTTCTACAATTTTTTCCATTAAAAATAAACACCTCTTGATTTCATAAAATATCTACAGGGAAATACTGTGGATGATAATGTTTACATCTAAAGAAATCATATACACATATGAATAAAGGAATGGCTTCATATCAAAGAGAGGCGTCTGTCATTTTCAGAAAGCGAAAAAAAAGTACTATTGTTTTGTTGGTTCAACTCAAATAGTTTTATTTAAGAATGTTCACGTTGAATCATGAAAAAAAAATCATTAGAATTGGTTAAAGTTGAAGTAAAGCTACTCATATGTCAAGTATTTATCACCATATAAATTCTATCACCACCTAACTTAATTTTCACAAAAATAAGTTATGTATCTTAACTTATAATCAGGTATTAGTGCTAGATATACAATATCTTCACATCCGGTTGAGTGATAACCATAAAAATGTCACATATGTTAATAATATATTCAGAAGTTCAAATATGATACAAATTATAACAAGGAGGTCATAAGCATCAAATTAGAAAGAATATGTTACCCTCTGAAGTTGTGAGAAATGATCAGGCATTGGTCAGACTTTATATGATGATATATTAATCATTTTGCCCTTTTTCTTAAATCAGCTTCATTCTTACCTTTTAATATTAGTAATTTTTAATATTAGAGACTTATATTTCATCAAAATTAAAGATTTTTCCTATTCGTTTCGCTACATATTAATTTTTAGTTGTTGTTTGTTTTTTCATAGCACATGAAGCAATATTTAATTTCAATTAATTATAAAATTGTTTTAGTCATAACTGAGTACTTGGTCAACAATTGGAGGGAATTAAAAAAGATAAAATACCGCCAAGAGTAAATCGGAATAGTTCTTTAAGATGATTTTAGTTTGGTTAATATTAACGATATACATTTTATGAACAATAAATTAAAAAAATTAACCACAACTTAAATAAAATAGTTTTATTTCTCAAAATAATAATTATATACAAGAATATATCTATTTATTGAGGAAGTAGAAATAGTGGAAGGACGGTCCCAGCGTTTAGTTGCCAGTTGGTCCGCGGCGCGCGCTTCAGTCAGTGGCATGGATTCTCTTACAAACTGTGATATGTTAAAACGTTTGCCTTTAATTGTGGTTCTTGGTGCTACAGGTACAGGAAAATCCAAATTGGCCATCCAGATTGCGAAAACATTTAATGGAGAAGTTATCAGTGCTGATTCCATGCAGGTAGGAACATCTGATAATATTCTATACCGAGAATTATCTTGCCAACCGAGAGCACATGTTTCTTTTCAATAACTTTTGTTTTAAACTGTATTATGTCGCCCCTATCTGATCCATCTCTTTTGGCTAATGTTTCTTATTACTTCTGTTATGAGAATATTACAATTTATTACACTTCACAATGGCTATATATAATATTATATCAGTAGTTATAACAGCCTATAACCTTCCTTTGTTATTATTTTTGAGTTTTTTCTCTATATTTTATTAAATTTTCGCCAATTTTTATTTTCTCTAATGGTCTATGTAACAAATTTGAAACAAATTTAAAAAGATTCACATTCCAGGGCCATTATATATCATCTTTGTGGTTATCATCTAGCACATGTCTTATTTTCATTTGTTTTTTTATCAAATTACTAGGATTCAGATTATTTTCAGTGATTTTAATTGGAATAAAGAAATAATATAAACAAAATTTTGAATCATGAAAGTAGTGTGTAAATCAGTATTAATTTTATTAAGTAAATAATTCATTTATATTCTTTATAAACATTATTCAGTAATATTGTTATTTATTATTAAAATAGCTCATGCTCAACATATATATTTAGGTATTAAGGTCTCAATATAAAATTCTAATTTTTCCAATGCCTATTAAATATTTCAAGGCTTTCATAAAACATTAGTTTATTGTCCATAAAATTTTCATTCATTCTATTGTTTGTTAGGTTGTTTAAAGAAGGACTCAAGACAGATTTATGATTGTATTGGTGAATTGAAATGGTTTATAAACTGCTTTATGATTCTTAAGTTTAAAATAGCATTGCAGATAGTACAACTTTTGGGTAATGATAATGATAAATACAATGATAAGAAATGATAGATAAGGATATTTTATATTTAAATCATGTATTTTAATCCATTTCTTATTTATTTTTTTAGTTTAAGTATTGGACTTCGATGGTACTTGTTATTTTTTCCTTAAAATATTTGGGTTCATATTCATAATATTAAAATATATATCTATATATTTTTTGATCGAGTGATAACATCATAAAGTGTATAGAACTATTGCAGTGACAGATAAAATGCTGCATAAATAAAATTCAGGGATGTGATTGTATCATTTAGTCTGTATATCAATTTATTTTTTTACTTATCACTGTATATTAAAAAAATATAATTGGACGAGATAATTATTTGTTAAATTAGAACTCATTATATGTTTGCACATTATAATCAAATTATATTTTATCTAAATGGATAATTTGATTATGTATATAATTGTTTATTTGGTTGTGATAAAGAATAACGATAAAAATCTGAACTTGAAATAGAAGAAAGTCTGAGTAATATTAGGATAGGTTAGTTTTGCTAAAGTCACTGGGCTTTGAAGTAAACCTCTTTTAACCTTTATTGTTGACTCAGCATTTCACTAACTTGAAAACTTATCTACCATTCATACATAAAATTAATAAAATAAGACTAGATCAACTAAAGTTTTAATAAAAATACATATCGATTGAACGGATGATTAATAAAATTAATTATTGTAAAGGTACCGTCAGAGCACACTGTCAATGGGACTGACAATTTATTTTATTTTTAATTTATTATGGTCTCGATGTTTTCTAGAACTTTGCCTACTTTGGTCTTGTTGATTTAACATTGTAATAGATTGGGTATGAATATAGATACTAGTTTTACATTTAGTGAAGAAGTAAGTCCACTTCCTTAGCAATTTGATCGGCTTCTTCATTGCCCTTATTTCAAAAGTTGGTTGTGAAATTTGAATTTGGTTGTACAAACCACCACTATATTTTCTCAAATTATTTTTTTTTAAATTCTACTTATTTTAATCCAGTTCGACTTGGTGCTATCTACTGTTGGTTTGACTTTATAATAACTTTTACTTATAATAATGCACGATAAGGTTCATATTATAACATCATGATTAAGAAATTAATTAGATATTGAAAAGTATGTATTGTCTTTATTTAAATCTGTTAAACCCCCCTCCAAATAACGTTGTATTGACCGTTAATTTTTTCTGATTTTTCCAACATCCACTTTATTAATATCATCGATAATTATACAATGTAAACTTATTTACTTTATTAATAATGTAAGTATTTAAGTTTTGAACTGATTTATTGTGAGATATAATGTGTTGGTCCGCAACTAAAATTTTGATTGAATTAAATTAATTGTATTGTTTGCGAACTGTTATAGTTATTGAATAATTCTAATTTTGTATTGTGCTTATGTTTTTGGAATCGAAAAAGAGCTTAAAATACTAGATGATACTTTTTTTTTTAATGGTGATCCTAATCGGAACTTCTTGTTTTCAGTATTTCACTTTCTTTCGCCGTTTTTAAATAGTTGTTTATACTTAGTATATTGATGTTTAGTTTGATATTACTTTTAACCAGTTAGACATTAAAAATAATTGTTATTTTTTCTAAAATAATTAGTTATTCATTCATGCTGACTTTTTGAAATACTTTTTATAAAGTTATTTTTTAGTAACCTATTTGAGACTTAGTCATTAGCAATGATAAGATATTAAAATTAGTAATTGATTATAAAAAAAATTTAGATAACTGGGTTTGTTAACATGGTACATGAATTAAAATCTCAAATTTAATCTAATAGCTTGAGATTTTTATGTAAATTGGATTTACTTAGGAAAAAAAGTGAAAAATATTTAGTCATACCTTTGATTTCCTTATAGTAGGCATTTTATTTTTTACTTTTAAACTTTTAGAATGGTTTGGAATGAAAACTGTTAAAGTCACTACTGATTCTATACTCTTTCTTTCTCATAATGAAGGAGATATTATCGTCCAAAGTACAATCCATTCTACAATATGACTTTTGAGACTAATAATTCATGAAACGTTATGAATGAGGAATTCATTCCTTGCCGATACATTATAAAGTCAACTTAACATCGATAAAACCGTGAATTTGACAAAATCGATTGTAATGTTCTTGAATTTCTATCTTTTTTTTTTAATTTGAAAAAACATATTTTTTCAAAATTCCTGATAAACAGAAGGAATAATTTTATATAAATCTCATGTTATGTTCGAATTACTTCATAGAAACTTACATTATGTATAACAAAATGAATAATTAAAAAAAAAAAGGAAATTTTCATTAGTTAAAGTCCCCATCACATCCTTTTCTTATAAGGAAATAAAAATTGAAATATAAATTAAGGTTTTATTTCCAACAGACGATAGTCCACGCTCTTCTTTACTTCTCAGGATAATTGAGCTCAAAAGTTCCATAATAGTAATTTAAACTCATTCCGGCAACGCTAGATGAAATGCTCTGATTAAAACCGAATGTAGATCGAAACGTTGGCAGAAGCAATTAAATATACTATAATGTATATTATGTCTATTGATCGCACCCCAGACCAAATTTTTAAATTATAATTACGGTCAATTATCTCAATACAAATTTAAAATGGTTTAATTAGATTCTTGTACAATTTTCTTGCTAAAAGTTTAAACACAGGAATCTATGATTTATTAAATGAGAATATTTATACATAAAATATTAGATGCCTAAACCGACTTAATTTACATTCGAAATTCAACCCTCTAAGTGAAATTGTAGGGGGTGCTCCATGTCTTTCATGACCGGGAAAACATGTTTGGACATGTCGAGGTTAACGAAAAATTTTATGATATTTGTTAGCTTGTCAAACAACCATACATGACCAATTTCAGCTCATTTAAAGTAATAATTAAACACACATACCTATATATCAGACAATTTTTAAAATCCCAATAATCGTGATCTCGCCTCTATGTGTTCTTAAACAGATATGATACGCATCCCGCCAGTAATCTTTGTTGTAACGAAGTGCAAAAGACCAATATTTTCGAGAAAAATACGATTCATTTTAGATTGTAAGTGTATAAAAATTGATGGAACTAATGTTAAACCAATAAGACCGAGTAAATATTAAAATAAGAAATATTTATTAAAAAAAAATAAATTAGATAAAAGAAAAATAAATATCAAAATCAATGTTTGATCAATTATAAGGATGAAAAAAAATTACCAATACAAATACATGGAATTAACATATTTTCTTGTCAGGAATTTCTGTCAAGATATTTTCATAGAGTTAGGCGAAGTTTCCTTAGGGCTAAAAATTAGAAAATATAAAATAACATCAGTAAAATAATAAATATAAAAGTATAATTTTTAGCCCTAAAGATGACCCACATGTTTGTGTCGAATCGTCGGCTAACCCAATAAAAATATCTTGACTGAAATTGCTGACAAAAAAATCTGTAAATTGTATGTATTTGTATTGAGTTCTTCTAAAGAATGTATCAAACAGATATAGTTACTTTAACAAGCGGGTCTGTGTGGGGATGAAGAGAGGGGTGGTCGGATTGAGCCCCCTCAAAACGGATTTTTTTCATTGGTCCTTATTTGTTTATGTGAGTAATCTAAACTAAATACTTGAACAATCACAATATATTTTCTTTTGGTTTATTATTTTCAATAATGAAACATTGTGATCGACCAAAAAATTCAAAAACATAACTCCCTCTCAAAATTTGAGGTTTTACGTTTCAAGACGCGTAGAATTCGAAAAACGAATAAAAACTTTTTTGCCCGTCCGCCGTCCGCGCATTTTCTCCGAAACTACTGGACCGATTTTTTTCAAATTTTGATATAAAATCAGAGGTCACCCGAGATGATGGTAAAATTAATTTCCGAATAACTCAAAAAGTATTCACTTTTTTGTCGATATTGTATTATGGTTTTTTAAAAGTTTACGAAATTTATTTATATTCCTTATATTTATATTCCTAAAAAAAGAAAAAAAAAAAATCGTTAAAATCGGACAATTAGGAGGAAAGATATTGTCTCCGTTTTTTTTTTTTAATGTGTTCTACTCCAAATGTATTATATCCTTGGTTTGATTTTTATATTTTAAATGTGTTACTGAAGTAATGCTATTTTTTTTTTAGCATATTACTAATGATTAAAGAAAAACAGTTCGGTCCAATAACTGGAATCACCTTTTCTTTTTTTTTTTCTTTGTAACTCGGAAGGTAATGTTAATTAGGTTATGTATAATTGTTTGGAATGCATTTACATCTGCGTAAGTAAAGCCCACTGTTGGTCCTCTAACTACTGTTCTTTTGTTGTTGTTTTTTTGTACCACTTAAACATAATTTCATATATCGTCGATACAAGTGATAACTATCGAATATGAAAAATTGCAATTTTTCCCTGCATTCTGTGGATTGTAATTGTAATTAAATATTTCTTAATATTTAATATTTGGAAGTAATTATTCTTAAAAAAGAAATAAGGACTGGTTACCTTAATCTAACATGTCATCACACTCTCGTCGAATCGTTTATGTAAATCATTTAAAAAAAAAAACTTTAATTTATAAATAATGAATTATAATGAATCCGAAGTAGTTTCTGTATTGATTTTCCTTTTCGTGTTGACAATTTTTGAAATTCGTCTTTTTGTGAATCAAAGTTTGAAAAACCTTGTAAGTTTGTCCAATTTCTTTTAGAAAAGGCAAAATTAAGTTTATTAAAGATCTATCAAGACCGTTACCATGTATTTAGATATTTCTGTGTTGCGGGTCCCGCCGCCATGGAGGGGTTACTTAAACTGAAGCTTTAACAAGCATTACATTTTTTGTATTTGTAATATTTTACAAAGAACTTTTACTAAGAAGAGAGCGCGTTTTGCACTTTTTTGTAGAGAGTGAATTAGATTGAGCCATAAGATCTCCGATCTGTTACTCTCGGGTAAAGTTGGCAGGGTTCGACTAATTGAGGTGTTTTTTTCATATCTATTAAAATATCTCAGAAACTGAAGATCGGACCTGCATATTGTTAGCAAGGGAAATTATCATCATTTCATCCTCTTAGTAATGAGCTATTATTCAAAATTGTATCTTAGCACGATGCCGTGTTAGGGAGGTGAAAAGGGAATAAATAGTGTCGAAAACAAAATTATAACGAGTTTTATTGATGATATGGATTAAAATATCTCAGAATCTAAAAATCGAACCTGCATACTGTAAGTGAGGGAAATGTTCAGTATTTAATCCTTTTTATAATGAGCTATTATTTATAGTGTATATTTCATATTATTAATCTCGTTAATGTTTTCACTTCTATCGTGTGGTATAAAAGCACATAACTTTTTGTTTTTGTGGCGGGAGGATGCATTGCATACAGTGAAGTATGTAAAACGTAAAAATAATATAACTTCTTGTGTACTTAACAAACTGCCAAGCCACAACCAAATTGCTCTAAAAATACCTTCACCACTAACTAACACATTTCTTCACCATTATATCAGTTTATATTTTATACGATTTTTTCTATAACTTATGGCGAGTTTAAAATCTACTGTTTTAAATTTCATAAAAAGAAAGAAACGGAAATGTTTGAATTTAAAAGAACTGTTAATCTCGAATCAACACAACCTTGGCCATGCCATAAAATTCTAATAATTAACAATTTTTAACCTCAAGGAGACAAGAAATATTCCAAAGCATGAAATATTCCAATGAAGAAAATTCGAATATTTATAAAAAAGTTCTTCTTCTGTATCCTGAACTAAGGTATAAATTAGTAATTATTTATTTTCCAAAACTCAAAAAATATGCAGGGGAAGTATGTAATCGTTCAAAAGAATGTTTTTGAGGGTTTTTATTTACCTATGTTAGTACTGAAATACCATTCAAACAAATATAATAAATATTCCACTGCCCTTTTTATCTCATATTCTTCAGTACCTCTGAAGCCAACGAACGGTTTCTGGATATTTAGTCATTACTTGAGGTTACTGAAGAATTTCCAGTCCTTCAAGAACATTTCCACATTTGTTCGACTAAGCCATATTTTAGGTTTTCCTCAATTTTTTTTTTTTTAAGATCAGATAATGCATGCGAAAACACATAGTGATCCTACATTGGATCACTGTTTGTAAATTAATTTTTACTATTAAGAAAATAATATTATTTCTCCTTAATCCTCCTTTTCTTCTCCCAAATATTGTCTCTTAACACCTTGTTGAGAAAATAAATAGGAAAATTGTTATTAAAATATGAATCTTGTAATCACCAAACTGTCCATGTACAAAAAAAAGTTTTAAAAATAATATCCAAACTGTATACAATTAATAACTGTTGTATGTTATTAATGTTAATATATACTTATTAATAATATTTTTAAATAACATTTTTTTTTCATAATAGTCCACATGTCAAAAAACCCAGATATTATATCGCCCTTCTCTTTAAGGAATTCCCCCGTTTGTCCTTACTTTATCAAACCTCGTTGCGGTCCAGTTAATTCTTCCTATCGCTTATTTCTATTTCATCATCTCAAATCTTCCGTTGCTCTGCTCAGACATCCAATCTTTTTTTGCCTCGAATGAAAGAAGAACACTGTATAAAAAAATAATTAATAAATAAGCAATTCAATTCATAACTAAGTTCAAATATTATTTATATTATATTGCTATTTTTGAACTGAATAATTTATAAGGCTGGATTAAGACCTAAGTTCCCCACTAGCAGTAAACAGTTTTGGGCCCTCCCCAAAGAAAGTTTTTAGGAAAATCTCATAACCTTATTAACAAAATGAAAATCCTTATCACAAAATAATTAAATTAATTCATCGAAACAAAACATAGCACATATAACTAACTATAAAGAAAACAAAATATATAATTTTTGTCTTTTTTTGTATGTATGTAATTAATTGGTCGTAAAAAGTGCCAAAATCACTTACAATTTATTTATTTATTTATTAAATACAATTTTTGTATTTCTTTTGATAAATTCATATTTAGAAAATATTCCATAGGGTTCGACAACAACTTCATACGTCTAAGCTCGATTCAATTCCAGATATTTCTGTTTATTTTTCACATGTAACCTAAAATAAATGAATTATAAAATTTTATTTTGCTATAAATTCTTTTCTTTCTACTTTGGTATCATGGAAAAACGTTTTTCAATTTTGTTGTCTACGGATTTTTTTAACTTTCATTTTAAATGGCAGTCCTGAAAAATAAGTTTAAAATTCTTTAAATTATATAATAAATTGTATTAAATCAAACGATTTTTAATATACTCAGAAGAATGTATGTAGATAAATATTTAATAAATAATATGATTTTTATTTAGATGAGGACCGCACGGGATAGGCATGGTTCACAATCACATAGGTCACACTTGTTCGAGAAACGCCGAAAAGTCTTTCGAATAAATCCGAATGCATTCGGCACTCCATGAACAAGTGTGACCGATGTGATTGTGAACCACGCGTAACCGTTGCGGTCTAGAACTAAATAATTACCCAAACTTTTGTTGCGTGTTTATCGATATTCTGTATATTATAAATTAAATATATACGATGTATTTACTTTATTTTAACGTAAGCCCCTTCTCCCTCCTACTTTGAACTTTAAACGTCACCTGTCTGAACAAGCGCAATCGTTGTACTTCGCTCTCAGTGTAGTCCCAGTATTGTAGTCCTTCGTACCGATGAATTTCGAAAAACTTATTATTATAAAAGTTATTTCTTATAAAATAAATGGATTGTATCTCTTAATAAACTGAAATTTTAAACTGTCTGAATATCGAGACAGTTATTTTGCAATTTACAATAAGGTAACTGATACGTTTTTAAATAAATAAATATTCCATTTGAATTAATCGATTCCTGATGTAAGTACCAATTATATCATGTGTAATTACAAACTATAACTTACACGATGAAATTTATTTTGATATAAGCCCACTTTGAGCTAAATAATTCAAACTGTTTGTGCGAGTTCGAACATTGTACTTTGAACTCATTGTTTTCCCAGCTCCGTACTGATGTATTTTGCAACAATTATTTGAATTATTCTTTACAAAAAAAGGTTTATATTATCTTCTTATGAATTTGAACTACCTGAGAAACGAACCCTGAAGTTTCTTTGCAATTTACAATACGGTACTGATATCATTTTAAAATAAATATGACTTCCTTCTTAAATGTATATATTATTAATGTAAGCAGACGCATGTAGATAAATCTTTATGTGAGGTATTAGAATATACATAAAATTCATTATACCTAGGAATATAGACTAAGGCTTTTAAAGTTAATATTTTCTTGTGTAATTTGAAAATTGTTTGTTTGAAAAGATTGCGTTGATGCTGAACACGAAAAATCAATTTAATATAGGCAAGTTCCTATATTGAGCGCTTTGTTCACCGATGGGTATGGACAGTTTATTAATTACAACCTAAACTTATTGATGGGCATCGGGAATCCATCAGGAATCCTCCTAAACTTATCGATGGATCCATAAATGGAATCAGCACGTTCCTTAATTCATCGATCGAATCGCTGAGGGCTCAATATTGGTCAACTTTTACTTAATTTCAACTGCCTGTATTCAGTTGTATATTTTTTTTTTATAAAACCTATGAAATCTTTTTTAAATTTAATCATCAGTCTCTGTTATATTTCTGGTCATGTTCCTTTTTTTTAACATAACGTTTTGTACCAATCTTGATTGAATTTTGTCTAGTTTTCTGCTAACGAATATTAAGTGTTGAAAATTTGTTTTTCTGTCCGTGTTCAGTAAGGATTTGTGTCAGGTTGTAGGCAGTATTGAGTAAGGTTTTGTATGATAGCAGGAATAAATCTATGAAGGCTTGATGATATTAATGAAGTAATAATATATGTATGTATCTAAATGGATAGAAATGTATTTATATTCATATCTTTTGCACATTAGCCCCATCAGTTACTTTTTGTAACTGTTATGGATAATTATTAGTTACATTTGATTCAATATTGTTATTCTTCTATTACATAAACATCTGTTAACAGATCATACTTTATATGATCATGTACACCACCATTTGTTAAATAAAATACAAGATTACATCTTTCAATAGCGTCCCAATACAAACTGCAAGAAAGGACACATTTCCACACAGCTGAACATATGAGAACAAAGAAACATATACTCTCCAACTGAAATACATTAATACGCTATAAAAATACAGATAAAAGGAGAAAATAAGTAATAATGAATTCAAAATAAAAGAGAAACAGAAATAGACAGACGAGGAAGGTTATCATCAAAAACAGTTGATCGCTCTGACAGTTAACTGAAAGTTAAAAGAAAAAATTATCTACATTTATTTGACTGATACAAGATGTTCAACTTTTCAGTGTAAACGTTATTCAAATTCCTATGATCAATTTTATATTTAACGGAAATTTGCATGATCTCAAACATATAAAAGATTTAGAGATACAAGTTTGTGTGGTTTGATTTTTCCCATTTGTGACCTAACGTGTAATTTCTGTCTGTTGTTAAATTATTTACACAATTATATTAACTATTTTTCTTAAATCATATAAAATATGATCTGTTAACAGATTTTTATATAGTAGAAGAATAACAGTTTAGATTCAAATGCAACCGAAACATCTATAAAATAACATCGATAGATAGTTTCCTGTACACCGTTATTTTCCCTGAGGCCATATTAAAAGTTCCATTGAGACAATGCGTTGAAGTGTTGAATGAAGCCAGGACCAAGAAAGACCAACACCGCAGGAAGGAAATGCCCATTCCGACAGGAAATAAGCCCTCATGAGGCTGCCAAACCAGCTTTTTCCTTCCTCATAACTGCTCCCTCTGCCTCTTAAATAATTCCATAAGTGTACAATGGAGGTGTCCGCTCTCGGAAATATTTAACATTCTTTTTTGTATAATGATATGTCCGGATACCAACGATTTATTGTTGGGAAGTTTGAAATATTACTTGACGGGGTAGGTTCTTAAAAAAATTATTATAATTGAAACTCCGATTGTACAAATAAGCGTTTGTCTTTATATACTGATGCTCATTTAAAGGAAAATATAAAAGGTATTATATGAACAGGCATAAATTGTTTATTCTCTTAAAAAAAAAATTAATAAAACAGTAAATTAATAAATTATTTTGTGCTTTATACATTTTATTATTATTATTGGTGTTGATCAAATATTGATAAAATTATAATAAAATCCTTGAAATTTTTCAAAATTTTAAACTTGGTACTTCATTAAATCAATAAATAATCTTATATATTGTTTCTAAAAGGTGTTTTTTTTTGTCGGTACGCCATGACTTTGTCAATCTTCATCAAATCCAATGATTGATCACTCATTTTGAAGATATCATTCTCCTTCACATGCGAAAAATAGTCCTATTTCCCCGAAATTTCTGGACAAAAATTATGAAGGAAGAGAAACTTTATTTGCGAATAACTCAAATAGTATGCGAATAATTAAAAAAAATATGCTTTTTTTCCTTGAAAGATTTCTAAATTACCTACAAAACAAAAAACAAATCGTAGAAATCAGACAATTATTAACAAAAATACAGTCCATTAGTTTTGTTATACTTAATATTGTCTTCCTCTTTAAAGGTATTGCATTTAGGAGTTGAATTTTTCCTGCCTGATATATTAACTTTTTAATTTCTTAAAGGTATCTGTTTGTTTTTATATTTTATTTTTTTTAAATATTTTAGAAAATCCCATGATCGCGGCATTTTGTTTTTATTACTTTTATTATATTTACCGTCAGCGTTTAAAAATGGGTCCCAGCAAAGCAATTTGTACAAATATTTTGGTCTACTAACGTTAAATGGAATATTGTACTTGACCAAAGAAAAAATATTAATTCCTTCCTTACATAACACACAGGAACTACTTATTTCCACATTGTTTTGTTCTTTTTTCACTAAACAAAATTTTCTGCGAATTATTCGCACGAGCCAACTAGTCTAGTACTCTATATTATCAATAGTTCGTGGTAAAGAACACTTTTTATTATATTATTATCATCTGCCTAAAACTTCTTGAATTATCTCATTTTAACGTAAACATTTTTTATCTACAAAAATTGTTAAAAATGGAACATTTTCTCATAAATACCCATTTGATTTCAACTTGAATAGTAAGATAATTTGAACACAAAATCGTAAAAAAAGGGGCCTATAAAAATATTGGGCTATTTGGTCTATATAACATCATTATTATGTTGGAGGTGGTGGTAACGCCAATCGCCCCAATATTTTTATTCCAAATTAGTTCTCGATTTTGTGATCAAATTATCTTACGATTCAAGTGGAAAGCAAATGGGTAATTATGAGTTTTTAGTACCTCATAAAATTAATTAATTTACTGAAAAAACGTCGCATTTCTGAGAATTTTCGTAGATATAAAAATTTTAGGTGGATGTTACTGATTTTTTAAAAAGGGGTCTGTATCATGGACGACTGTATATGCCGCAGTTTAAAAGTTTTCTCACCGAATGCACTTAAAATAGTTTCTAATTTTATTTCATGTATCAAACTGCAGGTTATTTTCTTTGATGAATTTATTTTTATTTTTGTTCAACAGAAAATGTAAAAATAAGAAGATATTTTCTAATATGATAAATATTTTTGAATCAAACTTATTCAGTAATTTAAACTTATTTGTTTTATTTTCATCTTCCATTGCCTCTCGGCTATACATATTTTTGGTAAAAGTAGTTGATACTTCTATCACTTATCTTCAGGTTCTTGGGTCTTGGTTGAAGTAATCATCCCCCACTATTTCCTTCCACCCGTTCACGAATGTTATGCTTACATACTAGTTGAGGAAAATTGTCCTCCGTGATGATGTAGAGACCAATTTTCCTCAGTAGTTTGGCCCTTATTGCTTCAGCAGTTTTCCTGAACACCACAATATACATCGGTGATCCTGGACACCCTGTAGTCCTAATCTGTCTCAGCTTTTTCACATTCATCATCAATCAGCTTCCTCTTCTAAATAGAGCAGATGGTATAGATCAGAAGTTATACTTGTAACATATAGTTGTCCCCAAAGGCTATATATACTTATTTTAGGTAGATTTTAATATTTTATTATTTACTCATCGTTTTAACGTGTGTTGTATTAACATTCTAAAATGAGTTTACACCATCTCAAAATATTAGTTCATAAAGATGTTTTATTTACAGGAATGCTTTCAAAAGTGTGAACAAGATAAAAAGCCAAAAATTATTTTTTTTTTTTTTAATTTATCGGTTACTTCAAGTAGCGAAGTATAAAATTGATATTTATTTATGAATATCACATATTTGAATATTTCATGAATATAAAATGATAAAAAATAACTAAAAACTAACTTTCATCAGTTTAATATTTAGCAATTATGATTTAGATTCAATGTAAGGAATAATTGAATAATCCCCATAATACATTTCACAAAAAAATAAATAAAATAATGGTTTACCAAAAATAAAAAAAATTGATTAGCAGTAGATGTTTGGATATTTGAATTTAAACCTCACTACGTCTGTTTAAGCTTATATTGTTCTTATTAAAATTTAATTATTTGTTACATTTGTTGTATAAAATATTAAAAATAAAATGATGTTCCTTAATATTCAAGATAGAACATTTTATACCGGTTATAATTATAACAATTTAAGCATTTATATAAATTGTTTTTTGCATGCTAATCATAGTTATATTTTATGTTATATCGTTATTATTGTGATTTATCTCGAATGATATTGAATGACACAGGGCTTATTAATGAGGAAGCAATGTCACCAGAACACAAAGAGACTAAACATTGTGACTAATGCAGTTCACCGACCCGTTCAGCACAACACTCATATGGTCACTCCATCAGTCAACTTGTTCGTTGTATATAACTTGTTTATTTATTATATATATATATATATATATATATATATATATATATATATATATATATATATATATATATATATATATATATATTGGATTGGCAAATAAGTCCTTTCGGTTTTTCACGATGAAATAAAACTCAATGTATTATAGACATAAAATTAATTTTAATCTACAATATATTGATCATTATTTATTATGATCTTTTCCCATCTTTTTACCAACTGCATAATGCCATGATCATAGAATGTCCGGAGTTAGTTGTTAAAAAACTGATCCTAGTGGTTTTTGATGTCCTCTTCCTTTTGGAATTTTTTCCTGAATAATTGGAATTTTTTTAACTGAATTCCTTATAGGTTTACATTTTTTTTTCCATTTTTAGTTTGTTTACGAAGGTACTGTTGATGTCATTTTGCATAGTTTATGGTGCCCTAAATTTTTTGTAGATAGCTAAAGTCGTATGGAAGTTGTACAATTTTTCGTGAATTTCGAAAAAAAATGAACTGAAGGACCCAAGCATTAAACCTGGAAACATAGCAATGTTCGGATGGGATTTTGATCAACAATGGATTTAACATTGCTCGTTTGAGTTTCATGTGGGCGACCAGACCGAGATTTGGCAAACCAATTTTGACAGGTGCGTTCGGTTAAGACATCATCCCCATAAACTCTGCAAATTGTACTATGAGCTTCTGCAGCACGCTTACCTTTTTTAAAATAATACAACAAAATATGCTGATAATGAATACTATTTTGTTCCGTATTCACAGTGCAATAGCAAACACAATACTAAGCTAATTTCAACAAGAGTTAACTGACATAGTTGTTGACATATTACAAACAGGATCACGAATCCATCTTAGGGATTGATCCATTAGATAAGAAGTGTATCATAGTGACATAACAATAAACATAAAAACCGAAAGGACTTCTTTGCCATTCCAATATATACAGCAATTTCTTTTGATTCTTATGTTGATGATGTTGATTCCATCGAATGTTTTTGTTTAAACGTCCCACTTCAGTTTAAACTAATTCTAGAACAAAATCTGTAATTATGACCAGTTTCAAAAAAGCTTTCTTCTTCAGGAAACTGTTGAATTGTTTAGCTGGACTATTTAACTCGGCAGTGGTTTAAAAGCTAGAGAAGGCTATTATCTTCCCTGGTGGTTGAATAGTAAAGTACATAACTACCATTTCTGTAACAAAGCTTTGTTCCAGAATGTTGATTGTGTGAAACGGCCTTATGGCGAATTAATACTCTATTAATACTCAGATCTATACGGTATGTGGATGCAAACATGATGTACATTATCTGTGCAATGTCTGAGGCATTCAGAAAATCACGTGAATTGTTTGTGTTTAAATTTGAAAAAGTATCCTTTTTGATAGGTGCTTTAGGAGATTTCCTTATGGCGAGGAGGCATAGAGCAAAGCTCAAGTATCCTGACAGGACCTCACCAAGAACCTGCCCGCGACCCAATAAAACTGACAAGGATCTGATTAATAAAATAATCAAAGATCCTGCGGTAGTGCAGCAGGAAACTGAACAGAATATACAGAAGTTGAAGAAGTTACCCAAACCAGGAGAAGTGTACAAGGACTAATTTGGTTTTAAAAATAACGAACCTCACCCCTCTAGGCTTATTTTAAAAAAAAAATGTTAATTGAATTAATAAATATTAAAAAAAAAAAATTGTGTTGGTCTATAAATAGCAAATAGTTACAATATTATTTATATGCGAGTCCCTTCTTTCTAAAGTGAACACGAAATAAATTCCTATATGAACCTTTCAGTTGACAGAAAGACTAACTCTAACTTCATCATTTTTCAGTGAAGTCTTTTTAATGTTATTTCTGATTAGATGATTTATAATATCTATAGAGACAGTGAGTAAGTTGATTCCAGAAGAGGTGATTTCAGTGTTGAAATATAAAAATGTGTATAAAGATATACATTTTTTCACCAGTAATACCACTAAAATTAATAATAAAAATGTTGAAATTGAAGTTAGTAATTCTGTCAACTGAAAGGCTCGTATATGAACGGGCAATAATCAGATGGTGCGATTTTGTTTCTTTTAAAAAAATAACCTTGATATTTGTTTTAAAACGTGGTGCAAAAATAAGTTTATTTAAACAACTTTTTTCAAGTGATGTTTTCATTACATTTCTTGAGTATTTAAAAAAATATATCAAAATCATATTTAACGTTTTCATTCGAACAAAAATAAAAAATAAATTGATTTTATTGTACCATTAATATGAACAAAAAGTTATGTTTATGTAGTAATATTTTAAAAACTTTTTTATCTCTGAAACATTCTCCGTGTTTTCTCTCGATCTTTTATTGTTCCAAAAACTGTCTTTGAATTTTAATTTGTTAATGTTTTAATAATTACTATTAAAATAATGATTTTCGGTAATGTGTGCTACAAATAAAGATTATCGTAACTTATTTTTTTTTAAATATTGTTTTTGATATTACAATTGAAATAGAAAGATAGTTTTTCGCGTTTCCTGAAGAAATGTCTGTGATATTTAGGATTAATTTTGGAAATGAACGACTCATTTAATTATGTTATGATAGGAACAGGGATGGGTTGAAAACTATTATGTGTTAGCTTATGCAACATGTGACCAACCTATTTTTACCAAAGTGAGAAAGTCGAGATTTATTCTTTGGGCTCGCAAGGAAATAAATTTCGACCTGCCCTGAATGAATTCGAACTGATGGGAAGTAGAACGATCATATTGGCTCTAACATGGAAGATTCAGTTGACTACTCAAATTATGTCTTCGCGTTTTGAGAGTGTATAATTTGAATTTTAAATCATATCATAAATCATCATACATTTGAATGTAAAATAAGCCATTTGGGCGACAAGATGACAGATGTAATGTTAATTTTGAATATATATATTATTATTTATCATGAATTCAATTTGTTATAGGTTAAATTTTTTGATTAAAAGTTTAGTTAGTACTTAGTTAAATTACGTTCACAGTTGTATGCTGCAACTGCAACTTCTTTTATGAAATATTTATTATTTGGAAACAATTTACATAATAATTGGTAATTGGTTGACTGTCGTGGATAATGAAGAGAAGAATGGTTGGGGTGTTCAGTCAAAAAAAGAAGGCAAAAATAAATTATAATATTTATTTTTTACATATGCCGACGTTTCGACCTGAAGTTCAGGCCTTCATCAGGGCTAAGAAAATAACCAGATAACAAGGTATGAGAAACATAAGTAATGATGGTAAAAAAGATAATAATAAAAAAAAATATATATATATATATATATATATATAATAAAAAAAATTATTAGAAAAATAAAATAGATAAATATAAAGTAAAATGAAATTGTTAGAATAATGACTAAGAACTAAGAGATAAATAATAAAAACTGTTACATAGTGTAGAATGATGAAGTAGGCATAATCAAAAAGGGGTGACAAAAGTGTTACAATGGGAATCTTAGAATAAAATGTAAAACATAAAAAAGAAATATAAAGTTATATAAGAAATGAAAATAAATAGTAAAATTAAAACATTGAGAATGGAGTAGTTAGATAGAAAATTGAGATATTGTAAAGTCTATCAAGATGTACAGACAATGTATAATATAAAAAAGAGTTAAAAACAGAGAAAAGGAATGAAAGGAAGGAGGGAAGAAATTGAGAAAGCTGAAATAAGAAAGAAATAAAAGAAGTACTACCTTTCCCCTTAAGTGTCGAAGGGAGAATAAAAGTCGTTACAAGGGAGGGAGAGAGAGAAGAGATGTGTAGGTCGCGTCATCTCTAACGATTATCCGACGAAGTTTCAATTTACATAATACTACATACCTTTTTCTGGGATTTTATAAAATTAATTTTAAACTTCAGAGCGCAAACATTTCGCCTTACTGCCTACTCATAATATTCAATTTTTTTTTTGTTTACTATTTAACGTTGAATATCATAATTATTGGAACATCAGTGATATTATGAAACAATACTATTTTAATATCAGTTTATTTAAAACAATGTTTTTAATGTGTATAAAAAGATATGTTTATACTGAATAGGTCAATTTTTTTATTTTTTCTAGTATTTTTTAAAAAATTTTTATGTTTCATTGTTAGATAAAAATGGTCCCCTATGTTGTGGTGTGGCATTCTCATTTACAATATTGTAAACAATATTGTATCCTAACCTGGATCCAGAAGGGATTGTCAGTGTTTCGGTGACCACTGATTACACAAGACTTGCTTAGAGCCTTATTATTTCTGAGTTGTCAAAATTTCTTTTTGACTGGGTTACGCAATGTCGTTTGTGTAATATTTAAATAGTATTACACCCATTCAGAAGTTTCCAATTAAGATTCTATCGGTTTTAATTATTGCATTTTATGAATTAGTCGGTGTTAAATAATTAAATATTTATATTTAGTGGGTTTCAAAAAATGGTATAGAGAAACGTAGGATATTAGTTGAAATGAACTATTAGTTAAAGTTCAGATTCTATTATCTCACCTTCGGCTAAACATTAAAAATCTCACTTTTCAAGACCTATGCCTGTGTACAAAATACCCAAAAGAAAACCTCAGCTTCATTAAATAAAAATCGCTAAGTACCAAATCACAAATAGTCATTGAATAAAATGTAACAGCAAATAAAAAATAAATAATATATATATCTTACAGAATTCTAAACGTCACGACTAAAATGTTTTGGGCATCTTCACTCCAAGAATATTTTCTTTAAAAAGTTACCTAATAATTATGTAAATGAATAAACTATGCAAAATAAGATTAAATTAAGTTATAACTCATTTTTTTGGTTATTTAAGCTATTTTTCCCTCTGGCAGTATGTGCGAGTTGTCTGCTAGGTGAGTTAATCAGCAAAAATTTAGAATGCTTTATTTTTGTAATTAAATGTCCGTACCTGATTTATCTGTTTTAAATTTTTATTGAGTCATTAATTTGATATTATCTTTCATCTAATGTAACTGAGCTGAATAATATTAAACAGATTAAATTAAATTAGTATAAAAATGTGAATTTTATGCCACAATAATGATAGAACGGAAGTTATCTCGTAATCATGTTGTGGATGAAAGAAAATATGATTCCTTTTTTGTCTGCTTTATTGTCCATCTAGCTTTTTTAAACTTTTGTGGTTTTCTATATTGCAGTGACGTTTCAGGCATTTCAGAGCTATATCATTTTTATTGTTATCCTATTCTAGAGTGTTTGTTTTATTGGTTATAATGTTATAACAATAAATATTTAATATACAGTGTGAAAATTAGTGACTTTAGATAAAAATTTCCGGTTCTAACTTTTTTATTGAAAAATACTGAAATCTTTCTCAAAGGACATAAATAAAAATTAAAATACATTTAAGAGGAAAATTTAAGACGTGCAGTTTTCCACATAAAAAGTAAGTAGATGCCATTCTTCATAAATATGTTTATATATTTTTATTTTTTAATTTATATATACAAATATATATTCACTATAGTTCGTGATTTAATAAAAATACCTAATTTACAATAAAAACATACGCCACTTGAACTCCAGAGTCCCTTGCTCAAATGGGCCCTTGGCGTTTGCGGGGGGTTTCATTGCCTCCCACAAGATGGCCATTAAACGTTTAGTAGCCAATAAGGAATCGGCCGCTGGGTGTTCCCCTGATTATTGGCCATCAACTTCTCCTCGATGGACCACATCCATCAGCCGATTGGTCTAATAACGGTCCTCTTCCTCTATTGGCGGATCTCGCTTACAATTAGCCAAAGAGCTGCTGCAAATTTATTACTTGGTGGTTAGACGGATTTACAAGTTGCCATCCCCTTCTCTTCGCCGCAAGGACTGTTATTAGGTTCTCTGTTATTTCTTATAATTATTATGGTAGGCTGCTTATTGACTTCAGAAATTGAAATTCTTTTTACTTCGTGCATTTAAGATAGTTTTCGTGATAATCGAGAGTTTTATTTAATATCTAAAGGCTTTTAACCGGCAAAGTAACGGCCAAAGAATCAGAATACCTCAGAGAATTAGTATTCATGCTTTTTAAATTATTATTGTGATAGTAAAAACATGAATTTAATTCAATAAATTCAAAATGGTGTTGAATTTAAAAATAGTAATAGTTTAAGATAATATGATCAATATACCGGTAACAGACACTTTAAGACGAATTTTCAACATTGAACCACAGCTTTAGTTCTGATGGTGGATCTTTGCAAATCAGTTTAATTGATGGCAATTTAGTTTTTTACCGATTTAGTTTTTCTATACAGTCAATTATTTTATTATTCATGAAAAACTTGAAACATTTGGATTCAACTAATTTTTTTTTGTATATAACTAAATAAACATAAATTCATCTAGTTTACAAAAAAAAAAAGAGGCTAAGTCCTTATGAATGGATTAAATAAAGCTTACTATCTGTCAATGAGTCGAAAACTGTTTTACTGTTACTGTTACGAGTTATAGGTTACGATAAGCTGAACCCATTCACAAAGTTTTAGACGTATGTTAATAATTCGATAAAGATGGAAGCTGCACCGCGGACTATTATTTTAAATGATTTTTTAATCTAATTATTTTACCATTGGTATTATTACTATTTTTGATATTATTGAATCGATTCTAACACTTTGCCACATGGTTTAAAATATCTCATTTAAAATGTCGTTTGAGTTTAATATTTTTTTTTACATTTCATAATTTTGAGGTGATAGTGGCCAATTGTGTTTCTAAAAATAAACTTTTAGAGTAATCCTATATTGGATGGATCATTAAATTATATTATCGTTTCGGTTACGTGAACTCTCGACTGTCTAAGAATTTCTAAATATATCTTCGAGCGATAATTACTTGCACCAGTCAGTCATTGAAGAGACAGTGGAAAATGCCAGTTGTAATTTATCTCCAATTATGCAACATCTCTTGAGCATTCCTCTATAGCCGAATAATTATTATTAACTTGCGAAATGTTATAGTTTTACTTGTATATACTATTTTCGATAGACAAGTGGTTGCAATTGTTTTTAATACTAAAATAAAATAAAATTAACGTCTGTTGCCTAAATTAATAATTGACTTATGAAGGAGTTGGTCTTCTGAACTTAAAAAAAAATCTCCTGTCCCTCTCCTCCTACAATGCTCCTGACCTTTGACCAATCGAAATTAAATAGAATAATAACACGACTTAGCGAACTAGAAGGTTCAATGTCGATACCACCAATCGATGTGTTCATTCTTTCATCCACCGGGCACCGCACAGTGGTTCAGAGTTGTTCCAATCACACTTTTTGTGCTATATTATCTTTCCATGACATCACTAAAACGTAGACCAGAAACTTTTTTCTCCAATCACCCACAATTTAACCCTTAAAAATACAAATTAAAGAGCGTTTTTCAGTAATTTTACAAAACAAAATGGCATTTACAGCTATTTTGAATAAATATTTTTAGATCTCAATAAGAGCGATGTTATTGATTTTTTCTTTGAAATGTCATTTATGGACTAATAAGTATTACAAAAATTAAATTTGCTGCAGTCTTAAGATTCTTTGGTTTTCGTTGTTATAGGTATGAGAAAATCGAAGCATGATTTAAGTATAAACACAAAATAAAGAACTAGCTACACTAAGCTACACGCTGGGACATATTCCATTCGATAATATATATCAAAACGTTATTCTGTAAAAAAAAAAAAAAAATTGCTTGCTTATATTCTCTTTTTCAAGAGTATGAGTGATTTTTCTGTGTATTTATTTTATATAAGTTAGCTGTGTAATTCAGTCAATGACCTTTTCACCTGAATTAACGTTATTTATTTACTTTTTTTAGCAGTTAGTACTTTAGTCATATTTATATGTATAAGAGAACATATCTATTGCAGTCAATAGCAGTCATTACTCGAGTGGAACATTATGAGTTCGTTTGAAATTTTTTACGAGATGTTATTTTAGGTTTCGATGAACCGTAGATGTTTTCTAATGCAATGTCAAAGAAAAGTATGATCTTTCATTCTGTAATAAATAGATTTAATCCATAAAAAAGCTGTTTGTTTGACAATTTGAACAAATATTAAAAAATTTGAAATGTCTCAATAATTTTTTCTCAGTGGTCTAATGTGTATCGAATTAAAAAAAAATTTTTTAGTAAAATTTTATTTTCTTAGTCTAAAAGGTAATTTATTTAGTACTTGTTTTTTAAATTTTAGTAATTCTTTCAGTAAATGTTTTATCTTAATTTTACAGTCTGAAATCGGTTCTCAAATCTTAAAACTGTTCAGGTTTTAAAATTATTGGGGAACGTAAAACCTTCCACTATCCTCTCCTCAATCGCCTTTATTCTCAATCCAACTTGCTTGGAAATATATTAAATTTGGAGGGATAAATAATAAAATAAATAAAAAAAAATCTGATTCAACATTTTTTTAAAATAATAATTTTCAGTGCATATGTGATTTCTCGGTTATTTTTGTTATGTTGATGTGGGATGCATGTAGTGATGTGATATTGTCTTTTTCTATCCTGCTAAAGTTTGAACTCGACCTACGTTCATAACTTGATTTGATAACTTGTATTTGACAACCTTAATAATTATTCTTAATAATTATTACTGAAATCCTATGGTAACCAATTGTAGAACTAATATTTAATATTGGTTATTATTTTATACATACCAGAAGTTGGAGGACGTAGACGAAGCCGTGACGCTTGGGCCAGCGGCTGTGAAAGGCCCTGGGAACCAGTTGGCGGGATGGCTCAGCGAATTCACGTTACGTTGTTACTTTTTCGTTTTTATTTCTGTGTTACATATTCTACTGGTTTTAGAGGTTTCTCTTTCTCCAATTTCTTTCATACATCCTTCATTTAATGAAACAACGAAGCCATTTTGATAATTGTGGAAAAATATTTTATCTTATTAAATATCCAATTAAATGGCATTAAAATAATCCACAAACCTAACAAGGAGAAAAACTCATATTCCTCATACCGACCATTTATCTGAATCCCTGTTTTTTTTTTTACAAAATGTTCGGTATTTACTGTACAAAAGACTTCTTGATGTACTACCAAACACGCAAATAATACCAGGCCATAAATTTAGATCACACAACTATACATCAACTACATAGAGTGGCATATTACTTATCTATGGCACTAGAGCAGAAATTACTGTTCTTAAAACCAGTAATGCGGCTTAGTACTAGGCGATGGGATCTCCTAGAGTCCTGCCTTTCCTTCCACGAGTGAGGAGAAAGGCTTGGCTCGGAGTTCTTGTAAGTGAATGGATTCTGTAAATATTGTATAGTATGCATGTGTTTTAGTTGTTATTTTGATTAGTTTAGTTCTTTTGTTTATATACATTTACTTTTATTATTATTAGTTTCTGTATTATATACTTTTATTTATTGTAAATAGAGTGTGAGTGTGCTCTCTGAACACTATTATAAATGTCCTTAATTGCGATTGATATTTCTGTAATATTTCTGAATAAAAAAAACAATAACAGAAATTAAATGCTACAGGCGTATTTCTGGATGTTGCTCAGGTGTCTGACAGACCTTGTCGTCAACTATAGAGTTGATGTCATTTAATTAAGGGAATGATTAATCAATGCCGATAAAAAAAAATAATTCCGCTAGACAGGTTTAGTTTTTAGGTAGTCTTAAATGGCCTAATTCTGGTAAATAATTTTAGGCTTAATTTCCAACAAAAAACTTTATTTATTTTGAACGAAAAAGAAGTTTAGTCTAATTATGTGTTTTCTTAAGTTGGTCACGTTTTCTCTTCCAAAGGAAATTATTTTATTCAAATAATTAAAAGTTGCTTAATAGTAAATTTCATTTAAATACAAGTAGAGTTTGTCATTGTCAAAATCATTTAAAGGTGACTTTTGAGCGGCCAGACTACGCTAACTAGTGTTTTTTAATTAAATCATGGATTATTCGCTATGTTTGTTAACCATTATTAATTTATTTGAAAATATTTGCAAAAAATAATATTTAAAAAATAATAAAAAAAGTGAAACACTGTTATTTTTTCACTTAAACGTAAATATTGGGATTAAAGTAATTTAGTTGGTTACGTAATACTGTAAGGATCAATCTCCACGATAGATATCTGTGTTATAAACAATGGTATATTAGCACCTTAAATAATAAAGTTTTGAAAAATCAGTACTTAAAAAAATTGTAGATGAATGAAAAGTGTATTTTTATAATTCAATTACTAAAATATATATCAGGGCACAAGGAAATGCAGGAATTAGTTGGTGAATCTCAACTCTATTAAAAAACAAACGTCAAATAAATTGATATGCAATTAAACGGAATGTATACTTACCGAGTTAGGCCCCAAAACATTTTTCTTTTCTTTATTTATTTTTTATGTTTAACGTATAATTAATACATTATAAATCTACATTCTAATACATTCTAAAAAAATGAACGATTTTTATACAGTTTTGTAGGGAATTTCATCTCATTCCAAAAAAAAACAGGCAAACCTTTCAAAAGTTTTATCATAAATTTTACCACGGAATGTATACTTACCGAGTTAGGCCCCAAAACATTTTTCTTTTCTTTATTTATTTTTTATGTTTAACCTATAATTAATACATTCTTTCCCTATTGCTATGAATTCCTATTAACTTCAGTGTTTGTACATAAATCGTAAAATCCATGTTCTTATCCAAGTATTTATATGGAGTGTTTAAATATTTAAAAAAATTGCTGTGTCCACTCACACGACTTAACTACCTATTTCAGAAAAGTATTTATATCTTTATATCATGAAACAAAAAAAATTGAATTAGATTTATTTTCCTGAAAATTGATCAAAGAAAATATTTGAGTACGATTTATTTTATAAATTAAAGCAATATAAAACGGCTTAAGGTAGTATAAACATTTCAATACTCTCTAATATTGCTGATCTAAAACTTTTTACCATAGCCTAATTTTGTCAAACAATAATTTCTGTTAAAAGTAGAGGAAATACTGAAGAAGCTTGTGTGATGCGGGCTACAGATTTTCTTACTTTCACTTACTTGCTGAATAGCTATAACTTCGTTAATAGTTTTCAGAAAAGAAATATTTTTATACAGTTTTGTAGGGAATTTCATTTCCTTCCAAAAAACAAAACAAAAAAAAACAGGCAAACCTTTCAAAAGTTTTATCATAAATTTTACCACGGAATGTATACTTAACGAGTTAGGCCCCAAAACATTTTTCTTTTCTTTATAATTTTTTTTCCTAAATTTTGTCGGGAATTTAGTCCATGTACGAAATTTGAAAGAGCAATTATTAGACAATTATAGGAAAGTTTCATTAAAATCGTTAAAACCTTTTTTGCGTTACAGTCTGTAGAAAAACTGTTTCATTTATTGCTTTGCTTATGGAGCACCCAATTTGTGTCACAGGCTTCAGTAGTCAAAACCCTACAAAATAAAAAAAGAAGCAACAAAATCGGTTCACTAGACAGACAGACCAATACTTTCCTTACCTAGTATAGCTAGGAAAGTAATACCGTTAGACTACTAAGAAAACAATAATAATTAAAAAAAAATACTGTTTTAAAAAGTGCAATTCATTTGAAAATTCATGACAAAAATAAATGTAGTAAAAATATAACATACAGAGCTTCACACAATACAAAAATCTTATATTTAAAATTTCAGTATAATAGTAGCATTAATTCCTATTTTTTCCATGATTATTTTTTCTCTGATCTGTATGTCTGTTTAGAAATATTCCATGTTTCTGGTGCGACAAAATCGTTAAATTATTCTTTTGGCGTACTCTTCTTAGTTTAAATATAAAAAACACCTCCAGGGAGCCGAAATCGGTTCCATTGCTTGGTTTTCGAGGCTAGTGAAACCTAGGAGCTCCTTATATAACTAAGATCCATCTCCTATGGACCGTATAACGAATTTGACGGTCCGGTTGTTCCATTGACAAAGTTAGAATCTTCATTAGCGTAGTCGGTACTAATGCATTTGTTTAGCTCTGCGACTTAATTTTATTTTGGTTTAACAAGATAAAACATTTAAATTGTTATTGACTGGTTTACGATATGAGAAGTGTCATGCAAGCTGTGTTTAAGGTTAACTTAAGTTTACACACTTAAGCGTGTTAAATAAAATATAATAAGTTTAAATAAAATAATTAAACTTACTTAAATAAAATAAAATAAAATAAAATAAAGTATAATAAATATAACTTATTTAACATTTCTGTGATAAATATTGCCGCATGCATACTCACCTTTAACATGGCCTTTGCAAATTTTATAAACGTGGGGACAAGATTATTATAAGGATAAATTAGGTGTTTTTTAAGTAAAAACTCCTTTAGGCGCGTTTTGTACTTTTTATGTGGAGAGTGAATTAGTCCGAGCCGTCAGATTTCCGATGTGTAACGCTCGTGTAAATTATTTTTGCATATGGATTAAAATATATTGTTTTTGAATACTGCAAGCGAGGGAAATTTTCAATACTTCATTTTTTCCTTTTATCTTTTTTTTATACCAATATTATTAATTTTGTTCCTGAGGAAATTTTCTATATTATTTATTTTTATATATATCATTATAACTTATGTATTGGTTAGGTTTAATTTATGTTCATGCTGTCATCTCTCGATTCAGGTTTAAGATAATATATTTAGGATTATATTTTCATTTAGCTTCTATCTATTCTTTCATTTTTTGTATATATATATATATATATATATATATATATATATATATATATATATATATATATATATATATATATATGTATATTAATTTTCTTATTTTATTTATTTTTCCTTTTTTTTCTTCAATTTAATCATTATTTGTATGTGCATATTGTGTGAATGATTACTGTAATATTATTGCATTCAATGTGGCATAATATATTAATATTCAATTAATGAAATAAAAAATATTTTTTTCTTTTAATTTATAATAATTAATTTTTGTCTTCCTTTTTAACTATATTTATTTTTGGGTTGAGATTATATAAGGAATAGCAATTTTTGAAACAAAGTGGAAACAATTTTTGGTTATATTTTATTACATCGCCATTCTTATCAGATTTTTTTATTTCTCTTTTACTACTTTTGTTTGAAGTTGCGTACTTAGGCAAGGTAGAGATAGATTGCTTACACTTCCAACATACTAATTTTTTTGTATATACTAGTGTTGTATTATATATTATAGTAATTGAATAGAAGTCTTTCTTGGATTTGAATTTTTTTACGACCGTAATATCTTCACTTATACATTTTATTTATAGATAACTAAAAGTTAGATAAATTACATTAAATATATTAATCACATTAGATAAAATAAATTACATTGGTGTTAGAGAAGTGCCTTTTGAGAGTCATTACTTCTAGAGGTGTCAACTTTCCACTGGAATCCAGAAGGTAGTTCGTAATTTAATCGATTAATGGAATTTGGGCTGTTTAGGAACTTACCTATAGTTTCCAATTT
The DNA here is from genome assembly GCA_928085145.1 of Nezara viridula. NCBI lineage: Eukaryota > Metazoa > Arthropoda > Insecta > Hemiptera > Pentatomidae > Nezara > Nezara viridula. Next base: position 19,579,793 of record OV725080.1, on the reverse strand, counting down.
AAAGTCTCATCTCAACTGATTTAAGAAATTATTTGACATTTGCTATCAGTTTATTTTACAATTTAGCTATTATATCTAATTTCTTTCAATGTGTAATTAGTACACTCATTGTAATTGAATGCATTATATGTTCCATGTATTGTATAAGATAGATTATTGATTATAATATCAATGTAATACAAGTATTTTTTGATAGTGTGAGTGAGGATGAGTTTACCGGTGAGCGTGTGGTGCGGAAGGGGAGACCTTGAGACAGGAGTCAGTGGGTGAACGAATCTGCAGCCACATTTTGTCCGGGTCAAGGTCTGCCTCCTTCTCTTCGTCCTCACTCTTGTATTCATTTTGTTATCTTTATTTATTATATTTTATTATTATATTTAACTTTCATGAGAACTCTCACATTAGGTAGGTATGATTGTATCTATTACATTAGACATATAGTAGGTGACATCAGACACACTTACATTTGCATATACTTTGTAATATTATCAGGGTTGTCTATTTGATACAATTGGTGTAGCTTTTTACTTTTCCATGTCTTTGAAATTAACAATTAATTTAATTAATGAATAACCTGTCCCATTGACAAATATTCTTCCATATGTGCTTGTTTTAGGTGAAAATTTTCTAATACAATATTAGGCTAGTGTAGAATATATTATAATATCAAGCTAGTATAGTATTGCATGTAGTCGATAGTCTGATTCAATCATCAAAAATCAGACTTTGGACTACATACAAAAAGCATGGTTGGATAAAATGGCTTGAAGATGGGTTACCGGCCGAAACGTAGCTATTTAAGTTACTATAAATATGGTGAAGAAATAAACACAGCCTTATTTTATAATATTAAATTATTTTTGCAGTTCACAGGCGGGTTACGGGAAAGGGGCTTTTGGGCTGAAGCCCTTTCTTCTTCCCCACAAAAGATTAAATATAGCCATGTTTTAAGGAAAAAAATATTATAAAGTATTACTGTTCATCTGATTACATTTAATTGGATCTGAAGAATGTATTAAACACCATTTCATTATAGGTATTTAGTTCCTTTATTTTCTTCCAAAGTAATTATCATCGATATATATATATATATATATATATATATATATATATATATATATATATATATATATATATATATATATATATAAGCTTTAGGGCTGAAACCCCCTCCTTAAGAATTAAACCCAGGATCCATTAGTGCTCCATTTGAATAGTTGAGCAATAAGACGAAGATGCATCATTGATTGAGTTGAAAATAAATTAAGTCGTTGCCACTACATAAATGAGCGTTTAAGTTAGATAATAAGTAATGAATAAATGATTAAAAAAATTTAGACGTGACGTGTTGTTGCCCTTACAGTATTTCAGAATTATTTATTATCATTTTCTCGATATTAAAACAAATAATGACATGAGCAGCCAAACTGCATTACTCCTATTTTCCATTAAATTCTGTTTGGTTAAGAGATGAAAGATGGTTTAAATTTATTCCATTAATGAATGAATGAATGAAAAATTCTGTATTTTGTAATATATACAATTACGGGAGGTCTGGCTCCATCAAAAATATTGTTACATAAAGTAGAACCAATAATAAAATATTACACAAATGTAGAAATACATCTAAGAAATATTCTTTTTTCATAAAAAATGATAAAATAAATATATATATTGTGATGAAAAAATGAAAATACAGCTGTATAGCCATATAAGTAAAATGTATTGGCTTAGAAAATATTTTAAGAATATGTAAATAAATAAATATTTAACGATTTTAAAAAATAACAATAATATATTCCTATTACAGGTATTATATACTGATAATATAGGTAATTTCTATATGATATACCATATACATAAACTCTTGTGGTAAACATAAACACTAATATTGCTGCCATTTAATCGTTCATAATAAATAATCTGATTTTATTATGGCTTCCTACTGTGGAATAAAATATATCGTTTAACTTTACTAGGTTTTCTATTGTTAATAAATTACCCATGGTTAAATTTCTGTCTTCATTAATGATTATTTAAAAAAATGGAACCTTCAATTGAACTTTAATTGTAAAATTTTATAATTTGTTTCCGAATTTAATTTGAAAAAAAAAGCAGAAAAAGAACTGTCGAGAAATTGTGATGAAATTTCTCTAAAATTTTATGGTATCGTTCTAATGGTAAATTTCCTCTCATTTGATCCAATAGAGGACTGTTGGCGGAAGATCTTCGAAATCCCCAAATAAACATTATATTTATTATTATAACATTGTTTATTGTAGCAAATTATCATAGCGTGAAACTGAGCATATATACTAGCCTGTAACGCCTTGGGACACTCAGGGCGAAGCTGTTGAGGGAGATAGGCCTCAATAATCATACGGAGAGAGATCTCCCTCAACTAATCGCCAAAGACGGGTGGAAAGAAATAGTTGCACCCACCCATTTCTCTCTGGGAAGAAGAGGAGTACCTCCTCGGAGAAGAGAACAAGCTGAACCTAAGAAGGAAGTATGAAGTAAGAAAGAAGAAAAAATGTAAATTGCTTACAAATGCAACAGTGGGTTGCTATGGTATGGACAGTAACATCCCACTGCTGCAGATACCTGTATTGCCTTAGATGTTGGACAGGGTGGAATAAATAAATAAATAATGTGACGAAAATCTTATGTTTCTATAATTTTGAAATAGTTATAAGCTTAAAAGTTCACATATTCCATATATGATGAAGGGTTTTTCCAGTATACTATGGCTCTGAGAAATGTTTTGGCCTGAAATTTCTGAGAAAGGAGCTGTTATGAAACGATTCAGGCAAAAACAACAACAATTAAATTAAAATTGCTCGTCGATGAATCAAGGAACCTTAACATTTCATACCTTTAGAGCCAATAATATTTTAAGAAAAATTTCCAATATATATATAATTTTATTTCGAGTTACACAATTTTACTTTAGTCCTTATTTCTTTGTAAGTTTTTTCTCATATTTTTTTAATTTCTGATTATATAACAATTAAAAGATACAATATTTAAGGTGTCTGAGTTTTCAAATTGAGGAAGTCTAGGCAGACGATTTACTGAAAGAAACAGGTTCATAATTTTTATCCCCTTTTTTACAGTTAATTTTCTCGACCAAAACTTTGTTCTAGAAATTTTAATCAAGTGGTTTTATTTTCAACCAACTTGGGCGATCAACGCAGACTATAATATACCCTTTTACACGTTAAGTTTCTCGAAAAGTCGAGATTGCAGTTAACATGTTTTTCCGCTAGTTGTGGGAAATATTAAAAAAGTTAAACTTCAAAAGTAACATAAACAAAGTAATATCGTACAGAGATGATCTGTCTTTTATGATTTCAATTAATGTTAGAACTTTATCATGATTCCACCCTTACATTTTTATTTTAAAAAGAATATAACGAAAAGCATAATATAACAATATTACAATTAGCGAAATTCATATTATATTTTGAAGAATTGTGTGTTGCCCGAACATAAGGAGCACTACTTTAGTTTGGTCAAAAATTTCCAATATGTTTGATCAATTTGGTTTCCCTACCTAAAGAAATCCGTTCACTCAAGAAACTTCGCTTCAAGTTCATCCAAGAAACTGGTGGAGAAACTTGACCGTGTAAAAGGGTTTTAAAAAAAGGTGACGGAGTATTTGTCATATCTTTCGTTTTAACGTGGTGGTTAACAATAATACGATCTATTAAAAAAAATTCTATTCTCTTAGTGTTCTCCCTTCTTACTCCCTATGTTAGCGCATTATGGCAGTGTTGAGAACCGAAATGGATAATGTCAACATCAGACATTTGATATATTCAGAATTAGCCGTGTGCTCGCTCACTCTTCTTATCACAAAAATTAAATACTCTAGTTTTAATATTTCTTTTTGGACTAAATCTAAAAAAAAAAAAAGATCAAAAGATATGATCGTAATATAGTATCTTAAGTACGTTTTCCTTGTATTGAGGAAATATACTATTTAAGTGTTTTTTTTTTTTTTTTTTTTAAGGAAAGTTGTTGAAAGCTTGAATATTACGTAAAGTGAAATAAAGAAACATAATGCTTTTTTTTTTTAACTCTATAGTTTTCATTTCAATTTTATCAGAAAATCAATTTTTTTTTGTTTCAGGTAAAGCTCCAGATTTTTTACTGAACTGTAAGTAGTTGATTATTTAATCCTTTGAAATATATTTAATTTTTTTTAGTTTTTAAGGTTTAGTTTATAGATTTCATTTTCTCGAGTACTAAACTGCTTCAAAAGAAACTACTGTATTGGAATTTGTTTCTGAATAATGAACAACAAAAATTCTGAAGATTAATATTCACAGATAAAACCAGGAGAATTAATAATATCATCAATTAAGACCTTCTAGAATTAAATTTTAGCTCACCCAGGAAAGAATCGAACCTACTCAAACCTGACATTCTGGGACCCTCGAACCAACGATCTTATCTTCGTTTAAAATGTTTAATAAATTAAAAATCTTTAATTTTTCATTAATGATTAAAGATAATATTTAAAACCAAAATAAGTTGAGTGAAAAAATGTGTGGAAATAAGAAAACATTTTTGCTGTTGGCACAAAAAATAATTAAGCAACTAGTTTATGTGTTCGTGTAAATTTACAATATGTCATACTAGTTATATTGACAACATGTAATTCTTAAAAGTGAGATTCAAACTGTATTTGATGCCTATGAACGTAATATAGAAATACATTTTTATATAATTGTTTGTCATGAAAAAAATATTGAGTCTTTTTTAATTAAGCAGTTCTTCATTGATCCTTCTCCTCCATGGTTTAGTATTCTAATCCAGATCGCTTTTCAATAATATTTGTTAATGTTGCTGTAATTGTTGCAAATTCTGCTCTGTTAAACCCTCATTTTCGACTTTTCGTAAATTCTTCGGAGGAATAATAAAGCAAGATTATCTGTTATTTATAAAGAGATTTCTGAAAACTCAACTGAACTGTTCTGAATGCTGGGTGCTATATTACAATTATTTTTGTAACTTTGAATATTCTAGGAATATTAAATTAATAAAAAAAAAAGTAGTCACTCTGCTAATTGTTGCACTCGCAAATCATTTTTTTGTTCTAAAATATTTATGTGGCCCTGACAATAGAATTAGATAATCAGATATTGAGTAATTAAATATTAATAAATTAAATTATTTAGGTGAGATAGGAAGTTAAGATTGTGCAATGCTCAGGCAATACTAAATCTTTATATTCAGAAGACTTTGTCCCATAATGACGAGATTTTTTTTTTTTATCAGCTCCAAATGCGTTATATCTAATGATTTCCTCAGTATTAATCAAACCGGATCATCTTCGCGCGTAATGAACTGCTTCTATGGTTAATAGGAAGGTCGAAGTTCAAGGTGAGAACTATTTATAACCAGGACCGATAGGGAATATTTCGCCAACGGGATTCCCGAGTTGAAGTAATATTTTAAAGTTCTGTCATGCCCTTTTGGCGATTTCTTTACGTAGAGTGAATACATTCTCCTTATATTAAGATTCTACATCTTTTAAAATTAATTTATTTTTAATTATTCACAATCGCCAGACAATTTTCAATTCTCTGTTCATTGCATTTGTTCTGAAGGGACTAAATGTCCCAGAATAAAATTTATTTTCTTTCTTTTTCTTATATTTGTATCTATGATATTTAAAACTGTATTAGAAATAAAAATAAAATACATTCAGTAAATGTGAACACAAGAATATAATTACATGAAACCACTTGTTGAGAAACTACCCACTGGTAGCACTCTAAAAATGTATTTACAACAGGCCATCTTCTTTTTAGACACTTCGGAGGGTTATCAGGGATCGAGGAGGAAGCAAGATTAGAAACGAGAGGGTTTGGATGGTTCTAAAGTTTGTTATGGAAGGATAGGTATCTGGATTTGACCAGGTCAGAAACATAAGGAACATTAAGGTCATTAGGGAAGATTTTATTTGTGACATAAAAGGAGCATTGAGATAATTAATTTAAAGAATTTGATAACGATTTACAAAATTATCTTTTCCTTCCGTGACATTGCTTGATTAAAATTTTGGAATGGGAAGGGGCGGAGAAAATATAGTAACTTAGTAGTTGCATTTTTAATTTCCTTTTAACTTTATTTTTCATATATACTATCGTAGATGCGTAAAATTTAACATTCTCGAGTTGGAATTCGATCTGGGCGGGTTAAAATTTATTTCGTATCGAACCCACAGCAAATATACCGACTTTCTCAATTGGGTTAAAATAAGTTTAGTCGCTTCTCTAGAACAATCTCTCCCCTTCCACTATACCACCAACTGTATTTTTCCAGATATTTTCATGGGTTTTTGTTCATAAACTATTTTACAAGGGTTTCTTCTTGTTTAAATTTGATTGAAGAAACCTAATATGTTTCAAATAATTAAGAATATGTTGTGTTTGATCAAGGCTAACGAGTAGTTTTCTGATTTTCTAAAAACACAAATAAAATTTGAATTTAGAAAAAGTTTCTTTAGGCTCTAAAGAGAGGTAAAAAACTACTACTACCGTTGTAGTTACCTGTTTGTTAATGTTATAGTGATTGGTCTGCTCAGTTTTTGGGAATATCACCTTGTTACTTATTTTACTGTGTAAAAGTTATAAATAGCATAGCACAAATATACGGTATCACTAAAAATAGCTACCTATAAAAACTTCAAACGTTTGAATCAAAATTATTGCAACTCATAACAAACGCACCTTGGTACGTGACTAACAAAAGTTTACGTACTGACTTCCACCTTCCAACAGTTGACCAACATATAACGACTATATATCAAGGATTTTACATTAATTTAAACGAACATACTAACAGACTAATAAGAGACATGGCCACAGCTGACATACCTCAGAACATGAGGGGGAGACTAAAAAAGGCGTTGGATGAGAGATCTCCTTCCTTAAACAACCTAAGTAATTGAAACAAGTCAGGGATAGAGCGCTGCTTAGTACTTTCCTTCTCCTTGCCTGTCATGTAATTATTTCCTGTACCTACAGCACATTTCCTGATTGTCAACAGTAAGTTGACAGACGCAAACAACTTTTTACAGACAAAAAATAAAAAAAATGAAAGCAACAATGTTAATAAAATGAATCCTTAAATACCATTTTTTCTCTTCCTATTTCTATAAAGTGTATTAATTTCTATAGCGGATAAAAGTAGTTCCCTGTAGATCTAACCAAAAATTTTACTCATAAAATTTTTATTTGTTTATTTAATGAAATTTACAACTGATGTTTACATCTATACAACTAGTAAAATGGCACACATTAGAAATAATGACATGAACAGACTTGAAGAGATACTGCCCAGTGGTAGCACTCCTTATTCAATTCCAGGGAAGAAGATCACGAGACCATCTCCTTTTCAGACGCCTAGGGAGATTATCATGCATCGAGGAAGAAGCAAGGTTGGAAACTAGTGGATTCGGATGGGACTGGAGTTTATCATGAAATGATAGGTATCTGGTTTATGAATGATTTTATTTGTGACAAAATATGGAGCATTAAGGATTTTGGATTGTAAGGATTGCATACGATAGTAATTCGATGGTTTAGTAGAGCTCCAAAGCTCAACTCCGTATGTCCATATAAGTGTTATTATAGTTATGTAGATAAGTTTTTGTAATTGATTGAAAGTGTTTAGCGCGTTTGTCTAGTGTGTTGGAGCAGTCGGAAACGTCTAGCTGTTTCTTGTCGTTTCAGTCTAGTATGCGGATTCCAAGTGAGAAATTTATCCAAGTAGAGTCCAAGGCAGCGGATTTGTTCAACAAGTGGAATATCATTGAAGGATATTGTAGGACAAGAAGTTGTTGGTTTACGACGAAGGTTAAAGGTAATTTGATAGGATTTATTGGAATTTATTTTTATTCTCAAGTTATGACACCATTCTTCAACTTTTGTGATATGTGATTGGAGGATTTGGGGTGCAAATGAAGGGTCATTATTAACAGATAGGATACAAGTGTCATCTGCATATGTGGTGTTTATAAAAATAAAAATAGATATTGCTATTATTAATGCTAACAATATAAAATAAAATTATTATTGAATTATTAACTCTGGAAAAAACTGGGAGCCTTGATTGAGATAAGGTGTAGTACTCGCTACCCGGGGTCAGTCCTTGATAACAGTTGTAGTGATATGATAGCATCAGCAATTAATGTCTGATAACTTCCCTGTTGCAATATGACTGTTGATAATCGTACTTAAACATTATCTACAGCGGCATCGTACTCTATATTGCTTGTAACAAAAATTGTAATGATACTAATTGTTCGTAAATATTTCTTTTCCGACATTACCATACAGCATACATATTCTCTAAGGGTCCTGAGGGTCATAATAGGATTAACTATAATCCATATACCAACGGGTTGGAGTTTTTACATGTGAATAAAACTTCAATCTAAATTAATATAAGTAAAATCTTTGCTAGTAGTAAAATGAAGGTAGCCATTCAGGAAGTTTTAGATGTATGTTAATAATTTCACAAAAAATTGGGTCTGTACTGTGGACTAATAGGTATTAAGTTTACATACTTATATATGAAATATATAGTAAGAGAAACCCAAATTCCAAATAGCCATCGTACAAATTTTAGAATCCGAATTTTCAACGGAATTGCATATTTTGAGTCCAAATAACCCAATAATAATCCAGTCCAAATAATAAGTTTCGCAAAATGGTCTATATGTGTGGGTTAGATAGCCTAGCTCAAAAACGAAAAGTAGTAATTTCGTTTTAATATAGTTATATATATATATATTCGGTATGTTACAGAAATCTTTTTCACTTAAATCGATTATCTGAAAGTTTGAATTCATACCATCGGTTATATATATTTTTACAATTTTTATTATTGTTACAAAATATAATTCTCAAATTTTTTTATGATTAAATTGACTATATAAATATTCTTTGTGCTTTTATTTCTTTGTTTATTATAAAAACTCCAACATGAATCTATCTATCACAAGAAACGTAGGACAGATTAAGTGTCATATAAAGTTCACGAAATTTCTCGCAAACAGGTTGACATCGAAAATGTAAAAATTGAAACTTTAGAATATTATAGTTTATAAGAAGTATGTATAGACGTCTACTTTTTGTCTAATTTTCTGTGATTAAGAATAATAGTAGTTTTGTTTTTATAAAACGCCTAATAAATTGTTTTTAATAAACGACTGTAACGATTAATAAGTACGCTGTGTTTGAAGCAACCCGATGTAATTGGACAGCACCCTTTTATGATAATAAAGTGATTTTCTCTCCCTCCGTGGTACAGACCCCTTTTCATCGAATTATTAACATCCACCTGAAACTTTGTAAATAGTTTCATCTCATCACAATATCGATAAAAAAATGTGGCCTACAGAAATATTGGACCGTTTTTACAATATAACCTCGTTATTTTGAAAATTTGGGGGTGTAGGTCAAGCAAAATGGCTCAATATTTTTAAAGGCCACATTTTTTCTCGATTTTGTGATCAAATTATCTTACGCCCCAAGTAGAAAGCAAATGGGTATTTACTAGTTTTTAGTACCTAATTAAATAGACAAAGTTTGTCCCTCTCCAGATTGAAAACGCCTCACATCCAAGAATTTTCGTAAATAAAATAATTTTAGGCAACGATGGGATGAAACTATATACAAAGTTTCAGGTGGATGTTAATAATTCGATAAAAAGGAATCTCTACGATGGACTACAACTAATTTCAGTTTGTTTAAAGTGTTTTATTTCATTTTGACGTATTAGTCCAAAGTCATCCTTTAGTTGAATGTTGGTCCCTGGTTATGTACCGTAGACGTGTAAGGTATTGGGTTATCGCTGATATTAATTAATAGGTACGTGTCTCGTCGAAGTATCAATGTTGGGAGGTTTGTTGAGATAACGTGTTGAATTAGAGTAAAAGGCTTATCTACAGCCTGATATTTAGGTAAAGCGTCAGAATTCGCTAAGTAAATTTTAGCATTTATCATAAATGGCTGAGGCGGCTCAAAATGATCAAGGCATAGGATAAAAAAAAAGATCAAATAAATGCTAAAAATACTTTATTTAATATAAGAAAATAATTCTAGTTCATGCGTAGAGCTGACGCACAAGAAATCCCATCAAGCTATCTTCAGTTTTGATGATAACATATAACCTTTTGCCGAATTCGTTTAGCAACCTTATGTTGGCTTATTATTGTTATGACCTTAAATAAATTCTGGTTTTATCTTTAATAAAAGTACAAAAGTACCATATGATATTGTTTCGGTAATTATTTGTTGAAAGATACCAAAAATAAAATCGGTCTGTTTTAAAACTATATAAAAAGTTATGCAAATTCCTCAGATCTGGCTGAATATTAACGGGCGGCCCAACCATAATAGAGGAAGTTCTTGTTTAAGCTCAGTTAATGGAATGTATCCTCTTGTGTGGGAGTCCATCTGCGAATATTCTACTTAGCAATTATCAACTCAAACAGTTCTTTAATTGTTTAAAATACCTACAAGCTCGTAAAGAGGCACTGAGTCGTTACAAAAACGTCCGCTTAGCATGACTTGTATAGCTTCCTCGCTATTTCTGTAGATTGCAGGGTTACCTATGGGATGTTTCGTTTAAGAATGAAATCAATGAGAAAGGCCTTGTAAAAAAAAAAAACACACCTAAAAAAACGGCCAAATTTATCTATTTCGATTTAATCACTATTAGGAATTGTTAAGTTGATGATTAATCATTAACTTAAGAACACAAGAATCCCTTTCAACCGGCCGTCTTGGGTGAACGCTGTCCGGTTAATCCGAGGATTGGGCATAACTTATTATTCATCAGCTAATAATGAATTCTTAAGTGTACCAGCATAAATGCATACTATCTTTGAGACAAAAATTAGGTACGTTCTTGCGAAGATCAGCTCTAACGCCCAAGAGTTCCCATCTTCAGATTCGCCGATAACATGTCCGTTTAGCAACCTTATGTTGGCATATAACAGAACCGTCTTGATATTCCGAACATGTAGAATGGATGGCCTGTTCGGATTATTAAAGTTAAACATCTTTCGTCCTTTAACCTCGCCATGGTCCAGCTCAGTTCCTTTAACCTACGAGCTTAAGCCCTTAAGCTTTCAATATCCACTTTTCGGAGAATATCTTTATTTCTTGTTCTCTCTTCTTGATTGACATTAAACTCCTTAAAAGCTTCATCGGCATAACGTTCAACCTGAGTTCAAGTTCCCTAGTCAATGTCCAAGTTTGTGCCCAGTAGAGAATCGTAGGATAAACACAAGTAGTCAAATAAATATGTATGTATATATCCACATACATATATACATACATATATTTTCTTCCTCGTTCGAATTACCGAAGTTTTCGGATTCTTAGAGGTTCGGATTATCTTGACCGTCCACTACTATGCCTTTAAATATAGTACACTTATATACAATTATTTACATCATTGGCTTCAACAATTAGAGATGAGTAAGTAATCAACTGATCAATGATAAGGCTGAAACAATAAGTGTATGGAAATAAGGATAAGGATGAAACAAAAAATATTCCAGACCTGCTTTTGAAATAATCAAGTCCATCTTACTGGCATTAAAGTCTGCTTTGTCATCCTTCTTTATAAAATAATAAAGAAAAACTTTGACTTTTCAGTTAATTGCGGATATTGATGACCCTCGTGATCTCTGCTGAAAAAAAAACACTTATGAAGAGATTCCTCAACTTCTGGATGACCGGATAGTTTTAATTGTTTTCCGTTTAGAGACTCCACAATATGATTTCGACACTACAGCACAAAATAATTCTAGTAATATGTTATGAGAGAAATTTTTTTTTCATTTCGTCTTTCGTTAGTCAAATTTCTTTTCTTCCTCGTTCGAATTACCGAGGTTTTCGGGTTCTTAGAGGTTCGGATTATCTTGACCGTCCTCTAATATGCCCTTGAATAGTAGTCTTGCCCAAATGCGAGACCGAGACGAGTCTTGGTCTTGCAATCTCAGTCTTGGTCATGGTCTTGGTCTTGTGCAAAAGTATTGCGGTTACTAATTAGCTTATTACTATAGAAATATTATTGTATTTTTTTAGATAGAAACGTAAGTAAGCTAGAATGAAAAATTAGAGGTTTTAAATGCAAAAATATATTGGTTATACCAATTATTAACATATAGTAACTAAGATTGTTAAGTATTAGTAACTATTTGCCATTCTTTTTATTCAAAAAATCGATTTTTTTTTTACTAGTCCTGATCCTTGTTTTGCAACAGTTAAGCGCAAAGTGCAAGACCTAGACCGATTTTGGGCAACACTATGAAATAGGTTCAGTAGAAATTTCCGATTTATTTTATTCTCTAAGTCTAATGGTGGATTTACCTGATTATTGCTTCAATGTCTTCAATTGTTGATTATTTATTTTTTTATGTTAATTTGTTTTATAATGAGTTTTTGTTGGAAAGCTCGTATTGGTATAAAAACAAACATTACTAATCTGGAAAATATGTCAATAATTGTGTTTGCGAAAGGTGACACCGCAAACCGAGCAGAGACAAGGCAAGCAAGCAATGATAGCGCTGACACTACTTTCAACCCCACCAGCGGATACTCTCAAGTGTTTGTCACAAAGCTCGGGTTACTAAGAGCTCGACGACTCGGTGTAATGGTATCCTCTCTCTTATCGTGTCGAGGGCGAAAACCTATTCGTCTATCGTGGCATTCCAATTACTTAAATATTACTGGACAATCCCTCTATATGTAAAAAAAAGTAAAATAAGAGTCCCTCTATATATAAATCTCAGTAAGGTGCATTTCACTTGCTGACACAGGCGCAGACTTTCCCGTTTGATTGAAAGGGGGCCAGGACAAAAAAATAAAATAAAATAAAAAATAAATAAATATATTTATTTTTAAAAGATATTTAAAAATAAATTTATGTTTAGACAATTGTAGGATTTTTTATTTATTTTTCCTTCTGTGCTTACGATATACTTGAAAATTTGTGAACAAAACAATTGGATATGTTACAGTTTGATATATTGATCCCATTAAACATGAATAGAAGGGAGACTTCCATAACATAGGTACGGTTATAAAAAAGTTTCACAATAAAATGAATAATGAAACTATATTCTCGTCCCCTCAACAGTTTTATTGGAATGGGAATATCCCCCTCTCCCTCAAAGTCTGCGCCTATGGTCACTGAATAATCTATCTAAAAATCGAAGTCCTCAAAACCAAAAGCCCTCCTTATATCCTGGAACTCCTTACTCTACGTTCCTCTATCCACTATTTTAATACCAGGTCTCAAGCTATAGATTTATAGATCCCTCCCATAAAACTACTTCCTTCAGCAAATCCTTCGTCATTCGTGCTACCTCCTTTTGGAACTCTCTTCCTACCTCCATCCGTCAATCCTCGTCCACAAATTCCTTCAAACAACTCCTGTTCCACCACCTACTCCATATTCAAACTTCAGCAAACATTACAAATTACTTGCATCTACTGTTTAATTTCAATCTACTGTACAATTGTAATAAGAATCAACCGTTAATTAGTTTGTATTTTTTATTATTCTAAGCCGGACTAAGGACCCATACATTTGTAACTCTGTTATTATTCTTAGAGGACAGTAGTACCAGAATAAAACTATTTTTTCATTTCATTTCATAACTAGTTAGAGCTGTCACTTTAGACGATTCCTTGGTCATCAACTTCTTTTACCGGAACACAGATCTTTTGTTTTCGCAGACATGAAAGGAAATGTAATGAATGCAAAGAGAATAATTTTATTTTATTTTAATCATGTTGGAGTTGAGGGGGAGGAGGGGAAGCCATGACATTCACAAGTTGGCATTATTTAATATGGATTCTAAGATACTGTTATGCCTCTGACATTTGAGAACTGGATTCCTTCCTAGGACAAGACCTTGAGTTCCAGTCGGTCAGACCGTCGTTTCGTTTCCTTCAATAAACGTCGTACTTTTCCCATTTATTGCGCAGCCTCAATAAATTCTTCTCTAACTACCTGACGTGTTTGAAAATGTCTGGAATTTTTTATCTGTCTAGTGAGTAAGAAACTTCGCAACTGAGCTTGTGAAAAATTGCGGAAGTGTCACTTAACTTCTTCTTAGTTTTGATTTTCTTCATAAATAATTAGTGTAACTGTACTTCCTTTATTTATTTATTTGGTACTTGTTTTATGTATCCAACATTTTTTTGATTTAATTAATTTATACTGTCACTATGCGATTGGATATCATGGAGTGAAGTTTGATTGGCTGTTCTGTTCTGTTCTGATGATTTTTTTTTGGCCTGCATTTTGGAGAATTAAGGCTGTGTAGTTTGGATTTTTTCAAATTATAACTCAACATTTATGTTCAAACTCTTGATTAGTTTGTTACTAATTTATATTAATATAAGTATATATTTAATTAGGGGGTATCACTTGTCTGTCTTACGGCTGACCAGCTCTCATTTTACAAATTATACAACTGTTTACAATTTTACTTCACGTTGCTCAAATTTTATGACTGTAATTTACATGTATTCTGTAGTTCAGATTGTATTATTTCTTATCAACATAAAATAAACGAAACCATAGTTTCAACAATTTTTTAATTCCTTTAATAATCTATATTAAACATCGCTCCATATTGTCAATTTATATTATTATATAATTATAATTATTCTTATTGCCAATTTATTACCATAATATATATTCAACTTATCCAGCTTCATATAAGCCCAACATCAATTTGAGCCTTTCATATTAATATTTTCAATGCACGTCATATTTTGCTTTCTTTTCTATTATCATTAACTATTAATAATAATTATAATTTTATAAAAATATAATATAATAATGAATATATTTTATTCAAGCGGAAAGTTTCTAGATCGAAAAATAACTCTTGTCTCCTAGGTAATATCAAACAACACTCCTTAAACATCTCCAGATGAATACCATTTTCCATACAAATTTTTGGTCTACAGTTAAGAGAATAGGAAGTTGCAGGAGCTCAACATATGTGTTGTTCTGTAACGAAGACACCAGGCCGTAAACCTCTATTTTGTATTAGGATAATCGTAGGCTACATGAGCTCAACACATGTAATTAAATAAACAGTTGTATAATTTGTAAAATAATCGCCATAGGAGAGCAGTACTATCGAGCCTGGAGGACTGGGCTGAAAAGTTGAGCTGCAATCCTCCTACTTTCCTAATACTAAAATAAAATAAAATATGACAGTCACTAAAAACTTTTTTATATAATAAAGAGATAAGTTTTCTCAGCTATATCCCATAATATGTAATTATTAAAAAAAACGAAAATTATAATTAAAAAAAAACATTACCAGCCATTACGTTAAATATTTATATAAAAATCTTTTATTTATTAATTAAAATTTATTAGTCTTCATTATTTAAAGTTACCTGAATATAGTGTCAAAATACTAAAAATAAAATTACTTCTGAAGACATTTATTTATCACTAGCTCAAAACTTACACTATGAATTCTTTGCTGTTATATCTACTTGTTTTGTTGCAGTATTTATGTATCTATGAATTTATTTTGTAGTAAAATTAATTCTAAAAGAAATATTGTGTTTTACTTAGTATAAAACGGTTTTTAAATTTATTTTATTTATATGAAAGTAGTGTGTTCCTAAGTTTTGTAAAATCCTATAATTGACTGCAATGACAATGGCTTCTAGTTTTATTTATTCTGTTCAATATTTTATGTTTTTTTAAAAAATAATTGTATGCTATGATTTAAAACTACGGCATGACGGTGCTGTTGTATTTGTGTTTTCTTATTTTTTGTTTGATATAGGTTGTTTAATTATTTTTCTTATGTATTTTTTTTTTTTAATTTTCTGATGTAGTATTTTTCAATTCGTATAATTGATTTTATAAATTTACAATTTAACTTTATCCAATTTGAAATATAATATTTCTGTAAATATTTAAAAAAAAAGCAACTTTATTTTGAAAACTGTTATAAACCTTAAGTACTGTTAAATGCTAAAAGAACATTTTTCCTGTTCGAAAGAGCTATTTTTAATATACATTACGACCTCGTAGTGCAGTATTAAGCTATAATTTAGATCCAATACAAGCAAATAGTTCCTATCACATTACTCTAAGAACGGAACACTCCAGGTCGTAACTAATTCTAATTTTGTAGTTCCTAGTTACCTTGGAGTTCTGGTTGCAAGACCATTTATCGCTAATCTTTATTAATATCAAGCTATTCCTATATCTTTCTCTACTTATCGCTCATAGGCGCAGACTTTCCAGTCTTGTTAGAAATTTTGACTAGATATCATCACAGACTCCACTATGTCACCTAGATAAATTCCACAATTGTTGCAAACTCTGGAAAATTCGACACAACCAAGACAAATCACTACATATCGGTTATACACTTCGACGTGAAACATCCTGCTATACGATATACCTTGACAATGGCCAGATTCTTCAGACAGACAAAGTTCAATATCTTGGACTGACACTTGATATGGGGCCCACATATGAAGAACAACACAAAAACTCTGAACATAAGACTCACTCCTTTCCAGACATTCGAAATTAAAACTCAGACAGAAATTGAAAAAAAAAAAAATATATATATATATTTATATATATATATATATATATATATATATATATATATATATATATATATATTTATATATACATACTTCACAGATATAGGGGATACCTAAACATATAGGTACGTAAACTGCAGACTCTTCTATAAAAAAACTTTCCGGACTATCACCAAGGCTTCCTGATACGTTAGTAACATTACTTTACCTTAAGACCTACAGAATAAAAATATCGATATTTGATGTCTTGGGTTATTATCGGTGTTTTTCCGTTAGTTCTTTTGGAATAAGATCAGTTAAGTATTTTATTCATGCTACTACTTAATTTTCTTTTTATAATTGCGCGTAGTCGGAATATAATTCATGATATGGAATTATTCATTAATTCATTCATTAAAATAGTTAACTTGAACTAATATAAATCAACTGTATGTTTATGATTGGATCCCTTTTTTAGAAATGGGGACAACTAACTCCTATCCTGGATTGCTGAAAGACTCCTTGACATTTTCCAATACCAGTTGTCAATCTTATTATGATTGAGAAGACAAGGTTTTGACACCCGTTGGCAAATATAATTGCAGCTTTTCAGGACCTGGCTGCCCATTGCCCGGCGCCTACTTCCACTAATTTCCTTGTTCCTCTGTAACCGATAATTATTTCTGTTTAACTTGTCTCATTTAAATGTGTTAATTTTTGTACATAATTAAGGTTTTAAAAGTAAAATCAAACCAAAAGTAAATTGTATTCGTTTTAAGTTTATTTGAAAAATGATTCGTTTAAATTTACTTCTTTTGAAATTTTTAAAGTTAATCATTATCGTTTTACTTTCTAAACTACCTATCGTATAGGTATGGTAATTTATTTTAATGACCTTTTTTTTTTTAATCCCTATTTTCACGTAGTAAGATGTGTTGACAATGATCATTATAAAAAAATCTTCATTTCTTATTTATGAGGATTTCTTCCTTATTTCCATTAGCGATTCTGCAGTATACAGCGACAATATATGCTTTGAAAGTAAAATCCATTCTGCTGCAACCTTATTAATTTTAATTTGTTTTATTTATTTACTTTCAGTTTTTATTATTACACATTTCATTTGGTTCATGAATTCATTTCACTGATCTGTCAAATAACGTGTTATAAGCTCAAATCCATTATATAGAACTTGTTCTGATTTTTATGAATTCAAGGAAGTATTGCTATCATAAAATATCGTATTGAAATATTTAAAAAAAAAAAAATTTTTTTAATTAAAAAAAAAAATTTTTTTTTTTTAATTAAAAAAAAATGACCACAACAACCAATGTTCAGTACTATTTAGGAAAAATACAGTTTCTTGATCAACGCTTGTGCAAGAAGGTGATTTGACAGAGATCACGCTAGATTTTTCTCCTTAATTAATTATTTAATGAAGGGAACCCACTTTATAAAGGCTGGGTGTGCCACAGGAGGATCTACCATAAGCCGGGATTCGAACCTGGTACCTTGACCATTGCAATTTAAGCCTCCTAACACTGAGATTACCTCATTCCTCTTTTAAAAATTAATATTTTTTTATTTAATTCAGAAATTCATTGAATTTTGGAAGGTCAGTTTTAATAAAGCTGACTTACAGAGGCAAAAAAAAAAAAAAAAAAAATAGTTTAATTGAATATTACGTTTTTTAAAAGTATATGAATATTATACAATATCCAAATATTTCCACAATTTTTCAACAATATTCAAAATAATATTTACAATTTTTATTTATTACTGACGGATAAATTAAAAATAAATATTACTACTGGATAAATTACAAATAAGCAATAAAGACTAGTATTAAAGAATTTGTATGTCGGTCACTTTTGAACAAAAAAATGATAATGTAAATTATTTTTAAGTTAAGAACTGTGCTTTTATAAATAGAATGGATGATGTTCCCAGAATATGAGCTTCATTGGTTTTCTGTTCTTCTAAATATGCACAGCAAATTCACAACCTAAAAGTAAAGAAAGCAATAATAATAGTCTTTTATATTTACGTTAAATGTCATTGTAAATTAATTTATTTTATAGCTTCTTTAATGGTTTAATATATTTTATAGAGTTTAAATATGGCCTACAAAACAAACCTTAAAGTTTTACTTCAAAATTTATTTACTTTTTAAACTTATTTAATAATATGAAAAGACCTAATCTAAATTAATGAGTAATTAATTACTAATCAGAAAAAGAATAGGCGGAAATTTGATTGATTCATATTTTCATTCTATACTCTGTTTTTGTTATAGAAAAATTCTTGCTTTAGATTTTGTGCCAACATCTTCAGTTCTCCGATGTTTTAATCCTTTTTCAATAATCAGCCTAGTGATAAAAAAAAAAATATCCTCATTTGTCAAAATACTAGCATCAAGCGTATCTGTGTTAAAAAGAAAAACTAATAAAAATTTTCACAATATACCCCTTAATATTATACACCCCCACCTGAATTATGGCGTCTAAACGACACGACAATGTGAACTTGCGTTGATCGAATCGTGTCAATTGAAAGATGTAGGTAGACTTTTTAATTTAAATATTAATTATATTATTTAATTTTGTTCGTTACTGTATGTAGCATACAAAATATATAACAATAATATATCTTGCCTGACATCTTCCTAAAATTTACCTCAAAATATTCTGTGATATTTAAAGCGACCAATAAAAACTTTCCAATAGGCCGGATAAGGTCAGATCTAGCTGGCCATTGGCGATAGAAAACTGGTGCCAGTATTAAATAACCAATCGGAAAAAAAATTCACTCTCTCCTTTAGTTACGAAATGAGCCGAGAGGCGGAGGTAGAGCTCCCGACAATTGCTACTCATAACATTACCATCTAAATTTCCAACCCTACACCATATTTCTTAGTCAAATAATTGTATATGTATATGTATATGTATATATATATATATATATATATATATATATATATATATATATATATATATAATAGTTTTATTGACATTTTTACCACGGAATCCTCTCCCGGAGTAGGTACAATGATATTTAACTCTAAAAGTTATTCAAGCGAAAATACAAGTGAAATAATATAATATAAAACACACATCACTTATTAAAATATGCGATACAAATCAAGAAGTAATAATTATAATTAATCTTTTCTTAAAATTCATTAATAAAGTAATTAAATAATTCTAGAGAAGGATGGTTGGGGATGATCAGTCAATATAAAATGGTAAAAATAGATAATTGTATTTATTTTCACATTCGCTGACGTTTCGGCCCGAAGTTCAGGCTAAGAAAGGAACCAGATAACAATAGGCATAAGAAACATAAATATTGAATAATAAAGAATTAGAATTAAAAAAAGGTGAAAGGTATGGACTAAAAATGTAGGTAAAAAAACCTTAAAGTAAAATTAAGTAGATAGAGTGAATATTAAAGTAAAATAAAGTAGATAGAATAACAACAGTACCAGAGTACTAAGAATTAAATAATAATAATAATGGTAGCAAAGCACGGACCATTGAAATAATGAAAATAAGGTAACGTGTAAGAAATGAAAAAAGTTGTTTTTTTTTACCTACATTTTTCGTCTATACCTTTTACCTTTTTTAATTATAATTTTTTATTATTCAATATTTACGTTTCTTATACCTATTGTTATCTGATTCTTTTCTTAGCCCTGTTGAAGGCCTGAACTTCGAACCGAAACTTCGACGAATTGATTGTTTGATTGGGATTTTCTGTCTCCTCCTCCGTACTTCCCAGACCTTGCCCCATCCGATTATGACTTGTTCCTTTCGTTAAAAAAATTGTCTACTTGATTAATGTCACAAATTCGAAAGCGGAATAACGCATAAACGCATCTACATTTATATTTTGCAATTAAGTCATAATTTTAGAAAAAAGGGACTATAAGAGGCTTCCTGAGAGATATAAGAAGGCAATTAAAGAAAAATGAAGGAACTTATGGGACATCTTAATACATATATTCAACTTAATTTTAGCTCTAGATTTATAAATTTCCTGCTAAAACGTCTGGAGGCAGCATGCGGCTCCCGGAGCCGCAGGATCCTCGCCTGCGCTATATAATATTGTAATATAATACAATAATTTGCTTCTCCTCGCCGGACGAAGATGACTCGTAGAGATGTCCTTGGTGACTGGATGGCAGTACCAGTATCTCCCCGCAGCCGGATCTGCCCAGTACAAACATATGGCCGCTCGTTGGCGATAAGCAAATATTTTCTAGCGACCAGGCTACAGTCGCTCGCTGCCGAGGTTAGGGCCATGCTATGCCCAAACTTTCCGGTCCTTGGAAATAGTTTAACTTACGCATTGTTTGCAGCCACACTATGGCGAAGGAAATTTGTCTAAGTGGTTAAAGTCTTCTTCTTAATTATATGTATTGACAGGTTTAGTCAGCGATGGACAGCCTTTTTCTTTTTTTTTTTAAGCCTCTTTAGGCGCGCCTATTTAAAGAATCGGACCTACATACTATAAGTGAGGGGAATTTTCAACATTTCACCCTAACGACTGTTTTGAACATTTGTACTGAAATATCTCATTACCAATGATTTTGAGTGTTCTTTTTCCAAAAGACACATCGAAGCCTTATGTTGATTTTTTGAAATCAACATTATATTTGGATATGGCGAATGATCCTAATAAAAACACAACAAAATATGGAACAATGATTGGCGGAGTTTTTATTAAATATTTACCAAATAGATTTCAATCAAAAGTATTCATCTCATATTTTAGTTAACATAAACTTATTGGTTTATTTTTAGAGTATGATACAAGTGACGATCAGTCAGAGCAAAGCTTACTACAGTAATTTATACACTATTATAATTGTATATATTGTAAATGATATTACTTTGTGAATATATTACAAAATAGTCTAAACACTATTATAATTGTATATATGGTAAATATTATTAGTTTGTGAATATAAAACAAAAATAATTTTATTTCGTATTATCAATCCCGCCTTGTTGATGTTTTCACTACTATCGTCTAGTATTAAAGATACACCGTAGTATTTATTTTTATTTTTTACAACAGATCAGTTAAAAATGTTGTGTGCTGCATGTTAAAAATCTTATGACAATACAAGCCATAGGCGCAAACTTCGGTGGGAAGGGAAGTTTCGTCCCTCCAATATTTTGAAGAACAAAAATATAAAAAAAATCATATCGATAACAATTCATCTATGAATGAATAAATCTATGATAAGATAAATCTATGAATGAATAAGATATGTAATTTAAAATCAATTGGGAATCGACGAGATTGATAGGATAGGTGCATTATGTTCTAATTATTGAAATTTATGTTTCTATACATAAATATATGCTACATATATATGTAGCAACATATTCTAGGATATTATGATTTATTCATTTGTTCCCGTCCATTTTTACGTTAAGATTTTATCACATTTTCCGTGGCAAATTTGAAACATCGAATAATTGAGAGTTCATCTCACTGGTTCAAAAATCCAAACAAAAAAATAAATATAATATATTCAATTGCTTTGTCAACGTATTTTCAAATTCACCTATACGCAAAAGAAGTAATATATGAATTATTATAATATTTCATTGTTCGTTTTACAATAAATATATTGATTATATTAATTAACACTCATAATTTTTATAATAATATAAACTCCTCATTTTTTTTTTATTTTTAATCCTGTTCTTAACTTCCTATTACATAGTTTCCGTCTCTTGATAGTACCATATCATAAATATACCCGTGTGTTCTCTCAAATCGGGTATAGAAAATCACCACTCTAATATCATTATCAATTCAGCCTAAACAACGAACATGTTTTGATTTCCAGACTAATATCCTCTATTGTGGATATTTGAAGATTTTGTATTTGCTCTTTAAACATATTTGATTACAATTACAATCGCTAGAGTGCAGGATTGAAAATTGTTCGTATTTTCGTATTCGTTGTTAGCGATTGTATCGACATGTTGTAAAGTAACAACACCCCGAACGAAACTCAAGCTTCTTGGATAAATAAAACTTTATAGCATGTTTTTGTCTTGCATATCCTTATTAGATTATTATAACTGTTATTAATATTAGATTAGAATAACTGTTATTCGTAATGATAATTGTCGTTACGAAGAGCCTGAGCACACAAAGGATGTGTACACAGGCCCCGGCGCAATCAGCATACAATTACAATTACCAAAAATATTTCAGAGGACAGGACTCTCTTCTCATTATTCCCAGTTCCAAACATTTCCACGAGTCCTGGCTCCCGCCCTGGTCCCATTTCCTGTCCTCTTCCGTTTCGGGAGACACGTTCCCATATCAGATATGCATGGTTGCCTGATCTTGAGGGAAATAATTACCGTCTGAGAAGGAAACGACGCACGATTTCGTTTTGATTAGTATGTTTATTTACCGAGATGGTCATTCTGTTTATATAAAATCTCGTAGTTGCTCTGGGTATAATCATCCTTTGAAATTTTTTATTTTTTTCGGATATATATTTGAAATTTTTAGATTGGCTTTGACTTCATATTATTTTTCTCAACTGCCTAACATGGAGAAAGCATATCGGTGTATCTTATGTTTACTATGGATATATTAGTTTCCATTTTCTAGATTAGAATTTGGTTGGAATACCAAGAACTTCAATGAAATAATTTCAGGACAAGCTGGTAGAATAGGACTGAGATCTTCTGAAGTTCGGGGGTCAGAGTCATATAGGTACTTACCTGATATAGGTAAGTATGAATGAATTTTAGGTGACTTATATATATATATATATATATATATATATATATATATATATATATATATATATATATATATACATATATTGGTGGTATCGTCATCGAACCTTCGGGTTCGCTAAGCCTTATTATCAATCAATCAATGAATCTTTATTTGTTTTAAGGGAAGAACTCTATACAAATGGAGCCTATCACAAAATAACAGACATTATTATTCTTATGGAAATACAAATTCCTTTTTATACTACATAACAGATATTACAACACTCTTAAGCATAAATTAAAAATCATATTCGGTAAAGATCAGACAGTTTAAGTAGTTCCAATTATCAAATTAATATAAAATCTAAAATTGTCAACAATATACATACATAAAACAATAAAAACAATAAATACGCATTTTTTGAAAATATTTAAATTAAACTATGTTTTAAAATTAAATTAAAAGATTACCTATATACCTAAAACAACAAACAAAAAAATACAGACAGATTACATGCCGATGTACAATATGTTATTTTTGCCATAATATGCGGAGGACTATATTCCAAATTACCTTACCAATTTTTATCCCATCAATATTTTCTAAGCCTTATTATAATATATGTATATTTTTTTTTTTGTTATTTCTATTCAACTTTAATTTACTTTGTCATCTGCTGATCTTGTTGCATTTTATTGGTGAAATTCATATATTATTTTATGTATTTCTTAGTTTTTGCTGTATTTTATTTTTGGTTATTATTATTTTTTTATTCTTGATATTTACTACTGGATCAAAATAAAATTCATCTGGTAAATTTGTACACAGGAAGATAATAACATGAAAATGCTTGTTGAGAAACAACATACTGGTGTCACACTAATAATATATTTACATAAGATCGCGAGGTCATCATCTTTTCAGACGTCTTGGATGGCTATCAGAGATCGAGGAGGAAGCAAATGTTTGAAACGAGAGGATTCGGATGGTTTTGAAGTTTGTTACTGAAAGATAGATATCAGGATTGGGCCAAATCGTACGTTAATAAGGTCGTTATGGATGATTTCCTTTTTGACAAAGTAAGGAGAATTGAGGATTTTGGATTGATTACGAGAGGAATTCTTTGGATTAGTGTAGCCCCAATGTTTAATTCCGTAAGTACAAATAGGGCTTATTGTAGTACATATATATATATATATATATATATATATATATATATATATATATATATATATATATATATCAGTCTGTTGTAATTAATTGAAAGCCTAGCTTTGGCTGTGCTGGTGCTGTCTTTTAAAATTAATACGTTTCGTTTCTAATGGATGACTTAACACCAAATGTTTTTTATTTTATAAAGTTAAGCTGATAACGATGCTTGAAGATTCACTAAACCATCAAATTCCTCTCGTATAGAACCTCCCAAAATCCTTAATACTCCTTACTTAGTCACAAATAAGATTATACATAATGATCTCAATGTTACATACGTTGCCATTTTAACCTAATACAGATACCTATCTTTCCATAATAAAATTCAGGCTCATCTAAACTCACAAATTTCTAAACTTGCATTCTCTTCAATTCCTGAAACTAGGCGTCTAAAACAAAGATGGCCTTCTAATGGAGTGCTCTGTTCATGTCATATAACCAATATACATTTACTTGTTATATTTTTAGTTAATATAGTTGTAGATTATTATAAATAAGTAAATAAAAAAGGTAATAGCATGCTCAAATAGAATATTTAATTTTATCTAGCATATATATGTTTATTGATTGTATCATCGTATAAAGGATGTTTTCCTGTGTCCTTGGAGAAGCGAGAACAGAGGAAAACTGTCTACTGTTACTTGTGAATCGTGTTAATCTTATCTGGAGGATACGGCGGGTTGCCCTCTGGGAAAGTTTACTTGGTAAACATAATGGAAAAACAAGTTTCTTTACCGTCCATCTTTCCATCTTTGTCATATATAAACTGTAATTCCCTTGAAACTTTTATAACTGTAGTTATTAATTTGAAATTAGATAAATTCTGTAATAAATTGATATTTAAACATTTTTTTAGTTATGCATATTAGGTAGACTGTATACATTATTATTTAAATATAGACAAATACTCTTTAATTCAGTCTCTATCTCTTTTATTAATTAGTCTAAAATTACACATCTACATTTAAAATATCCAGTTAAAGAATAATTTAATTGACTATATCTTTTAACGAAAATGAGTGTGGATTGACAAACTCCACACATATTTCATCCACTTCGAAATAATTGTGTAATCATTTGCAGTTTTTCTTTTCTTCTCTATTTGGAAAGTTCGTACTTATAAGTGCCCTGGCGACAATTCTCTCGTCAATCTCGAGTTTCAGGTTCGGTTCTCGCCAGCTACGACCTCCCATTCCTCTATCCCTGGAGACCGCAAGACCCGGACAGGATCTTATAGCGGAGAAAACCAATTCGGACAGAATGTGTCAATTAGAAGAAACTGAGCGAGATCGGAGCCTATACCTTATTAATGGAGCGTAGAGAAATTAGACGGAGATAAAAATGCAGGGGAGTGCGGTGGAGCTGGGTGTGGGTGCCCGGGAGAAAGTAGTCCGCGATCGAGTTTCCTCCTCCTCCGGTTATCCTAAGGATCAGGTCCTGGATAGTGCTATTTCACAAAGAGAAGGGCAAGGAATAGGAATAGGGGATTGGTTGGAATGGGAGGATAAGGAAAGAATAATATATAGAGATGGGGAATCAATTATTATTTCTTATATTTTTTTCAATAATGAACCAATGTAATCGACCAAAGAAATAAAAAAAAATTACTTCACTTCAAAATATTAGGGTTTATGTTTCATGATACTCATAAACTCGAAAACCGAATAAAAAAATGTGTCTACTGTTTTTTTTTTGTTTTTTTTTGTTCTCTTACCTCGGAATTACCATCCGCCCCTTTCTTTCAAAATGGTGTCCTGTGTTGGTATAGATTGCAGTTCCTACACGAATGTATTGATTTCAATGAAGCATGGCTAAAGTCTTCTCCTCTAAGCTCTTTAAATGTGTCTATATACCACACTTCACCTAAAAAAAGCTGTAAAAATGCTATGAAGTGTGGTATAATAATCTAAAGAGGTTTTCAAATAATACACTGTAAATGTTGTATGGTTATTAAAACGTTAACGAAATTTCCTTTGAACAACAAAAACATATATACACAGCTGTATTTTTTTTAGAAAATATTTATTAATTAGAATTTGTTTAGTTATTACAATAGTTGTTTAATTATTTCGTCTTTCCTCAGCCATGACGAATATCTGTAACTTGACTGTTATTGAAACTTCAATTTTTTTTTTTTTATTCATTGGTATTTACAACTGTATTATAAAAAAATACAACTAGTAAATGTGCACACAGTAATAATACAATCACATGAAAACGCTTGTTGAGAAACTACCCATTGGTAGCACTCTAATAATATATTTACATCAGTAGTTCACTAGGCCATCTTCTTTTCAGACGCCTCGTAGGGTTATCAGGGATCAAGGAGGAAGCAAGGTTTGAAACAAGAGGGTTCGGATGGTTCTGGAGTTTGTTATGGAAGGATAGGTATCTGGATTGGGCCAAACCGGAAACATATGGAACATTGAGGTCTTTATGTATGATTTTATTTGTGACAAAGTAAGCAGCGTTGAGGATTTTACGAAGGATTTAGGATTGTAATTAGAGAAATTCAATGGTTTAGTGAAGCCCCAAAGCTCAATTCCGTAAGTCCAAATAGATCATATTATTGTCACATATATGAGTCGTTTGTAATTGATTGAAAGCTTAAAGCGTTTGTCTAGTAAGTGTTGGAGTAGTCGGAAACGTCGAGCTGTTTCTTGTCATTTCAGTCATGTATGAGGATTCCATGTGAGTCGTTTGTCCAGGTGGAGTCCTAGGTAACGGATTTGTTTAATTGGGATAAGTGGGGAATTATTAAAGGATACTATAGGACAGGTTTGCGACGCAGGGTAAAGGTAATTTTATGGGATTTATTGGAATTTATAAAATAAAGAATCTTTATTTTTATTTGTGTTTCTCGATGACTGCAATCTCCAACTAACTTACCAACCAGCATAAATAATAATCTGCCTCAGCGGGAATCGAACCAGGTCTTTGAGGATAGGAGCACTGAACTTCCGTGCACAGCTTTATTTCTCTATAATGATTAATATACATACTCCATACATTCTATACTGTGTGCCTATAGATTTGGCAGTTATACATACTGATTGGCCCTTAGCTGTCCCAAGTCTGAAGCTAAATACGCCCACTTTCCCCCTAGACAGGAGAGAAACGCCATCGTTGTGAAAGACGGGGTCAGACCCCGCAGCCACTCACAAATCAGCTTCTTCATATCCTGTACATCGCCGAGTCATCCCTACCAAATGGGGTCCTCCACGGCTCCAGGACCATCTCCGTCTTCCTCCTTCCAACTTTGGCCGTCGTCTTCAAGTTGATTGTGTCTCTCATTATGCATCGCCTTCCTCCTTATTAGCCCTGTTTCGAAAGTTAAATAATCGCCTGAGAATGAGTCTTAGTAATGAGAAGAAAGCAACGGACCCTCGGATCAAATTTACCAAACCAATTTCCAATTGTAATGGCTGTTTTATGAATTTATTCGGTAATCATCTGGTCCGGAGAAAGTTCCATCCGTTTCTTATCAATGTATTCACTTTAAAAAAAAAAATTAATTCTTTCTTTGTCTCAATGCTGAATCAAATCTAAAACTTTCTTGAGGTATGTTGTTATAAATCAACTTAAACTAGTATCAATCAGGCCAAACCGTAATAATTAAATATTTACCAAGCCCCGATGAGAAACATTATATGTATACGTATATAAATAAATAATAGTACCACTGGAGGTTTTAGGATAGCGGTTGTGCCGGGAGATAATCGGGCCGAAATCACGCTGATGTGCAGGCTTTTCTTCATAAATAATAATTTAATTAAGGGCAGCAGAAAGGTCTCTTGATCCTAGGATCGAACCTGGGATGTTTTTACGGTTGCAACACAAGCAAGGGTGATTTTTTTTTCTCTTCGTTGTTTGTTTGTTGTGTAGTAAAGGCGTAAAACCTGTTGGTCATCAAGGTCGTTAATTAAAATTATATATTATTGTATCTTCTGGTTGTGAATAATAAGAATAAAATCAAAATTAAAAAGACGTAAAATGCACGTTAAGGTTAAAGTTGTTTACGGTTATAAAACTTTTGTTATTTAAAGTTAGCACGTTGAGTAAAAAAAATAAATAAATAAATAAGTAAACGAAAAAACAAAAAATAGGTGAGGAGTGCTGCGTGAGAGGTTCAGAGATTTTTAAAGATTCCTTCTTCAGAGAGAAAACAAATGATTTTCTTCTGATTTGTTCATCATTTCCCAAAGCAGCCGATGTATTGTTTAATTCTCTGATGTAAAAGATACAACTCTCGATAATATGGGCCACTGTCATTCTTCCACACTTCTGACAAATGGACGGGTTTCCTTTTGTAATTAAGTGAAGATGCGTAAGACTGGTATGATCTGTTCTTACTCACGTATTGACTACTTCTTCTCTGCATTTACTGCGAGTGGAACTGATTTATGACTTAACTTTTTCTCTTCGTTTTGTTAAAAATTGTCATGTTTTCTTATACAGGGTCACGAGTTTGTAGGAGACCTCCGAGGAACTACCTTTTTGGTTATATTACAGGGTCACCGTGTAAGAGATAGGAAGAGACAAAACGCATGGGTTAGGTCAAATAAGTATTAAAGTATGAGTTGTGGCGTACTTCATTCATGTATGTAGGATTTCACAGTTAGTATGAGCATGTCCTTGCATATGATATGATGGTGTGTATTTAGAAATT
This sequence comes from Nezara viridula, assembly GCA_928085145.1. Classification (NCBI taxonomy): domain Eukaryota; kingdom Metazoa; phylum Arthropoda; class Insecta; order Hemiptera; family Pentatomidae; genus Nezara; species Nezara viridula. The sequence goes on along the minus strand of OV725080.1, from coordinate 19,550,531 downwards.
TTCTACAATTTTGGAATTAAGTAGTTTTTATCTTGTTTATGTAGACGTGTTTTGCGGAATCTCGAAGTTCTGCTCCGTTCCTCCAAATAAGCGGAGATTTGTCGCCCAAGAGTTATGTGACAGTTATTTGTATCGTCTGTTCATTTCATATGTTTGTATTTATGCTCTAAGTGAGTTTTCTCTCTAAGTATAATCCACGATATATTAACATAATTTTATGAAGAAACTGTTTTTTTTTTCAATTGTTTTAACCATGAAACATCTAGCAAAAAAAAAAAATAAAAAATGAGGCCTAGATATGCTCTCGTTTATTTAAATTTTCTATTTGTTGAACCAGTTTTCGAGATCAAAGAAGCTGTTTTGACATACAATTGATTGCAGTTTATAAGGACAAGGATTCTCACTGGGATATCAGATTTGTAGAAAGAAAACATGAGAGGGCTTAAAAGATTATTTTGTAGTAGGTTCAAGTAAAAAAAAAGATAGGTTAAGTTTCATAGACAATATTTATTATTCAAGGAATAACTTTTTGTATTAGGAGTTCCTTATTCCTCATGATATGCATACTAAAATGTAACACAGAGATTCAAAATCGTCAAATACTTATCAAAAAAATAAGTATGAATGTTTTCCTTTTTAATCTATTTTTTTATTTATCTATTCATTTCTATTTTTTATTTATCTATAAATTTAAGTATTTCATTTAATGTTATCTTGAAGTTACATTTTCCTTGTTATGTTTTTTATAGTTTTCGCCTTGTTATATAGATATATTTTTATTTATCTGATTTTTTTAAATTTTTGTTTTGTTTTTGTATATATTGTATGGATGAGCCTCACTCAGTTATAGTATTCAGTGCCCTTAAGTGTGGCAAATTGTATTATTTACCAATAAAGAGCTATTAAAAAAAAATAATTTTTTTTTTGTTTCGATCATTTCAAAAAATTGAGGCTGGGATGAAAGGATATCTTAGACTCGGTATGTTTAGTATAAGTATATTTTAGTTGTTTTATCAATGGTATTATTATCCCAATGCATACACTCTATTGTATAAATTGTAGTTATTAACTGTTTCCTTCACGTAGGTGTATTCTCAAAATAAAAAAAAAAAAATAAATAAAAAAGAAAATCAAATCAAATACTTGTACCATAGGCAGACTGAGAATCTTTTTGACATTAATGTCCGCATTTAGGCTAGGCAGTGATAATGAATTTAGTTATATTTCACTACAGATATTTTGATTTGTTTTAAGCATACATATACAAATTATACCTAGTGATGTAAGCTGTATAGTTAAATATTAATTAGTATAAGAGACGAATGACGCACAAAAACTCACGGAGGCCCAAGGTATATACTCAATAGATATAATTATTTATGCACCTTGCTAGCACTTGATTATGTTACAAAAAAAAAAAACTGTTCATTCTTATTCCGTACTAATTAATTTATATTCATATTGTAAATATTTATGTTAGTTTTATAAAATGAAAAGTTTTATCTAAACAAATTAAAATTATAATGAACATCTTTAACTAAACAAATATACGCTTTGTTTTAGTTTTGCAGTCGGTCTTTATTTAAAGAATTTAATTTTTTTTTATACTCTTGTTGAATAAAAAACTTTATTTTGTGACTATCTAGTAGTAAACAGAGGAATACACAACACTACTTCTTCATCAAAGAAACCAAATTAGTTCTTTTATTTAAAAAAAAAAATCTTTGTGATTAATACTATTTATAAATTAATATATTGATACTACTATGATTCGTTTTGAAGCTTTTCTGTAAATTCACATTGTGTAAATTAAGTAATTTTTTAATATTTATTTATTTTTCTTCAATAATTATAATAATGTGATACTATTTTTTCAGGTATGTTTCCCGTTTCATCCTAACTAGGAAAGTCATTTCCAACATTTCGTAAGTAATCATTATTTAACAATCATTAATGTAATTTATATTCCTTGTATATCTTTATCATATTGTTCTATTAATATTTTATAGCGAATGATATCACAATTTTAAAAGGATTGTCTTTATTTTGTATATTTTGTAAATTACTCTGACTGATCACGATAGACAACATTCGTTCGTTTTTATTGAGACATGTTTACATATTTTTACTAGATTATTATTTTTTATGCTTACGAACACTAACGGAGTCCCTTGGACGAATGTTAATATTGTATATAGATAAGTATCAATGAATTTTAGGTGACTTATATATATATATATATATATATATATATATATATATATATATATATATATATATATATATATATATAATATATTGGTGGTATCGGCATCGCACTTTCAGGTTCGCTAAGCCTTATTATCAATCAATCAATGAATCTTTATTTGTTTTCAGGGAAGAACCCAATACAAATGGAGCCTATCACAAAATAACAAACATTATTATCCTTATGGAAATACAAATTCCTTTTTATACTACATAACAGATATTACAACACTCCTAAGCATAAATTAAAAATCATATTCGGTAAAGATCAAACAGTTAAAATAGTTCCAATTATCAAATTAATATAAAATTTAAAATTGTCAACAATATACAAATATAAAACACATAAAACAATAAATACACATTTTTTTTTAAATATTAAAATTAAACCATGTTTTGAAATTAAATTAAAAGATTACCCCTATATCTAAGAAAAAAAAAATACAGACAGATTACATACCATTGTACAATATGGAATTTTTGCTAGGCAGTTGAAGCTGGGATGAAAGGATGTCTTAAGACTCGGTATGTTTAGTTGAATCAATGGTATTATTATCCTAATGCATACACTCTATTGTATAAATTGTAGTTAATTTCCTTCACGTAGGTGCATTCTCAAAATGAAAAAAAAAAAGAAAATCAAATCAAATACTTGTACCATAGGCAGACTGAGAATCTTTTTATCATTAATATCAAAACAATTAATCCACTGTCAAAAGCTATTCCTCTTCGATTCAATACTTAGTTAGTAACATCTGTTTCTTTATCATCGCCTTGACTTGGAGGTGATTTATTTTACACGTTCATCTTTATATATTATTTCTCAAAGATGTTTTGGAGACCACACGAAGGGAGGGTGAAGTCAAATAAATACTAAATTGTTAAAATAGTATTTTATTCGTTACGCCGACGTTTCGGCCCACTTTGTAGGTCCTCATCAGGGTGTGGTATCAGCTATTGCAGGAAGCACCATTAGATCAATTTTTGGATTTTCTAGATTTTTTTAGATTAATAACTTACGCTACTGAAAGATTTAAATGACATCTAAAATCATGACTTTCGTAATTTTCCTCCTTTAACGGTTTCCAACAACTATTCTAATTGTTGCATTAGGATGTATAAAACTGGAATGGTGCATGGAATTCCTCAGAAAATTTCTGGATCCTTTATTTACCCTATTTAGCAGAATTTTTTCGTATCCGATGAATAATACATGGCGCAAATTTATGTTTCTAATCATTATTTTGTCACCTTAGAATTCATTGATGCAGTGTGTGAGAACCTATCATTGTCCTCGAGATAATTTCTAAATACCTGAGAATAAAAAAGAAAGAAAAAGTTTTCAAAAGAAAAAAAAAGTGACTAACCTAGAGAGGAATTCGGCGAAGAGTGGCAGGGAGAGGGGAGAAGGTAATTGGAAGGCGGGGAGCTCTCTGTTAGCGCCGCAATAACTCAGGAGATCCTCAGCCTCTTTGTCTTCTTCCAGGCCTCTCTTATCTTCGGCGGCCGCCCCTGTCCGGCCCTCTGATCATCCCGAGATGGTAGGATATCCCAGCGAGGACTCTCCAGGACTAAGCATCTCTTTTTACATATATTATTCTCTCTCGTATTATTTAATACATATTACATATTACATCTGTCTTTTTTACTTTCCTACCTATACTAGGTAAGGAAAGTATTGCAATCGGGTCAAATTTCCGATATGCGGTTTTCGACGAATCTGTAATTCAGAGCCCCTTAAGTCCAAAAAACACATTTTTAGCCATTGGTCTGTCTGTACCAAGATTTTCTACTTACTAGTGAACCGAATTTGTTGTTTTTTTTTTTATTTTGTAGGGTTTTGACTACTGATGCATGTGACCGAAATTCGGTGCTCCATGCGCAATTGCTTGCGTATAATAATAAATGAAAAATATGTTTTCTATAGATTGTAACGGCTCTAACGATTTTGATGAAACTTTCCTACAATGTTCTAATAATTGTCCTTTCAATTTTCGTATATAGACTAAATTCCAGAAAAAAAATCAGGAAAAAAAGTTATAAAGAGAAGAAAAATGTTATGTGGCCTAACTCCTTAAGTATATATTATATGGTAAAATTTATAATAAAACTTTTAAAAGATAATTAAATTACCAACAAGACAAAACAAAAAAAAATCATCGGAATCGAACCAGTATTAGCGATGATGCAGCTTACTCTATTTTTTACTCATGTTTTAACTTATTAATTTCCTACCTATGTCTGTCGTTTGAAGGTAATGAAATTCCCTACAAATCCATGTAAAAATCATTTATTTCGGACAACTATTAACGTAGTTACTGCTATTCAATTTTCAATGTAAGATTACGGGTTCATATCCTGGTGTCAGAAAGGGCTGAATGAGAAAATAAAGATGACTAAGTCAAGTAAGAAAACTGTTGCCCGCATCAAACAATCTTCACTATTTTCTCTACTTTTAACAGAAATTATTGTTTGAATATACTAACCTATGGCTAAAAGTTTTTGATCAGCAATATTAGTGAGTATTGAAATGTTTACACTGATCTACCTTAAGCCGGTTTACATTGCTTTAGTTTATCAAATAAATCGTACTCAAATATTTTCTTTGATCAATTTTCAGGAAAATAATCTAGTTAAATTCTTTTTTGTTTCTTCATGAACATATGTAGAGATATAAAAACTTTTCTGAAATAGGTAGGAAAGTCGTGTGAGTGGACACAAAAGATATTTTTGTATTTATATTTTGCGTGTTCTAACATAGTCATAGATATGAAAATATTTGTTGATCTATCTCTAAATATATTTCTGGAAATAAGTTTAATGTGTCTTGTGTCTCTGATTTGGCTCGGTACAGATACTTTCCTTTCATAATGTCCAGAACCATCCTTAACAACTCCTTAGTGGCTCCGAGAGCTCGTACAAAAAAAAAAAAAAAAAAAATGACAATATCTGAAGAGATTTTTGAAAACTTTTTTTTTAAATTTTGTTTAAATCTGCCAGTGGAATAATGCTACCTAAAAAATGACGGTTGATTTAAAGACTATTAGGCCAGTGGTGTGAGAATCGATGGAGAAAATTTATTGCAAAAAATGTGAGAGAAGTTTTAATTTTTTTTAAATTTGTATGTATGGACTTTAACTTGTAAAAACAAAATTGCTCTAACTCGGGCAATCAAGAGAAACTTTTTTATCCCATAACTCCTAAACGGTGCATCGGAGCGAAAAATGCAGTCGCGGTCATAAAAATTGCATCATCCAGTGAAAATTTTATTGAATTTTATTTTATTTACCAGATCGCTACTGCAAGATATTTCTTTGCCAGTTATGAAACGATATTCTAAAAACAGTTGCATCATTAAGTGATCAAATTGTTCGTTTGTTGTTTTCTCCTCCCAGTTTATTTCCCTCTCTTTTTTTTTTTCTTTCTCTTCCGCTGATTTAAGGAATATTAACTTGTATATACGGGTTAAAACCGAAAGCAACCAAAGGAAAACTTATTAAAATAAAAAAAAACATATTAATCTTTTACCTGGTAATATTACTATATTACTAAGAAATTAAAGTACGTTAAATTTTGCGTCGAATAAGTACCTGAACCTAATAATTTGGTTAAGTTGTATGGTAGAAACCACTATCAACGAACGCTGATTTTTACCAAATTTGTCAAAAAATGGGACAATTTATTCTAAATGTCCGTGTAACCTTTTAAATAAGTTACCTAAGAGGAAAAACTGATAGAGTCAAAGCTGTAAAGCGTCAAATTCAGCTTCAGCTGAGTACCAACAGTTTTAAGTTCCACAATCTCAGGGATCCAAGATCTCACAGTTAAATCGTAGTGTTAGCATGGTTGTTTACTAGGTTGCTATGAATGAGAGAGGTGGAGTTTATATGCATTTTTCTTATTGATAGATTTTAAGATGTATAGAATTCTTCTAATCTGCAACTGAAGTATTCCTGAAGATGTTTAATTATGTCATTATTTTAAGACCTGGTCAAAACGGGATATCTTCTTCATTTTCGGAAAAATACGCACATATTTCAGAAACATTAGGGAAATAAAAGATATTAAGGAATGAATCTGTATTGGCGTATGAGGAAGCTATAATGACACTACCGATACCATCGTCTACAATACATTCCATCTAGTGAAATGACCCAAATACAACAGAGAAGACGAGAAGATCGAGATTGATACTAAATTGGGTAGGATAGCGAACCTAAGTGGGCGAGTGGGAATTGGGTCGGTGTGAATGGAAGTATTGGGTCAGTAAAGGGCAGCGGGTCCTTGCGTAACTCCCTCCCATGTCTTTCTCTTTCCCCAGCTGTCTCTGTATCTTTCTTTTCCTTCTACCCGGATCTCTTTCTTTTTTTCTTTTAATTTATTTCGATTTGCAGTTTAATGTTATGGTGAGTGTTTTGATTTAATCAATGGTTGATAACTCTCATTCATATTTAATAACTATCTAATTGATAAAGGGTACAATTAGGTGCAATTGATGTACCGAATCAACCATGTTGATATCAGAAGTAAATTGATACTCGAATTATATTATTATCAATCCCCTTTACCATTTAGTTGGGCCAAGTACTTGGTAATTTCGTAATTGTTGTTTATTATTTATTTAACTCATCCAAGTAGAAATTTTACATCAACTATCCGATGCATAGAAGTTAAAATTTCGAAAATAGAATCTTATATACAAGCTGTCAAAGTAATACCACAATTGTATCGTTATTGCAAAAAAATATTCGGTTACATTTCTGTGGCACCCGTAAAAAGTTTGTTAAGTGAAGTTTTGAGAGTTTTTATGAAGTAGGGTTTGAAATCGAAAATTATTTATTCCACAAAATCGTATAATAATTATTATATTTGATTTTTAATTTAAAAATCATGCCTGATATATAAATAAAAAATTAATTCGATCTTCGATTGAAAATAATGATCACTCGTGGAGTGATACTGTTTAAATAAATAATAATGATTAAGTTGTGATAAAAAAAATGTTGGTCAATAAACAAAAATCGCTTTTTACACACAAATAAAATTAAATATTAATACGTATGTATACATTATTTAATATATTTTTTAAATATTTTATTTCTAAAATAGCTTTAATTGTGCACGCGGCACCTTCACAATTATGTATATATATATATATATATATATATATATATATATATATATATATATATATATATACATTTTTTTTTCCTAAGTTATGCGGCTATTACACTGATGAACATTGTGAATGATGGGTTGAAATTCAAAAATTAAACTTTCAGTTGCATTTTTTCATAAATATGATTTTTGCACTTAACACACAATGTACAGGTATCACAGATTTAATATAACTAATTCACTACTCACTTTGATAAATTCTGCCTTTGTGAAATTACAACATTGTGCAATTAGTATATATATCTGATCTATGATTTTTATTTTTTTGTTTTAAGGCACATACTCACAAAAACATATTTATTACAGAGTTTTGCTTTATCGAAAATGTTATTACAGACTACATACCGACGACATATTTTTATAGTAATGTCTTGACAATTTTAAATAAATCATGTTTCACTTATATTGGAGAGCAGTTAAGACTATATATTTTTTTGTTTAGCTCTTGCTAGAATGTAAGACTAGCAGGAGATTTAAGGAAATTATCAGATTTGTTCGACAATCTTTTCGTTATTTCTTTCTATAAATTCTGAGTTCTAAAACAAATGGAACTTCAGAAAATATGTTTTTCAAAAATGTATGAACTGAATAAAATTTTAACCTGCCCACTAATATGTTGTTTAATAATCTTTATCAATAAATTTATTATAACTGTACAAACGTATTTTTAATAAACGTGTAATTCACATTATAAATACTTGAATAATACATACCGTTAAATAATTGTTCATTAAAATTAAAATAATGAAATAAATTACCATTGATATATAAAACCTGTGTAACCGGAGCGACCTGTGATAAACCGAAATTTAAAAGTTTAAATCCCGGTGCCGGATTACTTTTTACTGTGGCATAATTTCCTCGCCCTCTTCCCTGGACCGGGAAAACCCTATACAATCTTATAGATGAAGTTGAGGAGAAAGAAATATATAAAACATACTTTAATTTATTTTGGAGAACATTTTATAAGTAATTCTTTTTCTTATTCTAAACACTTTTCAACCTAAGGAATTCGATTAAATAATGGCACGTTCATGTTTTCTTACTGAACTATTTACTAAAGTATTTATTTATTTTGATTTTATTATCTATTTTTGAAAAAAAAAAAAAAGATTTCTTTTTATGATTAAGGTATTATTTTTTTCTTTATGAATCTTTGCAGAAAAAAATCTTCGTTAATAGTCGTATTCTGCGTTTCGATTCAAAGATTTTATTTCGGATTTTTTTCTTTCTTTAATTCGTAATTTTGATCGTTCTTCATTAATTTTTATTTCATCTTTGTCGTCTTGCCTATTCGTCAAATTTATGAACTTAATTGACCAAACTAATTCGTATTTAATTATAAACTCCTCCAGTGCTGGAGTACACTAGATGCTGAAGAGAAAGATGATGGATGCATCCACGAAACGTAAATTGTAGTAATTAGTAACTATAAATTACAAGTGTTTGTTCCCTTAATTTAGACTTATTGGAAATAAAGCAACATTTTTTTCTGATGAGTACAAGTCTTGTACCTTTGGCAATTGACGAAATTCATATTGTTAGTTCGTCATAACAAGTTTTTTGTTTTGTCTAAATTAAGAAAAAACTGTTTAATTTATTTTCTTTTAGAACACCTTTAAATATGATATCTAGTATATTTACTTAAGTAAAATGTGGCTTACATTTTTTTTTTCTGATAGCAGTGATGAAAAATATGTTACGTATGAATGAATTGTCAAATCCTATTACTATCCAAGGACTTAAAAGCCGTGACTCAATGCAGTGTAGTCAATTTTACAGTTCCCACGCACAATGATTGCACCTCTTTCGTAAGGGTTAAATATTATCATGTCCATAATTGATAGCATTGAGGAAGTTAACAAGGCAGTGGTATACAACATCCTACTATTGCTTGTAGTGAGTGGCTCCTTATCATTGATTGGTCAGCAATACGGTCCAGTTGGTCTGTCAGCATTATACACTATCTTCATGATGTTTAAAGATCTTTCATTACTTACCATCTTCTGATCCCGATAGTCCTTGTTGGAATGATTTTCCTCCTAACACATAAAAAAAAAAAATTACAATTGTCCAAACATATAAATAAATTTATTTTTGAATATTCAATGTTATACTTGTTCGGTTCACAATAATGATGTTGAATTATTAATCATAATTTTGGTTTATTATTTTCAATAATGAACCCCATTGTGATCGACCAGAAATTCAAAAACTCAACCCCCTCTCAAAATTTGAGATTTCACATTTCAGGATGCGTAGAATTCGAAAAACGAATAAAAAAATTGTTGTCCGTCCGCTGTCCGCCCATTTTCTCCTAAACTACTGAACCGATTTTTTTAAAATTTGGATATAAAATCAGAGCTCACCCGAGGATGATCCTTCTTCAACATAACTATCCGCCTTTTACTTTCAAAATGGCGGCCGAAAAACCTGCGTTGCTATAGACTGTAGCGCCTAAACGAATGTACCGATTTCAATTAAACTTCACTAAAGTCATTTTCTCGACGTCCTTTAAATTTATCTATATAACATACTTCAACGAAAAGAAGCTGGGAAAAAGTTACGAGGGATTAAATTCCGAATAACTGCAAAAGTATTCACTTTTTTGTCGATATTGTGAAGAGATGTTTCAATGGTATTTAAATTTCCTAAAAAGTGAAAGGAGTTTCATCAAAATTAGTAGAGATATAGCGATTTTAAAATATTTTTTTATTCGAATTAAAACGTTAAATAAGATTTTGATAATTATTTATTAAATACTTAAGAAATGTAAGTACCATTACATAATTTGAAAAGTTTTTTAAATATGCATATTTTTGTTACACGTTTTAAAACGGACATTAATGTTTTTTTTTTAAAGAAAAAAAATTGCACCATCTGATTAATTGCCCATTTATATACGAGTCTTTCAGTTGACAGAATGACTAACTTCAATTTCAACATTTTTATTATTAATTTTAGTCGTATTTCTGGTGGAAATTTATATCTGGTTTTTTAAAAGTTTACGCAATTTCCTTAAAAACAAAAAAAAAATCGTTAAAATCGGACAATTAGGAGCAAAGATATGGTCTCTATTTTTTTTTTTTTTTTCTTTGGATGTTCTACTGCAAAGGTATCCTTGGTTTTGGTTTTTGATTTTTGAATGTGTTACTGAATTAATGCTAGTTTTTTTAGCATATTACTAATAATTAAAAAAGAAGGTTTAGTCCAATAATTGTAATCACTTTTCATTTATTTTTCTTTGTAACTAGGAAGGTCGTATTACTTTAGATGCATAATTGTTTGGAAATAATAAACCATTGTGAAATAATTTGGAGCGTTTTTTTTTTTTTTTTTTTGTTATTCATTTATTCCCCCCTCTCCACAATCAAAATAGAAATTCTGTACTCAAGGTTGGTCATCTAGGCTCATTTTATTACTTATATATTATTTTGTTCTATTAATACTGTTAAATAATACCCTCGTTATTTTCCTTCAGAAGGATAGGTTGGCGCCTCCTTCAATGAGATTCCTCAGGAGAACTAGATCCTTTTACTCTCGCCAATCCCGGTACATTCCCTCAGGAGCAGACATTCCTGGGAGCTGTGGAATTTCCTGGACGGCCTTGGTACTGCACCGCCCGTGTAACGACCCCAGCGAGCGGCTAACGGGCTCTGGTCTCCCCCCATCTCTTTGCTACCTTAGCACATCGTCCTCTTTGCAATTATCATTGCTAAGTATGTTAACACTCTTCTTGCTTAACCCAGCATTAAAATTACTACTCCACTTCAATCGCGGCAGTCCTAACAGTTCATGTTGATTATGCTATATCAGTATAATAGATCCATCTTTTTCCTCTCTATAGCAACAATTTTTGAAGATCGAGGTTAGTACGAAAGTAATAGCAATAAAGCAATTACATGAGTATGTGACGAATCTTTTACAATTTATATTACCTCTAAGAATCAGTAAATATATAAAACGAAGTGTTAAATTGCAAACGTTAAATAAAAAACGCTGAAAATTATTCCACAATGGTTTATTATTTCCAGACAATTATACATTGTACAAAGAAAAACAAAATAGGCGATTCCAATTATTGGCCTAAACAAACGATATAACATTTGGAGTAGAACATATTAAAAAAATCCGGAGACCATATCTTTGCCCGATTTTAATGATTTTTTTTTTGTTTTTAGGAAATTTCGTAAACTTTTAAAAAAAAACATATACATTATCTACAAAAAAGTGTAAACTTTTTGATTTATTCGGAATTTAATTTTACTATCCCTCGTAACTTTTTTTCCAGCTTCTTCTCCTTGAAGTATATTAAATAGATAAATTTAAAGGGCGTCAAGAAAATGAATTTAGATGACATTGCTGTCTCAAGTAGCAGTGTGAATGCCAAAAAAGCTATACAGCAGGCGGAAATAACTTGTGAAAAAATTGCAGAACAGCTAAAAATCCTCAACATAGATGTTAACACTGAAAAGACGAAAGGAATTATATTTTCATACCAAAAAGGAAAAAAGAAAATGCCAAACAAATTCAAAATTAACAATAACAGTATTAAATTATCGACTGACTTAACATATGTCGGTATTCACTTCGACAGACATTTTGACAAAAAAATTAAAACAGTAAGATCTAAGACGTACAGACTCCAAAATTTAATTCGGGCAACAAACTTATCTTTACGCCTAAAGCTTCTAGTCTATACAAGTATAATACGGCCGGCTCTGTTGTATGGTGCACCTCTGTTCGAACACATCAGCAAAACAACTCTGAAAAGATTACAATATTTCTAAAATGGAATAATTAGACAAATTGTAAGAGGAACCACGCTGCAGAGAAAGAAGACATTGGATATTCAAGCAACACTAAATTTATCAACTATAAACGAATTTATGGTAAAACGAAAAAAATCATTTTTCGAAAAATCCCAACAATTGGCAAACCCTCTTTTCAACAAATTATTACCAGCCCAAATTCCAAAACGTTGGCAACAAATTTCATGAGATATATGTTTTATTAATTTAGTTGTAAGCTCTAGAGTATAAGGTCAACTCAAGCCTGAGGTGAGCCCCATCACCTGTTATATTACAGATGAAGAACAAAGTACTCATAAACGACAAAAAATCAAAAATACACCTTACAATGTTTTTAAGCAGTAAAAGGACTATTATGAAAACAATGAAAAGGTTCCAAGTGAAAATTAAATAAAAAGGGGATACGAAAAAAAAAAAAAAAAATTTAGCGAAGTTTTATTGAAATCGGTACATTCGTTTAGGAGCTACAGTCTATAGCAACGCAGATTTTTCGGTCGCCATTATGAAAGTAAAAGGCAGATGCTAATGTCGATGAAGGAGGATCATCCTCGGTTGACCTCTGATTTTATATCCAAATTTGAAAATAATCGGTCCAGTAGTTTCGGAGAAAATGCTCGGACGGCGGTCGGACAAAAAATTTTTATTCTTTTTTCGAATTCTACGCATCTTGAAACGCGAAACCTCAAATTTTGAGAGGGGGTTAAGATTTTGAATTTTTCGGTCGATCACAATGGTTGATTATTGAAAATAATAAACCAAAATTCAAGATATTCAGCAAAGTATTTTTTAATTAAGTTTTAATATTATAATTTTTATGATAGAGGCCTTCTTAAACGACCTTCGTATAGAATAAAGAAAGTTAAATTAAAAAAAAAATAATTTAATTTTTTTTTACTATTAAATTATTGTATTAATATTTGTTCGTTAATACAATCAATATAATGTACCAAAAACGTTATTATAACTATAACTATAATTAAGCCATTTATGAGTACTGAATGGTGTGGTAGAGGCCTGAAGGCACCTACGCCAGTACCGATTTTCTGCCGCTTTAGTTTGTTTTCTACCGAACTGTTTCTAATATTTTAAAAAGTAATCAGTGTTTTAGAAAGAAGAATATATTCTCCATATGTTTTATTTGAGCACGTTTTGTGTTATTGTTGGCCTTTTAATTACAAAAAACCAACTTTTGTTAAAAAATTGACTTTACTGGTGTTTTTTATTAAAGCCAATTAGTTTTTAATATTTTTTCATCTTTTATTATTCTCTGAATATCCAGCTTTAATAAAACACCAACTATGACGAAAATAAGCCAAGTGCTGATTCTCAGTAACCAAAAACTAACTAAAGTCAGTCGTCAATCCGCCATGTTTGGACGCCATTTTGGGGAAGTTCGTTCACTTTTTTTTGTGGGAACATTGGCTTTTTTTTAATAAATAGTTACAAGGAACACAACGATATGCAATTTATAGGGATGTGGGAGGGGGAGGGGTGCACGATAGGGGCTCTGTCCCACGGTGTATAAGTGTATAGGTGTTTTATTCTATCAAATATCTAACGAACTATCAAATATCTTCACGAAGTATTTATTGTCTCAAACATATTGTTTCATTGTTAAAATATCTTTTAGAAACCAGTAAAATTTATTTACTAGTAGATAAATATAAAATACTGTTGTTTTTTTCAAAGTAACTATACAGATCTCTTTAATCAAAAATGAAAAAGAGCCACTTGAATTTTTATTGAATGAAGTTAGTCGACTGTTCTACAAATCATGGGAGATATTCAGGACGCACTCAGTTTTTAAGAACGTTTCAACCAGAGCTTATTGGCCATCATCTAGGCTGAAAAATTTATAACAGATAATGGTTTATAATGGTAAATAGTAATGTATGAATAATAATAAAAATTCATATAATTTTACAATACTTTAGTTATTCTTTTATTATTATTATTCATAAGTAAATAACATCATAAGTAAATAATATCTGTGATATAATATCATGTTTCTGATGTTATCAATTTTTCATCCCTGATGATGATCCTCAAGCTTAGATAGAAATGTTGGTAATATAAAATCTTAGAAACTGAATGCGTCTTAACTATCTACGATGCATTATATTCGCTCTAGATAGTCAGGATGTTGCTTTTAATAAATATTATGATATTTTTATAGAAGTGTAAGATTCTTTAGGCTCGTTTTGCACTTACCTTTTGTGGAGAGTGAATTAGATAGAGTCGTCAGATCTCTGATTTATAATACTCAGGTAAAGTAGGCTGGAATCGACTAATTGAATTGTTTTACATACTTGAAAGGAGATAAGGAAAACAATAGATTTAAGGAAGGTATGGATTAAAATATCTATGAAACTAAGAATCGGGCCTGTATACTTAATGCGATGGAAATTCTCAGCATTTTATCCTCTTTATAATAAGCTATTATTTATAATTTATATTTTATATTATTAATCTAGCCTTGTTCATGTTTTCATTTCTATCGTATGGTGTAAAGCACACACCTTAGTTTTTTTTTATTCCGATTTTATCACTATGGGTACTATACTATTTTTGATGCTACTGCTTATTTTTTATATTATTGAATAATTCCTCTAAAAGCACTTTCTCTGGCCTGTCAATGACATTGAAAGCCGTCGAAAGAGGAAAGATTGAATGTTATTTTAGTGGCTTATGTAACTATATTTACATATGTCAATCCGAGTAACAACAGTGTATTTTATATTAATTTTTTTCTTGTATTTTCTCTTTAAAATAAAATTTCAAGCCTTCCCTAAACTCAACATAAATCGCTGTTTGTCTATGGAATTAGCGCTGAGTTTAGAAACATCCTATTTTTCATAGTGACTGCATTATTTATTTCTGTATTTCTCTCAAGTAGACTATTGTAAATTGATGGTGGCTTCAATCGTTTGGTGTACTTTTGGCTATACGAGTAATTTTTATAGTTTAGTTATTTTTTAGGTTCCTCTCGCTCTTCCTTAGTCCATTTTCTCCCTCCCACCTACAAGAACCCCAACTCCTTTCAGTTTTTCCCTAAAAAGCTCTCTATCGAAGCAATTTTTATCCGTGATTTTTAGCCTGTCTAATTCCTCTTTTATTTGTTTTACATATCCTCCCATACTTTTATAGCTGCAGACTTTGCCAAAAATATTCTTATTCAGTCTTCCACTATTCAATCTGACCATGTGCCCGTAGAACCTCAGTCTTCTGGTCCTAACGACCGTTTCCAAATCTTCCAAATTTATGTATATTTCTTTATTGCATTTTAGTCTGTAACCCTCTTGAGTTACCTTCGGTCCGTGAATCCTGCTCAGAATCTTCCTCTCAATCTTCAGGATTTTCTTTAGGCTCGGAAGGCTGACTGTTTCCATACCATATAATATTACAGGTCTTGCTACTATACAGTAATGCCTTATTTTTGCATTTGAGGACAATTTTTTCTTTTTGTACAAATTCCTGGTGGCGAAGTTCAGTCTTTCCAGTTTGGTTATTATTCCTTCGATTGATGCCTTATCTGTTCCGTTACTACATATTACGTCCCCCAAGGTATTTAAACTTTTTGGTCACTTTTATTTTTCCATCTTCAGGGTTCTTGTAAGTGAGAGGGAGAAGCGAGATGGAGTAAGGAAGAGCGAGAGGAACAGTCCAGGAGGATGAGAGAGTATTGGAGTAAGAAGAAGGCTGATGGTGTGAAGAGGAAGCGGAAATGATATTCGCGGGGTCCTTGCTGGTCAGT
Source organism: Nezara viridula (assembly GCA_928085145.1). Taxonomy (NCBI): domain Eukaryota; kingdom Metazoa; phylum Arthropoda; class Insecta; order Hemiptera; family Pentatomidae; genus Nezara; species Nezara viridula. The sequence goes on along the minus strand of OV725080.1, from coordinate 19,534,541 downwards.
TCGTGTAAAAAAAAAAGAAATATCAGGCCTTCCATAAACTCAACATAAATCGCTGTCCTCCTATGGAATCAGCGCTGAGTTTAGAAACTTGCCCTATTTTTCATAGTGACTGTATTATTTATTCCTGTATTTCTCTCAAGTAGACATTGTAAATTATAGGTGGCTTCAATCGTTTGGTGTTCTTTTGGCTATACGAGTAATTTTTATAGATTTTTTTTTTTTTATAAGATTGAAAGAATCTCATACCTACTTCTTAAAAATTAATTAATTTCGTAAGGAACCAAAACTATCATAGGTTTCTGTCTTTATCTTTTTCTTGTCCAGTTCGGAACTCCTGATATGTGTATATTGAATACACCACTCGATGCCTAAAGGGTATTAAAAGAAAAAAACCTAGAAAAGTCCAACACTGTTTTCAGAGCTATGAAAAGGCTCGTTATTCAGCAAAAGAGGACATCAATGAGGGATAAGCGCTACAAGATAGCGATCATAGATGACTATCGAGAACGCACAGCTCACAGCAGCTGAATCACAAAGAGCTCGGTAATGAGCACATTCGGATGCGGCAGTTTCGTCCCGTGTCCGCTCCTCGTACCTCCTCAATAATCTCAATCAGCGGAACCATCTGTCCCATGTTCGATTCCCATATACGGCAAGATAACTATTTTGTATATATATGTGTGTATATGCATGTATATGTATACCTTTGGCCACATCCGACACCATCTGCCTTTTCAATTTTATTTATTATTGAAAAATTATCTATTTTACTATTTACCGGATTGTCTATGGGTTTGATATCTCCTGAAGGGGTTAGCTAATATCACATGTAAATTACAATAATTAGGCAAATGAAGAAGCTGCAACAAAGTACTTTAAATTAATTAACATAATTGGATATTAATAAAGATTTTTTAGCTGTAGGAGAGCTGAAACTGATGATTAAAGTTCAATAAAATAATATATTTAAATATAAAGAACTTAAAATATAAGATTCAACGAAATGAAACTCTTTTACTTTATAGTATTCAATATGATCAAAATCAAAATAGAATTAACCAGTATATAAATTATATATTTATTTTGTTAGATTAGTTTATTTTGTTTAGTTTAGTATCTTTTAGTTTATATACATTTACTTTAGTATTATTATATTGCTGTTTATTATTTTTATTTATTCTGCATAGTATGAATGAGCTACTCTATATCATTGTTCTTGAATGTGACAGATTGTAATATATCTCAATAAAGATTACTATAAAAGTAAAAAATAAAAGTGATACCATAGGTGAAGAATCTTTTTATCATTCGATGCCACAGTAATGTTAGACAGTGCTAATGGAGGTTGCAACTATTCTTTATATTTTACTTATACTATTTTAACTATCACTAAATACACACACTGATATAAATATATTTAACCTAATTGTATTAATTTTCAAATTTACGTAACTTAAATAATTAAATATTAATTAATTCTAGCGCTAGATCGATCATAGGCGTAGATTTTTCATTCTTGCTGTGGCAGCGATAGGCTCCTTAAAAACAAAAAAATTCTCGGGAGTCTATATATTATGTATACAAATTATGAGTTATAATTAATATTATCAACATCATTTTTATAAAATGAATCCTACAATACTATGTATAAAAATAAATTTATATATTAGATTCATAGGAGAACTTTCAATTCTTCGATGCTTCAAATTTGCCGCACGTAATGTGATAAATAAAATGAATGAATCCAAAAATCCTAGGATAGGTTGCTAAATATAATTATCTTTGTATATAATCGAAAATTCCAATAATTGGAATATAGGGCGTGGTAAAATAAATGCGTTTCTACTTCTAGGCTTTATCTTAGCTATCTAGTGGACTTTTTCTTTATTTTTTCTTAATTCAGGCATATTCCCCTTACCTCATAACACTGATAAATCTACATTAAGATATAATATTGATACGGTTTCTATGCATTAACTATATAAAAACTAATTTCACCTTTAATCATAACATTATATCTATGATATAGGGAAATATTTTAGAGATACGCAGTGTTTTCTTAACTAGCGTGCAATGCATAAAATATTCATTTATGCACCAATTATTTAATAAGTGCACAGACTGATATTATTCCCTGGCGGAACGGCTGATACACGGTACTTAAAAATAGATAATTAATTGTTTTAATTAAAAGAACTTCCTTTTTTTTTGTACTACGTAACGGTTGTTATTTTTTTGCCTCTTAGTTCTTTACATTGAAGTAATATATCGGACTTGTGATTTTCTTTTAACACGCACAAGTCCTCATCGTTCTTAAGATCTAAAAAAAATCTTTCAGTATGTCAGATGCTACCTACAGTAAATTCATTACAATCAACATAATAAACAAGATATGGTTTGGTCTGATATATCAATGTATAATTCAATGGAATATAGGATATTTTAGTTCTTAATGACCAAACTCTATGTGAGAAAGTGAGTCCTACAAAACTTCCAACAAAAAAGTTCATTTGATACATGGCCCGATTCTGAACGTAAGGTGAGTTAAGCCTTATTTTGTTTGGTCACATTTTTTGTTGGATAAGAAGGAATTGCTCGAAAACTGTTCAAGAATATAAAATTCTAAATACACAATCGTAAAGTAGACAACAATTTTTTAGAAAACAGTGATTAAATTAAGTAAGGTCAATGATAAAAGGGACTTTCAGGTGGTCTAATACCTGGTCACTGTACAGAGATATACTGCTCGTGTACCACTATAACTCATGAAGGGTGTTGGGTTCCGTTCTATTTAGGGAAAGCACTGTTTCTTGATCTACCATTGTGCAAGGAGGTGATATGACAGAGATTACGCTCAATCGCCAGGTTTTCCTCCTTCCTTAATTTATTATTTTCATTAAGGCTACCCATTTTAAAGAGGCTGGGTGTTCTCAGGAGGGTCTCTACCCATGGCCAATGAAACAGAATAAATGTTTTTTCTGCCTTGAACCGGGATTAGAACCTGGGACCTTTAGCATTGGAAGCTCAGTACCGTGCCACTGAGCTACCCCACTCTCTTATATATATATATATATATATATATATATATATATATATATATATATATATATATATATATATATATATATATATATATCTGTGTGTGTGTGTGTTTTGCTGAATGCTGAATCTGAAGTTTTCTTTGCGTTCTGTTATTTCTTTGAATCTGAAGTTATTTGCAAAAAACAGCTGATTTTTCTTATGATTTCAATTTTCGGCCAGGACTCCGCAGCTATGGATTCTATCGAAAATATTAATCTACACAAAGTTAAAGAAGATAAAATTTACTATAAATTGCGTACTTAGCTTTTTGATATGGGATCAACGGATGAAGAGTAATAATAATTTCAATATTTGTGTACTTGTATCAAAACTATATGAATTTCTCGAAGAAATGCATTAGGATCAATTTGAAAGAGCATTAAATTTCTAATAAATCTCATGTAGAGATGTAGAGACATGTTAAGCACACGGAATCTAAAGCCTATTTCAGTTCTAGTAGCTGCCGCACTCAAGTTAAATTCGATTTAAAATTAGTTTGGAGAAGGAACGGATACTGCAATAGCCTGGAACTGATTTGCTGATGGGACCGTAACTTGAACATATTTCCTCGCCGCCCCCTCCCCCCCCCAGCCGGCTTTACGACCCCGCTGTAGGATCTCATAGATCAGGCGGGTTCGAGTGGGGTCGGGACTGTAGCGATTTATGAATTATCGCGGGACCAAATCTGCCGGCTGTCCCGCTATTTTCCGTTTGTCCTCTAGTTCTTGGCGAGCTGCCAGCGGTGGAGTGTCCTGAGGTTATGTTATACGCACCCAACTCATCTTCTTTTTATGGCCTGTTTTCTTGTCTGTTTTGTTTTGACTCTCTTCCAGATTATTTTCCTGATTTTTGTTTTTTTCCAGTTTATTACTTCTGGATTACTTTGTAAGTTTAACTGATCTATTGTGTATTTTCTACATTGTTCCTTTCTTTCTCTCGAGGTACATGTGTTATTCAAGGTGTCTGTAGGCAGGGAAAACCGAGAACAATCAGTGAATTTCATCATTCTTAAATAGTCTAACATTTTCGCAAAGTCGTGAGAAAGCCGGAACATTGATTAGAAAATACTCAATTAAATTCTCAACAGTATTCTAGGTTACAGGTTTATGTTAGGTCTTTTTAATTCTCGACTCTGCATTACTGAATTCAAGGATTGTTTCTTTTTTGAATTATTTTTGTTTTTATGGTGATAATCCTGGAAGAAAAAGAAAGAAGCTGTATAAATGATGTTTAAGTAGTCCTTGAATATCTATCAGAAAAACGGAACAAAAATTGTCAATTATAAAAACAGAAATCTATTAAGAGATAAAGTTTTGTTTTTCTTTTCACATGTCTTCTTATTTAGTAGCAATATGGGTACTTTAAATAAGGAGTATTATGCTGTGAGGTTTTGCCTACTCTAAGCGCCTCAAGTAGAATCGACAATGGATAAGAAAATTATCTCTAATAATATTAATAGTCTAAATAAACGGACATAACAACAGATTAATAAGAGACGTGGCCACAGGTGACATACTCCTGAACATGAGGAGGAGGCTAAAAAGGCGTTGGATAAGAAATCTGCCTGCTGAGCACTATCCTTCTCCATAGCTGTCATTATTTCTTGTATTCTCCGCACATCTGCTGATTGTTAACATAAAGTTGACAGGTTCAAATAAATGTTTGAGGCAAAAAAAAAATATATATACATATCTATAGTTATGATGTAGGACGTTGAATTAATTTGCTAATATTTGGATCTCATTCAAGTTTAATTCAAGTAATAATTTACATTATTCAGTTTTCGAGATAGCCAATCAATGAAGAAATATTTTTGAATATAGTAGCAAAACATTTATATTGTATTCATTTGGAAGAAGGACTGGAATTGTCAAGAATTCCGACGGACAGACTCGTATACTTACCAGTGTGGCCCAAAATCGGTCTTGGTCTAGCACTTTGCAAAACCAAGACCAAGGCCGCCTAATTGTTGCAAGACCAAGACCAGGATTGGTAAAAAAAATCAATTTTTTAAACAAAAATTAAAGCAAAAAGTTACTAATACTTGACAACCTTAGTTTTTTTTTTTTTTTTTTTTTTTTGTCCTCTCCTTCCTCGCCTTTAAGGCTATACGGGGTTTTCCCGGGCCAGGGAGTGTGGGCGGGGATTTAAAAACTCCTCCGGGCACCGGGACGCGAACTCGTGACTATTTTTTTATCCAAGACTTATGTATCAGGTTGCCGGGCAACGGCGGTGCAGTGCACAAGCGTTAGCCCATTCGGCTACCCCGCCCACTCACAACCTTAGTTACAATATGTTAATAATTGGTATAACCATTATACTTATGCATTTAACTTCTCCTAATTTTTCATTCGGGCTTACTTAGGTTTCTCCTATCTAAAAAATTACAGCTCTTGCGCAAGACCAAGACCATGACCAAGACTGAGTTTGCAAGACCAAGACTTGTCGCGGTCTCGCATTTGGGCACACTAACACTAATATTTACACTAATTATAATAATTATCGATATTTTTAACAGTTAGCGAAGGTGTAGAGTTACATTGGCGAGGAGATCTGGCTGAAGGAATGAAGGGGCAGATTTGGGGCAGACATTCTTGCTGAAGTGGAACGCTGAGTGGGAAATGACCATGCCGTCTAGACTGGGCAGTGCGAAGGCTCAATGGCTCTCGTTTGTGTTCGCCCAGTTCCCACTTATCTTCATTATCATTATCCCATTTCAGACCTCATGCAGAAATGTCCATAGTTTCATTTTTTTCTTTACTTTTGCTCATTATTTCATTATCACAATTTCCATTAAAATGACCAATTATCTCACATTTTTCATTTAATAATAATGTTTTCCCATATTTATAATTTTCTTTTTCATTATAAATAATTTTTTTAAAGCTATAATTGACCTTTTATAAAAAATAAAAATAATTTTTCCATAGTTGTCAAAGCATATATCAAAAAATATTAGATATATCAGGGTTGGATATTTATACTTCCACATACCAATTAATCTTCATTACCGAACCCCGGCTTTCGACTGATATTTCATTATTTGATCCTCGTAACTATGGAACTGAATCCCTTCTTACATCCGTTGTTCCAATACCCTTCCCACCGTTAAATCCCGCCTGTTCCTTCCTATCCATGCAGTCTCCAAAAAATTGTATTGATGCGTTTCTCTAAATATGTATGTAAATTATTTGTTCGTTCTTCTTCGATTACCGCTACAGTCCTTTTAGGATCTGAGCCTCTGCCACCACATTTCTCTACTCCTTACGTTCCACAGCAAGGTTCTTCCGATTTATGATCCCCAGCGTTCTCAAGCCTTCTTCCAGATCATTCATCCATCGGTGTCTGGGTCTACCTCTGTCTTTTTCCTCTTCAGTGCCATTCAGCATCATTTTTGGCAGTCTACACAGATCCATTCTTTCAACATGATCCAGTCATCTGAGTCTGTTGTTCCTAATAGCAGTAAGGATATCTGGCTCACCATAATGCTATTAGTTCGATGTTGCGTCTGATTCTCGAACTACGCTGTTACTCTCTGACGGCTTCAAAGATATTTATTAGGATTTCTCTCACGGAGACCAACTGGACTCTTCTGCTTTCTTTGGTCATGGTCCACGTCTTTTGCAGGGTATAGAAACGTTCTTGATTATTATTTTAATTATCATATTTTTTTCTCAATCAATTTAAGTTAGAAGGTAACTTATAATTTTTATCATTTCTATTTTTTTTTTTTGTATAGCTCTGTGGCGCCAAAGCTTCCAATTCTATTATTGTATAATATTCTAAAGGGACATGCCCCGAAAAAAATAATGCGCAATATTATAAAATAAGGCTCTGTTTACTTTTTCGCCATATTTATTTTAATTTTCATAGCTACGTTTGTTATAGTTTTCTTTGTACTGCTCACTTTTTATAGATGGCTTACCGGTCGAAACGTAGCTATTAAAATTAAAATAAATATGGAGAAAAAATAAACAGCCTTATTTTATAATATTAGAAAATTTTCATCTAGAACAAGCACATATGGATAATCCGCAATATTATTATTTTAGTTATTATATATGAAATATAAAAAATATTATATTTGTGAAAAATTTCGAATTCATGTTTTCCACGGTAATTCGGTTCACAGTTTGAGCACAAACAACCAAATCTCGCAAATTTGCTTATGTAAACAGCTTAGCTCAAAAATGAAAAATCAATCGAAACTGAAAATACTCATTTAAGGTACACGTTTGTCTAGGATGTGAGTAGATAAACATTAAATGAATTAAATTAAATTTCTTAAAACCTTTTAAAGTATTAACATTTATTATTAAAAAGGCTTATTACTATGTACTAGAGAAAAGTTGGTTAATATACTGTAAAAAAATTAAAGAAAATAAAAATTAAATTTATAATAACTGAAACCTTAATGTATCAAAAATATATTTTCATTATAAACGAAAACTGAAAAATATTATTTCTATGATACAAAATTAAACAAATATCTCTCGAATGATGGGTTTTAATTTTTAATTTGAATTCTATTATTATATTTTATGTAATAATTTCTTTATTATTATTATTTTAAATATCAGTTTTCGATAGTATATAATTTAATATAGACATTTTTCAACATCTTCTGTGAAAGCTAGAGGCCAAGTTCCTAAACTCAGCACTGTCTTAATCAATGCCATTGATGAACTCTGCGATGCGCTGAGTTTATCAACTTCTCCAAAATTCCAAATTATGTTTTCATTATGATTATATTTATTTGACTATGGATTTAACAATGAATGTTTTTTTTTTCATCCAAAAGTATAGATAATTTTGTAGTTTTTAGTTTTATACGTAGCTTGTTTAGGTCTGTGAAACAGTTTGTAATATTTATGTGTACATTTTTCTTATCTTTTATAACATCTTCATTGACATACTTATTTTACTTAAATTACATATTTATTGACAAAATTATTTGTAAATAATGTATCTTTTGTTCTGTAACAAGTTTACAATATCGAGGAAAGATTAAAATTTGTATACATTCATTTTGTCTTTGAAGTTTTTTTTTAGATTAAAATCAGTTTCATTTTGGCTATAAGTGTTTGAACAAGGATAAAAAGCCGGATATTGTATAAGACAGACGCATAACAGCAAAGATATCGTATCGATGTTTATTGCAACATTGTTGCTATGGTTACACCGTCGGAGTGTTAAATAAAAAAAAAAGTCAACTTATCATTTATTTATATATTGACTTAGCGATTAATATTTATAAGACGACTTCGATTTGCAAACTGATAAAGTAAGGTTCCAACTTGGCCGAAAGTGATTTGAATACAATGACTAAAAAATAAATCGATTTACGCCATGTTTAATATTGATTTCATTGTATTGTTGTCGATAGTTAATTAGTCGATTAAAAGTTGTTATACGCTTGTATTATACAATTAACATTGGAACTATTATTCATGAGCGAATTAATTACTAGATAGTATGATAAGAGTTTTTTGTAATGCCAGATTATTAATCTAAGCAATATCAAGGCTGATGAGTAAGTTTTTTTTTGAGTGGCTGATTGGATGAGACAGTGGAAAGAAATATTATTGTATGTGGGTTTTTAATCGTATTGCAATACAAAAAAAGCCTCGTTCACATGGTCTATGGTTTTTTAAAAGCTATACTGGTTTTTCCCGTTTACGGGGAGAGGGCGGGGAATTATGTCAGTGTGAAAAGTCCTCCGGAACAGGGATTATAACTCACAATTATTTTGGATCTAATAAACTTCGGTTTCTTAATCATTTGGTTTCCGGACAATGTGTGTTTTACACATGCATTACTCCGCTCAGCCACTCCGCCCCCGCTCACGTTCTGTGGCTTGTCGAGCAAAGCCTGTGGCTTTCCTTTTTTTTTAAACAAAGCTAGAGAGCAATTTTCCGAATTCCTGGTGTCTTTACAATGCCCCCCTTAGTCCAGTTAAAGCTCCGTTTGATCATGTTATCCAGATATTCTCTATCCCGCTAGCCAACCGTATTTCCTCAATACCTTTCCACTCTGGTTAGAATAGGTGTCGTATTACTTCTAGAACAACCTTCTGTGTAACAGAAAATACGGTGTTGGTGCATCGAGAAAAAAATGATATGTTCAGTTTTACTAGTCTTTAGTAAATTATAATTTCCATTGATCGATGTTGGTTAGATAATCGATACCTCGCCACATGTATTGAATAATCAATAACATTAATTTTTATTTTACAAAATTGCAGAACTTTAAAGAACCCCCTCGAGTTACCCTGATGTCACCCCCCGCTGGCTCCCGATTTCGTCCTTGCAGAGACCACACCCCCGGCTCTAAATGTCATCCGGACCTGTTCGCCGGCGGACTACTTTTGCTCCAGACACCTTTCGCTCTCCAATATCTCCTTGCAAAGGTCGCCGCTCTTCGGGCTGGTCCGGCCATTTCTCTAACGGTACTCCGGCGGCCGATTGATAAATCGCCAGCCCGATCTACCGACCCGCGGGGTACGGACTCAGGTAAGCTGCTGGACGGCCAGCCGTCGTAGAAATGGAAATGGATACGGGCGGGCTCTCCAATCGATTATATTCTGGTATGCGGATCGGATATCATAGTGAACTTTCTAGAAGTTAATTGCCACAACAGTTGTGTTTTAGCCGTAAAAGGTAATTGATAAGGTATTAATAACAATAATGTGAAAGGCTGTGTATGTTATGTCCTTTCATTGTTACAGTTCGATAACTTACGTATATATCGAGTTTAAAGAAGGAATGTGGATATTGAACAATGATATCAATAGGTATTGGGTCTATAATATTGGGTATATAATATAAAATATTGGTATTGGGTATATAATATAAAATATTGAAGTATGAACATACATCAGAATAAATATAGATATTTCATATTACAATGTTTTAAATTTGAAAGAAAGGGGACAATATAAACCTGAACTTGAAATAAAAATTTTTAGCTAATCTGTTTTAGCATGACTGGAATATTTGTTTTAAATTTGTTAATGTTATTTGGGGATTAGATCTTTTTCTTTGCAATTTTACAACCAAAGATTTTACAGACCTTTTATAAATAAAAAATAAAAATAATTGTCTGTTGATCTCGCTAAAAAGTTGATCTGAAAAATAACTCTTTCCTATCTACTCAACGACATATTAAAATATCAACTTATTAACTTTAAGTAAATTATAACTCTAATTAATGCCCTATTACTGTTAGTTTTTCATTTAATATAAATTTTTCTGAGAACATAAATAATTAAAACTATAACTTTTACTATAAATCTAGAATAACTATATCACAAAAAGGTTCGTAAAACTTTTATTTAAAAAAGTTTGTTCTTAAAAAGTTTCACAACGAATATGGAAATGGAACTTTTTAAAAAAAGTTCTATAAACGTTTTTAATCTCTGATATTAACATTGAATTGAGATATTAGATTTGTAATAGCATCAATTAAATATTTATGTATTACATATCACAAAAATATCAATTCATTACGTTCAACAATTTTTCACAAAAAAACAAAAACATATTTACTAGTAACTTGAAGAAAAATTACATTGAAAACAAAAATGTAATATATGTTCAATTTATTATTTATACATAAATTAAAAAAAAAAATAGTAACGGTTGAAAGAATATCAATATTTAATGAATTTCTCCAATCCTATAAAAGTAATAATAATTTAATTTTAAAACGAGTTAAAACTATGAAATGGACTACATTTGCATCATAAACGAAAAAAAAAAACTCAAGAAAAAAAAATCAATCTAATATTTCTGGAGTATTGTGCTTTTGCTTACTTTATAATCATATTAAATTTGTTTAATGCTTTTTTTCGTTAATCAAACCTTAAATCGACCATTTTTATAAGAATGCCATAATTTGTTGAATCGATATTTTATATTAACCTTGGCATGAAGGTTCCTGGGAAATAAATATTCTTGAAAGATTACAATTTTCTGTTATTTTTGGTTTATTATTTTCAATAAACCACAATGAATCATTGTATTGTGATCAAACAAAATTCAAAAACTTAATCCCCTCTCAAAATTTGACGTTTCATTATACGTAGAATTCGAAAAACGAATAAAATTTATTTAGTTCGTCCGCCTTCCGCGCATTTTCTCCGAAACTACTGGACCGATTTTTTTAAAATTTGGTTTTAGAATTAGAGGTCACCCGATGATGATCCTTCTTCATCAACATTTCTATTCGCCTTTTCCTTTCAATTTTTTACTAATAGCGATAAGAGTTATGAAGGTTATCGATGACCAAAGAAATATTTTTAAGGTATTCCATTTCAGTACCGCCTTATCTGTTTATTCAAGCTTAAAATTTTTCATATAAAATTTTACGCCTTTTATCGGTCCAACGTTTCTTTGACACTTAATCATTTATCATATATCACCCGAGAACTCCCATATTTTCTTTATTTTATTGTTTTACACAATGATAACATTTCTAAAAGGAAAATAGAAAAAAAAAATTAATATGTAAGTGCATGGAGTGATTCTTTGGCAAAGGTTAAATAAAGAGAGAATGAGAAATAACGTTTTTTGTGTAATTTTCCAGTCCACTTAAAAATATTGGAATTAATCTAGAACCTTAACCTTGGAATTAACCAAATTAACCTTGAATTTTAATTTTATAAAAGGCGCATGTTAGTATAGAAATTAAATATTTTTCTTGTTTTGGTCAGTTTTGGAACATTGATTACCTGGTATCTACACCCACTCAATGTTAATAAAGCCTTCAATTTTAAAAATAACAAACAATAAGTTAAACGCGAAAAATTAAATGAAACACCATAGTTAAATTGAATTGTCACCTTAAAACGTATTTTTGAGTATTGTTATGAATTCCCATAATAAGGCAGTAGGTGCGTATTTTTATATTTATATTAATCCAAACTAATTGAAAATATAAAGACATATTTAGAAATCTATGTCGGATAGTATGATAATAATATACAATTGTATAATTAATATGATTATTATAATGTTGGTGAGATAATATTGTATTGAAGAGCACTAGGAAGACGACTCCATGCCGCGGATATGAATCAACTTGGAAACATTCAACCTTGGCATTTGGTCTCTCTGCTAGTTACTGATGAAATCCAATCTTAAAGGATTCACACGGCATATATTAATATTAATTATATTATTAGTATTAATTTTCAACTATATATGCGGTATACACAATCGTCTATAATGTATTAGGCAATATTAATTTGGAATTATTTTGCAAGAATCACAACAGTTAGAAAACCAAATAAAACTCATTTTATGCCAGATCGAGCATTTTCCTAATTTAATCTTTTATATTATGTCATTAGGGATAAAATAAACTCTGTTGTGTGATGCTCGCACCAGTTCTTTCCTTTTTATTTCTAGTCCACGCCTATTGCCCGTTTATTGGTAAACGAGGAGTTGGCACGGATGCCGGAAGCCTTTGTCGAGGCTGAATAGAGCTAACATCCTGTAGCCGTAGCCCGGGCTGCATCTCAAGGCGCCCCCCTCGGCTCTCTGGGAATTCCCCCGGTGAAAGCGTGCTCTGGGAGCTCTGCAGTCTGCGGGGGGAGTGACCTGTGCCGACTGTTACTGTTCAGTCCTCGCTCCATAGTACCTCCGCAATAATATAGGTTACAATGTACCTATTACCGCTTCCAAGGAACCTATATGGGGGGGGGGCGCAAGCAGAAGGGTGATAGCAGACCAAGAGTTACAAAAAGGTTATATAAACAATGGGCCAATTTTAAGCAGAAAATTAATAAATCAACATTTTGTGTCTTTTAGAGTAAGTCATGTTTTTGTTTTTATTAGAAAGCTAGAATTAATGAATTATTTAATTTAAGTAATTAAAAATTGCTTCACTCTAAACTAGACTAAATTTATGGAGAGAAGAATAGTTGGGGTGATCAGTCAAATAAGAAGGCAAAATAAATAAATGATACTATTTATTTTGACATTAGCCGACGCTTCGACCTGAAGTTCAGGCCATCATCAGGGCTAAGAAAAGAACCAGATAACAAGGTATGAGAAACATAAGTAGTGTAGGTAAAAAAAAAAATTAAAGTAAAATTCAGTTGTTAGAATAATGACAATAGTAAGAACAAAGAGATAAATGATAATAAGCGGTACAAAGCGTTGAATGATGAAATAAACATAATGAAAAAAAAAAAAGAAAAAGCTGTCATAAATATTAAAATGGGAATCTTAGAATAAAATATAAAAACAGAAAAATATGAAGTTATATTAGAAATGGAAATAAACAGTAAAATCAAGATATTGTGAATAGAATAGTTAGATAGAAAATTGACAACGTATAATATAATACAGAGTTAAAACAGAGCAGAGGGATGAAAGGAAGGAGGAAGGAAACTGAGGAGGTTGAAATAAGAAAGAAAAATAAAAATAAAGAGAAGGCCCACCTAATTACGGAGATGTAAATCTACGCAATGAGGGTGTTAGTCAGGGTGGGGGTGGAGAGAAGGGATGTGTAGTGGCGTCATCTCCAACGGTTATCTGACGAAGTTTGAACTAAAGTACCGGAAGCGTAAATAAGGACGAGAGATATATTCATAAATGTTATGGACAATTAAACAAAAGTTGATAGAAAGAGGCAATAAAATAGTTTAATATAAAATAAATTTATAATAAATAAATTATAAATAAATAATTTATAGATTATAAATAAATTTATAATAAAATAGACTAAATTTACTTTGAATGAAAGCAAAATTTGTCATTGTTAAAACCATTTCAGTATATTTACGCAATTATGTTTCCAATGAAAAGGGTCCAACACTTTTCAATATTTACTGTTCGGACATCCCACAACATTCCGAAACACTGTTGGCTACATTTGCTGGCAATATTAACATCTAACAAGGATGCAGCTAAGGCTTCTCAGGTTCTTCAAGAACACCTGGACGACATAGCTTGTTGGGCTAAAAGGTGGAGGATAAAAATTAACGAGTCTAAGAGCCAATTTGTTTCATTTACACTTAAACATGACTCTTGTCATGCAGTGTTCTTTAATAACATCGCTCTACCACTTTCAAAAACTGTACGATATTTGTGTCTTCACTTGGACGAACGACTTACATGGATATACCACATAAAACAAAAAAGAAAAGAACTTAATCGGTGATACAGACTTCTTTCTAGGTTACATGACAGACGTTCTAAATTATCTGTGACTAATAAATTAACTATTTACAAAGTCCTCATGAAAGCACTTTGGACATATGGAATCGAACTATAGGGAACAGCAAAGAAATCAATTATAATAATCATCTAGTCATTCCAGTCAAAAGTCGTTCGGAAAATTTTAGAAGCACCCTTTTATCTTTCAAACCTTACGCTACACACTGACCTTAACATTCCTTTTATCACGGAAACTGCCACTGACTGCTTTAATAATTTTCATGACAGACTGACTCTAAATTCCAATCCAATTACTCAAGCTCTATCGACTGCTACAAATCCATATAGTCCGCCCACAAGACTGCTGAAGCGCTGGCCAAGAGACTTATTGCGTTGAGCTACTTGCTGTTTATCTTTTTTTGTATGTTATTATGTTATCTTATTTTCAATTTACCAGTTTTTTTTATTATCACTATTCTGTTTTTTTATGCTATTATTTATTCTCTTTAATATCACATTTGCTGAATACCGAGGTTGATAGCAAATTTATTGTGAGCTAGGAATATGTGTAACTTAAAAAAAAAAAAAAAAAATGTTTATTATAATCAATGCCAGATCATGAAAAAAATAGAATTAAAAGTTTTGCAACAATTAATTTTTTACAGGATTAAAAATAATTTTTCTACATGGATGAATCTGAAGTCTTTGCCTAGTAAAAATCAACTTTATTAATATGGACTTAACGGTTATTAAAAGAAGAAGTTTATCTAAAAGTGGGTTAGCTGTAGTATAGCTAGATGATGATAAAACATTTTTTGTAAACAGAATTTAGCTTAGTTTAGCATTTGATGCCTATTTGCACCCACAGCATTTGATGCCCTGTATAAGGATCCGATCAATTGATTGGAGCAGCAAAAAAAAATATATATATGTATATATATATTTGTTCACTACATTGCATATATCTATTAATATTTTATACATTTAGGTTGTTATGCGTACAGTTGTCCTTCAAACTCCATTCCAGGCGCAGGCTTTGGGGTGGCAACTGGGAGGGGTTGAGAGAGGGACGATCGGCCCCTTGTTTGATTTGGTCTATATTATATAACTTCGTTATTTGGACATGTTAGGGGTGGAGGCCACTCCAAATGACCCAATATTTTTATAGGCCATATTTTTCCGATTTTGTGATCAAATTATCGTGCGATTCAAGTGGAAAGTAAATGGTTGACAAGAATTTTTAATACCTAATTAAATTGACAAAGTTTGTCGCTCTCTAGATTTAAAACGCCCAATTCCGTTGATTTTCGTAAATAAAAATGTAACGATGAGATGAATTCAGGAAGTTTTAGGCGGATGTTAATAATTTGATAATAGGAGGCCTGTTCCATGGACAATTATTTGCTATTAAACATGTATATTCTACACGAAAGCTTCGTTCGTATGTTTACTTGGTATAGTTTAGCTTGAAATTTTGTAGTATCAATAAAGTGTATTTAATGGTAGATATCACTTAACAATGTTTCATTAATAAAGAACCAATAGAACGTGCCGCACAATCAAAATTGAAACCTTAAAATACTGAAAAGGCTGCTAATAAATTCTGGCTATTACAACACTTACTTGACAAACGCTCTAAACTTCCAACATTCCTCAAAAACCTCAAATACGCTTTCATCATATGACCCGTTTGTACCTATGGAATAGAGCTTTGGGGCTCCACAAAACCATCAAATTCTTCCCATATCCAATCTTTACAATCCAAAATCCTCCTTAAAAGCCTTAATGCTCCTTATTATGTCACAAATAAAATTATTCATACAGATCTCAACATTCCCTTTGTTGAAGACTTGGCCCGAACCAGATATTCTCCTTTTAATAACATACTCTTTGGTCACTCCAATCCTCTAATTTGTAACCTTTCATCCAACACAATTCCTGACAACCCTCCGAGGCGTCTAAATTAATTTAATTTTTAAGTGCTACCAATGGGTAATTCCTTTGAAAGTTTTTATCATGTTTTAGTAGATTTACTTATTGTATCTCTATACAGTGATAAATATCAATTAATGAATAAAAAACAAAAAGAAAACCTTAAAATAAATCGGAGAAGGAGATGGTTTGGGGTGGCGGTAATTAAAAAAAAATAAAATGGCGAAAAACTATTTTATTATCCTTTTTTAAACGATTATGTATTATATTATATTCTAATCGAGCAAGGGATCCCAAAAAAGTTAGTGAATTTAGTTAGGATGTACTTGACGGAAACACTCAATAAAGTTAAAATCGGTTATTAGTTATCCGGGAAATTTGAAGTCCGTTCGGGCTTAAAACAAGATGATTCTCTTTCACCTGTCCTATTTAATTTGCCATTAGAGAGGTGATATATACCGAAAAAGGTTTGAAACTGGGTGGAATAATATCCGTGCTTGGGTATGCTAATGATTTGGTACTGTTAAGCAAAGACATGGAAACAATAAAACTATATACAACAACGTTGATGGAAGCTGGTATAGACCTAGAACTCGAGATAAATTCGGATAAGACAAAATATATGGTTAGATGCAAATACAGCGACAATTTAGATTATATCGATATAGAAGGAAATGCGTTTGAACACGTACAGAATTTTAGGTATCTAGGATATATATTAACTAGAAAAACGAAATTGAAGAGGGTATTAAGGTTGGGCTGAAAGCAGGAAATGCTTGTTACTTTTCTTTGTTCTTTCCCAAAACTTTTAGAATATACAAAACCATTATCAAACCTACGGTTCTTTATGGATGCGGAATGTGGCCGCTTACATTAAGGGATGAGTAACGTATTAAGGTTTTTGAAAATAAAGTATTGCGCAGAAAATTCGGACCGAAAAATGACGAGTCAACCGGAGAATTTAAGCGGTGACACAATGCTGAATTGCGTGAACTGTAATATAATTGAGGTGATTAAGTTGAGGCGAATAAAATGGGCATGTAAAATCGCTGGACTTAAGTTAATATGCGTTGTACCGACTGGTAAGCGTCCGAGGGGCAGACCAAAGCGAAGGTGGGTAGATTGCTTTAAGGCTGATTTAACGGGGTTGGGTTTAGACGGAGCCCGGTTGATGCAAGAATGTAGGCATTGATTGGTGGTATCGGCATCGAACCTTCGGGTTCGCTAAGCCCTACTATTTATGTACTATATTATATCCTTCCTCAATATGATACAACGGTCAACCATTAAGTGTTCAATATGATACTTACAATAAATCTTTTGAAGGAACTTAATGACAGCCTAAGTGAGGAGAAAGTTTTAAAGTTAAATGACAACTAAGTATGTTACTTAAGTCCGGTTTAAATTAGTCTTAATCATAAGTGAAGGAGCCTTTGGGGAAAATGGTGGCTATTTAATATAGAGATACTGTCCCGTAGGAGAAATACCTGTGGGGCCGGGCGGACTCGACACTATCAAGGGGTTACCTCATAAATCCAGTCCTGCCGCTTTGGTGAAGTAATTTCGAAACCGGTCTGTCCAAGAAATTTTAGGTTCCCAGCTCCTGCCTGTCACCTTGACATTTTTTACTTAAATATCTGAGCCAATTCGAGTCTTCCTCTTTGAGACATTTGCTTAAAATAATTGATCAATTTTCATAAATTCATATATAATGTTTTTTGAAACTTGGTCCAACATTTATAAAGAAATTGTTTAATGAAGATCATTTCATTTATAACGACTTAATTGAAAAATAATGAGGTGTCGAAAGAAAGGTATCGTTCCGCAAAAGATGATATTCATATGAATTTTTATGATATAATATGACTATGGACGCACTCATAGTCGCAGATTTCAGGATGGGAGAGGGGAAGCGACCACTCCATCAATAAAAAATATATATATTAATAACCAATAATTTGAAGAAAAAAAAAATGATCTCCATGAATGAATAAAGTATGTAAACTGAAATCGTTTAACTGAAATATCGATTATGGCTAGGCCGAGAAGTACGTACGCCAGTATTTTGCCACGAATAAAATATTCCAATTATTTAAATTAAACAATATATGTATAAACTAACGAATCAAAATATTTGTAAGTTTTTAACACTACTCATTTTATGCAAAAAAAATTCTAGAAATGAACCATGTTGTGAAGGCTATGTTGTGATACATATATAAAATCGTTAGAGCCGTTTTCGAGAAGATCGTAAAAATATTTATCACTGTTGATATAAAGTGGCACTTCCGGTTACCTAATTTTAACAAAGTTGTCACATCACGTACAACCTTAAATACACAATTCCGAAGCGTCTGAAAAGAAGATGACCCCGTGATCTCCCAATGTTGACATAATATTAGAGTGCTACCAGTTTCTCAACTAGTGTTTCATGTCATTATATCCATTGTACAGATTTACTAGATATATTTTTTTTATACAGTTGTAAATATCATAATAAATAATAAAAAAAAAGTGATAATTTCTGTTTTCCGAATAATTACTATAATAACCATTGAATAAACATTTTCATCCTATAATTAACATTTTCATTGAATCAAACCTATTTTTTAGATTTTATTAATATAAAAAAGGAATAGGTTTAATTTAAATAAGAAATTAGGAGCTATTATAATTATTTTTCTGAAATCAGAAATTTATATATTATTTCTCAAATATATATCCCTTTTCCGATGAATCGTAATCTTGATTCCTAATTTTATACTTGGACTTAAATAAAAGTGAATGTAAAAGTGGGAGGTTTCAAACCGTATGATGGTGCCGTCTCAACGAATCGAGACGTTACAAATTAATTTATAATTTGGGAATAACTCGGAAAGGACACAATTTTTGTGCCATTATTGCTCATTATGTATGAGTATTTGAAATCTTACTAAATTCCCTACAGAACGTAAAAAAAAAAAAAAATCATTTATTCTATATTGCTATAAATATAGTCATCCAATAAACATTTTTGAAATATTTGTTATTATACTTCATTTTAAATAAGATATTATCTATGTACAAGCTATTAGATGTTTATCATTTTGAAAAATATCTTGATTATGACAAAAAAAAATTTTTTTTTTCTGTACATACTGACTGCTAGGTCAAAACGTACCTTCCAGAGAGCTAAATTCGAAGTATTTAGCCTCCATCAGACCTTGAAAGGCAATGTTTAGGAGCTTTTGTAAATTTAGGAATAATATTATAATTACAAATTAAATGAAATTAGCAAGGGTTAAGCTATGGATAGATATAGATTATTATATTTATAAACTGATAACTTACTAAATGAACGTATCAAATCATTGCATAGCAACATTACTGAATGGACTTCCAAATATAAGGTTTGTGCGAAGTATTCCCACGGGTCAGCTAGTCTTATTTAATTTTCAAATAAAATATAATGAATTAGTCTGATAAGTTCATTTCAGATATAAGAATTTTTTTCTATTTTCTATTTAAACGTATTATACTTATTGCTCATAAATCTTAAATTAAAGAAGTGTGAATGGTAAAAATAGAAGGTTCTACGTGAGCTGCTTATTGTTAGTGGAATATAAAATTGAATTCTTTCGAGGATAGACGGGGAGCATTGGATGCTATTGTCGAGGCGTTGGTAATGGGCTACGATTGTTGGATCTCGATTGTCAACCAGTTCAGAGAATTGTATTCAGTTTGGAGCGAGTACCGATTCTCTGGCCCTTTATTACTCTTTGTAGTCGAAGGAAACCAGCTTATAACTTATCGATTCTCTCATAGCTCATCGATAGTTATATTATGCGACTGCTTATGATAAAAATCTTCTACGGTACATAACACAACCTTCAATTACCGCCCTACTTTTTCTTCGTATTCTTTCGAACAAAATGTACAAAATTTGATTATTGTTCACTCCACTTTTTATCAACAAGTAGAATATGTAAACATAAATAAATAAACATGAGATAAGTATATTTTTCATTCTTGTTGGGGGGCGTTGGACCCTCTTTTCCCCCCCCAAAAAAAAATATTTGGAAGTTTATATTACATATAACAATTATTTGTGGCAATTAACATAATTATTGTTGAACGAACAATATAATACTTATACCCCTCCCCTCGAAGTCTGCGCGTGCCTATCCAAGATAAATTATAATGTTAGTATGCAAAATTGGAATCGGAAATTTGTTTGTAAATATAGTCTGTCGTATATAAATGTCTTTTTGGGTATAAAATTAGCTAAGTACAAAACGCTCAAAAAGAAAAATATGAGAGAGAAATTCATACATTCAGAGTTTGGTTGATTTTAAAATTCAGACCAATTTTCTTAGGTACGTTTTTGTAATAAATATTTATATCTTAATAGTTAGGTGTTTTTTTTTTACCTTTCTAATGTCAGTGTTATTAAGTTTTATAGGATCTAGTCGTTATTAATTTAATTTTAATTTTCTTTAGAAATAGAAATAGAAAATGACTTTATTCTGGGACAAAGTCGCTTTAGAATAACAAAATAGTACAAAATGAAAAGACTACATATGCCCTAAATAAAACAATAACAAAAAAAAGTAAAGTGTTATGTTTTCTTTTGTTTTTGTTTTTTATTGTTAAGCAATTAAATTATTTTTTTATTTAATCCCACCTGTTTGATATGATTAATCAGGAAAAATAAATAAATGTTTAAAAATAGATTATAAGAAAACAATTATTATCAGTTTAATTGATTTTTAAAATTTGGTTTGGTTTGATTCAATTTTTTTGGATGGCTTTCTAATGTGGGAAAATACAATCTTGTTCCATTTTTTTCTTTTTCCCCTCATTCGTTTGCTAAAAATAATTTACGCTTTTACCCAAAATATTCATTTAATTTATAAAATAGTGTAATTTCGCATTATTACATACGCATTTTTTTAAAACTTAAATCTTGTATATTTCTCCTTTAGAATCCTGTTAGATGTGGTTAGCCAAGTTCATTTGGATCCACCCTCTATGCAACTGGAGAAAGGAGGTCGCTGATCGTCCAATGGAATGCCGGCAACTCTAGTCCTCTGATCCTCTACAAAAAAAAAAAAAAAGGATTTGCGAAAGAGTAGCAGCTCTCTTGCTTAGCCCATCCTGGGCCATCCAGTCCCTCCAGCATTTTAGAATGTCCTTTCTGATAATTAATCATGGGTTTCTTCTGGAAAGGTCTCATATTGACATTCAGCCGCTGGAGAAGTGGTATAATCACAGCTTGCCATAACTGCACAATTCTACAACCATAACTGTGTAATCAGTAATTAGTTAAAGGTTAATCAATAAGCAGGTGTATTCTATCCGACGACTTGCCAACCTTCCTGGGCAACCTTGGAAGAAATTCTATCGAACCTTATCCAGTGAATGTTAATTAGAAAAGTGAAATTGATTTCGATCTTAGGAATCGATTATTTATGCTCCTAGCGTAATATGTTTTATTAATATTCCTTCCCGTTATTCCTATTTTGAAATGAAGCGTGGTAATATAAGCTAAATATACTTCATCAAATTATTATATATTGACTTCTCCTAACTTATCCTTCCACCTCAAATTAACAATTTACAAGAGCATTCTAAGACCAGCATTTCTTTATGGAACTCCTAACTAACATATCACCGGCATCAGTGAAGAAGCTCCATAAGACATAAAAATAATAAGACACATGACTTAACAGAAATCACGTATCAAATTCTTTGATAGCCTTAAACACTCGACAAATCCACTTTTTAAAACACTTACTCCACTTATTCACTAACCTATGAGATGGCAGACATGTATTAAAAACCCCATCCTGCTCTTAAAATGCATTCTGTGCAGTACAAGAGGTCATATTTAAGCCTCGTACTACCACTCTGTTTTCAACACCACATCATACAGGGTTAAGAAAAAAAAAATCAAATTATTAACATCGTTCATGAATGGCTTTACCTCATCGTAACCTACAACATTTCATTTGCAAAAATCTCTCAGGTATGGGATTTTTTCTCATTAATTTAATGAGGTACTGTAAAGTCATGAATATCCATTTGCTTTCCAATCGCATCGTTAAAATAAATTGATGAAATAATCGAGAAAAAGGTGACCTGTACAAATATTGGGCCGTTTGACCTAGATAACTTCGTTATTTTGTCATGTATTAGGCCACATTTTTTGTGATAAGATTATCTTATGGTTCAAGTGGAAAGTAAATGGGTGCTCATGGGTTTTTAGTATCTTATTCGATTTAATGAGAAAAAGCCATATTTCTTAGAATTTTGGTAAATATCAAAATTGTAGGTTACGATAAAATGAAGTCATTCACGAAGTTTTAAACAGATATCAATAATTTGATAAAAGGAGGTCTGTACCGCGGACTCGGATATGTGTTGAATTAATATCGCGATGTGTGTTTTTCTTTTTTTTTTTTGTTTTGTTTCCTAACTAGTATTCCTTGGCACCATCTATGTATGCCGTATTACCGATTTTTTAATGTTAATATATTTTTACGTAAATTTGAGACACACTTTAAGGATAAATAGACTTACTTTAATGTTGTTAATGGCTCGCTAAAAATTTATATTAAAGTCAGAACGTTAGTTAATAATTGACCAGTGTTTCCTGGTTGGGGAAGTGCTAATTCCTGTAAACTTAGTGCTAATTCCATCAATGGAATTCAACACTAGATTGAGTCCAACAGCTATTCACGATGATTTTGTATAATTTGTAAACGACTTTCTCGATTTTATCAGAAGGACACTGGTGAAAAGAAATAAACATACGAGAACATTAAAAATATCTACTACCAACTAAATTTATGTTAATTTCAAAAAAGAAATAAACATAAACTAGTTGGCTCATGGGAATAATTCCCAAAGAATATTCTAATTATAAGATCAGTGAACAAATGGCGAAATGATTAGAGAATTAAATAATTCAACGAATCATTAGATAAAGGAATCAGTTCATAATTTTTTCGGTAATTATAATCCACCAAGGAAAAGAAAATTATTTTAAAACTTCATTCATGTCTTAAACAAAAAAAATTAAGAATTAAAATCACTTATGTCTCAGCTGTTAATGGTCTGAATTCCATGTTTATTTTTATGGTAATTTATTTATCTTTCAAACAATTATCAGCTATCGACAAATTTCCTTCTTAAAGGGCGTTTTAAATTGCTCCTGGAAGAACTTCTTGATCCTTGATAGTCAGACCGCAGAATCATTGCAGTGGAGGTCCGGTCTATTATTGTTCGGTGGGTGGGGATAATTATAGTTGATAAAGGCAGCGATAGTGTTCCACAGCAACCTCTTCTCCAGGTTGATTATAATTAGTGGTTGTCCACTTAAACAATGGCTTCTTTAATTGCCTGCCTCTGGACTGTTAGCTACTTACGTGTTATTCCGTCGACCATATGCTCTTGAACAATATAACTTATTCTGAAATTTCTGATATTTATAAATTTAAATTATGTTTAATTGATAATACTCCATTAAAAGAAATGTTAAATATGTAGAAGACAAATTAGGGAACAGAAGATTATAGATTAGTTTACTAAAAACAGTAAGAATATATCATATGATATGTAATAAAAAACCGTAAAATATGGAATAAAAAAACGCAATTCTTTACTACATAGAATATACAGCAAAAAACATTCTAATATGTGATAAGACTGCTTAAGTATTGAAATATACTAATGTGCCTACAAAAAATGCTGAACTTAGGAAATAATTACTTTCACCCCCAAATTGTCAAAATAACGAAATTATGTAGGCCAAACGGTCCAAAATTTTTGTAGGCTTCCTTTTTTATCAATTTTGTGGTCAAATTATCGTACGATCCAAGGGGAAAGCAAATGGGCATTTACTAGTTTTTAGTACTTAAATAAATAAACAAAATTTGTAGATCTCCAGATTGAAAACGCTCCAATTCTAAGAATTTTCGTAAATAAAATATTTGTAGGTTACGATGAGATATTTGCGAAGTTTCAGGCGGATGTTAATAATATTATAAAAAGGGGTCTATACCACGGACTACATTTATCGCACTAAGATTAAAATTGTTGAAGCCCGATTTATCGATTACCATTTTAAGATATTTAAAAAAAAAAAAGATGATATATATCAATATATTTTTTCTATGTCTAATTCACTACTAAAGGTGTAGGTTCACCAAATTTTCTAAGGCAACGTTTTAATGTTATTTAATGTTGTGATTCAATTATTTAATGGTTAAATATCATATTTTTTATTATGTATAACAATGTAACGAATTTATTATTCTTCATTTTTTTCTCGCTCAATGACATCGAGATAAAATTACGTGACGTGGTTTTGCCAGTTATCAGTTATGTAATGGTCGATAAGGAATGTTGATAAAGAAATTACTTGTGATTGTTAAGGATTTACTTAGGAATTTAATTAGTGTATTAATTTTTGAACATTAATTTAGAGTTTAGCTTACCCTGAGTGGGATATTTCTCCTTGAAAAAGAATATCTACGTTAAAAAATGAAGGTTATGTGCATTTACTACTGTTTGATGGGAATAACAGTTTATGGAATTACTCTTGGGTATTCCTGAAGTATATGGCTGTTATTTTTAATGTGTTTATTATTTAAATGAGGTCAAACTTTTCTATCTATCACAGGACTTGTACATCAGCAAATTTGATGTTGCGGTGATTATGGCATGCCAGAAATGTGCGGAAGTACAAAATACTCAGCAGAAAATTATGTTATTATAATAATTCATTAAAACGATCTCTCGTCCTGCTCCTTTTTAGTCTTCCCCTTATGTTGATGATGTCCATAAGCGAGCATGCCGTCAGTCGTAACAATACTTTTTATCAATCAGTTGGTATGCTCGTAAATTTTATCTTAGTCGCAAGATAAAGAACTCGTATGTATTGCCTGTTGGTTGTTGTAAACTAGAATATAGAGTTTTATCATTGATATGTCAGAAGTCACTAATTATAAAATTTTAAATTGGAAATATTATATTTCTTGCAAGTATGTATTGTATTTTAATCCCTGCCGAAATTTTTTAAACTGTATAATCTTATGGAATTAGTAGTTATGTATATGTAATTCTATTATGCCTCTATTAGATCCAATATGCTTGTTAATATTTTACTTTAATGAGGATAACGGCTCTCTATAATGAAGGAAGCCAGAACTTTACTAATATTGACGATTGTTTCCTGTTTCTTTTCAATTTCTTGGGCAAGTCCTTCAACTCAGCGCTTATTCCATCAATAGAACACCCGTTTGAGTCCAGCAGCAATGTACGGGGATTTTTCCTGAGTTTGGAAACGACCTTCTCGATTTTATCGGAAGGGCACTCATGGAAAATAATGATAGGGGAGGGGGAGGGGATGGAATACCTAGTTTTATAATCATATCCTTTTCCTTGGTCAGTTACAACAACCGAAAAAATAGTTAATGTTTCGTTCATGATACATCGAGTCACTTATTTCTCTATTAATTTGCCATATGTTTACTGACCAATATTCTTTGAAGATTATTCGCAAGGCCCAACTAATTCATATTTATTTCTGTTGTTGAAAATTTAGCATTGTATTTTTTTCGGTAATTGTAACCCACCAAGGAAAAGAAAATTATTAAGTGCTTCATTCATGTTTTAAACCAAAATGTTTACGAATTGCAATAACTTATAACTCAGCTATTAATAGTCCGAATTTCATGATTTTAATTTTTTATTTTTTTTGCCGTGGTTTAGTGGTGCAATCTACAAAAAATGTATATTTTTTGAGTTATTCTCAAATAAAGTTTCTTTTCCTTTGTCTCTGAAATTCTGGAGGGATGTGTCTATTTTTCTCACCTGAAGAAGATCTTCAAAACGAGGCATCTATCATCCGATTTGATGAAGAATTGGTATACCGACAAATATAAATAAAAAATCATCACAACATAAATAAAAAAAAAAAAGGTAGTCTACAAAAATATTGTGCCGTTTTTCCTATATTCTATATACATTTATATTTCATTGTGGGTATTTTTATTTTATAAGTACCCTCATATATTCTAATTTTAATATTTATATCGCTGTAATCTATACAATTAAATAATAAATAAATAATAAGTACAATAGCATTTATGAAAACCACATATGTATATTTATATAATATTGTCCGTATTATATTAATCTCATGAAATTTCTCCTTTAGTTATTTATCAAGTTCTTTCATATTTTATATTTAACCATTTTTCATATTAAAATTTGATTTGGAATGGTCAATTTTTTCAAATAAATAAAATTAAAGGTAATGAAGAGAAGAATAGTTGGGGTGCTCAGTCAAAAAGGAAGGCAAAAAATAAATTATAATATTTATTTCTTACTGTAACTATAATATTTATAAACTATAACTATAAATAAACTATAATATTTATTTTATGTAAGAAATAAATGTTATAATTTATTTTTTGCCTTCCTTTTTGACGGAGCACCCCAACTATTCTTCTCTTCATTATCCACGACAGTCAACCAATTACCAATTTTAAAAATTAAAGGTACTTTAGAGCAAGCAAAAATTGAAATTAAATTAAATTAGCCATTTAAGCCCTGTTAGAGGACATCAATCAGAATAATAACCATTTTATTTAAATCTGCTCAATTTTACTGATATGATGAATTTAATCAAAATCGTCAAAGCTGTTTTCGTGACAATCGTAAAAATGTGTTCACTCCATTATATACAGTTCCACTTTCGGTTAGCAGATTTTGACGAAAAAGCTGCTGTAATAACGCTAGCATATGAAAACCTTAAATATGCAATTTCACTTCCGTACGACTTTTCGGTATTGAGCTGATCTGTTAACACACCCACAGTCAAGGACACTTATAATAGAGTTCAGAGAGTACATTCATACCGTATATACAGAAATATAAATAAATAAAGTAATAACAACAGAATAAGATAAAAGAACAAAAGAGAAAAGAAAAAAAAAAAATATATATATATACATATACATAAGTAAGTAAAAATGGAAATAAAAGTAAAACAAACATCTTAGATACAAACATACCTATATACACTAAATTATTTATGTGATAATAATTTGGTAAAAATGGAATAATAAAACAATGAAATTTATTTAATTTTTTTTAAACTTATATGTTTATCATTTATATACATACGCATCCCCTGTTGCTTGTTTAATTTTGGCAGAAAATAATTTAAAAATTGAAATGTTTTAGTGAAACATTCACTACTTAGTGTATTCTCGTAAACATATTTTTTGAATTGAAATTAAATTTTTTTTATAGCTTCATATTATTTATTTTAAAATGAAACTGCGAACTTCTCAGACTTATATAAAAAAAATCTGGTGCGGTGCGCGCATCACATAAATTTCACTTCTACCTTCTTAGCAGAAATAAGTATTTTCAGGCAAAGGAGAAGTGAAAATAAAAATTATAGACGTTATAATTCTTTAGATTTCATTGCGGGTATTTTTATTTGTATAAGTACCCTTATATATACAAATTTTAAAATTTATGTCGGTGTAATCTATACAATTAAATACTAATCTTTCGGGCGAGCTCGGTCTCGATCGATTACAACTATTCTCCTTTACGAATTTTTGTTTCTCCTTTAGTTAAGTATCATATTCTTTCGTATTTTATATTTAACTATCTTTCATATTTGAGATTAATGTGAAATAGTCACTTGTTTCAAATAAAAAAAAATTAAAGGTACTTTATATGAAGCTAATATTGAAAATTAGGCATTTAAGCCCTGTTAGAGAACGTCAATTGGAATAAAACCTACATTTTATTTAAAACTGCTTAATGTTACACTGATACAATGAATTTAATAAAAATCGTTACAGCCGTTTCCGATAAAATTGTAAACATGCGTTTAGCCCATTGTATAAAGTGCTACTTCCGGTCAGTTGATTTTGACGAAAAAGTTATTGTAACATCACTAGCATACAAAAATCTTAATTATGCAATTTCACACTGACACACACACACAGACCATTTTGCGGGACTTGGTTATTGGGACTCAGCCAACCTCAAAAATTGTATTTCCGTTAAAAACTGAGATTCAAAAATTTTCACAATCACAATACTTTCCTTTAATAAATATTTTATATAAAGGTAAGTGAAAGTAAAAATAGAATAATTACTGACATTACTGTAGAAATACTGAAAAATTTAATATAATCTAATGTCATTAACATGTATGTTAATGACAATAGATTATATTAAATTTTAAAATCATATTTAATTAAAATTTATGTTAATCATATTTAATTTTAATCATGTTTTAAAGAGTTAAGTTTTTTATTAATATTTGTCTTTCTTTTTTTTCTAGGTAAATGCTGCTTCCAGTAAATTACGATTGAGGTATTTTTTTAAAAATTATATAAAAGGTTTTAATATTTGTATATATTATTTTGTAAAATAATTGGAGCATATATTATCCAGGAAAACTAAACTATCCGGATATCGGTCATTGTTAAAAAAAAAAATCTTTTATGTATATTAGTTATTTTTTCGTTTCGTCATAAATTATAAATCTTGATCAGTGCTGAAAAAAAAAAATACAGAAAAAGTAAAACTATTTTTGAATTAAAATAATTGAAATTTACATAGTTAATTAGGTTTTCGTCAATGTGAAATTTATACAAATTATTCATAGTGTTATTTTGTATTGTTGCATTTGCATTTGATTGCATTTGAAAACCGTTTACTATTTGATTATCAACACTTTAAGTAAATTGTTAACTGGAACGAACGCGGATATAATGAATGCTTTTGTGATAAAGTTGGAAACACATTTCTGTAGGCTATCTATATGGGATACAGGTCTCGACGATTTTCTGTCATTGAAATTACAATTCTGCCAAAATATGCATTTATTCCGGCCTTGGGTAAGATATAATGTAAGCGGCATAGATACCGATACATGGATATTGATACCGCCCCATTATCTATGCGCACGTAGATGCAAATGCTAGAAAGGACACTAGTTCATGGACCCTGCTTTGCCGGGGCGTGGTCCACCTTCTTGACAAAGGTCAGTACCAAATGCTTTACTAATTGTGAATATTATTGCGTTTTTATTACTTTAATAAATCACTCTATGTTTCTTTATTGGCACGTGTGTAAAAGATTTATTTTCCAATATTATTACTTATAATTGCTGGAATCAATTAATTCCAAAACCCTTTCAGTTGACATTCGGATTAGATTTATTATTCGGTTTGAATAAGAGTAATTTTAAATCCATATATTTTCAGGGCTGGGATTTTTAACCTTGCAACATTTTTTAATGCTGGCATTTTGTAATGCATAAGCCAAATGCACAAGTATAAGCCAAATGCACTCTTAATTTAATTTATTCGGTACCAATTAAGTGAAATTATATAATTAAGTTTCATGATAATGGCACTTTCCCCTTAATGTCTCCTGGATCACATAACTTATTTATTGATTGCATAAATATAATCTAAACGTGTGTCTAATTCGCTTTTATTGATTCTGTTATTTAGAAGCTATTCAATTGGTTTATTCCATAAATAATTATTGAGAATACCATCAAAATCATTGTCTCTATTCTAACCATCACCAATTCATTATTGTTACAACTGTCACTAATTTATTAATTCCTATGTGGTTTTAATGATAGCTGTATATTATATCTTCAGATTTTTTTTTTGTTTATTTAAATCTAGTCCTCAAGACTTCATGAATTTTTGTTGGTCCTTAATCAATCTATTTCTTTTCTACAATTACCGTATTTGAAATATAGTACTTCAAAAGCCCCTAAAAGCGAGAAAAGTGTAATTATGATAAAATCTATAAATATATTTTTGATTATCTATATTAAATTAAAACATTCTTCTAATTATACATTGTATTTTGTCCATGAAGCATGTAAAAATACATACATACATTTTTTTTTTAAAGATGACTATATCGTCTCTTAATACAATTAAATAGTTCAATTTATTATTTTGAAAGTCCGCATGTGAACCTTCAAAGAAATGCATGAATTCGACTCATGAATCTCTCAAAAGAATCTTTCATGACCAACCGCTCAACAATGGGAGTTGGTGATTTATTGTTATCTTTTTTTATCACTTTTCCTTGTATTTCCGCTGTTTTTTTTTAATAACGAATTGTCCACCATATATTTATATATGAATAATATATAATTTACCGACGATGATGCGCTGCGTTAGGAAATATATACTGATAAAATACCTTTGTATATTGTTTAATCGGTATAGATTTTAAGGGCCGAGTTTTAGTCCATAATTGGTATAGATTCATCGTCAGTTAATGCCAGAGTACATATGAACATTTATTTTTTTGGATACACTGATGCAAATACAAGAAAATTCTCATTTTTGTAAGTCGATTAATTATGCGATATTGCAATATTTTACTAGCGCAAAAAAACATTAGGGTCAGAGTAAAATTGGTTGTAATGCTGGATGTATGGTGTTTCTTTTCATTGAAATTTATAACTTTAATATCCCTTTTTCCGTGGCGTATGCTCTGAGGCTTATCAAATTTCATACTCATAATTTTAAGATGCGGCTGTGCCTTACACATAATTATGAGTTTGTTATCGCTTATACAAATGAATATAATGCAATTTGATGTTTTATTTTGAGGTTATAATAGTTTGTTCACAATATGCATTAAAATATTTGAAAACCCCAAGAATCCTTGACTCTATTCTATAGAAATCAAGTGTATGAAGGCAGGTAGAAGAAAGAACGCTCATAAAAATATATTACAATATTGAATCAATATCGAATTTCTATAGAAAATCTTTAACCACGAAGTATTGTTTATTTAATGAAATTTACAACTCTGTACAAATACAGCTAGTAAATATGCACATATTAGAAATAATGAAATGACATGAACAGGCTTGAAGAGATACTACCTAGTGGTAGCACTCCCTAAATAATTGTAGCTTAGAAGATCACGAGGCCATCTCCTTTTCAGACGCTTAGGAGGATTATCAGGAAACGAGGAAGAGGCAAGGATGGAAACAAGGGAATTTGGATGGAACTGGAGTATATCATGAAAGGATAGATGTCTGGCTCGGGCTAAATCAGCGACACATTGTCTATTAAAGTTTTTATGAATGGTTTTATTTGTGACATGGAGTATGGATCTTTAAGGTATTTACGAAGAACTGTGGATTGTAAGGTTGTATATGATAGGAATTCGATGGTTTGGTGTAGTTCAACTCAGTATGTTCTTATATTTCTTATTATAGTTATTTAGATAAGTCTTTTGTAATTAATTGAAAGTTTAGAGCGTTTGTCTAGTAAGTGTTGGAGCAGTCGCAAAAGTATTCTATTATTTCATATTACATACTTTTTTCTTTTCTTATAGTCTCTCCTGTGGATCTGTAGAAGTATATTCATATTTGCATATATTATATATTACACTACAACAATTGTTACCATCTATTTACTTCAGTTTAGAATCTTGTTACTTAGCTTAGTTTGTTCATATTTTAATGTACTTACTGTTTATAATTTTAATAAGCTTATTCACATTGTTTATAAATTTTGTTTAAATATTATGTAACTGCCACAATTCTCTATCTTTTTGTATCTTGTCCGTTCTAGCCCTGAAGAAGACCTGCAAAGTCGGGTGGGTCGAAACGTCAGCTTTCAATAAAATTGTTTTGCCACTATTTAGCCTATTTATGACCGCCACCCCGGAACATCTCCTTCCTTTATAATGCAACGGTCAACTATTAATTATTCAATATTTATTATTTATTTATTGCATTGTATATAATGGGCCATATACTTTTATATATGTAGAATAGGTTGTAGTTATGGAGAGAGTAGATGCAGCGGGAGGTGATGGTGGAGATAGCGGGGTGAAAGGCATCCGGTCCCTGGATTCCTTACCGTTAGCCGTCGGGGCTGGGGTCTGGGGTGTCTGGCCCCGGTGTCTTGAGGGGGCCCGAACCGTGGGGTGTCTGGCCCCGGTGTCTTGAGGGGGCCCGAGCCATGGGTTGTCTTTCCTCAGTGTCTTGGGGGGGGGGCCCGAGCCATGGGTTGTCTTTCCTCAGTGTCTTGGGGGGGGGGGGGGGCCCGAGCCCTGAGGTGTCTGACACCTGTGTCGTAAGGGGGGTCCGAGCCGTGGGGTGTCTGGCCCTGGTATCGTAAGGGGGCCCGAGCCGTGGGGGGTCTGGCCTCAGTGTCGTAAGGGGGGCCCGAGTCCTGGGGTGTCTGGCCCCAGTGCCTTGGGGGGGGGCGAGTCCTGGGGTGTCTGGCCCCAGTTTCTTGAGGGGGCCCGAGCCATGGGTTGTCTTTCCTCAGTGTCTTGGGGGGGGGATCGAGCCCCGGGACTGCACACGGTGCAGCCAGCGTCCCCACTACAGCCTGTAGGCCACGGGAGCTGGGAATCCCCAGTGTGTCTCTTCCAGGAATGGTATTTGCATATTTCCTCTCTTTGAGATATCGCAAATACTTCCCAGAATGCGCTAGATATCTGTTTCATAATGTGGGAGGATATCCCTCCACTGCTGGCTTATCGTATTTCGTTCCTTTCGCCGATGACGTCCGTGCCTGGCGGAACAAGCTGCATTGCTATTACTCAGAATCGGCGCTCCCGTGTTTACAGATCACTCAGAAAAACATGTTTGCACTGGAATGTTGGAGAAACGTTTAGAAAACTTTTAATGACATGTTTGCTTCTAAAGGCTGTTTACACTTACATGTATCTTTGATGTTTTTACTACCTTTTTTTATTCAACATAAACGCCAACTATTTATTCTGGTATTTAGGATCTATACTCATAAATTAGTATTTATTATTTATTAACTTTTATAAACAAATAATTCTATCAATTTAATTGAATAAACGTGATTTGTGACTCAATCATGTAGTGTATGAGATTTTTTTTTTTTGTATTAATTTATTAATTAATCTATTAATTTAAACTTAAAACTCCATATCTCTTCTTCATTGGAAGTAGCTTTACTAAGATCCACTATCAACTAATCAAATCCTGTATATCTAATATATAGTAAATGTAAGTATTACGATCGTGAAAATTTTTGAATCTGAGTTTTCAACGGAAATAAACTCAGTTTTGAGGTCTCCTGAGTACAAATAACCCAGTTCCGCAATATATGTGTGTACGTTTTCGTTTGTGTTAGTGTTTGTGCGTGTGTGAACACCATAGCTCAAAAACGGAAAGCCCTACGAAACTGGAATTGTGTATTTTAGGTTTTTATAGTCCTTAGATGTTTTTACTGCAACATTTTCGTCAAAATCAGCAAACCGGAAGTGGTCCTTTATATAATCGATTTAACAAATTTTTACGATTCTTTATAGTTGTACCGAAAGAGTATAACAGGCTTCCATACGTAACATGACCTTAATCTAATACTGACTCCGAAAATATTATGTATATATACATATGCGGTTTTCATAAATGCTATCGTTGATATTATTTAATATTTAATTGTATAGAATATAGAAACTAAAATGTGTCTATGTAAGAGAATTTAAACAAACTAAAATACCCACAGTGAAATGTAAATAAATATAGCGTCTATAAGTTTTACTTTTACTTCTCCTTTGTCTCAAAATACTTCTTTCTGCTAAGAAGAGGGTGATGAGTGAAAATCGTGTGATGCGCCCACCAGATTTTTTTTATTGTATCATTTTCACTGATATTTGGGTGGGTGTATTTATAGGTTACTATTCCACCTCCAATCCGGCCCGTGAAAGCTTCTATGATTATAATTTGGTAAAATTTAAAAATACGAAATTTAGTCGTTCAAACACGACTTCACTACAACATTCAACGTTGTAGTTGTTTCTCTAAGGAAACTCATATTACCACTAAGGTATTATTTGTAAAACAAATTCTTTTTCCACCGCAATCCATGCCCTGCGGGACTTATTGGAGGTCTTAATGTCTGTCAAAACGTTCAGAAACTTCTGCTGTAATCTGTGCCGGAAAAGTACCAGATACTAGTCCGTACTCTCTTTATAAGAAAAAAAGAAATCATTTTCATTAATCTATATTTGTTTCCATGAGTGTTATGAGCCAAATATGTAAGAAAAAAAACACACGTCAAGAAAAAATATAAGTTAATCCTAAAATAATTATTTTGAGGAGAAGTTGGTCGTGGGGTGCGGTTAATATAAATACTATATGTTATAATAGTATTTTATTATGTTCGCCAACGTTTCGACCTAACTTGTTGGTCTTTATCAGGGAATTTCATTTGACACTGCCGGAAGAAGTTTTAAGACTGAACTGATGATTTTAGGAGACTTAGTATATTTTTTATTTCTATTTTTATTTTTTTTTAGAAAATCCGTCATTGCTCTTTTTTAACACGTGATTACTTTAATTGATCTAGAACAGAAACATATTTCAGAAGCATTTAGCACGAATTTCCAAAGATTATAGGTACACTTCTATTGTTGCCAGAAAGAAAGAGTGGAAATTCAAGAAAGAAAATACGAGATCACCAGTCTGCTAAAATCATTATTGTTCCAATAATTACCATTTTTTTTTCATTAACGCTTTCAATGACCAGTTAAACATCATTTATAATTTCTACAATATAAATATATATCTTCTAAGTTGTTCCAGAAATTAAATTCTATTTTTAGTAGCAATTATATTTATTATTAACTAAATTTCCGCTACTGTCGTTTAGCCTCCTGTCACAGTCTGTATAGGTTATTATAGAAAACGGGAAGATGATTGTGAAGATTGTTTGAAACATTTGGTGATACCCTAGTTTGCATGGCATTGTATAAAGTTAATTAATTCATGTAATATCGCTGTTAAAAACGATAATATGAACCTAAATAGACATAAAAGTTTTATATTTAACAGTTATAGCGTTGGTTAGATGGAAGATACGGCTAATTGTAGCTAAGATTCGTGCGGTAAGGAGAGCGGAGATCTGCTATGTATAGACATTCGGGTCAGTGGAATTGAGTTGGCTGCATTGCATTTTATTAACCACTCTATAGTCTCTTACTCAGGCATTATTTTTTTTTAATTTATGCTATGAATTCGCATGACTGTTCTACCTTTGTTTATTGTTTTTATTTATATTTTATTAAATTATTAATCAGACATTCTCTGGATTTTCCATAATTCTGAAGAAAATTATGTCTCATTACAGTAATTAGTTGAAAACACACCTGGACAAAAACATTTTAATTATTATTTTAAAATAAAGTATTTAGGGTAACGAGTATTTTGTATTTTAAAATTTGTTTTAAGTCTGTATTGTCTGTATTTAAATTGTTAACATAGAAATATTTCAAATACAATATAATAATTTTTTTTAAGTACAACATACTTTTATTATTATATTCTATAAAATAGTGCGCAATATAAAGGATCTTGTCTGTTTGGTTTTTTATTTTTGTGTATTTCAAATATCAATAAATCATATTTATTTATATTTTCCAAAAAAAGTCTTCAATATGATGTATTTTATAAAACGTAAAATGCATGAATTGTATTTTTTCTCTTTTCAATGATAACATTTATTTTTTCTGAGATTCATATATGCAGAGCTATAAAGAACTGACGAATAAAGATTCCAAAATATTTTTCTGTTCTAGATGAACTAATGTTATATCGTGTTAAAAAAGGATAATAATATTTCTTTGCGAAACATAATTAATGAATACAAATATACAAACTTTCACTGAAGTTTATCTTATTTTACTTTTTTTTAAGTATATGAAGGATTAAAATTAATTTAATCCATTTGAATTTTATAATTTAAAACATTTACATTTAAGTATTCAACATTTTGTTTATCATATTTTTTTTATATATGAGCCTTTCATTTGACAGAAAGACTGACTCCAATTTCAACATTTTTGATTAAAGTAATTTTAGTTTACTAGAAATATTACTAAAATTAATGATAAAAACTGTGGAAATTGGATTTAGTCATTCTGTCAACTAAAAGGCTCATATCTACTTATATTTATGATTTGTTATATCCCCCAGAAGAGGGGCAATATAATATTTTATAATACAAAATATATTTTAATTAAAACGATTTTAATTGTAAAATTCATATGAAATAAGTTAAACTATTAACCGCCCAAGTCTGGTTTAAAAATACCATATTTAATTTCTTAAATTTCATTGAATGTGGCTGACAATAGTTTTACTTATTATCAGAATAAAAGCCTTATATTTTGCTTAGAAAATGTTTTTGTTAGAGTTTAGATAATTTTTTTGTTAAACCACTGTGTAGTTGTGAACCATGCCTACATAAATTTTGAATTCATGACTTCTGCGCTCAAAATTGTTTATGTAATATATATATTATTGATTGAATGTTAGCACAATTAAGTAATTCTGTTGATTTAATCTCGTTGGTGTGTTGGAAGCATAACGCTGCCTCGATCATTTATAACATAAATTTATTGGTTTATAAATTAATCTCAATATCAATAAAAAGTTATGAAATTAAATAGATTTTTTAATATGTAATTTGAAACAATTTAATCTTATTAAGGTTTATTAATGTTGAATCATGTTTTACAGTATGACCAAGGTTTTTTTAGGTGCATTGGTATGCCTGCTGGTCCGTTGCGTAAATCTATTAAGACACCCCTTAGTCTATGCCCGAAACTGTCAGTCAATTCTATTCCAGCCTATTTCTCTTCGGAATATTAAAATATTTTAAATTAGTCGTATGACGTAAAAAAATGAAAAAAATGTAATTTTCTCATTTAAATAATTGACAATGAAAATAAAATTATTCCAGTCGGATTGGTCCTATATAATCGGTT
Source organism: Nezara viridula (assembly GCA_928085145.1). Lineage (NCBI taxonomy): Eukaryota > Metazoa > Arthropoda > Insecta > Hemiptera > Pentatomidae > Nezara > Nezara viridula. The sequence continues at coordinate 19,497,534 of OV725080.1, read as the reverse complement.
AAGCACGTTCAGTTTTTTATGAATCATTATTGTTTACTTTTCTACTCGATGTCTTTAGCTTGAGCCGTTAAAGGTATTTTAACGATTTGTTTTCAGCAAACGGCTTTTTCAAATTTGATAGCTCTAATCAATTAGATATATCTCGTAAGTGTTTCAAAACAACGTGAGCTTCAATTACTGAAAAAAAAAAAGAAATTATGGTATTAAATGTGTTTTTTTTTCTGTCCATTTGAGGCTATGGAACAAGTTTTTGAGCTAATGGCTGGGCCGATTTTAACGGTTCGAATTATTCAGTTAGATTCCGTCAATGTCACGAAATAATTTGAGATATATTTGGGGGCCTATCCGCAAAATACATGTTTCCCGGCAACCTAATTAACTATACTTAATATGATAAAATACTTATGGTTTCGGGAGCGGAGGTACTTTTAACTCTGCGATTAGTATTTTAATTTATTTATTTTAACTGTGTATACATTATTTTAAAATATTTTTGCCGTTAGTCCTTGTTACTTTGTATCAAATAATTATTTCGGTTTAGAATCTTTTCTGAGAGATTATTTTGACAAGGTTAATTTGAATCGATTATCAATTTGGTAAATGGAATTTCAATGTTGGGGTTGTATTATCGCGGAATCAGAACCGGTTCTTGTCGAGTAATTAAAACATTTTGTCTCGCGCAGCAAATTTATTCGAGTGTTCGATAAAAATCCTTACCACTCTAATCCGTTGTTAATAAGAAAATGGTTAGTTTCTTAATTTAATTATATATATATATATATATATGTAGAGTTTTGTTAATCATGTACCAAAGTGCTTTTGTTATGAGTCGCAATAATTTTGACTTTAAACACGAATCTTGATACATTAAATTGCAGTAGTTTTTCACAAGAAAACTAAAATATTGTATTATAAAGGTAAATATTAAAATTTGTATTTTTTTTTCATTAAGAAGTATAAGTGGATAGAAGACTTTTTAGCAAAAATAAAAGAATAATGATTTTTTTCACATTCTAACACTCTTCTCCCAAATGAACGATGTGATATATATATATATATATATATATATATATATATATATATAAATCGATTATATAAAGTACCACTTCCGGTTTGCTGATTTTGACGAAAATGTTGCAGTAAAAACATCTAAGGACTATAAAAACCTAAAATACACAATTCCAGTTTCGTAGGGCTTTCCGTTTTTGAGCTATGGTGTTCACACACGCACAAACAGTAATACAAACGAAAACGTACACACATATATTGTGGAACTTGGTTATTTGTACTCGGGATACCTCAAAACGTGTATTTCCGTTGAAAACTCGGATTCAAAAATTTTCACGATCGCAATACTTACCTTTACTATATATTAGATATACAGGATTTGATTAGTTGATAGTGTATCTTAGTAAAGCTCCTTCCAATGAAGAACAGATATGGAGTTTTAAGTTTAAATTAATAGCAATACATTTAATTATTTACATTTATTTTCTCAAGACAGAGCCATCTACTTATTTTCCAAAAAAAAAAAAAAATCTCATACACTACATGATTGAGTCACAAATCACGTTTATTCAATTAAATTGATAGAATTATTTGTTTGAACGATGTGATATATATATATATATGTCACATCGTTCATTTGGGAGAAGAGTGTTAGAATGTGAAAAAAATCATTATTCTTTTATTTTTATTTTTGCTAAAAATTCTTCTATCCACTTATACTTCTTAATGAAAAAAAAATACAAATTTTAATATTTACCTTTATAATACAATATTGTAGTTTTCTTGTGAAAAACTGTTGCGATTTAATTTATCAAGATTCGTATTTAAAGTCAAAATTATTGCGACTCATAATAAAAGCACTTTGGTACATGATTATCAAAACTCTACATACTGACCTCAACCTTCCAACAGTTGACCAACATATAACGATCCTTTCTATAGATTTTATACTAATTTAAACGGACATCACCACAGATTAATATGAGACATGGCCACAGCTGATATACTCCAGAACATGAGACTAAAAATGCGTTGGATGAGAGATGTCCTTTCTTAAACAACCTAAGAGAAGAGATGCTGTTGAGTACTGTCCTTTCCCGTGCCTGACATGTTATTTGTACATTTCATTTCCAGCACATTTTTTGATTTTAACAAAAAATTGACTTGAGCAAATAATTTTTTATAGCCAAAAAAAATTTAAAATATTTATAAATGAAGATAATTTTTTTTTTTTTTTGCAAGATGATAAGTATTATTTTTCAAAAGATATCGGGTTTGATATTTTAAAGCGAGTTTAAAGTGAGAATAGCGCTGAACCTCAATATGCTAAGTTAAAAACGCTTCTATTGTAGTTTACAATTACACTTTTTCATATCGCGGCATTCTTAATCCAAACTAGCGATGTATAAATTGTATTTTTTTTTTATTAGATAATACTACGTCTGTTAGCTTTGTTTATCCTAACAATTAATAATTAGTAATAAAAAATATGTGTTATTCAAGCATTAGATTTAATCCACAGAACAAAGCCCCTTAACGATGCTTAAGTCTCGTATTAACGCATATATTTTTTTAAAACTAAGCATTTTCAAATAAAGGAATTTTTCTCCCGCATCATCAATTTTTCATGCTTCTTTTTAGTCTTGGCCCACAATGCTCTAAACTTAAAAGATGACAAAATAAAAAGTCATTAAAGTTTTGCTTTTCTTAACGATGTCTGGTTTTATATCTTCAGAGATTATGGATCTGATATTTTGCAGGGAAAAAAAAAAAAAAAATGCACGGTCCGTTTTTGAAAATCAAGGCTGACATTCCTGGCTACTACTTCCTGCTGTCAGATTGTCATGTTCCGCGCGGATTTTGTTCTTGACATATCTCAAGATGCTTCAAGTTCGAAACTGGTTTTATCTCTTCGTAAATTATTACATTACACTTTTGGTTTATTAATTTCGTTGCCCCCTTTTTTTCTGATAGAGAATTAAATATATATATATATTTTATTCATATACTTATTTTGAACATTATTTACATTCAGCTGTGAGCATAGTGCCTAAACTATGACATAGTTACATTACAGTTGTACAGTTACTTTTTTTTTCTATCTTACCTTGTCTGCTAGGCTACAAGTTTTTTTACCGGGCCGGGTGAGAGGGCGGAGTATTATGCCAAGTTAAAAGTCCCACTGGGAAACGGAATTTGAACTTTTAATTATTTTTATAACTTCGATAATCAGGTTGCCGGGTAACGCCCAATGTGCACACGCATTAGACCACTGGGCCTCCGACACAGTTACTTCCAATATTGAGATTAATTAATAGTATTGAGTAATAATAGTATGTATCATTGTCATCATACTTGGCGTTTTAGGCTCCCAAAGACGTTTTAAACGACATACCGGCCTTTGTTTGAATTAAATTTTATTTTTGAAACTGTTATATTTTTATGAAGATGTACAAGATTGTATTACAAGATGCACAATAAATGACATTGGTATCTTGCGGAGAATATTTCTCTAAAATCTTTTAATATTTTTAATAGAGCCTGGTTAGTGACCAAGTCTCACAGCCAGTATCTTAGCATTGTGCACCCTTAATTTGTGATTTCTTGATTTTTTTCAGGCCTTGAATTCCTTTGAAAGAAAGCTCTGTTCGCGCTAGTTATACGCTGGTCTATTTCCGACGGTTGTTCATTCACTGAGGTTATTGTGGAGCCGAAGTATTTGAATTTGTTTACTCTCGGGAACGATTTCGTTTCTGCGAACGATTTTCTTGTTGGGGTGGAGTTTTCGGCTTATTATCATATATTTTGTTTTATCTTAATTTACTTGTTGACCAATTTGCTCTGCTCCTCTTATCTGAGGCTTAGCGAGTTTCTCAATGACCTCTTGATTACTTCCAAAGACAGCTATATCATCTGCATATCCAAGAACCGTGAGAATTTTCATGTCCACCTTCTCCAGCGCTAATTTTAACAACACCGGTGATATTATTGTCATATATCCGTTGACTATATATATTTAATATATATTCACATTTTTTTTTTATTCTCATATTAGATTAGATTATTGGGGGGATAGCCACGCGGTGACTGAATGGAGGAAGAAGTGTGACTAAGTGCATCGCCGTGACTCAACCGGGACGGGCTCGCTATTTATATCTCTGGTCGGTCCCGCCATTCTCCACTGTCAAAATACTACCACTGTCATGTAGGCAATCTTTTTATGTATTTAATCAAATTTATATTATAGTTTATTATTATTGATCGTGAAGATATGTAAAAACCAGTTTTTATGTATGAAAAGGAGTCCTGGGCACTCACACACCACGAAGAGAGGCTGTTGAACATGTGGGGGAGAAGAATCCTTCGCAAAACTCATGGCTCAATCAAAGAACGGAAGATTAAAACAAATGAAGAGCTGATGGAACCTTAAAAATTTCCAGAAATCTACCATAAAAAGGGTAAGGATAAGGATGAGTCTTTGACTTCGTAGGTTGGGTGATCTCGAAAATGTTCTTTGGAGATGAACGATCTGAATCTTGTTGGGTGGAAAGGGGCGGCCGAAGACAGATAGGTTTTGAGGAAGATAGGTGAGGTCAAGATTTTGCTAGAACCATAGCCATAGAATGATGATGAGAAAAAAAAAATGTTTAAAGAGTCTGTAAGATTTTAAAGAAAATTCAGAAAATTCATCTTCACTAATTTCTGAAAACTCTTCGCCAATATTATTTATTTCTTCTAAGAACTTGTACTGTCTTGTTTGCTTCGACATTTTTCTGGGTAGAAAATGATCTGTATTACTATAGCTATCAAAATAAAATATAAGCTAGGTACTTACCAAGACTTTCAATTTTTGCCACTTTTCCTTACTTAGCTTACTAAAAAGCTTACTTAGCTTACCACTTTAGCTTACTAAAAAGCTATTTTCAATCTAAAATTTGATATTTTCTTGAAATTATTCTGAGCTATTTTCGTTGAACTACTTTACGCGACAGTCTTTGGAAGAATGTGCAACTTACTGACTGCAAATATGACTAGATAATCTCATAAAAACAAAAAAATTCTCTCCGGGTCAAATGACCTGTTGTGGTAGATATCGGTATACAACAAGGATTACTCAGAATAAACAAAACAAAAATATTTTTATAACTGTGCATTAATTACTTAGAAAAAGTCATGAATTCAAATGTGCAAACGCAATAAAATTATACGTGCATTTTCAATGGAAAAGTTCAAAATGGGTCATTTGACCCGTTATGGTATGTTTAGTGTTAATCTAATGCATTATCATGTTACATTACCATTTTCACAAGTCAAGTATATAAGATAGATATTGTGGATCGTGTTGTATATGTATTCAAACTGTTGCTGAAACCTCTTTTCGGAAAAGTGGCTTCGTTGGCAGATCATCCATATGTTCCCGTAGCGTTGCGTGCCATAGAGTGATAAGTTTCCTGTTATGCTGATAGGTTCGAATTGTAATAAATCTCTTTGGAGCAAAAAAGGATCTAATTTTATATAAGGGCATGGTCGCAGAAGGCCGCTCTCAGGTCCTGTCTTTATTTTATTTTCTTGAGAACCAAGGCCCACTTAAGTTGCCTTATATGTATTCGTCGGGGCATTGTATCTGCCGCGGTATAGAGAAGATATCTCGAGGTATCTCAAGCGATCCATTCCGTAGATAATTGATATTGATACCTACATTGTAATTTTATTATAATTTGTTCCATTGATAAAATGAATTATTAATTTTTTTATCTAGTGATATAACATTCTGAGCAATTGTTATAGTGAGGTAAGATCACATTCACACAATTTGTACATAAAAATATAAAGTAAACCGAAATAAATAATAACTGAATAATTAACAAAACGGTTTTTTTCCCCGTTGCCTAACAGACCTTGTAGATCTTTTGCCGCCTTAACAAGCCTGCTACATCTCTGTCTTGTTTATTTCCGCGCAGTTCTATTATATCTTTGTGGATTCTATCAATCCGTCTGCTTTTTGTCCTTTTATGTGGTCTTTGCCTTTTATTGTGACATTAATTGTTACGTGGAGATTTCCAGATGGATTGCTACGAGGTACATGCCCCGCTCATCTTAATCTCCGTACCTTCATATCATGGGATATTGATTGACCAGTTTCTGTAAGCAGTTCATTATTGGTTGTTCTTCTCCATGTGCTAGTTCCAGATCGCTCCAGTTATGGTGCGGAGGATTTTCCTCAAAGCTTTCGATACTAGATCTGGCTTTATCATAGCATTGTACACCCTTAATTTGAGATTTTTCAGGATTTTAATATCATTGAAAGGGAGAAGATAGCATTTGAAAGCATCGAGATCCCAATCTCCTATTTGCGCTAGTTATACGAAAAGTATATACAGTGACTTAAAATAAAATAACTTAAGCATAAATAAATTAAAAATCAAATCACATACCTACCTATGAACACGATTAAATGTTTATATAAACTTCAGGGAAGCCTTTAATAGAGAATACGAGGTGATGTATAGGTTGGTATAGTAAAATTTGTATGGCAAGTACGGTTAGTGTAGTGTCTATTCTTGGATGATGGTAGTGTAGTGTCTATTCTTGGGGGATGGTAGTATAGTGTCTATTGTTGGGGGTTATAGAGTATTGTCTATTCTTGGAGGATGGTAGTGTAGTGTCTATTTTTGGGGAGGTGGTAGTATAGTGTCTATTCTTGGGGAATGGTATTATAGTGTCTATTGTTGGGAGTTATAGAGTATTGTCTATTCTTGGAGGATGGTAATGTAGTGTCTATTTTTGGGGGGTGGTAGTATAGTGTCTATTCTTGGAGGATGGTAGTGTAGTGTCTATTTTTGGGGAGGTGGTAGTATAGTGTCTATTTTTGGGGAGATGGTAGTATAGTGTCTATTGTTGGGGGTTATAGAGTATTGTCTATTCTTGGAGGATGGTAGTGTAGTGTCTATTTTTGGGGAGGTGGTAGTATAGTGTCTATTCTTGGGGAATGGTATTATAGTGTCTATTGTTGGGAGTTATAGAGTATTGTCTATTCTTGGAGGATGGTAATGTAGTGTCTATTTTTGGGGGGTGGTAGTATAGTGTCTATTCTTGGAGGATGGTAGTGTAGTGTCTATTTTTGGGGAGGTGGTAGTATAGTGTCTATTTTTGGGGAGATGGTAGTATAGTGTCTATTGTTGGGGGTGGTAGAGTATTGTCTATTTTTGGAGGATAGTAGTGTAGTGTCTGTTCTTAGAGGTGTTAGTTTTAGTGTCTATTCTTGGGTGTGGTAGTGCAGTTCCAATCTTGGGGAGAACGGGGACTAAAATAATAAATATAATGAAACTTCTCTTAGCGGACTATTTTATAAACTCCATAATTATCGAAACGAAGATAAGGTCTCTAGTCATTACATCCTTATAATAATTTTCTGTTACTATTTCTTTTCGCACTCTCCTATAATATAGGTCTCTCAAAATGTTTGTGATTTTTATACATGCTTTATTTAACAGCTAGACCTTTAATCATGTAAATAAATTCAATTTTCAAGTCATAAATTATTTTTATTACTTTAAGTGAAATTATATTTATCTTATTTGTGCCGACGTTTCGGTCTAATTTTCAGGTCTTCATCAGCAGAGACCAGAAAATAAATAATTTATTCAAAGAAAATAAATATTAGGTAAATTTACCGTTAATAGACACTTAGAGTTTCTTTTTTTGAGAATTTTTCAACATTAATGTGAATCACAACTTTAGTTCTTACTGTGGATCTTTGCAAATAGGTATAATTGACAATAAATTTAATCTTTAATTGAATTTATTTTTTCAATACATTCTACTAGTTAATTATTTGTGGAATTCTAACAGCGTATATTGCACCAGTAATAGACACTCAGGTTTTGGGAACAATTAAAAAAGCCCATGATAGAACTTGAGGTTTAGTAATTATCCTCATAAGTGTTTTAACTGCTTATCTATTCTTATTTACACTCTCTTTTGCGCATACAAAGCTCATAGTATGTTAATGAATAGAAAACTGTCTATTACAGATACATTAATTTACTTTAAATTACATTTACATTAATTTATTTTTGTGTACTTCTAATGAGTGCAATTCCCAACTAAATTCTTTTATTAGAATCTACAGTTTCTCCACTATTATGTTTATTAATTATTAAATTTTATTTTTAGAAGCATTTTCCTGCATATACTAATGAACGAGGAAATGTGTTAGAGGAAATAACAGTCTAAAATTGCAGGCTTGTCGATTTGACTATCTCATTGCATTAGATAGGATTGCAGCTGATAGTTAAATCAAAGAGATTAATGGGCTATGCAAGGCGAATCCAAGTGAGTAGTGTTAGCGTCGAGCTGTACTCGAAAGGTCTCCGCTATCCCAGGATCTCGTCCCGTCGGGATAGCTCAAGATGGGTTATCCCGTATTATGGGCCTTTCTAAATAACTCTCTCCTCTTTTGGAAAGGATGGAGGAGATCCCACTATCTTCAAAAATCATATTTAGGAATATTTACAATTTTTGTATTCAACTAAAACTTGACACTTTTATTCAATGTCACGTTTCAAGTATGAATCTGTGTCTTGATGAAATAAATATTTTCACATGTGTCAAAGAGGTGTTAAGAAGAATAAATTATATATTTAAACTCCAATTACATATGGGAACCTGTCGTTAAATAAATTATATACCGATTACGGTGACCTGGAAGAAAGTTAACAAGATAATTACTTCAAGCACGAACCAGGTAGGATAAGTCATACCTTGTCCTTTTAACCGTTTCCCTTTTTAATTTTTTTTTCTATTCTTTGGCTCGGTTTTGGGTAGATTTCGTAGATTTTACATATTTGAAACGGCAGTGCCCACGCGTAAGTCTGTTAAAAAAAAGTTGTTTTTAATCTGTCAAAACGTTATTTTACTTAATTTATCTAAGTTTATTTATTTTTTTTATACTTGTTCATTATTATTTAGCCTCTTGTTTGTTTTGTTTATTATATTTTCTGAAAGTATGGCGTAAGTACACTCTTTTTTCACTATTACCTATGTTATATATCTCTGTTTTTTAAAATTACCGTGTCATATTTCATTTTACATATACAGAGCTTACTTTTACTTAACGAAGAAAGTTAACTTCTTATTCTCAGAATTATTTTTCTCTAGAATAATTATAATAATAAAATTGACAATAAGGTGCGATATATAATATAGATTTTTAAAGAAATTATAGTCCGTGGTACACAGACCCTTTTTTATCAAGTTATTAACATCCGCCGAAAACTTCGTAAATAGCTTCATCTCATCGTAACCTACAAATCTTTTATTTACAAAAAGTCTTGGAATTGTAGCGTTTTCATATGGAGACGGGCATACTTTGTCTATTTAATTAGGTACTAAAGATGCATGAATACCCATTTGCTTTACACTCGAATCGTAAGATAATATGATCGATCACAAAGTCGAAAAAAAAGAAAACGTGGTCGACAAAAATATTGGTCGTTTTAGCGTTACTTCCAATACCAAAATTATATACGTTAAACGTACCAATATTTTTGTAGATTTCCTTTTTTTTTTTTCGTGTTTTGTGATCATATTATCACACGATTAAAGTGGAAAGCAAATGAGGGTGTTTATGAGTTTTTCGTACCTGATTAAATAGATAAAGTTTGCCGATCTCCAGATTGAAAACGCCCCAATTTCGAGAGTTTTTAAAAATAAAATATGTGGGGGAGATGAAGCTGTTTTCGAAGTTTCTTGTGTGTGTTAATGATATGATAAAAAGGAGTCTGTTCCACTGACTAATAAAAATTTCTCCGAACTGTGGTTGAACATAAACGAATGTTCGTTTGAAAAAAATACTGCAATTTGAGCAACGATTAGTTCAATTAAATAATTAACAAATGTATAACCATATAAGGGGGTAACTCCTAGTTACTCAATACAATATTTTTCATTCATTTTATATTCCATGAAAATTGCACCTCCAAATTTGTTGTATTTATACTGTTTTGGTGTATTGCTTGATTTTCTTTTTATCGATATAGTAGGTCTGTTGGCTATTTTCTTTTTAAATTGCTCCGTTCAGGGAGCAGGAGATAAAAGGAACCAGAGGATTGGAGTGATTTTGGGTTGAAGAATGAAATGTAGTGTATTTGTCGTGGATGTATTATTTTACTATTAGGGTGTTATGTAAGTCGTTATGTATAGTGTTATATGAAATGTACCGAGATGCGTTAACAATATTTCGTAAAATTTTTGATTTTGCCGAACTCCCAAGTTCTGCTCCATATGTCCATATTTTTCTCAATATGATGTTGATAAATCGTTTTGTTTTGTAAGTTAAGAGAAGATCTATAGTCCAGAGGATGTGAGAGTTGGCTATATCGTCTAGTAAGTTCTTGTCTTTTTAATTTCGTATGTATATTCCGAGTCTTTTGTCTAAGCAGAGTCCAAGTTACCGTACATAGTTCTGTGAAAGCACTGGGTTATTGACAATCGTTATGGGTGGACATGAGGTTTTCCTGAGAGAGAAACTAACATGGGTGGATTTATTAATATTTATTGTGCTTTTTCATTATTCAAGATCATGGAGGTAGTTTTAAAGGGCAATTGATGCGACAGTAGGATTTTTGTGTGAAGATAGAATAGCAGTGTCGTCACCGAAGCAATAAGTGGTGATAATAGGGTGCTCAGAGATATCAGAGGTGTATAGAGAATAGGGCTTAAGACGCTACCTGGTGGTACGCCAATGTTTTGGGGAAAGATGGAAGAAACAGAAGAATCAACGGAAGTACAGAATAGTTTAATAATAAGTAGTTTAATACAAATAGTTTAAAAAAAAAATATGTTTGGCACTAACTGAATAAGCTAATTAACTTCTAAGCCGAATAAAATTGAGTGTTATGATAAAGAGATGAGCATGGCCCGGTATTTAGCATGGCGACCATGAGACCTCACTGACTGACAGTAGCCATTCACTGCTAGCTCATTGTGGTGCATCAATGGAAGGCTGAGTGTGGCTTCCGCATCACCTCTCCTGCAATCTCTTTGATGCATCCTCATTCTTGGGCCCGTTATGTGCTGCATTGTTTTCTATATTGGTTCCCACCGTGGCGTATCTCTCTCTGAGGATCCCATTTAATTCCAGATTGTTCCTGCTTATCTTGCTCAATACCAGAGCCTACCTTTCTATTATTTTATATTTGATAAGTTTGTATTTCAATTGTTAATGAATGGCGAAATTTATATGACTAGGAATCTCAAACAAGACCACAATTTAATCTATCCAAAAAATTCTTTTAAATCCTGGTCTGTCTCTATTGGAATATGTTTGAAAAGAAGTGTGATAACAAATCTAATTAGGTTGAGAACCAATCATACCAATAAAAATATATTCTTAAAATTTATAAAAATAAGGGCTAAACCAAATTGTGATTTATCTGACGAAGTCGAGGAGTTTAGAGTTTTATTAACCAATAATTATAATCTGGTCCGACCAGATGGCAACATCTATCAGTTGGTGCTATTAATAATAAGTAAATAATCTATACATGCTTACAGTTTTTTTTCTAACAATTTCAATATAATACAATTCTAACATAGTAATAATTAGTGTTGCCCAAAATCGATCTTGGTCTTGCACTTTGCAAGACCAAGACCAAGGCCGCCTAGCTGTTGTAACACCGAGACCAGAACTGGTAAAAAAAATAGATTTTTTAAATAAAAATTAAGGCAAAATATTTACTAATATTTGAAAATTTCAGTTACCTTGGCTAAAGTCTTCTTCTTAATCCCCTTTAAAATTATCTATATAACATAATTCCACCAAAAGAATCTAGAAAACAAAAATTACGAGGGGTGGTAAAATTAGATTCCCGATTGATATTGTATATGGTTATTTAAAAGTTTAGGAAATTTCCTAAACAACTAAAAACAGTTGTTAAAATCGGACGATTTGGACATATCGTTTATTGAATATTTAATAGTTTAACGTTGCATTATAAAGGCAGGAGATGGTAGCGGTCATAAATAGGCTAAATACTGGCAAAACTATTTTATTAAAAGCCGACGTTTCCACCCAACTTTGAAGGTTTTCTTTAGGGCTAGAACGGACAAGATACAAAAAATATAGAGAATTGTGGAAGTTAGATAATATTTAGAAAAAAAAATTATAAACAATGTGAATAAGCTTATTAAAATTATAGACAGTAAATACATTAAAATATAAACAGCGTAAGCTAAGTAAACAGTTAGTACAGTTACTACCTAGTAGTAAAGTTAAGTACTTCAGTTTAGGGTCTTGTTACTTAACTTACTCTGTTTATATTTTAATGTACTTACTGTTTATAATTTTAATTAGCTTATTTACATTGTTTATAATTTTTTTTTCTTCTAAATATTATGTAACTTCCAAAATTCTCTATATTTTTTGTATCTTGTCCGTTCTAGCCCTTGAAGAAGACCTTCAAAGTCTGGTCGAATCGTTGGCTTTTAATAAAATAGTTTTGCTAATATTTAGCCTTTTTATGACCGCCATTCTGGGCAATCTCCTTCCTTGATATATCCTTTATTTTGGTTTTTGATTTTTGAGAGTGTTATTCAAGCAATTTTTTTTTAGGTAATTACTAATCATGAAAAAATAAATGTCTAGGCTAATAATAGGTAACCCCTTTAATTTCTTTTTTTTATGTTGCAAGGTAGGTAATGTTACTTTAGATGTATAATTGTTTGGATACAATTAACTATTGTAAAATAATTTGCAGCGTTTTAAATGTTTGCTGAAAATACAGAATATTGTAGTGCAGGTTTAATGATTATTTCTTATTAGCTTAATAAGCTATATTATTATTACAAAATATTATTTTATTATTAATGCTAAGTTTCTTCTGCCCTATTTTTCTTCGCCATTTAGCGATCGACATTCCGCCCGACCGCAGAAAGCCCTCGGGTCGCCATGGTAATGGGATCGCAATTATTCAGGTATGTGGCCTTAGTCATCTTTAGCGGTCCGTAATGAGTCATCTCAACGCTCCAGATATATTTATGTATCCCATACATTTATCTATTGTCGTCTAGAATTAATTATAGATAGGATAAGAGTCTAATCTGCCCCTACATAATCCTAATAGGTTCATTATTCTAATATATTCCAGACGGGTAAGCAACGGCTCTAGCCAGCTCCTAGGGTGCATCGACACTGCACGTTACATTCCATCCTCTCGTCCCCGCCTCCATTAAGGAAATATTGTCATTGTTCTCCAATTTGTAGTCAATTATTGTAAAAATACTTCCAGCGAATAGTAATTTGAAAGGAATTCTGCCAGTAGAATTGGCAGTTAAATAGAATCAATTTACTTTCCCAAGTTAATATATATATATATATATATATATATATATATATATATATATATATATATATATATATATATAAAGTTAAAAAAAAAAACAGTTTCTAATTTAATTAAATTTAAACAGTGGTTTTTGAAAATATCATGTATTGTGAAGGAACCCTTGTTCTATTATAGTAGCTGAATGGTCTTAGTGTTGAGGGTATAGAGTGAATCCATTTGAAATCACCCATATCATGTTGTTCGATATTTTTGTATTTATATATATATATTTATATATAGTTATATATATATATATATATATATATATATATATATATATATATATATATATATATATATATATTAGTTTTATATATATATATATATATATATATATATATATATATAAATACAAAAATATCGAACAACATGATATGGGTGATTTCAAATGGATTTACTCTATACCCTCAACACTTAGATATATATATATATATATATATATATATATATATATATATATATATATATATATATATATATATATATATATATACATATATATATATATATATATATATATATATATATACATATATATACATATTTTACCTGTTGTTCGATATTCATTTAACAGTTCAAAACCGTTGTTAAAAATAATCGAAAATATCTGATAAAATAATTTCAAATAGATGCGGTGTACATATATATATATATATATATATATATATTGGATGAGATGCAATTTTTGTTTTTTCTTAGCCCTTTATTTATTTTTTCTGATGTGTTTTTAGTACGCCTTGAAATCCTCCCTTTTCTCCATATTTGAATTTTAAATAGGCTAATAAATTAATTTTCTTAAGAATTTAATTTTGGGGGAAGGAGGGTACCAGATGAATAAAACCGTTACTTTATGTAATAGTGATTTTTATAATAAACATTTTTTTCTTCATTTTTTAATAAATTATATTTTTCAAAATATATATTAACAGACTGTTTCTTTCTTAGTAAAGCCAATTTTACAATAGTATATTATTCATTAAGTTGTTATTTTTAAATAATGTAATTGTTAGCCGGTCTGCAATTAAAAGAAAGATGAATAATTATAAGTCGGAATCCTGCTATGTTGTATTTTTGTTCGATGCTGTATCCCCAGAATCATCGCCAGGCGCCAGTTTTCATGTTTCGCCAGCAGTTGTAAAAATAAATGTTTCTTCTTCTTTTTTTTTTTTTTTTTGCTAGAAAATTTTTGTGTCGTATGTAGAAAAAAGTTTGACCTTTGGATGGTGAAAGTGGGTAGTGATTAATGCCCGCCGAAACACAAAGGCCATGCAATCTGTCCCTAAAGGAGCCCGCCTGCCCGATCTGCCATCGCTGCTTTGTGTCATTATCTGATTTCTCCATCGGTACGTCATGGAGGAGCTTACCTACGTCACTGCTTCCAACTCCTAGCTTATTTACGGCGCTACGGCCGCCTAGCTGTTTGTGTATTCCAGTCGTATCCTTCCCAAGCGTGACTCGTTACCTCAATCTATCGCGTCGGTAGCGTCATTATAATAGCAGAATAGTTTATTATATCGTCGTCGCGTTGTGAGCAGCGTCTGTAACAACCTTGGAATAGGTTATAAAAAGAGAGTAATTAATTGAACGTAAATTTAACCAAAAAATGAAAAAAATAAAAAAAAACAACTAGAAAATAAACGGATTCAAACTTAAGTATTTTTACAGTTTACCAATGATGTAGTTTATAATGGTATGGAGATGAATGATGGTAATTCGAATGGAAGAAGAAGTTTGTCGTAGGTGCGTTCAATAGACATAGAATAGAAAATAATTTTATTCTGGGACGAAGTCCCTTTAGAGTAACAAAAAATTACAAAATTAAAATGTTATATCTGGCCAAATAAAAACAAACATAAAAAGTAAAGGTAAAGATAAATCAGTAAAGAAAATATTAGTTATACATACTATATACAAAATAACAAAATCTATATACAAAACTCTTGAAACCTTGCCAAGACACTTAAAACTACGTACAATGGTAAAATATAAATATACACTTTTAGTAAAAATAAAAAATACATTACAATCTTCTTAGCAGTAAACTGTGTGTTTCTGTTAAAAAAAAAAAAAGAAAGTCGAATCTGCTAATAAGTGTTTCAGTTATGAGCTATATATAAATATATTCTTATGAATAATATGTAATTTTACTTAAACGGTTAGCGGGTATTTGACTGTTGAATTGGAATAGGAGGGTTTTGAATATAGACAGGGATGAACAATGCCGAATTTTGATAGGAAAGGAATTCCAAAAATTAACAGAGCGAGCTATAAAGGAGTTTTGGAACGAGGCAGATCTGTGAGAAGGAATGTAAAGGTCGGAAGGTCGAGATCTTGTGGAAAGGGAGTGGACTGAGGACTTGAATTGGAGAAGGTTGTAGGCGTAAGAAGGACGATGATTGTTGATGATATGATAAAGGAATGTACCTAGGAATTATTGTCTTCAAATGGAGGGAAAGAGCCACTCTAACTCAGTGTAGTGGTGAGAGACATGGTAGTATCTCGGGGCACCAATACTATATGTTATAGTAATAAAACACTACTCTGATCTGATACCACTACAACCCATGAAGGATTTTGTAAGGATGGGCGATAGTCGATAGTTTTCCACTATCGATAGTTCGATAGTATCGTTAAAAAACTATTTATAGTATCGATAGTTCAGTAACTTCCCGATGCAGACTTGAAGTGGATTTATTTTCGCTGTATCCTTTACTTAATTGAAAATACTGCATGAACTTTATAATATTGAATATATTCTTAAAGATTTATGTTAAGGCACTAATGACAATTATTAAAAAATTATTGACGAGAAAGTACATTTATACAGAAAAATAAATTGCATTTATTTTCCTGATGAATTCAAACAAGAAACATCAACGATATTTTCTTAACTATTTAGTAAAAAAAAGGAGATTCTACTTTTCTGAACTTATTGTGATAATAGCACTTGAAATATAATAAAACTGTAATGGTATCTCTGTAGATTTTATAAATTTATTTTATGAAAAAATAAATAAAAATATGAGGTAAATGTTACATTTTTTTTTTATAAGCACAGCTGGAAGTTTAAAAATATTTCTTTTTTTAAATTATTATTATTATTTCTTAATGATATTTTCAACTGTATTACAGAAACACATTTAGTAAATTTGAACATATGGATATAATTACGTGAAAACACTGGTTCAGAAACTTCCCAATGGTAGCACTCTAATGATATGTCTACATTAGGAGAACACTGGACCATCTTCTTTTCAGACGCCTCGGAGGGTTATCAGGAATTGAAGAGGAAGCAAGGTTAGAAACTAGAGGATGATTCTGAATTTTATTATGGAAGAATAGATATCTGGATTCGGCCAGATCAGAAACATAAGGCCATTATGGATGGTTTTATTTGTAACTAAGTAGGGAGCATTGAGAATTTTACGAAGGATTTTGGATTGTAAGGATTGGATACGAGGGAAATTAGGTGGTTTAGTGGAGCCCCATAGCTCAACTCCGTAAGTCCAAATAGGCCTTATTATAGTCATTTATATGAGTCTTTTGTAATTAATTGGAAGTTTAGAGCGTTTGTCTAGTAAGTGGTGAAGTAATTGGAAACGTCGATCGGTTTCTTGTCGTTTAAGTCTGGTATGACTTAAAACCTTAGTGACCATAATTCGGCACGCATTAAAAATCATCAAAATGCAAAATTAATAATGAATAAATATAGTTTGTTGATGAGTCAAGTCCATGAATATTTATTTAGTTAGTAAGTAATCTTAGTATTTTCATACCTGATTGAACGAAGTTAGCTTTTTATTTTTTTAATCGTCAGTTTTATTATAGCATTATTACTTTTTTTTGTCAATTTATTTTAGTTTCGTTTATTTATCATCGATGTAATAGTTTTCTAGGACGTAGTGTTTTAAGGCAACGGTTGTGGCAGGAGGTGATTGGTCCAAGATCAGGCTGAACTTCCAGGTTTTCTCGTCAATTAATTATTTCATTAAGAATACCCACTTCATTGAAGCAAATTGTGGTAGTTTGAATAAAAATTCAATCTCCGTTTTTTTTTCTTTTTCTCAACCTCTTCCTCCCGTGTGTGACAGCTAAGCTAAATTTGAATTCTCATTGGATAAAAAATGATGAATGATTTGAAAAAAGAATAATGATTATTAGTAATACTCCTAGCAAATTTTATCTGTAAAAGTCAGGAATTGTTGTTTTAGTTCTAAAACAATCCTAGATTTTAAAAATTACCAATTAATTGCATATAAATTCAATTAAACTGTTTTGAAAAAACAAATACAAAATAATTCGTTGAAGTATTAAACTATGTTTGTGCTATGATGTGATTTCATACTTAAGATGGCTATGACGGCTTTCGAAGATAACAATATAATGTTTTACACATTATGTGTTTTTTTGTTAAAAAGTTTTCGTTTCGATGTTATTTTATACACAAATTTTAATTAGATCATCTTTTTTTAAAATAACATTGGAGGTGTATAAAAACTATTCAGCTTTATTCATTTGATTCAAAAAGATTTTTATGGTGAAATATCAGACCACATCAACTAAGAATATATTAATATCTTCGAAACGTGGACAAAGTCGCGAATTTAGTTGGACCAAAATGATCTCAAGACGTGCAATTTCGGCGTATAAAATGTTATCACGACTTGGAAAGACGCATGTTACGAATATTTTATGATTTGCAATCTTTACAAACAGTAAAATTATTAAACGTTACATGTTTATTCAGTGCAGACGCCATTATAAGCTTATGTCACTGTCCGATTATGTTCTTTTTTACCTATTGCAAATTCATTTTTCAGTGGAAAACGTGATTAATTCTCATTAATCACTGTCTTCAGACGAAATATTTTACTTCTAACTATTTAAATCGGTCTAATTAAACAGTTAGTTAATTTATGATTGTATTTAGTACAGAAAAATTTCAACCCCAAAGAATTCTCGAGAGGTTATTTTCTGGATTTTTTGCTGCTATCCATCTAATTTGAAAATACTAACATAGTGATTTCTTAGCCAGTATAGCGATTTTTACTTCAGATTTGGTGATTCCTGTTAAAAAAGAAGGCAATTTTAAAAAATATTAATTGAACAAAATCGAAACGAAAGCTTACTTTTTTGCCATACTAGGTCAAAAAATATTTGTCCTATGTCTTGTCAATTCGCCCTAGGAACCGCCAAAAAAAATATTTTTATAAATTGTTAACATGTTTTTTGTATTTTGCTCTGGATGAATTTCTTGGTTATAATAAATCAATTAATGTGTTATTTTAAATGAACAAAATATATTTATGTTTTTATTAAATGAATTTTAATGTAAAATAAATTAGAAACCAAAAAATGCGTCCAATAAAGTAGAAAATACCATTTGTTTTTTTAAAAATATTTAAGCCTACTTTGCTCTTCTGCTTGATATACATTGTTTTAATATTTTACTCATACTAAAGCGTGCAAAGCAAATGCAGAAAACAATAATACAAATACAAAAATATGTTAAAATTTTATATACTTTTTTCTTTACTCCTAGGGCATGTAGGCAAAAACACTCAGACATGAGTCTAATATTTTTTGGCCTAGCACCCCAAAAAAAAATCGGTGATAGATCTTCTAAATGAAGAACCTTTAAAAGAACGTTTAGTTTGTATCTAAACAAAATTAATGTAAATTTTCCTGCCAATTTGTTTCTTTTTTTTCTCTAGTAACATTAAAATTTGTGAATTTTTCGATATTAATCTGATGCGTGGTGTGGTGACTTACCTTGGAATTCAGTATTTTACTAACTTTCTTATAAATAAACACGCTTGCTTATTGGTAAATTATAAAAATAAAATTGATTAAAGCTCAGCTTCTATTTATAAAACAATTATATAAAAGTTATATTCCACAAACCAATATTTATTAAATGAAGTTTATTTAACAAAGTTAAAATTACTAAATAGTAGCCTTATATCTCTCCCACAAGTGAAAAGGATTATAGACTTCTGTCCACCTGAAATAATGATTTTGCTTCGTAGGGATCGACAAAAGTTTAAGACCACATAATTGTCAAATCTCATGTCTTTAAAGAGGGGTCTTAAAATATTAAATTTTCATAGTAGTTATTAATTTTTTTTGTTTATTATTATGTAGATGATGACAAGTGGTTGTTGAATATTATTTAGTACTGGTTTGTTATAGAATTGGGAATTCCCGAATTACCGATCAGAGAAATTGGTGGAAAACCCGGAAATTCGACGATATTTTAGTCGAAAGTTGAAGGCGTTTCTAAGTTGTTGTTAATTTAATAGTTTTACCGTAACCATAGTGAAATAATAATGTAATTAAATTATTCCCATAAAAAAAAAATGATAAAACGATTTGTTTCTTCTGAACTGTCCAATAATTGAATAAACAGATATTTTACTTTTTTTCAATTATTTTAAATAGTGGCATTGCTTAAGAAAAGTTCCTCCTTGTATTACCTAACAAAATTTCCTTACCACATCCCATTAGTTAATTTAATAAGTGACTGACAGGGATACAAATTTAATACCTGAAGTATATACTTAAAAAAATCTAGGATCTTCCTTAGATAACGAAAATTTCTGTAATTCAAATTATTAATTTAATTTTTATTGAAGGACAAATTTATTAATTAATCTTTGTTTAAATTTAGTAAATATTGAATAATTTTTTTTATAAAGTTGTATGTAGAATAAAATAAAAAAGCGACCTTAGTGTTTTGTTTTTCACTCCGCCCTCCCTCGATCGCTACCTGAATTTTAATTCTCACAATATGGTTGCTTAAATAATAAAAAAGATAAATTATTTCTGAGAAAAAAATCTGGGTAGTACCAACAAGGAAGACTCGCTAATTGTACCTGTAACAAACCAGGAGTAGAATTAATATTAAACAAACATGTGTATCAATTAATGTGAAATATTTAACTAAAAAATAAATATAAATTAATCGTTTTTCTACATGAGTGGTTATAACTTTTTTTTCTGGTGGTTTAGGTTATATAAGTTATTTAGTTTATTCCTCTTATTCATTAATGTTTCCAAAAATGTTTATCCTATGGTGTGATTTCACATTTAAGATGGGTTTCTCATCACAAAAGAGAGATAACGGTATCATGTTTTACACATTATGTGTTTTTTTCTTAATAAAGTTTTCGTTTTGGTGTTATTGTAAACACAAAGTTTAATGAGGTTATCGCTTATCTTAAAATATCGTACATTCATATCTGTATCAGTGTATTCAATTAAATTGGATTATAAGTTTTTAATTTTTGGATTTTGTTAGGTTAGGTCACTATAACTTTTATAGTCAGTAGTACAGACTCCTTTTTATGCAATTGTTAACGTTTTCCCGTAACTTTGTAAATAGTTTCATCTCATCGTAACCTGAAACTATTTTATTTACGAAAACTCTTGGAATTGGGGCATTTTCAGTCTGGAGAGGAACAAACTTTGTCTATTTTTATTAGTCTTTCTACTTGAATCGTAAAATAATTTGATCACAAAATCGAGTACATTTTAATACATTTTTAACCGAGCTAAAGCTTAAAGCTTACAATTAACAAATCATTAATACCATCAAAATAACAAATATACAACTAACTATTTATTATATAGACGGTTGATTATGGATTGTAAGACTATTAGTTATTAATATGTTATTTTCTAAAGTTCATTAATATGGAATTACGAGATTTACATTGTCTGTCATAGATAGGTCAAATGTTGCCACACTAATTGTAAGTGGATACTGTTGGAATATCAAAGGAAAAATTCATCAAATTATTTACTAATTTGATTTTCTAAAAGTTTACATGATAATTTTTCGGAATAAACGAATGATAGATACCTAGTTATTTAAATATAATATCAGATCTGGAGTTATTAAACTACAGTAAATGTATTTTAGGTAACATATCCAAGAAATATTTCACTTTTTCTTTCACACAACTACAATGAAATAGTATTTTAAATAATGTCATTGTCTTGATACAGTGGGTTTTAATTACTTTTTTAACTGAAAAAAAAGTTTAAACGTTTACATTTAGTTAGAAAATTCCATTTAATTTCCTTAGAAACATGTGATTTACGTTAAATAGTATTAGTTTTCAGAAATTATTATTTATATTATTTATCTCCGTTATCTTCTATAACTTTATTTATTTGAGATTATTTTTTCTGAAATTCTTCTCTTTACAATGATATATTATATATATACCTTCTGACTGTTATTCATAGAGATTCATTTTCAACCAGGATAAACATTTTTCTTTATTTATCCTTTATTAAATTATCAAATTCTTTCAAAAATTGTATTCAGCCATTTTTTATAGTAACTGTCAATAAAAGAGAGTTAATTTTTTTAAAATGAACCAAATTAAAGGTTCTTTAGAGGAAGATGTCTATGAACATTGAGAATTTAAGTATAGGACCTAAATGATATTAAAGACTACTTAATTTTACAAGAGGCAGCACTGTGTTCAATGAAAATCGTTTTAGTATAAAGTGGCACTTCCAGTTAGCCAATTTTAAGTGAAAATTTGCTGTAACATCTCATTTATATACATATCTTAAATACGTAATATCAGTTTCGTCTGACTTTTCGTTTTTGATCTAGACTGTTCACATACGCACACACATTACGGTTATTGAACTCATGGGACCTCAACACGTGTATTTTCGTTGAAAACTCAGGTTTTTAAAAAAAAATTAACTCTCTTTTATTGACAGTTACCATAAAAAATGCCTGAATACAATTTTTGAAAGAATTTGATAATTTAATAAAGGATAAATAAAGAAAAAAGTTTATTCTGGTTAAAAATGAATTTCCTTGAATAACAGTCAGAAGGTATACGTATAATATATCGTTGGAAAGAGAACAATTTCAGAAAAAATAATCTCAAATAAATAAAGTTATAGAAGATAACGGAGAGTGATGTAAAAAATATAAATAATAATTTCGGAAAACTGATATTATTAAACGTAAATCACATGTTTCCAAGGAAATTAAATGGAATTTTCTTACTAAATGTAAACGTTTAAACATTTTATTTTCAATTAAAAAGTAATTAAAATCCACCGAATCAAGACAATGACATTATTTAAAATACTATTTCATTGTAGTTGTGTGAAAGAAAAAGTGAAATATTTCTTGGACATGTCACCTAAAATACATTTACTGTAGTTTAATAACTCCAGATCTGATATTATATTTAAATAAGTAGGTATCTATCGTACGTTTATTCCGAAAAATTTCATCATCTAAACTTTTAGAATTAGTAAATAAGTTGATGAATTTTTCCTTTGTGGTATTCCAACAGTATCCACTTAGAATTAGTGTGGCAACATTTTACCTGTCTATGACAATGTAGATCTCGTAATTTCATTTTAGTGAACTTTGGAAAAATAACATTTTAATAACTAATAGCCATACAATCCATAATCAACCGTCGATATAATAAATAGTAGTATATAAGATAAGTGAAAGTAAAGAAAAATAGTATTTGCATGAATGGATTTATTAACTTCAATGTCAACTGATTTTTTTATACACA
Source organism: Nezara viridula (assembly GCA_928085145.1). Lineage (NCBI taxonomy): Eukaryota > Metazoa > Arthropoda > Insecta > Hemiptera > Pentatomidae > Nezara > Nezara viridula. The sequence continues at coordinate 19,474,571 of OV725080.1, read as the reverse complement.
ATTAGATACTCTCTTATTCATTAAATCTTAATATATTATCGGGGTAGACATTTTAAGATATCCACTATTTATTGCTGGCTGGTGACAAGGCGTGCCTCTATAATTTGTCAATATTTCTGACATAGATTGCCTTACTCTTACAACATCCTCATTTACAGGAGACATCCGAGATAACGAAGTACTCAAGTTCCTTCGCAGAAATATATTGTGTAATAGTATCGATGATACATTTACGCAATATATCGAAAGTATTTGTTCAGTTTATAAGTAATCTTATATTCTACCTACTATGAACTTGATTGCTTGGGTGATGAAGATGTTTAGAAGTAAGATTTTGGGGTGAGATTGAGTATTAAGTGGAATTTATGATTTGCTTCATTTCATTCATATTTTGGGGCCCCAAAACCCTCATATATCTTGCCTTTATCCAGAGTTACATAGCTAAGCTCGATTTATCGTGCTTTCATCGGACAAATTAGAAAATCCTCTCTGGCAATGTGGCGAAATAAAGTGCTGAATTTTTTTTTTGTTTCTATCTTGAGGCATGGATTAAGAATATAAAATCTGAATTATATCCTCATTATTTTTTTAAATAACTTGAATAACAATAAGATCTTCCATATAATATTGGCTAACTTTTCGGGTATGTAGTCCTATTTTAAAAACTTTCTTAATATCGTAGTTAAACACTTCCCAATAATTTTAATACCTAGTAGATATACTTGCATCTTGAGGCATGGATTAAGAATATAAAATCTGTATTATATCCTCATTAAGTATATTATTATTTTTTTAAATAACTTGAATAACAATAAGATCTTCCATATAATATTGGCTAACTTTTCGGGTATGTAGTCCTATTTTAAAAACTTTCTTAATATCGTAGTTAAACACTTCCCAATAATTTTAATACCTAGTAGGTATACTTGCATCTTGAGGCATGGATTAAGAATATAAAATCTGTATTATATCCTCATTAAGTATATTATTATTTTTTTAAATAACTTGTATAACAATAAGATCTTCCATATAATATTGACTAACTTCTCAGGTATGCAGTCCAATTTTAAAAACTTTCTTAATATCGTAGTTGAACACTTCCCAATAATTTTAATACCTAGTAAATAGACTTGCAATAAGAATTGTGAAAACTTTCTACCTTAAAATGCCCACATCGGGCAGTACAGGGAAAAGTAACAACAATATGTATGTATATATTGTAATAGTCTAATAAAATATCTAGAGGGTGAGAAGAAGATTGTAAAATATTAAAGTTTGTGAATGGCGATACAGTCGCATAACATCAACTAATAAATATATTATATGGATGATATTATAATTAATGCTTCCTCCAAAGAAAAAATCCTTTAAGATTTTATAGAAAATCATGAAAATAATAAATAAAAAGTCATATTTTAAACAATCATTTTCTTTTTTTCTTTTAATGAACTTAATGCTTGTATATGATATTAAACGCAAACATTTCTTAAGAATATCACTTATCTTAATTTTTCTTACAATTCCATAGGCGCCGCCACTTAAGAAATATTGGGGGGAGGCAAAGGTAGTTGTAAAATGATAACAGAATTTAATGCATGTAATGGAAGAGGGAGGTAAGATGCATTAAAAAATGAGTAGCTCAATCATCAGTTTTTAAGAATTCAATGGGTTTGTTTAATAAAAAACTTGAATGCAGAAAATAAAATTCATCTTTATTTTTTAAATCCAACTTAATATTCTTAGATTAAAATCTGACTGTGAAATGTATCTTTAATTTTAAAAAAATATGATTCGAGTGCTACCAAAGGATAGTTTCTCTACAAGTCTCTCCTTGCCAATATATCAATTCACATTTACTTGTATTTTTAGTTAATACAGTTGTAAATATCCCCATCCCCATTCCCACATATATTATTACAGTAAGGTTCGAAATCGGTTTTGTACCAAATGTAAGCTCCTGTCATGCTCAAATACCATGAATGTAGTACCGTTGAATTTATAATTTCACGAGGGGTTTGCAAATCGTATTCTCCACTTTTGTTTTTCATTCTTAAATAAATAAAGTCGATACAAACATTTTGCTAGGTCTTATTACAGGAACGGTGGTAAGTCTGTAGATGGATACGCGACAAATTGAACCTTGAAGATTTTGATGCATACAGCAAGACGCGGATAGTTCCCTCGGAACAATCGGATCCTCCGTTTTTAAGCCCCAAAACATACTATTTTCGAGATAACGCAAGGCGTAGGGTTCACATCCACACAACCTTAAATTAATTGTAGTACTGTCATTAAATACATGTCTCATTTCGTCGACTTGAGGTCTTTATGATCGAGATAGGATATTATATTATTTATCGATGGTGTTTTTGATCGGCAATCCATATCATCGTTAATTTTTCACCAAATTTCAAGATTGAGCCACCAATTTCGAAGGCTTCCTTTTGCTTCAGGCGGGCAAAATAGTCCAATCACCCCGAAAATTTATGCAAACAAGTTATGAAAGAAAACAGACTTTATTTACAAATTACTAAAAAATTACACACTTTTCCTTTGGTTTTTAGCAAAGATACAGCTTACTGAATTTGTAAACATGTTCGAAACAAAAATTAAGATTTAAATTAATTTTTGTTTCCATTGTCGATTACATTTATCGATAAAGTAACATCTGATTTCTTTATCTTTTGATACGTTGCATTATTTTCTTTTCTTATTAATTTGGCATTTGATAACAATATGCTGTGCGAATTTTTTGCACGGGCCTACTAGTTAATGAATTATATATATTTATATATATATATATATATATATATATATATATATATATATATATATAATGGCAAAGGCGACTGGAGTAGGGGCAGACGAATTGATCGAGTTTCGCGGCCTCCAGACGGCCTTCGACTTTCACAGTGCCCTTCTTGTCTGCCCTGTCTCCTAATTCTTCGCTGTTGTCCTGCTGTTAGCGACGGTGGCACCTACTAGGAATTCCATTGATTTTGTGTATGGAAAATAATATTTATTATTTAATATATTTCTTCTTCTTAAGTATTTCATTTAATATATTTTGTTTGTCAATTTATAGTTATAATTAATGGTTTATAGTCCTAATGATCCCGGAGGTTCAATGCTATAAAAATATTTATGGGAATCCTTAAGGAAGGCTGGTATTAAAATAAGAATTCAGCTTAATTAAAGAAATAACTGGATACAGATACTAATAGAGCCATTATTATCGCAATAATAATTCAGTTAAAATGAAATTATTTGGCGGTGACCAGGTGTTCGAACAAGGAGACCTCACAATAAATTATAATAAAATAAAAATATGCCCGAAGAGAAAAGACAGCACCACCACAGCATCAAGGAAGCTGATTCAAGTGGAATTCTGTTAGGTGGATTTCAAAATGCAATGTGATCGTAGAACGGATCCTAAAAATAGAAAATGGATCACAAATGGTAGTGGGTAATATTAACTCTCCAATATGGAGGAGTAATGTTTTATTCATACGTTTCAGAGATCTGCTAGAATGTTAAGGATCGAAATAGGCAGAAACTTCGGCGGAACAGTGAGAAATCGTGAATAAATTAGAATTTTCTAGATTTGATTGGATAAAGAAGATGGTATGGCCGTATGAGCCGAATCATGAGTGATAATATGACACCAAAGATATAATGGATTGGTTGGCTGAGGATGAAAGGAGAGGAAGACCTTCAGTTAGATTGGAGGAGCTAGAAACCTACTGAGTTCGGTTGAGCACAACTTTACATTAAAGAAATTGTTTGCAATATTTTTGATTTTATTTAGATGGGCCTTTTTGAAAAATAAACTGGGATATAGAGAACAGCACCTCTAATTAAAATATGAGAGGTTGTTAATTCGCGGAGTAGACTCCAGGCAGGATTACATAACTAATACTATCTTTCACCTAACTTTCTGTTTCGATGATAGTCAATTTAGACATCTTACCTTACAAAAAGTCAGGTAGTTCAAATTTATTTTTTCTATTGTTAGGTTTTTAGTAAATATAAAAAATCCAAGTTATCGCCCTTGAAAACCTTGTGGGTTCATTGCAGTGCTCCAAAAACCATTGAAATTTCGATTTTCGTTTTTGGTTTATAGCGACATAGTTAAAGAATGGTTAAATTCAATCAGAAACAACTATCGAGCTTTCGAAATTCACCCATTTTGATTTCTTCTCAATAGTGCTCTTACATTTTTGAACGGAAGGGTTCTGTAACTCCACTTTAAACCTCTTCCAGAGAATTTGAAGGTTTTTATTGTAGATAATGAGCCATTGATACTCGGCAGGTGTTTTGAAAATTATGTTGCACATTGGGCCAGACCCCCCCCCCTCTACTATCCCAAAAACTTGCGTAGTGTTCCTTGTAACTATGTATTAAAAAAAAATGTTTTCATTAAAAAAAAGGGGGGGGGGCGAACTGTACAAAAATGGTGAATTGAGGTCTTTGACTTAAGTTAGTTTTTCAGTCACTGATATTCAGCATTTGGTTTAATTCCCTTATAATTGGCCTTTTATTAAACCTGGATAGTTAAAAATAATAAAACGTGAAAACTATTCAATTTCATTAAAATAACTGGTTAAAATAAAATTATAAGATTTTTCGACTTTCAAAACGTTAATTTATTTTTAATGATTTTTCGGAGAAAAGTTAGAACGAATACATTTCAGTATTTTATATAGAGGTACCTTTGTTTAAAGATAATGGACTTGGAAATAGACCATGTTTGGTCCGAAACGTCTTCTATATTGTTGGTTAATTACAAAAAGCCATTAAGTGACATTTAATTATCTTATATTACTATGAACCTTTTCGTATTTTCCTATTGTGAAATCAGAAAATTATTCGCTTATTGTAGCTATATTTGAAATATAAAGTGTTTGTTACATTTTTGTGAATTTACTATTTTTGAACGAACGATATGCGAAGGATTCAGAAAACTGTTGAATTTACAAGATATTTAGATAAAAATTAAGAAAATTATAAACAGTGTAAATGGATAGTATACAAAAGTATTAGAAACATTAAAATATAAATGAAGTATTAAGAACATTTAAATATAACACAAAGTATCCAGATATTAAAATAAAGTAAATACAATTGGTAACAGTAAATCTTTCTTAAATAAAAAAAAGTAGGTGCATCAAATAAAATAAATATAAGCTAGTAAAACAAATATAATAAACAATATTCAAAATATTACTTAAGCAATATTGAAATAAAATTATCAAATATAAACAATAAAAAAAATCATAACCAGCAGTATCAATCCATATCTCTTAAATTTTTTTATTTTTGTATATTTAAGAAAGTTTCCATATTGAGAACAGTGTGCGTACGACGGTTTTTGTTCAACAATTAAACAGCTGTCTACATTAAATTTATTATTGGGACTGATACCTCGATTGTGCAGATAAGAAATAGATAGATGAATTGGAAATTATATAAAAATAGACGAGGTGTAATTCAAATAACTTTCAACTGAATAACATTACTCATACTCTTGAAATGAAGGCATAAAATGAAATATAACAATGTTTCACCTAAACAACAGACAAATAAAACTGTCAAGTGTGTCATGACATTGTATTTTCTTAGTATTAATTTAAGAAAAATATATGTTCCAGATATTAGCCATTTTTTAATTATCCTTAAATACTAAGAACGTTTTATTTTCAAAACAATGTTATAATTGAAAATGAAATAAAACAAAACGTTTAGATTAACAAAGTATGATTAACTCATACAAGTACGTTCTTGAAAATATTTTCTTATATCTGGAAATACTATTAATCATTTTTGGTTTATTAAAAAAATAAGTTTATATATTAAAAATACAAAAAAAAGAAGGTAACTTAAATTTTAATACTTTTTTATACTTTATATTTACGCTGTTTATAATTTTTATGCAAATATCTTGTAACTCCTAAAATTTTCTATATCCTGTTTTCTTCATTCAAGTCCTAATGTAGACTGGCATAGTAAAATCAAAACGTTGGCCCAAAATAAAATAATTTTCACTATTTTTTTATGACCTTAACTTCGGACAATCTGTTTCTTCAATATTACATTAAGGCCAAACGGTGAGTATTCAATATAAAAATATTTATTGATGATAATATAACTTTAAGAAAATGTATATAACTATTGATATTAAAACAACTAAATGAATATCTATTTATGAAATCTTTTAATTAGATCAAATAAATGTATTCTGTTAAGTTTAATATTGCATTCCATTTATTTTATGGGAAGTCAAATATAAATAAATAATTTTAAAAATATAAATTATCTAATTTAATTGTAAATTTATATATGAAGATTTTCTTATAAATGCTCTATATTGCATGTAAAATCGGATAGGAAATTATATCCACTATAGATTTTTCATATTTATTCATGAGTATAAAATTTAGAAGTTTTTTATTTCTTTTTTTTTTTAAATTTCCTAATTTAAATTTTCTCCTTACTCACAGCGTTATTGTTTCTATAATTTTTTTTTTAAACAAAAAAAATTATTTCTATAATTTTATTTATTTATTGAGTATTACAACAACCTGTCACTTGGACATTAGTTGTAGTTAGGTAGGATAACATTCACACTATATGTACAAAAAATATAAAATAAATAGAAAAAAAATAATAATCAAAAAGTGTTTGCAATAAATAAAATAAAATAACTTAAAAAAAAAACACATGCATACCTACTACTTTTTTTTTATAAATTAAAGTTTTAAATTTTATAAATGTAATATATGGACTGGAGTTGATTAAACTAAAATTATAAATTCCACATTAATTGCTATTGTAACCTAGTTGGATACAAAAATCAAAAGTATATTTTCGATTATAAGAATTCAGTTTTTTTTTTATTATTTCTTAATGATATTTACAACTGTATTATATAAATACATCTAGTAAAAGAATCCAAGTTAAAACAATAAATTATTTGAATTGGACATTTTGAATACCAGCGCATTATTTATTCATTTATGTCTTAAGGAATGAATAAGATACAAAGATTCTATTCTATTTATTCTATGTTGGTAATGTAAATGACATATTGAATAATGGACAACATTTCCACATAGCTATATAAGGAAGGCAGTGAGAACAGAGAGCAGACAGATAGATATGGCAGTGGCTGGTAAGGCCTATCTCTCCCTGAGGTAATACTTTCCACACTCTCGGCCCGCTAACTCTCACTTTCATTTCTTTGAATTGGACATTCTCTCGATGACTCACTCTTGGTACCGTTTTCTTAACCCCAAGGACTACTTTATTTATCTTACTATCCATTATCTATGGTATCTCTGCTATCTATGCTATGCCAACTGGAACGTAATTAGCTATTTGTTATTTGCCGGTTCAGTTACGTGTAGCTACGTAGCATATAGTTTGAAATGTAGCTACTGGTTCATTATATAACTCATATTATATGTTAGTTTATTTGCAACTAGAGATAATACATAATATCTTCATTAAGTGTGTTAATCCGCTGTAAAGGGAATATAATGGTTTTTATGACGTATTAAATTTAATTATATAATTATCAAATACTTAATAGTTGAACGTTTGACCGGCCATAAAATAACTTTAATAATGGACAATATTAATTAAACCTACGTTTTGACCTTCATCAGGTCTTGGCAGGTCTTGGCAGGTCTTCATCTGGGCTAGAAAGAACAACCATCTTATAAATCATCTTTTCGGTATTTGCTAATTCATTAAATCCATTGCGAAAAATGTGAGAAAAGTTTTTATTTTTTTAACTTATATATATGGGTTTAGACGTGTAAAAAACAAAATTTCTAACGCTGGCCAAGGGAAAACTTTTTACATCCAATAAAGTTTTTTCATCTATAACTCCTAAACGATGCATCAAAGCGAAAAATGTAATCTTTAATAAATTAAAGAAGGTTAAATTTTGCGTCAAACGATTACATAAACTTTATAATTTGGTTACACGGTAAGGTATAAAACCTCGTCAACCAACGCTGTATTTTACCAAATTTGTCAAAATTGAGACAAGTTAATATAAATTACCCTGTAACTTGGCAATGAGTTCCCTAAAAGGAAAAACCCATAGAATCAAAGTTGTAGAGCATCAAATTTCGTGTCAACTGAGTACTGACATTTTTATTGTAAGATTGCAATTATATATTTTTGTAAAGATCACTATAGTTTTTCTGAGAATTTTCTGGGTCGCTTTGGCAGTTATAAAGTCACAACCTGGAGCTTTTCTTTTAGATAAGTGTTTGATGTGTTGTATTTTGTAAGTATTTTGATTATCAAGTACTTATATTCCATGTCCGTTAAGACAGATGATGAGGATCATCGAGTATTTTCATTATATAACAAATAATCTGCTAATTGTCACTACCATGGTGCGAATGGAGATTTCAAGATAAAAAAAATATATAATAATTTTTAATCTAAATTTTACATTGTTATTGAAATTTCATTGGAATGTCAGAATTATGTTGGAATAGATAGTAGAGAAATATAACTCATCCCACAAATGCCGCCAAAGGAAAACGAAAGAAAAAATAATACGAAATTAAGAAAAATAATAAAAAAGGCGTGATTTATCCTTCTATTTTTACCATATAAATTTTCAATTTTATTAATAATTACCAGATATAACCGGAGTCAAACCTGGGACCAGAAGCATAAGAGCATAGTGGCTTCTCGCTGAGATAATGAAATAAGTAGTTGTTTTATGATTTGAAACTCTTTACCCCTAAATGGAAACATTAAAAAAAATCTCATATGATTGGAAATATTTCCATTGATAAGTATAAAATATTTAATTTCATTGGCGGGATTTGGATTCCTCGTCTGTCTTCATTGGTCTTAAAAAATTGTTAAATAATTTTTACATCCCTTTATTTCTGAATCCTTGCATCCCTTGATTTCTGGATCCGCCCCTGAAAAGAACAGACAGTAGGAAGGAGATGAGCAGGCCAAAGATCGCTTTATGCATCTGTCACGCCGTTATATAAATAAATATGTTATCTTACCCACAATGAAATACCAATTTTTCTTAAGTGCCGTGTATTTGTGCACGTTTTAGGCAAATTACAGCTCACGGAACTGTTACTTTTCTCATGAAGGATATTAATACAGTAATTTGCCAAAATCATTTGGACGATAAGGCCCTCGTTCTGCGAGTTGAATTCGTGAAGGAATTTCTCAGAGGGAGGTCCCAGAAATATATTTTGGAAATGAACTATACTTTGTCTCACTTTATGGACTTTAGATCTTATCTCATTGGCATTTATCATTTTGTTACAATCAAGAAAACCTAAGTTCGATTTTTTCTACATTTTTGGTTCCTCATTATCGAAGGTAGGAAAGATTAGGTATTCGTCCGGTAGGTTAAAAAAAAAAGGTTTATGGTCAATCCAAAATTTCCACTTGCATTTTAAGTTTAGACTTATATGGTCAAAATTTATTCTATCCGTTTCTGTCTGTATTCCATTCCATGTACCAGATTCATCACCTACCACCATTTATTTTTTTTACAGAAATGAACCATTCGAAAGCTAAAATATTACTCTTCAATGTCATAGAAATAAGCTTTACATCCTTATTAGGAATAAATAAATATAATTTATTTGCGAGCGTCTGGTTTGTGTCATATTGTGTTAAAAAAAAAAAAAACTGAAACTTATATTTAAGAGTACAATATGTACGACACATGCTTTATTCTTATTTTTGAGTCTCGACAAAATATCAGATTTTGTGCATGTAATCTTACTTTCGATACCTGTACAGTTTAGTAAAAAATATATATACTTGGCATCCAGCTATAGAATGAATACAACATTGAAACAATTAGTACTCCCTATGGAGTGGAGCGGATTCAATTATTTTTTTAAGGAGTAACAAACTTGAAATTTGTATTTCGCATCTAAAAAAACTTTTAAATACTCCATACATACTCTCAAATGTTTTTATATCAATCAAAAAATAAGAATGTTTTGTTGAAATTTCCATCTACTTAAAGCCTTTGATTTTTTTTTTAAAAAATCACAATAATTGTGATAACTTATTATACAAAAAATGAAACATATCAGACACCTGCTTGCAGATAACAAATAAAAACGTATGTGGAGTTTTTCTTGATTTATTTCTTGTAAGGGCATAAAATTTTAAGTTTATTGAAATGGTTTTGAATATCAATAATTTAGCTTCCTTATGGTTGTAGTAAATTTGGTTTAAGAGAAAACCCTGAGGACTTTGAATATTTTAGTGAACGGCATGAAAAAAAGATTCTCACAAAATTAAGTCCAATAATTTATTTATTTTTGTATTAATACAAATAAGTATTTCCGAGTTTTGATTAGAAGCTCAAAACGTATCTTAATCGTTTTTTCATGACAAAAATTTATTTGGCCCTCTTTATTGGATGCATCTTTGAATTTTTGTAATTTATTATACATTTAAATTCGTTTGTTAAAATTAGCAATATGTTTTTCTTATTTTACACAAAACAATTGATGTATAATAACTTTGAAATTCATGCAGAGCAATATCAGAAAACAGTAATATACAAATTTATTTTTTCGCTCCTATGGCGCATATTTTTAGTTTCATAGTTATCGGTAAAATTTTTTCATCGAAATGGGTGAACACACGTCCTCACCTTGTGTGACAGAGCTTCTATATCTACGAATTAGCTTAGTTCTTGGTTATTTCCCTCCTTCCTTTTCTAGTGACTGAAGGTTGTATTTTTTATCTACATGTTTGAAAGTAAGATATATTTCATTCACTATATGAGTTGGTTACATTAATATGGCAATACTTATAGTTAAAAAAAAAAAATTATATCAGATCTACCTATAGTCCTTACTAAATACGTAATGGTGGAACAAAATATTTGCTAGCGAAGCCGTGAGTAACAGCTAGTTTTATATATACGATTATTTTGATATGTTTTATTTTTAAAATTTCGTTGAATAAATTTGTTTAATTTATTGGAAAAAAAATCTGGCTACAAAAGCCTAATTTTGTCAAATAATAATTTATGTTAAAAGTAGAGGAAATAGTGAAGCTTGTGTGATGCGGACAACAGCTTTTCTTACTTAGTTATTTTTTTTCTCTCATTCACTCCTTTCTGACATCAGGATATGAACATGTAATCTTACATTGCAAATTGAATAGCTGTGACTCTTAATAGTTCTCCGAAATAAACTATTTTTATACGGATTTGTAGGGAATTTCACCATAGAATATATGCTTAGCGAGCCTGAATTTTCTCGGGAATTTAGTCTATATACGAAAAATGAAAAGACAATTATTAGAACATTATCGGAAAGTTTCATCAAAATCGTTAGAGCCGTTTTCGCGCTACAGTCTATAGAAAACCATGTTTTTTCATTTATTGCGCATGGAACATCCAATTTGTGACACAGACATCAGTAGTCAAAGCCCTGCAAAATAAAAAAAGAAGCAACAAAATCGGTTCACTAGTTACCAAGAAAATCTTGGCATAGCGAGACTGACAGACAGTCCAATGGCTAAAAATGTTTTTTTCGAACTAAGGGGGCTCTGAAACGTATAGATCCGTCAAAAACCGCATATCAGAAATTTAACTCGATTGCAATACTTTCCTTATCTAGTATAGGTTGGAAAGTAAAAAAGAAATGAAATAATTATATGTATATGTCCATTAATTGTGACTGAAAATGCAGTGCTCTTACTGATACCTGTACCAGTGTACTTTGGCGGTAGGAGATTACTGAGAAAATGGGGGTGTGACGGGCGCACATTGATTTATGAGCATATCCTCCAACTTAACGGGCCCATGCAAAAACGAACGCATTCCATCGCATGCAAACTGGATCCGCTAACGGAATTTGCCAGCGGTTTACCGTTATTATTTTAATCGATCGTCCTATGCTTTTCTGTTCCTATATTATGGATACGTTTGAATGTATTGTTTATGGAAGTATTTATTATTATAATACGGGGTTGGGTTCAGAAACTATGTCGGCTTATTGCTTATAATTCTTCTTTAATTTTCTAGTATTTGATCTCTGACAGGTTACTATTTCCTCGGTGGAAAATGCATCGTTAATTTTTCATGTTAGAGAAAAAGTTAAGAATTTCACGTATATTTTGAGAAAAAAAAATTGATTTTGATTTATTCTATTTGTTTGTTTTATCTTCATATTATCTTTGAGGTAAAACATTCTTTCAGTATGGATAAGATTTTGATTACTTGTACATTTCTGTAAGAATCTTGCTTGTCAATAATTTCAATGAAAAAAATTTGGTAGACAACATGATTACATAAAATGATAACGGTTGTAATTGAAGGTCAAGTGGATAAAGGTGATAAGTAATGTATTTACATTTCTAAGACAATTTAATTTAAATGTTTGACGCTGACACCTTTTTTTTATAGAAAGCTGATATTTAATTTTAAAGAGCTATTTAAATGGCGAAAGAAGCAGCAATTTTGATGAAAAAAATGTATACTAGGTTTTTATTAGGTTTATATAGTAAGTTACTGACCTATTATGCTCAAGGTCATGTACTCCTATCCATCTGTGACAGTTAATTAATTATTCCATTTCATCAGCCGTACATCGATCCTAGGACCAGAGAGCTTTCTGTGGTATACCCAGCATCTATAAAATGGGTTCTATTAATTTAATAATTAATTAAGAGAAGACACTCGGAGCTGTTGAGCGTGATCTCAGCCCAATCATCTCTCTGCATAACAGTTGGCCTAGTAACATTACTTATTAACTTAATAGAGTTTAATGCACTCATTGTGTTTAAAGTTTTACGCCTTAAAATCCCAACAAGCAAACTTATTTTATGGGTGATAAATATTCAGGATGCAGTCTTTTTTTAAAAATTATTTTTTATTTATGCTAACATTTTGACTCAAACATGTGGGTCACCCTCAGTGCTCAAATCACGCCCTGAAGATGACCCACATGCTTGGGTTGAAACGTTGGGATAAATAAAAAATAATTTTTTTTTTTTTAAAAAGACTGCGTCCTGAATATTTATCACCCGTGATGTGTAGAACAGTCGACTAACTTTCTTCAATTATTCATCAAACTTATTTTATTTTAAGTGAATGAAATCTGGTGAATTATGATTTTGTTTGCGAACCTTCCCATGAGGAGAAGTTTCGCATATGTAAGAAAATACATATACATATGTAAGAAAATATGTATATCATATTTGTCTGAAGTGTTGTAGTACATTATAGGTCAGAATATAAATGTGAGATAACAATGATTTTGTTAATAAAAAAAAGACTAATGTTATTATTGTTGTTGTTAGATTTCATTAAATTATTACAATGATATTTACTCTTGGCTATTAAGTACATGAAAATATACCAGGATAAGGATTCTGCTAATAAGAGTTTTTTTTCATCATTTCAAGTAACAGGATCGGTTATGCATGGCAAATAGCAAGGATGTGGCGTGTCAGTGTCCACTAATTCTTGAAAATTCCTTTTGAGCTAGCATTACTTTTACTTATTAAAAAAACACGACTTGAAAGAATATGGGACCAGAATCTTGACACATGGAGGAGAAGGAACAATAAAGAACAGCTGAAAGTAACGGGTCAGTCAATATCTTATGGCATGAAGGCAAGGAGGTTAAGATGGTCAGGGCATGTAGCTCGTAGCAATCCATCAGGCGTCCTTTACACAAAAATGAATGCCAGAGTAGTCGGCAAAAGACCACATGGGATGCCAAAAACCAGGTGGATAGATTGGATAAACAAAGATACATCTGAGCTTCATGCCGCAAACTGGAAAGCAGTAGCCCAAGATAGGCAGAGGTGGAGAAGTCTGGTTCAGATGGCCAAAGATCTAAAAGGTCTGCAGGGCCAACCGAAAAAAAAAAATTAAAAAAACACGATACCATGCGTTAATTTCTAAAATTACATAATAATATTTATCAGAAGCTTTTCTATGGATTCAGATATTTGTGTAAAGAAAATGTCCTAAGAATCTTAAATTAGATAAACTGATCCTGTTACTTGATAAAATGAAAGTCACTCAGGAAAACTTAATATTTTTTCATGTCTCTACTAATAGTACAAGTGATGATGATGTTCAGACCTCGTGTTGAATTGACATGGAATGACCCTGTTAAAGTTTTATTATTGAGAATAATATTTTCGAAAACGCAAGGAAATTACGGATATCGCGTGCGGATTTCCCTTTTATGTATAGTATTATGAAACTGACCTACACATTATTCCCTTGCAATTATCCTAATTTCGGTGAGATCGGATTTAATGCTGTCTTCCCATCGACGTCTCCGTTCGGAATTAGCGCGAATTATAAAAACCGCGTCGGTTCAATTGGCTGAGAACATGGTCCCGTTCATGAGTCATCGGGGCATTCTCTCTAATTAGGGCTGATGAGGATGGAACAGAAATAGCATTGGGCTTGTCCTGTCGCTATTTTTAGTCGGGACTTGAATTAAGGAAAGTCTGTAAGTTGAGTGTACAACGAAACCTCTGGGTAGCGGACATTCACTTTTTTGTCGTTTAACGAGAGGTTCCTTAAATTAGAGATCATTTTACGTACATACTACATACATGTATATGTATATTTTTAAAAGAAATGGGAAGCGCTACTTCAAACTGCAACTGGTTCCTAAAACACAATTATAAAAAATACATATTTAATTTTTTTTTATTTCAGTTTTTCTCTGTACGACATTTTAAATATAGTTCTTAAAGAAGATTTGCAAACTTGTCTATCCTTAATATCTTTTATTGATGAACTGCTACAAAAATTCGTATCAAGGACTCAGATGCATATTTCAATAACTGTGAACATATTTTCGATTTTAATTTTTTATTAATCGATGTTAATTTTTTGTTTAGGCAAAAATTTTTTTTTTTTCAAAAGTATTTTGAAGCTGTTTGAAAAGATAATAAAAAAATAACATTTTTTATGTTTAGGCTCGAGTGAAAGAAGCATTCTGAACAATACTTTTTTCTATTCGATCTTTCCATTTTATTATCAAAATTAGGTGAAATTTAGCGAAATGAAACTCCAAAACACGCCATTTTCATAGAAAAGGTAGATATCCCAGTCACATTAGCATAATAAAAGGGATCTAACTTGCAAATTCAAATATCTTTTTTAAATAGTTAGGTGTGTGCTGAATATAAAAAATCCAAGTTTTAGATCTTTAATTTTTTAAAAAAAGTTTTTGGGTTCGCCGTGGTGCTCCAAAATTTATTAAAATTTCTGACATTTTTTGGTTTATACTAAATATCTCATTTTTTAAATTTATTTATTTAGACATATAACAATCTGTCTCGTGGGCAATAATTATAGTGATATATGAACACATTCACACCATATATACAGAAAACATAAAATTAACAACAGTAAAATAATAACTAAATAATAATAAAAAAAACTATATACATTAAAAAATAAAATAACCTAAGGACAATTAAATTAAAACACCTATATACCTATATAAAATATATACAATCAGGCAGGGAACCCCAAGCCAGGTTTCTTCCTTCAACTATAGAAATAAAAGCAGGACTCTTAAGAGATCCCTGCAGTATTCTCTCAACCTATTCACTGGTACTAAAGCCAGTGGAGTTTGAGCGATCTCATTTTTAAGCAACATAGCTAAAAATACATAATCTTTTTTCATCTAATTATCTATTTTTCTTAGTGATGAAGCTAAACATTTTAAAATTAAATATTACTGTTTACAAACGATTTTATAATAATTTACATGGACATACTAATCAGATCAGGTCAGCTTCAGCTGACCATACCCATCAATACGAGGAGGAGACTAATAAGATGCTGAATGAGAGACCTTCCCTAACAAACCATGATAATCGATTCAAACCAGGGATGAGGTACTGCTGGGTGGTATCTTTCTCCATGCCTGCCATTTCAGTTTCATTAATTTAATCAAATCATTTGCTCATTGTTAACTGTCGTTGATAAGTGCCGATTAATATTGAAAAAAATATTAGAGCACGCAAAATTTACTACAACTTATATAGAAAACATTTGATTGGGCTAAGAAGGGTCGGGAAAGATTTAAATCGTATTGTACGAATATATCTCTGCAGGAATAAAAAAGCAAGTCTTACGCGCCTGTTTATCGAGAGGTTTTACCATTTTCGAGTAATTTTCTTTTTCCTTAAAAAGAGGTTTCAAAAGCATTGGTGTTGTATAATACAGTAAATTCACACATCCTTTAAGCATAGGTGTCCGTTAAAGAGAGAGGTCCTTATGGAGAGGTCTCACTTCTTTGCTGTTCCCCCGAAGGAGGAAAACTGCGTGTAGTTGCGTGTGCCCGTGCGTGCTGGGGGACCTATCAGAAGTTACTCTCTACCATATCTCCTCGGACGGGTCATTGATCGTATTCGTGTCTTCATTCACTCCATCATCTACTTCCTTATACCTTCGCATTTAATAACTGTATTACTCCTTGAACGACCAACTGTATTAGAATGCAATATTGTGTAACATGATAACTTTGTTTTCCTGTTGGATTATTATAACATGGTGTTTGAATTTTTTATGAATTGGCGAGCATTTGTGTATTGAGCATTCGAACATAAACCAAACAATTTTCTTCTTATAATGAGAAGCATTAAGGATTTTTTATTTCAAATTTGGATTATCAACCGTCCTCACTACCTATGCTGATGTCACATGTTTGTTGTCTGTCAATAATGAACCTACTATTGCATCACAAACCCTACAGTGACACATTTCAGCCATTGAAAAATGGTGTACAAATTGGATAATTAAAATAAATCCAAACAAATCCCAATAAATTACTTTTATCCTTCGCCGTAAACCTACAATATCCTGTCCCACCGTATCCTTTAACAATATTTCACAATATTACCTAGGACTCCTTCTTGACAAATGCATTATCTGGAATCCTCATACTAGACTTAAAAGACAATACTTACTACTGCAATACTTACTTGACAAACCCTCTAACTTCCAATATTCTACAAAGAACTCATTTACACTACCCATTTGAACGTACGGTATTAAGATTTTGGACTCTACAAAAACGTCAAATTCTTCCAATATCCAGTCCTTACAATCCAAAATCCTCCGTAAAATCCTAAATACTCCATATTATGTAACAAAAAAAAATATCCATAAAGACCTCAACATTCCTCTTGTGGAAGACTTGGTCCGAACTAGATGTACCTCTTTTCATTCCAAACTCTTTGGTAACCCCAATCCTCTAGTTAGTAAACTTTCATCCAACACAATTCCTCACAACCCTCCGAGGCTTCCCAAAAAAGATGGCCAAGGGACCTCCTAAATTTATTTATCTTTGAAGTGTTACCAATGGGTGGCTTCTTCACAAGTACCTTCGTAAAATATATTCCTATTGCAAATTTACTGGTTGTATATATATTTACAGTTGTAAATTTCAATAAAATAATATTTAAAAAAAATGGTTGGATTCAGGAAGAATTGGACGGTCAATCGAATTCTGGTAATTCTGACATAGGGCACACTAACCATACATTTTCTTATTTTTTTAAAAAATATTTGAAAGGTAATTCCTTTGCACGAGAACCGGAGGGGTCTGAGATTAGAGAACTAGTACATAAAGAAAAGGATAAATAATGAACTGCTTCCAAAAATTGGTCATTCATTATCTCATGATATAAAGGCAAGCAGGTTAAAACGAATGGGGCATCTAGCTTAGAGCGATAAACCAGAAAGACTCTACACAACAAATAATGCCTGACTGGAGACAACGTAGAAAATAATATGTTTTTATTAAAAATGCTGCATAACTACATCCAGATAACCGAAAAGAAATAGTCCAAAATTGGCAGAGATGGAGTAGGCTGCAAAACGTCTAAAAGGTCTGTACTTTGGCAACGCGAAAAAAATATTTTACTAAGGATTTTTTATTATTTGATTACCCTTTACCTCGCTGATATAGAACCCAACCAAACGTATTTTATCCAGAGTGGGAATGTCGAGATTTATTCCATGGGTCCGCAACAAAATAAAACTCAACCCATCTAGGCCGGAACCGGCGTCGCTAGTGAGAATTCTAGTGAGCTTGGCAAAAAAAAACTTCCATAGGGACCAGCGTTTCCACGGTATTTGTTTAGATTTCCCATTTGGTCAGTCAGATTTTCCTTTTTTCCCTCTTAAAACGAACTTAAAAACATATACAAAATAATACGTAATATTATATGTAACTAATCGTTTTATGCCTGTTGTACTTCTATTATTTAAAAAATAAATTAATATGTGCTCAGATTAGGCTTTGATTGATAAATATTGTTTCCTTTTTTTTCCCTCCCAACCTTGAAATTTCCCTAAAAAGGAAACTTTTTCAACAAAGTCGAAACCCTGATAGGGACATAAATTCACTTGTCACGCATTAGAATTGATGTTTAGGGAAAAATCTTTTCCACCTTCAGAACTGTCTAAAATATTTTTTTCTATTTTGTAGATGAACCTCTTTTCTCAATAATAATATGTTTAATTTATTTCCAATTTTAACATTCGAGGCAACACAACAACTTTAATATCGTTGAAGAGAAGTATTTTTACTATTTTTTATTTTGATTGACCACCCCAACCATCATTTTCTTCAATTATTCACAACAGTCAACCATCAACCCATAATTAACAGTTGATATAGTATATTAATAAAGGATGTTTTGTATATTACATATTTTATGTTATTTTATTGTCATATTCGAAAAGAAAAGAGAAACGACGTATTTAACAGTAAGTTTTGGATTATGTGAAATAGTTCATGAAAATATTTTTATGAAAGAGGTTTATTTTTAGAAAAACCAGACATAAGTAGTGTAGACATATTTTATCTACCTGACATAATTTACAAATCTGTTTAGAATATTCTACTTCAGTTCCTTGTTTTGTTTCCCTTTCAGGTCCTTCCTGCTAAATAGAATTTATAATTCGTAAAAGCCTGCTCGATGAATACTAACTCTACGAATAATAGATTTGCTATTCAGATGAGCCCATGTCACGGCCACCGTATCAAATTAATATTTACTCACCTTTAATTATGTGTAGTATTCCGTTTGTAATAACATGCTCGTGGGCTAACACGTAGAACTGCATAATAATTGGGTTACATTTATCTTCGTCGGTATTAGTTGTCTATCGCCGATAATGACGTATACAGGTCTGATAAAAAAAAAGAAAATTATTGAAAAAATACTCATCGCTGATTTAGCGTTAACGATTATCAAAGAGATTGATATATCCGACTTAAAAGAAAAGAGCTTAATCAACCATTTGGTCAACTGTGTAGACTCCTAAATAAAAATCTGGTGCGGTGTGCGCATCACACAACTTTCACTCACCACCCTCTTCTTATCAGAAATAAGTATTTTCAGACAAAGGGGAAATTAAAGTAAAAATTATTAACGCTGTACTTCCTTGCTACCTTTCTATACCTAGCCATCAGAATTCAGCGACCTTCCTATATTTTTCACAGCCTACAATTTAAATATTCCATTCAATCTAGTCCCACTAGATCCCGTACTTCCGACCTATATCCATCTCCTCGCTGAACTGCTGCGTTTGTCAAATCCTTTCAATATTCAATCATCAGTGCATTCACTGTAAAGTAATTTGAACAATAGTTGATGCCCTATAGTAAGTTACAAACAAGACTTTACACGATGACCTCAATATCGCATATATCCTTAAGATTATCCCAACCGAATACGATTATTCCCAAATTTTCGCTTAATCCAAATCCTCTAGCTTCGACCATCCCAAGAATCCTTCTCCAAGGTTAGAACGGCAACGATACCGATTTTAACATTTTTAAGTATGTTATGGTAGGTCTGGCAATGTCAGTTTCTCCGCTAAAAGTCTTGTGCATCTTTGGTTCTAATGTCTTATATTAGTCTAGTTGAGCAACTAAGAGAGAAGCACTAAGATCCCTTAAGGTCATGCTTTGCCTTCCACATGCAGAGGATAAAGCTTTACTTGGTGTTCTTAGGTCGAATGTAAATATTGTAGATAGATAGATTCTAGATGCCTTTATTTTTCTTTACATCCAGTTCTTCGTTCAATCCTGTATAGGCCTTAATATCCAATTTATTCTTGACATATTCCGAGACAAATTTTCCATATTTAACCAAAATCTCATTCATCATGCGAATTCTCTAGCTCAATGCCTATCTAGTGTAATACTTTCCCAATGTCCCGAAGTTTAAATCTGCAATGGCGTTCGTGAATTTTAATTGTTTTTATCATTTTATTTTGTTCTTATTTCTATCTATCACATATGGTGAGAATATGTTGTTTCCTCATTGTTGTCATTGCCAGTAATTGAAATTTTAACATTATTCAATAAAAGAGATTTAAAAACTTTTTTTTTCAAAGAGTTACATTAATTAACATGTGATATTGATTTACATATTTATGTTTTTCTAAAAAAAGTTAATTTTATTTGATTGTCATCGGTGGTGCGACAATCCATTACTGGAAAACACCATTCGCCAATTTAGAGAGCGAATCCAGAGGTAGATTTTTTCCTTGTTTATGAGAAAATTGTAATAAATAAATTGTTGATATACACAAACTAATCAATTACATTGATGCATCTATAACGATCTATTTCTCAGAAGATGAGCATTTTTTAAAAAGTTTCCTCTACTTAACCAATGGTAATGTATTCAGTTATTCAGGAGTATTTATAGTAGCAGGTATCTTTTGTTTATTTATTTTTTCCTGAATGCTTTTATGGGTGGGAAACTTTCCGTTTTTCCCTCTCTCGTGGATCTGTCACTAAACGTTATAAAGTTTATATTATTAAATTATAACCTAGTATTTATTATAACCATTTATGTTCATATTTTAATTTATACTAAATAATTTTATTTTATTTTTTTTGTTATTGCAGGTATCGGATTATGTTCCATGACACACATCGATTTAATCAGAAGTCGTGAGTAATATGTTAATATTTTATTTTATTATTGGTTTTTGATATGCTTGAAACAATTTATAATTTAATTTGCAGTGGAATGATGCTTGCGATTTATTTATTTATTTGTTTTCTGTTCTGATGTGTTTCAAGTAGAGTTGAAACTTTTGTTAAAAGTTCAGTTTTAACTGGTTCAGTGAAATATATTTGGAAACAGTTCATAACATAAAAGATATAAGCAACCTTTATATATATATATATAATAATGTTCTATGATATGATATTTACTACGAGATTTTGATGATATTTGTTCTGGTAAAATTTGGACAATTTGTTTAGGATTAGGTAAAAAACAAATAGAATATTAAGGTCACTATGTGGGGCTGGGTGGCCAAGCGGGTTAACGCTTGCCCGGCAACCAGATGGAATATAATTGATAAAATAATTATGAATTCGCGTCCCGGTGCCGGAGGAGCTTTTAACTCTTATCTTTAATCCCACGCCCTTAATCATTGGTCTCGGAAAACCCCGCATAGTCTAAAATATGAGGAAGGAAAAACAAAAAAAGAAAAAAAAAACATACAGGATTTTGTTGGTGACATATCAGAGAGCATCGACTATTGTTCGAAGGTCAGAATGCAAATAAGAAACGTTTTTTAGAATACATTAATAATTATTTTAAATATTTACATTCGCTGAAGAGACCCTAAGCCAAACATTGTGCTCCTCATTTTAATAAAAATTGTATTACACACAATTATTTAATTGAACTGAGTTCATAGTAGTATGTTTTTTTGCTGTATCAAAAACTGCTTTTTACTTCCTTTGTTGACTTTTAGTTTTATAAAAATTGTTCTGATAATAGCTTGAATGCTGAAACTAATCAATAATGTGAAAATGTTTAGTTAATTTTTTTTTAATTCCAGTTAAGTGAAATTTTATATGAATTATATGAAAAAATTTCATAATTTACTGAAGGAGAGATTGGAATAGAGAGCCGAAAAAACCCGAGCAGGCACCCGAGATTGGCCGAGTGGTTAGAATAGGCTTCCATACGTAAATACGTACATAATAAAAATACGAGCTCTGATAATATTATTATAATACATTAATATATTTAACATTAAATGCATTAATATTATTTAATATTTAATTGTATAGATTACAGCACTATAGGAATTAATTTTTTTATGTATACAATTGATTAAACAATAGCTCTTAAATAATGGCTCTTAATTATTTATTATAATCAAATAAATATTTAAAGTATACAGTCATAAAAAGTTAGTGACAAAAAACAAAACAAAATAAAACATATACGTAATCTGTTAGATAGCTGTGAAAAACGCCTGTTAATTAGCTATATAAAGAAAGGCATTATTTTTCACTACATTTATTTTCACTTCTCTTTCACATTGGCTACGTTTCGGCCATGGTGCCATTTTCATGCCAGTTATATTAATGTAAGGTAAATCAGATATTGATTACTATTGAATTTTAATGTTCTTACTTACTTAATACTGTTCTTTCTGGTGTGTCCATAATTCAATTATAATCTCCATGTTATAATCCTATTGTTCATAATGATGGGAGCGGGATAGCTCAGTGGTACGGCACTAAGCTTCCAATGCTAAAGGTCCACGGTTCGAATCCCGGCTCATGGCAGACACGCTTAACTAAATAATGTCTGTTTCATTGGCCGTGGGGCGATCCTACGGTAGATCTCCTGGGGCACACCAGCCTCTACAAAGTGGGTACTCTTAATTAATTGATAAGGGAGAAAACCTGGCGGTGTAGCGTGCTCCTGGTATGATCTCCCTGTCCAACCGTTGTCCTTGAAAGAGTTCTTTTCCTAAATAATATTTGGACTCAGGACTCTTAATGGGTTGTAATGGAACACGTTTTTATTTTTTTTATTTTTTTCCTCCCCTCCTCTCCCCGTAAAGATTATAATCCAATTATGTACTGATTAGGAAGAGTAGTATATTAATTAAGTAGGCACATTAAAAATCACTAGGAATCAATACCAGGTTTACTTTACATTAATATAAATGGCTTGGAGATGGCATCATGGACGAAACATATCCAAAGTGAAGGAGAAATGAATATAAATGTGGTTAAAAATACAGGCTTTCTTTATATAGTAAAACATGATTTTACCTAAAATATAAACATAAATGGTAATTCATTGTTTCAAATAACATTTCGAACCGTTTGTAATTTTTACTAGGGCCTGGAGATAACTATTTCTGTTGAAAAAATTGTGGTAAGTGAAAGTTCTCCCATTCCAGATTTTTTATAGTAACTTTTAACGAAGTTGAAACGAAGTGATATTTATTATTAGGTTGACAGGAATGCGTATTCTGCAAATATGGCCTGTGATATTTTTCATGAGTGTGAAAATTGTAGTTTATGAAGCAAATGCTATGGGTGAAGGTCTTGCCGATAGCAGAACCTCGACGTTTAATGTCCCTGTTGACTTATAATGCCATATTTATCTGCTGCATATTGCAGGCTGTATATTTCTATTGTACCTGCAATGTACGGCGAAAGCTGATCCTTGAGGAAAGCCCACCTGGTCGGTATACACGGTCCTTTGGAATAATTACGATTTATTGTCTTATCGAGGTGTCATATCTAAGGTTCCCTTGCATTTACGGTATTTATACAGGATATGGTAAATATATTCTAGTACCTATTTTACAATCCGTCCCATAATGTCTTACAGTTTCAACATATTTTAATAACAGGCCTACTGCTTTATGTTTAATTCTTTTGCTTTGTCTGTCAGCCTAGGAAGTGATCGAATTAAATACACATGTTTTTTACTTTCAATTACTTATATTATATTTTATTATATATTTTATTTTCCTCCCCACTCTTCCTTTAAGGCAATACGGGAGTTTCCAGCAGTAACTTGATACACATTCCTGCATAACAAATCACTGCTGCAAGTTTATCTTTTTACATCATGATACATTGCTGTGCATACAGCCTGCTTGATTAATTTTTTACTTTCAATTACGTATATATGTAATATATAGTAAGTGTAAGTATTGCGATCGAGAAAATTTTTGAATCTGAGTTTTCGACGGATTTATACGTTTTGAGGTACCCTGAGTCGAAATGACCAAGTCCCGAAAAATGGTCTGTGTGTCTGTGTGTTTGTATATTAGCAGTCCAGCTCAAAAACGAAAAGTCCTATGAAACTGATATAGGTATGATAAGATAGGTATATGCCTTAGTTGTGACGGCAACTTTTTCCTTAAAATCGGCTAACCGGAAGTCCCATTTTATATCATCGCTGAAACACATTTTCACAGTTTTCTCAAAAACGGCTCTAACGATTTTGATTAAACTCGGTGTATCATTGTATAATTAAGTGGTCTTTAATATAAATTAGGTCTTATCCCCATTGATGTCACTTTACAGGGCTTAAATGCCCAATGTTCATATACGTCTTCCTCTAAAGTACCTTTAATATGGTTTATTTTAAAAAGATAATTATTTCGCATTATTCAGAGTTACGAAAAAATGCTAAATATAACTTTTGAAAGAATTTGATAAGTTAATAAAGGAGAAAAAAAATAAAAATGTAGAAAAACGTAGCTATAGACTGTAGCGCCTTAACGAATGTACCGATTTCATTGAAACTTCGCTAAAGTCATTTTCTCGACACTCTTCAAATTTACCTATATAACATTCATCAGCGAAAAGAAGCTGAAAAAAAGTTACGAGGGGTGGTATAATTAAATTCCGAATAACTCAAAAAGTATTCACTTTTCTGGGAATGTTGTAATGGTTTTCTAAAAGTTTATGGAATAGCCTAAAAAAAAAAAAAAATCGTTAAAATCGGACAATTAGGAGAATACGTTCTGTGCAATGGTTATATGCTTTGTTTCGGTTTTTGAATTTTGAATGTGTTAATAAGGTAATGCTAATTTTTTTAAAATGTATTTAAAATCCACCTAAGCAAGTTGATGGCATTGTCAAAAAAACTATTTCAGTGTACTGGTGTGAAAGAAGAAATAAAATATAAAATCATTTCATGGATGTATAAATCATGTGTTTTTAATATTAAATACATTTACTGTAGTTTAGTAATTATTTATCGTACAATCGTACAATCCATAATCAACCGGTGATATAATAAATAGGACTTTTGTTATTTTAATAGCATTTGTGTTTTTTTAGCTTTAGCTCAGTTTAAAATGCAATTTAAAACATTTTATAATAGCCTAGCCAGAAAATAATTTTTATTCAAAGTTCAAAGAGTAAGTGAAAGTTGTGTGTTGCGCGCACCAGATTTTTTCTCTTCTTTCATCTTCTTTTCCTGTCCCAATCGGCGGCCTCGCAGGTACTGCTTCTTCACGCCTACCCAAGGAGAAGTGGGCCTAGAGCTTCTTTCCACCCGCATACAAAGCTTTTAAAGTGCGGGTAGTTTTGTTGAGACATCGGTTGAGAAAAGTTTCTTTCTGTTAAAATGTAGAACCCTGTCTCCCTCATCAATTTGGCCCTCAGTACCTCTTAGCTGGTGCAGGCTACAAGAATGTGCTCAGGGGTATCAGGTACTCCACAAGTGGGGCTTGAGGGATCGATTTTTGCCTTGTTTGAAAAATTTCGCTTTGAATGCACCATGCCCCGTGAGGATCTGTGAGACCCATAAGTCCGGAAGGACCCATTTCTTTTCTATACGCGATTTAACGGTGGGAAAGAATTTTCTCAGTATGGACCCGTTTGGGGTTGTCACCCATCGCCGGTTCCATTGTTCCAATGTATCCTCCCGGAGGATCATCTTCCATCTTCTGGGGTCATCACAAATCCTCTCCCAAATGTTTGCTGGTAAATCCGCTAAGTCATCCCTCTTAATATTGTTCCAAAAAAGGTCTTTCCACAGAAGGAGGTCGTGTTAATTACCTATATATGAAGTATATAGTAAAGGAAAGTATTGTAATCTCAGTTTTCAACTGAAATACAGGTTTTGAAGTCCCCTGAGTCCAAATAACCAAGTCCAAAATGGTGTGTGTGTGTGTGTGTGTGTGTGTGCGTTTTCGTTTGCGTTTGTGCGTGCGTGTGTGAACACCCTAGCTCAAAAACGAAAAGCCCTGCGAAACTGAAATTGCCTATTTGAGGTTTTTATGATCATTAAATGTTTTTACTGCAACATATTCGTCAAAATGGAAGCGATACTTCATATTATCTATTGAACAGATATTTACGATTCCTTATAGTTGTTTTATTTGAAACAATCGATCATTTCACATTGATCTCTGAAATAAAAAATAGATAAATATAAAATATGAAATAATTTCATAATTAACTAAAGGAGAAATAAGAGATCATAGCGGAGAATAGTTGTGATGGAGGAACCAAATGAATACGAGAGTTCCCGGGCTCACCCGATAGATTAGAACAGTCTTAACATGAGCTTAATATAATACGGAGTCCGACAATATTATATACATTTACTTATGTGGTTTTCATACATGTTATCGTTGGTATAATTAATTATTGATTGTATAGATTAAGGCGATATAAATATTACAAATTATATTTATAAGTGTACTTAAACAAATAAAAATACCCACAATGAAATATAAATAAATATATAGTGTTTATAATTTTTACTTTCACTTCCTCTTTGTCTCAAAAGACTTATTCCTACAAAGAAGAGGGTAGTATGTGAAAGTCGTGTGATGCGCGCACCGCACCAGATTTTTTTTACATACGGCCTAATTCAGAGATATATCTACTGTAGTCACCAGGTCTCCACCACCTCTAAATATATATTTATTTGTAGATTTGTACTTCATTAGGACCAGGAGAGGAGCTTAAAGCAGGGACCTACAAACTGTATGTTCCGCGGGCCGCAATGAGATCTCCATCAAGTCCCGCTGGTGATGAAATTTGTGATGAAAAAAAAGTTCTGTAAATGACACTTCAGTTGTGGAATAACCTTACTAAGAGAAACTACTCTTGCAATAAATGATACACTAACCTCGTTTTGAGTTAGTAAATTTCATATTTTTTAAAATTTGACTAAACATTCAAAGATACTTTGGCGGGCCGTATTGAATCGGGATCGTGGGGCGTAGTTTGGAGAGCCCTTATTATTTATTATAAATGTGGATCACTTTAAACCAACCTACAGTTAAATACTACTGAAATCAAGACAGATTCATCGTTATTATTTTGTACAATAATACAAATTATTATATTTATTAAAATTTTAAGAAAATACCTTTAAATGTTGGAAATTAAATATATTCTTTTTAATAGTTACAATTTAAACCAAGCTAAGTCACAAGACAAGTTGAATATAGTTTGGCTCTTAACAATATTTATGTGTTGAAGGTCGAACTCGTGTATTCTATGACGAGTTCCGGCGGAACAATAAAGTTTGTTTTCCTGGTCATTCCACACAATATATTTTCCAATAAATTATTTTCCCCTTAAAAATATAATCTTCATACTTCATTGAGAATTTGCATTAAAAATAAATTTATTTCAAAACAATATATTAGCTTTGAAATTTTCGGGTTTTTTTTGCATATTTATTTATGGTGGCTTTATTTTTATTTATATATATTTTATCGTTGTGTCGTCCTACAATAATTTAGGGTAACATTTTAATTATTAAAGAGTATAAATCCTCTAAAAGCACTTTCTTTGGCCTGTCAATGACATTGAAAGCCGTCGAAAGAGGAAATATTAAATGTTATTTTTGTGGCTTATGTAACCATATTTACATACGTCAATCCGAATAACAACAGTGTGTTTTATTTTTGTATTTTACCTTTGTAATAAAATCACTTAAAATACAAGAGTATTATATCTTTATCTGGGGTTTGTCCCATAATTAGGATTTTTTTATAAACTACGATTATTATTTCATATATGCATTAAAAAAAAAAAGTAAAAATGTTAAGATAAATTATTATAAATATTATATACTTGTATATATGTGTCTAATATTTGTATTTTATAAACAACGATATTTTCAGCAAAGAGGCAGCGATTGTATTATTTTAAATGAATCATTCTAATCGACCAAGGAAAATAAAATTAATTCTTCCTTGATATATATATAAATTCATTTTAAGATGTATTAAACAATCCGTTTTTTTTTAATTTAACGCTTATGCCGTTGACTATTAGGCCATTCGGCTGCTGGTCGCTCATTCCCCTTCTCTCTGGCCCGGTTCAAATGCCTATTGTCTTTGTTTCTAATAATTTCTACTGGGTTCGAGACGATATCCCCAAAAATTCTCCCAACGGCAGATGTTGATTATAACTCCTACCTGGTGAATGGGACATTAAGATTATCATATAAAATGTCTTGGAATTCCCACCGAGCTTTAAGTCGAGACAGGTCTGGTCTATTCATTTTGGGGTTATAAATTACATAAAACCGCCTACGGATCCTATTTTTCTATGCATCTAACTGTACAGCGTGCAGTTCATCTATTCTCTTCCATTTAATTTCTAACTTATAAGCTTACATTAAGGCATAATTTTGTAGCGGTAATTATTCGCGATGCATCCTGCCTGAATCTCTGCGGTTTATATATTTGATATCCCGGTAATCGATAGATACAGATATTTTCAGTGGATAAGCCAGCTTTTACTATAGTTTTAGTAGTATCCTCCTTGGTAGTAATAGTCTTCTATTCAAGCTGTGTGAAATGAAAAATTACTTTAGTATTCTGGGAAAAAGTCGCTTAAGAATAAAGTTAGCATAACAGTGCATAGTGGCCAAAAACAATGTGGTCATACTACTCATTAACATAGAAAAAAATAAAATAAACTTTGCATGGCTCAGCTTGTAGTGAACATTTGAATCTTTTTTTTTAATAATGGTCAGATATCCCAGTATTTGTTGGAGCCGATTAACTTCAAATATACCAGATTATTAATGCAGATTCGCCTATTAGGAAAATACTTGATGAAGGTCTCAGTTTACATCAAAATTCACTCCACAACTTTACTACAAAATGTGTAATACTATCGAAAAAGAGTAAATAATACATCATCACGTATTATTTAAATTCCCAATATAAGATAGTTATAGGAGTAAGAATTTACCAGAGTATGGGTAATTCTAATGGGTTAGTAATATTTGAGCCAACTACTATAGAAGATATGAGAAGATTATATTTTTTCATATCTAATATATCAAATTATAGAGAATTAGTGGGGTTAGCAGGAATGTTGTCCTTTGAATATTATTAGTTTGTTTTCTTTGTTTATGCGAGTAATCTTTTAATCGAATTTTAAAACATAGTTTATTCTTTATATTTAAAATATAAAACGTATTGATATTGTGTATGTGTTTTGACGCTGGTTTTTTACCAATCATGCTTTTTAAGGCATTCTTGTTGTTATATTTGTAATGTAGTATATAAACTAAAAAAATATATATACTACCATAAGTGTAATAATGTTTGTTATACAATGATATACTCTTTTTTTTATGGGATTCTTCCCTTGCAACAAAGAAGGATTAAAAAAATATAGAAATTAAAAAAAATGATAAGATATAAAAGATAAAAAAATAGACAGTAACTAAAATGCTGTTTTAAAAATAAATAAATAAACATAAAAAAGATAATAATAATAATATGGGGACCTTCTTAAGTCTTACTGAAACCTTCATAGGATCAGCCAGAACTTTAGGCCGTAAATATAATTTTTTTATTGAACACCCCAACCAACTTCTCTTCAATGTTTACTACTGTCAACCATCAATCGACTATTATTAATAATAATAATTTAAATGTGAAAAATAGCACTGAAATAAACATATGGAAAATTTGAAAAATCGGAAAGGAATTTAGTATATTAATATGGCGGATGATAGTTGGGATAGATATCCAGAAGTAGGCAGCTCGGGTTAAAAAAGATAATTTGTCAAACGCAGTAGTTCGGCTGGGAGGAGGATAGAAGTCGAGAGAACGAGATTGGACGAAACGGGAGTTAATGGATGATTCAAATTGCAGGTTCTGTATTATGTAGGATGGGTGCTAAATTCTGATAACCTGCAATAGGAATGACTCAATGAAATGCTGAAACCTGTAAGATGGCTAGAGCCACTCTAGTTTGAAATAATACTGGGTTATTCGCGTATCTCTGGTGACCACGAAAACAAACCTAACTAAGCAATTTATAACCCGCTTAAGTCTTACCCCAAATTCACTAGAAACTTCGCCGTATACCATAGCCATAGATAGCATACAAGCCATAGTCGAAGCGGGGGAACCTAAGGGACGAAACTATATGTGCTGACGGGGTCTTGAAAAATGCTGTTATTATTCCTTTCTTTTGATGGGTTCATATTTTTATCGATTCTGTGTTGTTGGACTGTCTTCACGGCGAAAATATTTCTAATTTAGTTGTAATCAGAGCTCATTACGTTTTCATTGTTAAACAAAATATTAAACAATTTATCACAAAAGAAAAAGGAAAAAAATACAACCCCCAAATGATTTTATGATTCTATTTACATTTTTTTTTTTTATCGCAGTATAGTTGTAAATAATTACTTTCACATAAGGAGGTTAGTCATAGGTGTGAGCCATGAGTGATGTAACCGCGAGGTGGAACTGCACCGTATTGCTGATATCACCTTGTGTGCAAATTTATGTTAAATCAACCATCATAATTCACCAGGAGCTCGTTTACCGTTCCTGATGCAAGGCCTTTATTATTGAGGCATCATCTTCATTGTTCAATGAAATCATAAACATAAACATAATCTATCATTCCCGGAATGTCTTTTAGTCACTTCTTGTTTTTGCCTGGTAGATACAGAGCATATATTGTCAATATTAAATAAAATATATGTATTAGAATTAAAGAATTTGATATGAAGTGTAGGGATTTAAGGAAGCGATAACTACATTGTTATGAGAAAAAAAAAAAATTATATATTATAGAGTGGGGTATTTGTTTTGGTAGTATAAACTACCTGTAAATTATATTAATTATTTAATTAAGCCTCTGTGTTTGTACGGTTATCACCAAGGCCCGAATTGGATGTTGCATGGTTATTTAGAAGTTTACAAAATTTCCTAAAAAATAAAAACAATGGGACAATTTGGAAGAAATGGTGTCTAGATATGTTTTATATGTTCTACTGCAAAATTTATATCCTTTGTTTTGGTTTTTGATTTTGAAAGTGTTGATAAAGTAATGCTATTTTATTTAGCAAATTACTAATGATATATATATATATATAAAATGTTTAGGGCAATAATAGGAATCTCTTTCAATTATTTTTTTTTTTTTGTTAATAGGAAAATAATGGTACTTCAGATGTATAATTGTTTGGAAATAATAAACTATTGTGAAATAATTTTCACCGTTTCTTGATGTAGCATGATCCGATTGGCAGACTTTTCTATATATTTTTAAAATATAGATTTTATGAAAATTAAAAAAAAAAAGCTCTCTATTTTTTTAGGTGTCAACTTTTTTCGCACGGGCTCTCGGATTATAACAAACTAGCTTTATAGAAAGATACATATGAACTTCGTAGAAAATAACTACACTTACTACTTCACCCAGATTACTAATATGAACTACTAAAATGTCCTGTGGACCAACCCAGAGAAAAGAAAGGGGTTAGAAAGGAACCGATATAAAAAGCGGAGATGAAGAACCAGATTTTCCAGGTTATTACAGAATGGGACATACCGGGAGGGTGTGCCGGTCGGCTAGCCAGGCAGGCCTCGTCCAATTACTGATCCATATATGTTCCCCTCGCCAACATTTACACTTTAAATTAATCTCCTAAACTGGCTAATTATTTACTTATGAAACTGGCGCTGCTTGATTACATTTCAAACGGTTTTCACCTCCATTCATGCGAAGCAGTTCTCAAATTGAAATATCGTGTTTATTACAATACGTGTTCCCCTTCTCCCTTCCTCTAAATACCACATAGTATAATTTTGATATAAACACTTCTCTTCCATTTGTAAATATTATTTATGGATCCCCTCGTCCGGATAAATTATTGAAGTAGTTGCCTAATATATATAATCGAACAACTCTCAACAACCATCTCATTGTCGTAACACTGCATATATACGGGTTCAAACCTTTTAAAAACAAAATTACTAACGCGGACGGTTTCGATTTTTTTTCACCTATAATTCCTAAACGTTGCATCGAAGCGAAAAACATACTATTTAAGCAATAAAATAACGTTATATGGCACGTTGAACGAGGACCTAAATCTAATAGTTTGTAGAAAAAAACTCATTGAATATAAGAGCATTAAATCCCGTTTATATTGAGTACCAACAGTTTTAATGTTGGTCAATTATATCTCGCGAATCAGGATTTTTTATTTCTTAATTTTGCTTGCAACATTCCAAAAAATTTTGTTCAGACACTGTCAACTTTTTTTTCAATCTGTCTGCCATTAATTATAGTACTATTCGTTGGTTTTTGAGGCAAAGAACTCTTAAATCCAATTTTTAGGACTTTGCGCAGAAACATTTACTGTTAGCAATTTCTATAATTTTTCCTGTGTTAAAAGAAAACCATGTGTAAAGCTTTTACATGCCAAAACCTTTTACACCGTCAAGTTACTTGACTAGTGAGTTCATCCAAGAAACTGGTCGAGGAAGTATAACGTATAAAATGGCCTTTGTAGTTTCTTTAGTTGGATTAAATTTCGATAAAGAACAAATATCATCTGACTATTTTATTTCAAATTTTGATAAGTTACAACACTACACTTTGTCACGTTTGTAATGCATGAAAGAAAAAAAATTATCTCTGATAAATGGAGCAGTCGGCACCAGGGGGCCCTTAATAGAAGAACCGTATTGTGCAATTTTCTGCTGAGAACAATCGAGTCTAGATTTTAGCGCGAAACCTGTAAAAGCCTGCAAAAGATAAACGAATTTCAACGAAAGCATTAAGTTGTTAATAAATAAACATTACACAACAATTTTCAAGGATTCTCGGAGATAGGGAATGAGTGCTCTTGAGTATATAAGGAAAAACTACACCAGGAGATATAAACTACTTATAATTTAATTATTAATATGTGTGAGTGGTTGAATATATTATAATTTTACTTAGATATGGATGTATTATTGTATTAGGATATAAATTCCGTACCATAATGCTATGCGTTTCTAATATACAGCTGAACAGCTATCCTCTTATATTAATTTTTATATATTGTAATTGTAGAACAAAACAAATAATATACAAAACTTGGAAATTTGGTCGAATTCCAATATTACATTTGTTTTTCTTTTACTTGGAAAATGAAGACAAGAGGAGGAACAAGTATTTATTATTAAAATAAAAAAAGTTTTTAAAGGAAAAGAATGAGATCAGAAGACCATATTAAAAAGTGTTTTTAAAACAGTTATATTACTAAATAAAATAAGTTCAGTAAGCCATTAAGTACAAACACATTCAAAATATCGGTTAAAAAAAAATAATAAATAAATAAAAACAAGAGTAATTATAATTCCACGCTTCTGTTCCAGAGAAATATTTGTGTTAGTAATTTGGTTTTCACTTTTATTCCAAAAAAAAATTATTTTAAGCAATTTCTTCTGTCTATAAATATATATTTTCTATTATTCAAGACTTTTGTGAACTCTATCTCTTCCTTCAAAAATATATTTTATTTTTAAAATTCAATACCTTTTTAATATATACAATTTCCCTTACATTCTGGAAAATGAAGACAACTTAAGAAAGAAGTGTTTATTTCCAAATTTAATTCAATATAAAAAAACAATTAAAATATTTTTAAAAAGGAAAGCTGAAACGTTTTATGCCGTTTTTCGCAAGCTACCTTTGGTTTATTGTTTATTGTTGATAGCTTACGTAAATCGGATTGGGACCCACCAACATAAAAAAACTGCGCGAAAAAATCCAAATACTTCATTTACTAACATCCAAAAACCTATTCGTCAATGTGTAGTGTAAAATTTGGCAAATATGTAAGCGAGTTTTTCAAAGATACAGACTGGAACGTAAAAGTGTTGAAATTAAAGTAAACTATATATTGCTAAACGAGTTGTAAATCTATTGTAGTAATTTACTTTAGATATGTTATTTACTAAAAGTGATCTGGATTAATGAATACAATTGACAAAAATTGTAGGATTAAAACTTCAAAATTAATTCGTGGGTAAAAAACTTATTCTCTCCGTTCCCTATTTTTAGTTCTATATTTTTATTTTAAATTCCCTGCCCCTCATAAACTTAAAAAGTACTGTTGGCGAGTTTGTAATTCAGGACGAGTAGACACACCAAGTCATTAAGAGTTCGTGAACTATCAGGCTTATCAATGAACTTTGAATACCTCTCAGGAAAAATATGGACTCTAGGATCATTTAAACAAAAAAAAAAAAAAATTTGATTAATCGTACTCTCCACCTTATTGTCATTTAACAAATGAACAAGGTATGATTTGCAAATTTTAAAAGCGTAAATTACAAACAATGACTGAAATAATTTGTAAGCTTCTGTCAAAGGTTACTTTGGAGTGATGAAATAAACAATATTCACTGCTCTATTTTTTTTTTAATCTCTTTTTTAAAGTTATCTTCACTTGTTATATGATTTTGTAAAATTTAATTTTAACTATTTATTATTATTATTTAATTCCTTATAATAATTTCTGATTATTAAAAACAACAGTATTGTGTTCTTTGTTTACCTATGTGTTGTGTGAAAATTAACCTATTTCAATAAAAAAATATTTTTAATTGTGGCAATTTTTAAAAATATAATTGTTAGCCTTGTTTTAGAAATAGATAATGTAATTTAAATTTCTAATAGAGGTTCCTATTTTTGGCAGGAGAGATATGACCTAGATTCAGTTCAACAGTGTTGAGCTTTTATAACTGTGCAAACATTGTAAATTATTCCACACATGTCACACATTGTTAAACAGCAGTTCCAACAATGTAACCAACTCAAATTTAATTTCATATTTGACACTGTTACTTCGTTTATAACAAGCTAGATATGACTTCGTAGTCACTTAGTATTTTTTAGGATCATTCATGAATATTATTTTTATTACTCTTACAAAAATGAGAGAGAAATATAAATTTTAACGAGTTCAAAAAAGGTTTTACGTATTTCTTATTCCAACGATTTGATGGTCTCTTATTTCTAATAAGTATATTTTAAAATTTACTTGAGGAAAAAGAAAAAAAGATCTATAAAATTTAGTTTTTGAGGTATCAATAGATTTGATAACCCAAAATTAAATTTGAATGTATATAATGTTGCTGAAAACACAAAATCAAATTCAAACACTTCCAATGATAATGATAGGGAATTCCTGTTAATCATACGTATACTATTTTTTATATCTATCGTTGATAAAGTTATAAATGAGTAATTATTTATTTATTTGATTTCTTTGCTGATTCTGGTGATAAGAAAAATGTTTGAATATAAATAAATAATGTGTCAGAGAATGAACAAGACACGTGATGCTCTACAAGAAAATAGTTAATATTAAAGCCACCATGACACATTTAACATTCATTTCTTTTAGCCTTAAATTTATATTTCAGGAAAAATAACACATCTCTTTTAAACATTTTTAAATTTTAATATTTTTTGGGCTTATTTGCTCTTGCTTTTGTGGGCTTGCTCGTCTTCAAGTCTGTTTTCTTTCTATATGTTATAATTTCTTATAGTGGAGAAGTCACGTTAAAAAAATTATATTATTAATCGTACCTAAGATCTACCAGTGAACTGTCTTGAGCCATGCTTAGATAACTATAAGATAATTTTCATAGACAACTTTGGGAACAGCCAAAACGAATTATAAAATATTCGTAGAAGCGGTTCCTAAAATATTTGCCAACATTTATTCTTAAAATAGTGATTTACCTTATTTTTTAAAAAATGTGTTTTTTTTTTATTGACTGTTTCATTGAAACTATTGACCGCAAATAGTTCTGTCAAGATTCAAATTAATGCTGAAAGAGTGAAATACAATGTAGTTTATGATAATTATCTTCTTAGGAATAACTGTTTACATATTCGAGTTCCTCTTTCAGTGAGTGCTATTTTAAAATGAACAACGGTTTGGGCTGGTTGCCTAGTAGTCAAAATTAGGCATTGACCCCATCATTAAAAAAGTAAATATGAAATTTGTCAGTAATTGTTCATTATTCTCCACATGATAACTGGTAAAAAGTCCTCAAGAATCCTGCGTTTTGATGGGGATGGGTAGGGGGAAAAGAAGGACGGAAAAGATATATGTTTTTAATCTGTTGAGAATATCTAAAAAAACTATGAGATTTTTCGCAAAACTTGTTCAGTAAAATATTAAAGAACTTTACAATCTCTATAAAAATTACCATATAATTTTTTTTTTAATCAATGGTTACAAAGATATTTAAGAGATTATATTTATTGTATTTGCACTTTAAGCAAAAATTTCCCAAACTATAAAAATTCCAACAAACGAAATTGATGTTGTACATACGTTACGTTTTTTAAATTTAATCAGTTTTATAACATTTTCGATCGTTCAAATTATTATTCAAAGTTTCATTCTTTTAATGGTTCTTAAAAATCATTGACAACAGAATCATATTCGATATCATTCAATGGTGAATTTCGTGACAATGATAGGAAGTTTACATTCACTATAATTTCATATAATTAATATTATGTGACAGATCACATCAAAACTTATAAAAATTTACCACAACCATGGTCGAATACAGACAACCAGGAAACTTAAATTTTGTAGTTTTTAAGCCAATCACGTTTTATGTTTAATAAAAAGCAATAATTAATTAAACGTTTAATTTAGGTTACAACCAATTACTACATAGTAAACTAGATTAAAGTTACATTAAATGCTAGTAAATCTTGTATTTATTTAAAACTATTTAAAATGGCCTTTTAAGCAGTTAAACCTACGGTTCGGGTTTTTATTGGGTTGGTGGCAGGTAATTATTTATTTTCAATTTAGTCGGGATACCCTTCTGTAACACATCCTGCCTCTATAAAATTGGTATTCTTAATTAAGGGGAAGACCTGGCGGTTGAGCGTGATCTTGGTCAGATCATCTTCATATGATATATGAGTGACAATCACCAATTATAATGATTAAGATTTTTACCAGCATGGTCTGTACCCTGTCTTGATTCAATCCCTGAATTTAAGAAAAGAGATCTCTCATCCAGCATCTTGTTGGTCGCCTTCTTATCGCATCCATATCGCTTATTTGTCAAATGTTACGCCAGTGAAGCTTGCGGTAATGGTAATAAAGAGCACGTAATTGTTGGTGGATTATTATTTGTTCAAGTCGTACCAAGAAGCACAGTAGCTCCATATGTATTTGAATAGGAAAGAGTATTTATTCAGTTTATATCAGTTGTTAGTTTATTTTCAGTTTTGACGATTTAGCAATAAAACATCAATTTTTTGTTTAAAGTTATTTATTTAAAAAGATAGTGATATGGTTTACAAAAAGGTATAAAAATACCAGTTATCTATACCATACCTTTTTTGTTATTTACAAAGGCCCTTTTTTACTTTTCCTGAATCGCATCTCCTTGCACAAACATTGACCAAGAAATAGTATTTCCTTACATTATACTGAATGGGTTGTAGTGATACAAGTTTTTTATTTTATTTTATTTATTATTTCTATACTTCTATAAACTGAAGACATCTTACTCATAGCAGAATATATTCAAACGAAATGGTGGCAATATATAAAACCATCACAAGTTCAACGACATCGCCTTCATCGCTCCCGCCGGCCCCCGTGACTTACCTGTGTATGTATTGACTGTTAGCGACAGCAACTCGCCCATTGTTCACTTCATTACCGCGGGCAGTCCTTGGCTGGGTCAATACCGTAGCCAATCGGCTCCCTGCTCACGATCTGCCGCTCCATCTCGCCTCCAATCGTCGCTCAAGGAGATGTTTGAACCAGCCGCGTTTACACATTTCACAAGCTATCAAAAACACTCACGTTTGTGCCCCTCAGTGCAGACAGATCTATTTGATGTTGGTTTTTCAATACAAATCAAAGGAAGGTTATTTTAGCGCTTGTGTTGATATTTCACATTTGTTTACTGTTTTTGTTAGTTGAGTGATACTGTTGGATTAATGGTTCCTGGTACGATTTAAATTAATTTCCTCATTCACTTTTTTTTTGTATTGCATTTTTAATTTTACAATCTTTTTTTTTTTTAATCACTATATGTTAGACCGGCATTCTTATTCATAAGTGAAGACACGAAAACTACAAAACTAAATATAACGTTGATGAAATCCAGTAAAGAACTAGGACTCGAAATAAATACAGATAATACCTAACTTATAGTTAATTGCCAAACAACAGAAGAAACTTCGGTGATATAGCAGTTACGTTTGAATATTTAGGGTGTGCAATAACTAGAAAAAACTTAATTAAACTGTAGGCTAGAATAAAGGCTGTTAATGCTTGTCATTTCTATCAGTTTGCAAAACTAGTCAGCTCGCGTTTCCTCTCCGGAAATTAAGACGGTTACACAACGCCTGAGGTCATGATGCCCGAGTATGTTAAAATTTAAACTTTGATGTTCGCGAGTCTAATGATGCTGGTTCGAATCTGGCCTGATTGGGGTAAAATCTCCGTCTGGTTATAGGTTGGCATATGGAATAGGTTTGGTTGTACCTTTTGAACAACGCCCGGTATGCCAGAAATGTTGAGTTAGGAGTATAGATACAAATAATAAAAAAAAAGTTATATTACACTGAATTTCGTGAACGGTAGTTAATAGGGATAGGCCGAAGCGAAAGTGGGAGGATTGCGTTAGGAAATTTCAGTGCTATTGATAAAGAAGTTACTTTTGCATATTTAATTATTTAGGGTACTCAATAACTAGAAAAATATGGCGGGATTGGGTTTGGAGGACGCCCAGTATGTAGAAGGCGATTGGTGGTATCAGCATCAAATTTTCGGGTTCCCTAAACCCCGTCTTTTATTATTATTTATTATATCTGTGTCTAGAACGTAAATGATAACATGTTCGGTTTTTCATTAAATAATTTAGTAACTAAGAAACAAATTTTAATAGCTCAACGTTGTGAAAAATTGACTCCCTAATCAAATTAAAAACTATGACATGGTACTCTTCACCTTCGGGGTACAGATTTGAAAGATAACACTTTTCATTCTTTTGTTGGTACGGTGTATTTTATTTACAAATAAGAGTTTATACAAGATATTACTTCCAAGGACATTTGTATCTATTGTAACTTGAAATAATAGCAAATCATTACATTAAGTAAATTTATGTTGTTAATTGGACCAGGGCGAGAGATAACTACCTCAAGGTTCTTTACCGCCATTCATTCGCTTGATGATGCTGTTTATCTATATAACTAAGAGGACAGTAGAGGTATTTACCGATCCTCTTGTTTGCCTTAAACAAGGACCCGTCGCCATATTTACGTGGTCCAGACCCTTGAATAGAGGAACATTACATAGGTGTTGAGGATGTAGGTGTTAGGTGTTGTCCCAGACTGTATTGTTGTCAAGGAGGCGCCGTGAGTACAGGTGCGCTGCTCACAGCTGGCTACACAGGTGTCTGCTCTGGCTCTTGTCCGATTCTAGGAGGGAGCATGGCGGTTCGTGTTTGACGAGTCACATTGTTTCCGTTTCGACATCTGTCGGTGGTTTCTGGGGTCTTTCGTAATTACTGTTTAAAAGAGGCTGTGGTCTTCCGGATAATCTCTAAAGGTAGTGTTACGATTAAATACGAAATGCTGTAATGGTTATCTTCAAATGTAAAGGTTTTTTATTTTTCATTTAAACTAGAATGACTAGCTTTGGTTTGGAATTAACCATTTTAGAAATTCTGGAGTTCACCATTTTACTGGGGACGAGAAATGACATTTTGAAGACTCGGAAGAATGATTCAATCACGAAGTCTTCCCTCCTCTTTTCGTGGTCGAAGCTTGAATGACTGGAAATCGGTCATTGCAGTTCATCATTTCATTAATCTTAATCTTAACACGATCAATCAGAGTGTCGATCATCACTCATAACTAGTGTTACCAAAAATCGGTCTTGGTCTTGCACTTTGCTAGACCAAGACCAACACCGCCTATCTGTTGCATGACCAATACCAAGACTGGTAAAAAATAAATCGATTTTTTGAATAAAAATTGAGACAAAATAGTTACTAATACTTGACAATTTTAGTTACTATATGTAAAGAATTGGTGTACCCAATATACATTTGCATTTAAGTCTTCTAATTTTTCATTCAGACTTAGTTAGGTTTCTCATATCTAAAAAATTACAGTAATATCTCTCTAGTAACAAGCTAATAGGTAACTGAAAGTCTGAATCTCGCACAAGACCAAGACTGAGTTTGCAAGACCAAGACTTGTCTCGGTCTCGCGTTTGGGCAACACTACTCATAACATCTTGACAGAGATGGGCAATTCGATTCTTTTAACTGAACCGATTCTCAGATTCAATCATTGTGGTTAATCGATTCTTATGAACGAATCTTTGAATATTTTCATCTTCTTTTTGTTTTTTAATTAAAAAAGGACTTTTTGTATATAAAAACAAAACATTCCCAACCTTGTTGTTATTCAGGTAAAACATATTTTATTTTTTAACAGATTTAAATTAAAAGTCCTGTTTTAATTATAAAATAAAAAATAGTGACATTAAAAGTGATTTTTGTAGAAACGGAATCTTATATTTATTAAATATAATTTAAAAGACCTGGTTCCCATGTATACGAATAGGTTATGAATCTTATTAGTTGAAAGTTTAGATTAGAAATTTTTTTTAATTTTACATATTACATTTTGGGTTGTGTATATAAATTGTAAATGAAATTAAAATTAATTTTATTATCCTGGGGTTGATGTCCTTTAAGAATATATTATAAATACAAAATAAATGAAAAATGGCAGTGTGGTCGTACATTAATTAAATATTAACAAAATAATAGGTATCTAATAATAAAAAATAATATATATATATATATATATATATAGTAATGGGATTTTCTAGAAAAAAATCCTTAAGAATCAGTGAAGAACTAAGAGAGTTGTGTGGTATCCTTCTAGTGGCATCATCGAGAATCGACCCAAATCTTCCTGGACCTGTTTCAAATTTGAAGAATTAAAGAAATACCGATTCCGACTTAATCATGATTGTTTCTTGTGAGTCTCTTCATCTTACGATTCTTTCAGAGGAATCCACTCTTTGATTCAATTCTCGATTCACCTTCCCATCTCTACTTTTACCAATTCCAGTCGGGAAACATTGAGTTGGGTCCGAAATAAAAAATAAAAAAAAGTCCTGAAATCATTTTTTAAAATACTCCAATTAGATCCGGCCTATCAGTTTTCTCGTTTCCTGTAATTTTCGTGTATTTTTTAAGAGCACTGCTAATTAGTAATCTAATAAAAAAAATGTATTTTCGGACACTTCTTTATACTATAAAAGATATGTTACCATATCTTTTAAATCAGTAGGTCAAACAAACGAAAAAATCATGGAAAATTGATTCTTTCAACGTTCACAATTAATATTTCATTCCTATTTTCATATTTATCAATGGATATTAGTTGTCTAGTAAGATAATCAATATGAAGTATAAAAAATTATTTTATTATATGTTTTGATAACGAATGAATTGAAAAATGTAACTAGCTATTCATATATAACTATAAAAAATAAGCTTTAAATTCATATTATTATGAAAACATTATTACTTCATTTTAGATTTTGCCACTGTATCTTTCTAGTTCTAATTTCACAATGTAACCTAAATATTGTTGGCAGTTAAAATGTCAATTTAGTTGGCATAATTTGTTAATAATATAAATGATAAATTCAATCAGAATAATCGAAATGAAAAAGGAAGAGTTTCATCAGGGTCATGAATTCGGATGTTTTTTTATCTATTTAATCTGCTCTCCTCTACACTGATAAAATTTGGCACATGGCCCTATTAAAAAAAAAATCATTGACCTTGAAAATTTAATAATGATATCAAAAATGTAATTAAGTAAAAATATAAGCTTATTGTGTACTAATCTTTCCACCTATATTTTTATTAAACTGTATATTAAATTTATAACGGTCTTAGATTTTCACTTATTGGTTATATAATTAACTGAATTTCAATCGGTGGGTTTGATCTCGGTCTTGTAAATCAAGAATAGCTTAACAATCATATGTTCCGCGGCACAGTCCTCTTTTTATCGTAACTTACACCTTTTATTTTTATTAAAATACTACAAAATATGGTGTTTTCAATCAGGAAATCAGTAAACATGCCAATTTAATGATATACTAAATACTAGGCTATATAGGCCAAACGGTCCAATATTTTTGTAGCCCATCTTTTTCTCTATTTTAGGATTTAACTATCTTGTGATTAAAGAGGACAGTAAAGGGGAAGGTTGTTCATGGTGAATCCATCAGTATTTAAAATGTTTTCTAGTCCCCAGATTGTTTTCCAGCACTCCAATTTCTGAGAATTTCGCAGGTTAAAAAGCTGCAGGTTACCTCTATGAGCCATCCAACTTTGGCATCCCTTGTGGGGATATATGTAGTCCTTAAAACTTAAAAATTTAATTAAATTTTGTGTGGACGGTATCTTAAAGCCCGAATTATATGTTTATTAGTAATAACTATAATCAATTAATTTAACCCAGTTAAATTAATTGATTATAGTTATCATGGGTGATAAATATTCAGGACGAAATCTTTTTTAAATTTTTTTATTTTTGTCAAAGTTTCAACCCAAACATGTGGGTCATCTTCAGGGCGTGGTTTGAGCACTGAGGGTGTGCAAGTACTTAACTTGAACAAGTACACAGTAATTGAACACCCTCAGTGCTCAAACCACGCCCTGAAGATGACCCACATGTTTGGGTTGAAACTTTGGTATAAATAAAAAAAATTAAAAATGACTGCGTCCTGAATATTTATCGCCCGTTATATGTAAAACAGTCGACCTTCATGATTATAGTTATAAGTTAATTCAGAGTTACGGATAGAAACAACAATGTTTTCAAGTCATAGGCCGCGAAAGTTTTTTTTAAATACATGATAAAATTTTAAAAACTATTTAAAATGTGAAATTTAGCTAATATTTATTGCATGGGTTCTTACTCTTATACAAAATGTATGGGAACCTCTGCTATAGAAACTGAGAAATATTGCTGAACAATATATAATATAATAAATTGAGGAAATCTTGAATGAAGTACTGTACAGCCATTTTGATTGCTACATATTTTATTGCTAATAATTAATGTAAACTATCAACGGCCTTAAATATCACATTGGATCACACTATAGAGACAGCTAGCTGCAAATAGAGTGAGTGTTAGTAAATATAGTGAAGGAAGTTTCCCCTAACCTACATTACAATTATACCAGGAGCTGCCCCGGTTAGTGATGTCAGTCACCTTAGATCTCTTGCCAGCCAGTGCATATCTTCTTCCTAACTGTACTCTTCTCCTTGCCAATAAAGTATAACTATAACGTAGTCAAATTTTTTCGGTTTTATCTTATATGTTATTAGCTCGACATGGAAGAAAAATTAATATATTTTAATATACACTGCTGGGAATAAATAGTGATTTTTTCCTTCTATTTACATTCCTCTCTGATAATTATTAAAATTAGATGAGGACTGTTTTTATTCAGAATATTTACAACTCTATTAATATAAAAATATATCTAGTAAATGTGAACAAATTAATATAACGACATGGAAAGAATTGTTGAGAAATTACCCATTAGTAGCACTCTGATAATAGTTTGATTAAAAGATCTCGAGGCCATTTTCTTTTCAGACACCTCGGAGGGTTATCAGGAATCGAAATGGAAGCAAATTAAAAAAGAGTATTCGGATGGTTCTGAAGTTTATGAAAGGAAAGGTATCTGGATTGGGCCATATTGGAAACATAAGAAACTTCCAGGACGATTATTTTTTTGATCGTCACTATGGAGCATTGAAGATTTTGAATTGCTTAGTTGTTTTGTTGGATGGTTCAGTGGTTTATTATTTTCTCTTATC
This sequence comes from Nezara viridula, assembly GCA_928085145.1. NCBI lineage: Eukaryota > Metazoa > Arthropoda > Insecta > Hemiptera > Pentatomidae > Nezara > Nezara viridula. The sequence goes on along the minus strand of OV725080.1, from coordinate 19,430,518 downwards.
TCCCCAAAGCTCAACTCCTTAAGTCGAAATAGGTGTTATTATAGTCATGCATATCGGTCTTTTGCAATTAATTGGAAGCTTAGAGCGTTTTGTGAAATTAAAATACCTATTTCGATTGAATAAAATTATTATAAAAACTCCTAAGGGTGAAGTAACCTTCTCAATGTGCAAAGTAATGTTTACTTCATTTGTAATTTTTTGTTTTAATTAATAATGAGCTTAGCTCTAGGCTAGGTTTGGGTTTTAAAAATTCTTTCTCATTATCAGTGAAGCATTTTCCCCGTGAACTAGGGTAACAAAAAAAATACTGAAAAAATATATTCCCTACCTTTTTTTTTATGCCCTTGCTACTCCCTCAGTTTTTCTCTCAGGCTGAGAATGCCCTGGGGTGACGGTGCCCTATAAATTAGTTGAGGGACCCCCCATATGGCAGCAACTTCAGCAGCAGCAGCAGAAGCAGAAGGACCTCCTCATCACTACTATTGCCTGCCAGTTACTCCTCACTCTCGATCTTCTTACTAAGTTCAGCGCCTTAAGCTGTTGAGGGCCACACTTATCCCGTGGAACTCAACCTCGACAGCCAATCGGGCAGCAGTATACTTGTAAGAAGATAGCTGCTCTACAGCCTACAAGATGAACCCTGAGCATGTTGACCTACCATCGACGGATGAAGATGTTATCAACATGGAATTAGGAAATGAAGACCCACGGGCTGAGAAGAAGAGGCCACATAGCGATTCCGAAGGGTTCGTGCAGCCTCCACCCAACAAAGTACTCAAACCGAGGAGGAAAGTAGACAATGGCACAGCATCTACTTCGGTTTCTAACCGGTTTCAGGTGCTAGCAACCAATGAAGACCGACGTCCACCACCTATCATCGTAAAACCGGCCATATCACAGCCATCTGTCAAGAGGATGATGGCAATGATAAAGGTCAGAGAATATTTTATTAACAATTCAGCGAAAGAGACCAGGTTGTACGTAAGCAACGAACAAGACCACACCAAAGTGACAGAAATGTTGCTTCAAGATAAAGATGTAGAGTTCCATACATTTGCTCCGAGAGGGACAAAAAGATCGAAGAAATTTGTCATCCACGGATTCGACCTGGACTCTGACATGGAAACCATAACTGAAGCACTGAAGCGTCGGCTCCCCGGCTTCAAGATGGCCAGACGCCTGAAGAGGACCAATAAGGCCGGGAAAACTTATGAAACGGAGGAAATCCAGCTCATAACTGAACACACAGTCAAACTGGAAGATATCCAGAGACTCGAAGCTATCGACTATGTACGCTTCAGAGTAAGGGTGTACAAAGAAACGAAGGCCCCAGTACAGTGCAGGAACTGCCAGGAGTTCGGCCACACAATGCAATATTGTGGCCGAACCTGCCACTGTGCCTGGTGTGGAGAACAACATTTAAACACAGAGTGCCCTAAGAGAGCTCCGGCTAAATGCTGGAACTGCAGCGGTAACCACCCTGCATTCTCAAAAGAATGTCCCTCCCGACAGAAACTTATGGAAACAAGGAAGAAGCAGGGCTCAGCCACCAGCACAATGAGGAATCCGGCCAAACCAGTCCGTAAGGACCTATCATTCTCTAATGTCATTGGCGGGACAAGCAACCAATCACAGCAGCCCACTGCCTCCCACCACCTGACTTCCCCCCACCACCAGACACAAAATAGTCCGACCCCAGCGATCACCAGCACACTTGAAACCCAGCCACCTAGGACAACAGAATCAACTCTAGTAACCCTCGTTGAGAAGATGTTGGACAGGATGGACACGATGTTAAATTTTATAACAACTCTCCTTCAAACCGTGATGCCCATCAAGAAAAATGACTAAACACCTCGTAGTCAACCTGAACATCAGAGGCCTCCTATCAAAGTCGGCCGAACTAGAGCTTCTCCTACAGCAGCATAGACCATCGGTTGTGGCACTGACTGACACAATGTTGCCCGCATCGTCTCGAGTATTTTTCCAGGGGTATACTGTGTACCGGGAGGTGTGCCCCCCGGGGAGAGCTGAGGGCGTCGCTATACTGGTCAGACGAGATGTACCTTCAAAAACCATCACTAACCCAGTGGAACCTACCGAGGGAACTCACATAGTCACAGTGGATGTACGATTTAAAAATCGCTATACGTTCACCTGTGTTTATAGGAGACCGAGGGCAAATCTCACATCTGTGAAGCTCCTGCTACAACACGCCCAGGCGAGGAGTCGGCATGTAGTCATTGGTGACTTTAATGCTCGACACTCTTCCTGGCTCTGTGGTAGCGACAATCCCCTGGGGAGGTACATCACTAAGACCAGCCTGGCCGTCTTTCACCCAGGTGTGCACACTTTCCGACACGCAGCCCGCCCTGATTGGACCTCAACATTAGACCTGCTGTTAACCAGAGAACAGCACACCATTACGGACTGCCACGCACTACCGTATGGTCCCTCTGATCACCGGCCTGTGCTCTACACTTTCGAGGGCATGCCAGCCACACCGCCGGCGAGCAAGTATCTACTAAACAAGGCAAACTGGAAAGAATACAGATCTTGCGTTGAGAACACACTACCAGCTATTACACCGTGCAGGACTCGAGATGAGGTGGACAGTGCTGTGAAAGTCATCACCACAACCATCCAGGATTCAGCCAATCGTAATATCCCCAGGTTCGCCCCACAGCCCAACTCCATCAGAAGACCACCGCGGCACATTCTTGCACTGATAAGCCAACGGAACAACATCAGAAACATCTTCCAGCGCACCCGCGATTATAGTCTGAAGCCGGCCATCAATGCGATGACCCGGCAGATAGCTAGCCTCATGCGTGACTGGAAAACTTCTCTATGGCATGATCAGCTACGGAGGACACACGATGATCACCGCCAGTTCTGGAGACTCATCATGACTTTCGTCAGCAAGAAGAGAAGTGTGCATCTGACAGAAGGTGACGCGCTGCTAACACCCGGGGAACAGGCTGAACTACTGTCGAAAAGCTATGCAGCGGGTGACGCAGAGCGGACGAGAAGTGCCCCTCCTGTACAGGATGGACCATCTCCCAGTCTCATCGAGAAGCCCGTTTTCTCCAGTATTAACCAGCTTGAGTCGGTACTACGGCGCACTAAGGGAAACAAAGCGTCAGGACAGGACGAGATACCGTATGTGCTACTAAAGATGCTCCCAAGGAAGGGTAAAGCCTTCCTCCTGAACATCTTCAACTCATGCCTGCGAATCTCGTACTTTCCCACAGCCTGGAAACAAGCAATCGTAGTACCCCTACTAAAGCCGGGGAAGAAAGGAGACGCGGCTGAGCACTATCGCCCAATCAGCCTCCTCTCGCACATCAGCAAGATCTTCGAGCGCTTGATTCACTACCATCTCATAAAACACTGTAGGGAGAAGAACATTATACCACCAGAGCAGACAGGTTTCCAACAAGGTGTCGCCTGCGAACACCACCTGGCGAAACTTCAGGCACACACCATAGAGCAGATGAATCACAACAGAGCTACGGCACTCATCTCACTGGACTGCAGTCAGGCCTTTGACTGCGTGTCTAACGCGCTGTTACTCCGACGGCTGGAAGAGTACAAGTTCCCAGCCCCTCTATGCCGACTGATCAGAAGCTATCTTAGCGGAAGATCTCTCGTCGTACGAGTTGGTGACGACTACTCTAACCCAGTCGATACCACCTGTGGAGTACCTCAAGGGTCTGTGTTGGGACCAATACTGTTCGTCGTTTTTACGGCGCCAGTAGTGGCACTCAAACACCCAAACGCAGTGGTAGCAGCCTATGCTGACGATATCGGGATCTATGCATCGAGCACTAATGCAAAGAGAGCCCTCAAGCATGCAGAAAAAGCCACAGAAGCCATCGTCGGAGAGCTAGAGAAAAATGGCATCAGAGTGAACCCCATGAAGACTGACGCTATCGTGATGTCGTTCCAGCAAGGGAAAAAGCCACTACCCACTCACTTCACCATCGGTAGTGTGGACCAGCGGATCTCCAACTCAGTAGTCTATCTCGGCGTGACATTGGATAGACACCTAACATTCTCCAGTCATGTCAAACAAAGACTCAAGCTGGCAAAACAAAAGTCACATAGGCTCTACCACCTGCTGAAGTCGCCGCAGCTCTCGCTGAGACTAAAACTGCAGATATACAAGGCGGTCATCAGACCTACGCTGCTCTATGGTGCACCGCTTCTCCGACACCTTTACCGGACGACACTCCAGAGACTGCAGGGATTCCAAAACTCCGTCCTTCGGCGAATAGTCAGAGGTACCCATCTTCAGCGATCCAGGAACAGAGACATCTACCAGGAGCTCCAACTACCCTCGGTCCCGGAATTCATTGGCCGGAGGCACATCAAATTTTTTGATGGGCTTAAGGCCTGTGCAAATCCATTATTCCAAGAAATCGCCCCACCGCCCAGGCCTGGAAGGTGGCAAGGCAAAGTCCCCCTGGTAGATGTCTTTGACGAAGGAGGGGGTCTGGACGCGGCAGTCTGAATCCTCACATTTGTACATAGTGTATATATATAATTGTAAATATGTAAATATATCCTCATCCCTATCCTTTATGAAAAACGCAGGGCGGTCCCTCCACGCCCGGTGATGAAATTAAGGCCTAAGGCCACAGAAAGTATCCTATGCTTACGGCATAAACTGTCATTTACCTTAAAATACCCTTGGGTAAGCAAAGGTCAAGCAATAATGTATATATACATTCATAGATGTATGTTGTAAGTAGTGTTAAATAAAGTTTCTGGGGGGTCAGAAAAAAAAAAAAAAAAAAAAAAAAAAAAAAAAAAAAAAAAAAAAAAAAAAAAAAAAAAAAAAAAAAAAAAAAAAAAAAACCATATGGCAGCGCTGTTGGCACTTCACTAACTCATCCAGTCCCATTTTCGGCCTTCTTGTATATACAGCTGTTTCTTTCCCATCTTGTTTCGGCAGATCCGCGATAAACAATTCCAAAAGGAAATACTTAGTTGAAAGTAATTACATTTTATGAATTTAAAATACAATTGTGTTTCATATTGTTATCTTTAAGAAAAATAAATTCAATGTTTGTTTTTAAACATAAAGAAATATAGATTTAGATTATTCAAACATAGTTCGAGTTTTTGTATTTTTTTAAATATTACTTATTTTTTATGCATCAATTTTTTTTTAACTTTATTTTTTCACTCACACTTGTCAGAAGTCCCGACAGCCAGCAAGTGTGATGTCATGAAGAATTTGGAATAAGTCGTTGGAGAGGAGTGCCCTGCGGCTTTCCTTTCCTGTCTTGATTTTAATATTTGTAGTTAGTGGAGGAGATCCCTCATCCAGCTTTTTCTTTAGCCTCCTGCGGGTGTTCTCGGTCTTGTTGGTTGTGGTCATGTTTTGAATTAGTGAGTTTTTATATGCGAGTAAGTTATTGTGAAATATTTTATTAACTGTTAGCATCTGTAGATCTTTATGTAAACTAATGTTGCTGACGTACCAGGGTGCCTTCTTCATAGTCCTGAAAGTTTTAGATTGAAAAGTCAGTAGTTTACGTGTAGTTAAAATAAGGTCATTTTGGCTGTCCCATAAATCTGTAAAGCATAGGTCCAAACGGGCTTCAGTAAGTAAATATATGTATTGAATTTCTGTTTAAATTTTAATTTCGAATGTCTTGAAAGGATTGAGTATAATTTAGTATAACTTACTCTTAGGTTTAGAGTTTTTGATATGTGGACTGCATGCCATTCTTCTGTCAAATGTCAGTCTAAGATATTAAATCTAAGATATTTGTCTGAGAAACACGGTATATCTCCCCGATTTTCTATTGTGTTATTGTATTACTCTGCATTATGTTATATTTTTTTAATTTTATTATTAATATTGGTATAGGCTCTTGACCAATTAAATTGTTCGAAGTGATTAGGAACTTGCCAACCCTTCGAAATATTACGTTGCTTATGTAATGTTATTTGTCGCTCTCGAGGTTTAATAACTTCACTTTAAATATGCCCAATTCTGTACAGAATACGCCTTATTTGGAGTTGAATTAATGGAATGTATTAACAATATTTTTTATTATTAACAAAAAACATTGAAGAGAACGACACTCAGTATAGTTGCAATGTAAGATTACTTTTCTATCTCAAATTTTCTTCTTTTCAGACGCCTTTGTGGGTTATCTTGGATCTAAGAGGCTAGAAACGAGAGGGTGCGGATGGCTCTGAAGTTTATCATGGAAGGATAGGTTCTGGATTGGGCCAAATCGGAAACATATCGTACATTGAAGTCGTTATGGATGATTTTATTTTTGACAAAGTAAAGATCATTGACGATTTGACGAAATATTTTGGATTGTAAGCATTGAATACGAGAGGAATAGGCTTTATTTTTGGCATGCATATGAGTCTTTAGTAATTTATCGAAAGCTTAGAGCGTTTGTCTAGTAATTGCTGGAGTATTGGGATTGCCGACGTCTCTTATAGCTTTAGTCTTGTATGAGGATTCCAAGAGAGACACTTGTCCGGGTGGAGTCCTGGATATCGGATTTAGGATACAATCTTGAGGAACACCAGCAGACTGAGAAAAGGGTATTATTAAAAGATAATGTAGGACAGAAAGTCATAGGTGTATGGCGAAGGGTAAAGGTGATGTGATGGGATTAACAAAACAAAATACACGATGGGACGCTGTGCAAATAATCTCTTAAAATATAACGTTATTTTTGTGAGGAAAAGAATTACGAGATCTGAAGAAAGTGAATAAACTTTTTATTAAAAAATAGGTGCGAGATTATATTGTTTATATTATTTGGTCTTGAAGGTATTTAATAAATAGAATCCTTCCTATTTTTGTGTTGTAAAATATTTACAAAAAAACGCCACGATTTTTCCCCCAACTAAACATATGTACTTTTAATTTTTTTACTCTTTCCTATCATAAGACGTTTAAGTTCTACTTAATTATCAATTTCCTAATCAATATCTAGCCCAAAAATATTTGTATTACAAATTTAACAAAAAAAATTCCAAACTCAATTCTGATTGGGAGAATTCTCGTGTGAATGATCAGCCACAGTGCAATACTTTGCTCTGCTCAATTCGGTAATTTATTTTATGTTTAATTTCAACTCTAGCATTCATCCCGCGCCCTCTCCCTTGGCCTGGGGAAAAATATATAGCCGAAAAGGCTAGGAAAAGTAGATAAATAGAAGAAATAAAGTACTTTTTTGTGGGTTGATGGTTGACTGTTGTGAACTATGAAGAGAAGGATGGTTGGTGTGATCAGTCAGAAATAAACAGGCAAAATAATTAATAATATTTATTTTAACATTTGCCGACGTTTCGACCTGAATTTCAGACCTTCATGTCGAAACGTCGGCAAATGTTAACAAATATTATTATTTATTTTTCCTTTTTATTTCTGACTGATCACCCCAACCATCCTTCTCTCCATCAAATTACTTTTTTGTGTTTTAGTATCTAGGAATGAAAATACAAATAATATTTTGATTTTATAGTATTTCATTTGAACTCATCATGGCCTGCCTTGAAGGACATAAAAGAAAAAATATTTTTCAAATATATATATTAGAAAGTCTAAATTATACTGGGGAGCAAGATGTCGGATGGCCAAATGACCAACGACTGGCATAAGAGAAAGAGAGAAAAAAAATGATATACTGCCCAAGTCTGTATTAAACTAAAAATTCAATACAATTTCTAGTATAGTAATTTCAGTCGAAAAACTTTACCATTAAAACGGACTTAACAGATTTTATAAGACAATAAGTTAATAATTAGTTCATTTTCTATTTTGAGCTGACTAATTATCTAATTACTTGTTATTTGTAGAATTAATAAGGTATTTTTGTGCAAGTCCATTACCATTACCATAGGCAATAGCTCATTACCTGAGGTAGAGGACTGAAAGTGAATCAGCCGATTGTGAAGGTAACAAAAGACTGCCCCCTCCTGCAGACTACAAAGAGGTGGCGCCCCATTGGCCCAAACTCCGCTAGGCCTTAGTGATTTACTAATGAGTCGCCTGCCACCAGCAGCTCCTCTTCTAATAGCCTCGCTCTGATTGGCTCATTACCATATCGTTTACTGCGCTCCGGCCAATCGTTGCCTTCGATAAGGTTCTGGACCGAGACTTGTTCTTCGAGTTCCTCTGATATATAGGAAGCTCTCTTCGTTATTATATTTTCCACTTAACACAACAATATTACTTAATGATTTCTTATTGGTGCAGGCGTCGCTCGCTTCTGTTTTACATATCCTTAGTAGTAAACATCATTATGGAATCAACCGTATGGAAATGACCTTCCACTTATCGTTTTACCAAGGGTCATGCCCATCATTACCAAGTAACTTTATTAAACGCTTCGAAAGCTTCTCGAGTACCTAGGGTTAACCTTGATAAATTCGTAACTGACTTGTCTACCACAATTTATTGCATTTTTTTCGATTTGAATGAAAACCTCTTATCCGATAGCCGAAATCCTCTAAATAACTTTAATTCCGATTTCCGCTAATTTTTAAGCCACATAGCTATTAGATAAGATGGTTTTCATTCATATTGTATTTAAAATAAAAATTCCGCAGATAAGTCTCTTACGAGATTATGAATGTGAATTTAATTTGTTCATATTATCTAAGAAATTTTGGTTTTTGTAATATCACAGATTAGTCAATATGATTGAGATATTTTTTTTTAAAACTTGAAATGTTCATTAGGTATACCTTTGATATATCAAAGGCTGATAAGAGATTGTGGAAAAGCAGGTCAGCGAGTTGAGAGCTGCCGAATTTCCTGGTTGAACCAGTGCTGATATCCGAGAAGGTAATCGTTGCCTAATTTCAAAGGCAAACAACTGATAGTGAATCTTTTTGTTAATGTAAACATCAATTACTGTAAGCTCCACTTCTGCTATAATATGCTCGAATGGAGGCTGTTACATTGAAATGAGGTGCTCTTGATTAAACTAATCATTTTTATGTGAATTACTGCTCGGAAGTTTATTGTTTTTTACATTATGCTGGCATAATTTTAATTTTTTTTAGGTTAGGAAAAAAATGGCAATTTTTTATTTGATTTTTTGAAATTCAAAACAAACTTAATCGCAATCCTACGTTATGAAAATATTTTAAAATGTTTGTTTGGAGGAATGCATACAGACCTTGCTACTAGCCCCTTTAAAAAAAAAATCCAAGAATAAAAATTTAGAGAAAACAATTTAAAGTTAAATTTTATTTTATGAATGGAATATATTTTTTTAAATTAAATAGTAGTGCCTATTGTTTATATTCCAACATAAAAAAAATAAATCAGTTTTCTTCACTTATTTTTCGTTTTCTTCAGATTTATAACTTTTTATTTTTTTCCCCCTTCATTTCAATTATATTTATTCTTGAGAAAATTGTATTAATATTTGTAGTTGCTTACATATTATTTAAGTTACTGTATATATTGTTAAGTTAATTTTTGGCCAGTAATGTATTTTTTTTTATTTGTTTATTATTTTTAGGGAACCTTGTCTCCAGACTAAAGTTTACTTTTCTAATACTCTATCCATCTATCTGTAGTGCAATATCAGTATTCCGAATTAGGTACTGCGAACATAGCAATAATCCGAACTGGCACAAAAACTTTTGCCAAGTAAATCAACTTAACTAAATCATCTTTTGTATTTTTTCCTTAAGAAAAAAAGGTACGCATTCATTTCATAAATTCTTACGGTGAAGTTGACTATCGTATTTAATAAATGTATTTCCGAAATAGCCACATACTACAATGTCCTGTCAGTTGCTGACATTACCACTCTTGTTATATGTAACCTGTTAAATAATTTATTATTTTTCATTTTAATTGACTTCAAGATGGAAGTTAATGGCCATCGCGAGTCAATATTATCGAAATATCGATATTTTTGTCCAGTATTCGAAATTTTACCATCGATAGCGCTTCAATTTTGATATTATTGACTATCGATATCGTCCCTTCGATAATTTAATATTTTATTATAAAAATTAAATGTTGAAATCATCTTTTTCGAAAAGCGCTAGGAATCATATATGAATTTAATCCTATAAATAAATTATACTCCTCTTGCCTGTTTCATTCAGAATGTAGTGCGTAATAGTAGAGGAAAATATCCAGCCATGAACAACGCGAGTTGAATAAGTAATAACCTTCTCACTCAGTAAACTCATTTTGCCCAAATTTGTTAGTTAGAACCTTCTCAAACTAAATCCACGAATTGTCAAAGAAATCTACGTAGGCTGAAAATAAAGTACTAATTCTCTGAAGCTGATCTATTAGTGAAGGAATGGCATAATTAGTTGAATGCAAATTTCTTGAAATTATTGAGTATGGCGATGATGGACAGGTAATGTTACCTTCCATTAATTAATTTAAAAAAGAAAATAACATATTTTTTGATGCGCCTATGTGCTGGAGAACCAATATTTCTTTTTATATTAATATTTCAAAAATGTTTATTATATCGATGAAAATTCCGACTATCTCTGTTTCAAATCCGATACTTTCATGGTATAGATAGTTATATGCCGATATTGGACCTTCCATATTCTATCCTTACAGTGAGTACTCCACTGTGAAACTTAGTTTAAATGCATTGACTTCTTCCTATGTAAAAAGACTCCCAGGTCATTCTTCTGTTGAACGTTGGTGCTAATTATAGTCTTCAGCCTGTTCGTGGGGAATTAGTGAGCTGTCGAGATAACGGATGGCTCTGTCTTAGTTACTGTTACTTCTTAATTTTATCTTTTATTAACAGGAGTAAGCATATTAATGCATTTTTCATCGCAAGTTAATGAGATTTATGTGTTTATTGATTTGCTTGCTAAAAATAAATACTGTCTGTATTTCCTGGTCATTTGTTTTCCTCATTATTCTAGTAGTCAATTATATCTCCATCTCTAAATTATATAATTTATGAACTTTTTTTTTTCTTTTTACTGGAAGAATAATAATACAACCTACCGTTGAGATATAATACAAGAGCATTCATATGTTTACATTCATACTATCATATATGAATTAAGAAAAAATAAATTAGAAGAAAACATCTAAGTGAAAAATATATACAATAAAATAATAACAAAAATATAAAATACTTGTAAAATGAAAAAATACTTGTCACACTCATTCCTATTTACAATATTTACATTCAGCCTGGGGAACCCCGAACCATGCTTTGCCGCTCTCATGTGAAAGGCAAAGCAGGGCTCAAAGAGATCCCAGCGCTTCTCTTTCAGTCGCGTCACTGTTATAAACATTTATTTTTCGTTAACTTTTATTTAGAACTTTAAAAAGAAAATAAATTATTTTAGGTGTTTTCTTTTATTACATAACTTCTTCCTGATATTTTTTAATTATCACCTCCTTTTTTATCTTAATTACGTATATTGCAATCAACATAATATCTACGATATCCATCATTGTTTGATGTCGAAATTATGTTAGTTCTTTAAGAGGTACGATCGTCCCTCCCCCCCAAAAAAAAATCTTGAGTGGCTAGGCAAGGTCCTATATTCATGGTACAGACCCCTTTTTATCGAATTATTAACATCTACCTGAACTTTGTAAATAGTATCATCTCATCGTAACCTACACTTATTTTATTTTCGAAATTTTTTGGAAATGGGACGCTTTCAATCAAGAAGGGAGCAAACTTTATCTATTTCATTAGGTATTGAAAACTCGTAGGCTTGACCAACATCCCCAAATTTTCAAAATAACGAGGTTATATAGGACAAACGGCCTAATATGTTTGTAGGCCACCTTTTTTTTATTTTATCGATTTCGTGATCAAATTATCTTACGATACAAGTAGATAGCAAATGGATATTTACGAGTTTTTATACCTAATTAAATAGATAAAGTTTGTCTCCCTCCAGATTGAAAACGTCCCAATTCCAAGAGTTTTCGTAAATAAAATAGTTGTAGGTTACGATGAGATGAAACTATTTACGAAGTTTCAGGCGGATGTTAATAATTCGATAAAAAGGGGTCTGCCCCACGGAATACTAGTAGTAGGTATGTAACTATTAATATGTAATTGTTACTTTGATTTAAATATAATACTTGTACTCATTTTTTTTCAAAGATAATATATATATATATATATATATATATATATATATATATCAACATATCCTAGGATTTTATTATTCAATCATTTCTCAAGTTTCACATGATATTCTTATCACATTTTCCTGGATAAACTAGTCATAATATGAAAAACGGTATAGTTTTATTTAAGGTTGTACACACTAAGAAATCGAAAATATTTTTCACTTTATTATATTATTCGATTTTAGATGAAAACAGTCTTGAAATGTAACAATGTTATGAAGGCTGTCTCCCCTCTTCTCTGTTTTTAATCTAAGCAAATATGTTACATAATATATATATTTTTATTTGATCCAAAAGGTCCTCCTCAATTCTGCACCTATAAGCATGAATAAACGGTAAATTTTCATATTTAATAACAGCTGAATCATCAGAAACCGTGTCATCCTATTTCGGGCCGCGCCAGAGAGCAAAACCATGTTGGACCACAATTAGCAGAGAATCGACATTGCGACTGTTTGGCCTCTGACCTAGCTATCGATTGTACGGTGAGGCTTAGTTCTGCTTTGTTGCCTACCTTGGTTGGGGTCATCAACCTAACGAACGAGTAGATTTGCTCATTTTCAAATATTTGTAATAATTTATTTATTTATTTAGAAATATAATAATCTATCACGTGGACAATAATTATAATGATATATGAACACATTCACACCATATTTGTAATAAAAAAATAAAATTTTATCTCTGTTCATGTTTGATCAAAGACGGAGTTACACAGTTACAAAACTCTAGAAACACTAAGTCTAAAAAAAATAATAATAATGCTTAAGGCTACACGATAGAAGTAAAAACATCAACAAGGTGGGATTAATAATATAGAATATATTTTTTATTTATTCTATATTCACAAAGTACTTACATGTACAATACATTCAATCATAGTTGTGTATAAAACTACCTTTGGAAATTGTTTAAGCACACAGTGTGTTTTTTTTTAAATAAAATTTCTGTAATGAGAATCAGTAATTTGTCGGAATACTATCGAGTACAACAGAAAATCTAATAGAAACAATTAATTTCTTAATTCTTATTTTACGGATAATAAAAAAATATATGTTCATTGACTTCTGCAAATTGGTTTCTGGATTCTCTATAGTATTTAAATTTTTAGATATTTTAGTCCAAATGTACAAAACAGTCGTCATCTTTTTCCCTTTCCGATTCTCTAACTCGGCCTCATGTCAGAATTATACCTTTGAGCAAAAACAGCTTTGAAAAAGTCATTATATTTTTGCAGAACACAATCTCTACCAGAATATATTAATAAATAATAAACAGTACAACGCCTGACTTTACGTCAGGTTATTGGCGATAAACAGAAAATAAATATGGCACGTTTTGAAAAAATTTAATTTTTTTATTACTACCATACTTACTTATATGATATGGGATTTAACATCGTAACATCAGATGGAGTTTCATCTATTCAGTTGTAAGTTTTACTTCAGCAGCTACTGAATTACAGAATGCCTAAGAAACTGGAAAAATTGGAATACCTCAAACAATTACAGAATATATGAATCTCGATAAATCAAGGGAGACATAAGACTTATATTAAGATATAAGGGGGTTCAGTTTAATATCCTATTCTTTTTTTTTTATCTGATTCGTTGATTGCTTGAGCATTGAAGAGAATCAGCTCTTTCAATCAATTGAAGAGCAGAACTCCCTCCCATTCTCTATTCGAATAGATGAATGAATGAATGAAATATACTTTATTTTTTAATATATGCTATCACTAACATTTAGTATATATAAAAAAAAAAAATCACTCTATAAATAATTAAATTATAAAATAAAAAATATCTGTATGTATTAGTTAAATACGTGCAGAATAATAGTAAAAGTAATTGTGATAAATTTTAGAATAACATGATTCTGAAGATAAGATTTATTATAAAACGCGTTGAATGTTTTAATTTTATATGCGTAGACCTTTTACGAAACTGGAAAATGTCACATAAAACAAATTAGTTAAATTAAGTGAGAATATTAAATAAAACAAAAAAAAATATTTTTTTATCTATTGGCTTATAAACAGGTTATAGCCATGGAGTATGGCCCAATCAATAAAAAAAATCCAAAAAATTAATCTATTTAACAGGATCTTTATAAAAATTCGAATTCCCAATGTTTCCAAATTCATTTGTTGTTAATATTTTAGTTCAGAATTTCTAGAATAAGGGGAGAATGAGGAAAAAACACAACAACAAAAAAAATGGATGTTTAAAAATTAATATTTTTTTTAAATTGACATTTTGTTATCAGATTATTTTTTATAAATGACTAAAACTTAAATCAGGTGTGTAATAGTAGCTGAAAGGAGAGTATTTATTATCTTCAGATGAATTGTCTAATGCATTTATTCACTCGAAATAACTAGGCAAGAGGCAATTTTTTTTTTCTATTCCAATAATTATAATTAATAATATTTTATAAATTATTCATTGTTTCATAAATCTGTGTGTAATAATGGAGTATGTTCTGGGTATAATTAAAATAAATCACTATCCGTTACTGTTGACTTTGATGAGTTAAAAATAAAAACGTGGGAAAATATATATATATATATATTTAAACTTTTAATTAACAAAACTGTATTGTATAAATTGTGGAAAAAATACGTCACTATTGTAATTAAAAAACAATTAAGATAAATGCAATCACGTTACTACCTCGTGGATTGACTTCTTCACGATACTCTCTTTATGAGTAAGAGGTTATTATTGTGGTTGGGCCCGACCCAAAACTTTTTGCACCTCGGTTTGCCTACCTATTTTTGGTTTTGGGCATGACTTGACGCCAACATTTTAGATCACCGATAGCGCCTTTGTGCCGCCTGTATTGGACGAATGTAATTTATAGAGAGTTGAAGTAATCTCTGGTTTTGGTTGCTTTTCGCTAGTATGCTCTGCGCGACTGTGTTTTTAGAGGAATGGTATCGTATGATTAATAACTAAAGATCGTATTATCATGTTATAAAATCCGTAGAATATACCATAAACAACTAAGAAGTAATGAACACTTCTTTGATTTAATTCCTTTTACTATTGTAATTCATACATTAAAAAAAATGTATGTAAAATGGATCAAAATCTACATCTGTAGTTTTTTTTTCATACCCAGCTTAAATTAATATATTTATCATTTTTATTAACATCAGTAGTTTGCCTTAAGTAAATAGGTTGAAGTTGAAACGCAAAGAAAAACTATGCATGCCTTAGTCGTGTGACAAACATAACTTTAGAAATAAAATATACACACAAAGAGGTTTGGGCGGAGTAAGAGAGCGACACGTGAGGAGATGTGACTGACGCTGTCTTCCCGAGCTAAAACTGTTCTCTAATCTCAGTAAAAATATCCCAGCGCTCAACTATTTTGGCGGACAAAGGGGGAGGTTGAAATAGTTAAGTAGTTGTGTCGGGTTTCCTTTGTCTATATGTTTTAGACTTGGATCCGTTTTATGGATCAAATAAGAAGTTAATTCGTGAATGTCTTGTTATGCTATTACTTACGCATAAATAAATATGTAGTCCAATTCCAAAATGTTACAAATATGTTACTCCAATTCCATTTATTTATAAGAGAAGACCGATATCTTCAACCAAGAAGACATTTTGATGAAGATTGTCCACGATAACTTTCATCTTATCATTCGATACTCATATAGTTTATCAATTATAAATTAAAATATATACATATAAAGCTAAGAGTCTAACCTATGAATGAACAGTTAATCTTTAAGCGTTTCGCCAATTCAGACATCATCAGGTCAGAAAAAAAAAAAAACAAGATCAGAATATGCAGAATAAAAAAGGAATGAAAAACGAGAGAATAAAATAAAAAAACCTGTGTTATTGACACCTTACCAAGCCATCTCAATACATACTGAAGGAAAACAGAAGGTTTTATAAACATAGCAGAGGAAGGTTATATGAAACATCTGATTAGCCCAATAAATAAAAATAAGGGGAAAAAACCTTCATTTTGAGCGATACTCCTTTTTTAACATTACGACAAATAGGTTTTTTTTTAGGTAATTAAAACTAATTTTTTTTTATTTTTAATATTTTTTTTGGCTACATCGTGAAAGGTTCTTTATGTTTTTTGTCTTCAATTGTTAAATGAAATTTTGAAACAATTATATATTTTCATAGCTTGTAGGAAGTGGTGGTTTTTGGAATAATAGTGTTTGTTAGTAATGAGAAAACACTATCTGTAGAAATTAGATATTAAAAAGTGATAATGAAGGGTAGGTTTAGTTTAGCAACCGTGTGTTCATAGAAAAGTTTTATTTTATTATTTTTTTCGAAACTTTGAAGAAATAAGTTCTAACTATTATTTTATTTCTGTTATAAAAAAAAAAAATGTCTTGTACTGTGTATTGGCCACTTGAATGAATGTGATTATATTCAGTAGCTATTTTGATTCGTAAAACCGCCTTCAAGTCACTTTTTTTTCTTCTTTCACTTACCTACGTATTAAGGAGACATATTGCGATCGTGAAAAATTTCAGTTGAATTGAAGTCCTGTTAACCTAACTGACCAAGTTTTATGTTTTTAAGAAAACTGACTAACTAAAAAAAAAAATTGTAGGAAACTGAAATTACGTATTTTAGGTGTGTGCATTCCTGAGATGATGGCTTATCAGGAGTGGCACTTTATATAATCGATTTTTACACATTTATTACAATTTTCTTGAAAACGCCTCTCAACGATTTTTATTAAACTGGTTATATAAATAAACAATTAATTGGTTTTTAATATCTGTTAATCTAGTTCTTATCTTCATTAAAAAAAATTTGGCAGGGCTTATGTACCAATTTTTTAAAATAGCTTGGTATAAACTACTTTTAATATTGTTTAGGTGATTTTAAAAATATATTTATCTTATTATGATTTATGTTGGCTACTGTTTAATTTTTTATAATAAAATTAATATTTCAATCTACAAACTGATTGTCAAAAATAAAATCTAACTAATTGAAAAATACTATAGAGTTATATGTAGTTATCAGAACTTACAATTATTAAAGTGTCTCTTTTGACTTACTGAATTTTGCCTAGTTATCTAACTATGAAACTGGTCAATTTATATCTCGTAGTTTGAAGGCAAGGAAGTTGATCCGCGTGGGGTAAAAGTAACACATTACCTTTCTAGTAACAAATTATAAGAAATAAAAAGTTAATTCCAATTATTTGCCTAAACATTTTTTTTCATCATTAGTGATTTGCTATAAAAAAACAAAAAGTAGCATTACTTCAGTAACACATTCAAAAATCCAAATCCAAAACAAAGGATTTGCAGTAGAACATAAAAAGACATCTAGAGACCATATCTTTGCTTCTAATTGTCCGATTTTAACGATTTTTTTTTTAGAAAATTCCGTACTTAAACTTAAAAAATCATACACAATATCAACAAAAAATTGTATACTTTTTGAGTTATTCGGGATCTAATTTTACCATCCCTCGTAACTTTTTTTCCAGCATCTTTTCGTTGAAGTATGTTGTATAGATAAATTTAAAGGGCATCAAGAAGAAGACTTTAGCCAAGTTTTATTGAAATCAGTACATTCGTTTAGGCGCTGCAGTCTATAGCAACGCAGGTTTTTCGGCCGCCATTTCGAAAGTAAAAGTTAAGTAAACATTTAACGCATTTAAAATCCAAATTTGAAAAAAATAGGTCCAGTAGTTTCGGAGACAATGCGCGGACGGCGGACGGACAACAAAATTTTTATTCGTTTTTCGAATTATACGTATCCTAAAACGTAAACCCTCATATTTTGAGAGGGGATTAAGTTTTTGAATTTTTTGATCGATTGCAATGGTTCATTTTTGAAAATAACAAAACAATCTATGAATTCCACTAATTTTTATAATAATTATTATTAAATAGTTTTTTCTTAAATAATATTTTTTTATTTTTATGTAATGATAATAATATAAAGTATCGAATATAAAGATTCCAGAAGACGAAAAATTATAGATGCTTCGTCGAAGTTTATTGTCTGGATAAGGAAGGCTCAGCAGGATTCGTAGACATCTTGGCCTTTAGTGCAAAAGGAAAGGAGGATCTTACAGTTGATCCTACAATTAGATATGAGACGAACGATGGGAAACAAGATATCGAAAGACAAATATATAAAAACGCATTCCGTACCTGAGAGTGAAATATAGAGAGAAATTCGGGAGGGAAATTTTTTGATACGACGATTGATTTGAAAGTAGTGGGCCAATTCCTCTTTTAACTCCTGGTTACAGAGTATGGCGGAGTCCATTATTTTGGAATCACTGGGAATCCTGCATTATCTCCTCTATTAAATTTGGTCATTGCTTTATGGATCCTGATGACAGAATTGAGAAGAATGAGGATGAGAAAAGAAAGGAAACAACAAATGTCATTTTTATGTCATTCATGTTGTTATGCTGAATTGTTTTACCTAGATATCGTCAATCAGATGGATTATTATGCTGTGTCAGTCAGCAACTCCGCACAATTGTGCAGCATTACAAATTTATTGTATCTATCTGTTATTGTTTGAATAACTTTAAATTGTTGAACCTCTTGACCCTAGTACATTTATGCCTTGATACCAAGTATAGAAGACTAATTCAAACTTCATAAATTACTTCTAAACCAAATCAAATCTTAACCTAACAGATGTTAAAATAATTTTCAAGATTTAGGAATTGACCCAGCTGGGGTATATTTGGACAAGTGATAGCGGCTACATGTGAAATCACTTTGGTGTGATTCCTCAGTAGGCAAGTGGCCAAGAAGGTGACAGTGAAATATCGCACACCTGAGGGGAAGGATCCGCTACCCACCTTTTGTAGCAATATTTAGGCTCAGCTTTTAACTGAGGAAGTCTGTAGTTCACCTGTTGTTGCCATAAATTACTAAAATGAATTATGATAAATAAGAAACTACAAATCTGGTCAGTTCTATAATATATGTTCCTGTTTTTGTTTAATTTATAAGCTAGTTATAATTTTTATATCTTGAAATATTAATATTACAAACTTAAATTTTTGTATCGGCTAAAAGGGCTTTCAAGAGCTTAAAAGTAATTTTTGACAATGATAATTATGAATAATAAATTCTTAGAAAGTACCATCAAAGGTGTTTATTTAACTGCATTTTGTGATCTTCGGTTTTTATCCATTAATACGATTTCCCCCAAAATCTTAAAAAGGTGAATGAAAAAAAAATAGCTCTCATTTATACTATGTCGATATATGAGTGGTTTATTATTATTATTATTTATTATGTTTGTTGGGTGAAGCACTTCAAATAACTAGGAGCTCAATTAAATGGGTGCGGCTGAATAGATAAGGACATTAGGTAAAGGGTAAAGTCAGCAGAAAAGTTCTTCAAATATTTAAAGCGAAGACATTCCAGGCAAAAGAGATATAATCATGAACAAAAACGCCAAGATAAGAACCTATCTTGAGTTACCTTTTGGAATCAGCCAAAGAGGCTACTGAAAAACATCTGCGGTTAGGGCATATTTCAAAAATGTCTTGAGAACGCGTAGCAAAATTTACGTATTTATACCAGGGAACAATGTAGAAGAAGGGGAGCGAAATGGAAGACTTCGAAAAACCTGTGAGGTAGTTATCAAGGAGCCTGCGAGAAGATGGAAATCGACTGGTAGCAAAGTAAAGAATTGGTTGAGGAAAGAGGCATTTGGATCAGACTCTACAAGCTGGCTCTCTCCGGATTAGCGAGGTATAAAGGCTAGATTAAGAGGAAGAATAAATAATATTTTTTATATTAAGAAGAAGATTTGAAGATTATATAAGGAAAAAAATTTGTCTAGCGGCACTGGTTCTAATCCTGTCTGGGTGGATTGAAATTTACTCCGGGACAGAATGTATCTCGATCATCTCACACTGTTCAGAATTGGTTCCATTTCATCTCTAGAATAACGTTCTCTCCCACTGTTAGCCATAAATGAAGGGGAGGGGATGTAAACACGGAAAAAAAATAAACATTTGATGAATTCTTGAAGGAAGTTAGTCGACTGTTCTACATATCATGGGTGATAAATATTCAGGACGCAGTCTTTTTTAATTTTTGCCAACGTTTCAACCCAAACATGTGGGTCATCTTCAGTGCTCAGTGGTTTGAGTAAATGAACAACCTCAGTGCTCAAACCACGCCCTGAAGATGACCCACATGTTTGGGTTGAAACGTTGGCAAAAAAAAAAAATAATAATAAAAAGACTGCGTCCTGAATATTTATCACCCATGACCAATAAACATTTGGTTTTAGACTAGTTCAATTATTTTATATTTTATCGATGATATTGATGCAGAAGGTAATGTGTTTGAACACGTACAGAATTTTAGGTATCTAGGATCTACGGTAACTAGAAAATACTTAATTGAAGAAGAGATAAAGGTTAGGCTGAAGGCGGGAAATGCTTGTTTTGTTTTTTTCTGTGACAAAACTACTTATCTCGCGCTTCCTGTCCCAGAACTTAAAAATTAGAATCTATAAAACCATTTTCTTACTTACGGTTTTTTATGGATGCAAAACGTGGCTGCTTACATTATGGGAAGAGCAACGTAAAAGTTTTTGAAAATAAGGTATTGCGTAGAATATTCGGACCGAAGAAAAATCACTTAACCTGAGAGTTCAGACGGTTACTCAACGCCAAATTGCGTGAATTGAGTCCGGATAATATAATTGAGGCGATTACATCGCGACGAATTAAATGGGCTTGTACAATTGTTGGACTGATTAACGAAAGAATTCCTAAAAGGTTAATATTCGCTGTGCCGATTCGATTGGTTAAGTTCCGAGGGGTAGACCGAAGGTGGGAAGATTCCGTTAAGGCCGATCTGAAGGGACTGGATTTGGATGGCGACCGGTGGAGAGAGAGAGGTGTGTAGACAGATATTGGTGGTGTAGGCATTGAACCTTCGGTTCGCTTTTATTATTATTTGTTTAGATTCCATATACATCGTCGTACCTGCAGAAATTCCTCCCCAGGTGACAGCCGCTACCCGATATGACAATAAATAAAGGACGGAGAGCTGGACGGGACTGCCTGGCTTTGTTCCGAGCTGGCTCTACCGAAAAAGCCACAGAGTAATTACTTGAGGCTGGCGGTGAGTCTATTAGTGGGATGTGGGCCACTTCCTAGCTCGGCCCGGGTCTTGGCAACCTTCCCCTCCTCGCCTGCACTCCGCTCAGCCGCTTCTCCATTTCTCGGGTCGGTTGTTGTCTCGCTTCCTATATCTAGCCCGTCTCACGTCGTCTGCATCTGTATCTCGAGCTCTACATATCCTTCAAAAATCCTTTGTCCAATATTGTCGGCCACTGGCGTAGATCGAGATACATATTTTTGAATATTGATGTATTGGTGAAAGTACTGCCCTTTATTGGGGTGGGCACTCACTTTACGCGTAATCCGTATTAGTGACGATTAGTTTGCTAAACATTTCAAATATTTGTTAAGTATGAAATTTCATTAGGTCAATGAATCAATAGGACATCCAAATATGTGACTAGTAGTTACTTATTAGTTAGGCTTAACAACATATTTCAATTTTTTTTGTTAATTTTGAGGTTTACTTGAGCAAAAAAACACGAAAAGGATTAATCATATAAATTTTTTATATGATTTTTTTAATCACACGCCATATGTGTATTTGGATTAATGAAAATTATAATTCATTCATAAACCTTTTTCGCTTACTCTCCACTTTCTGACAAACGGGGAGTTGTTCCAGACATACGACCAGACCCAATCTAACCAGAGTGAGAAGATCGAGATTGATTACGCGGGTCCACCACCGAATAAATTTCAACCGGCGCCGATAGAGCCGAGAACGTTAACCGTGAAACGTTCTAGGCAACATGCTCACTCAACATGACCTCACATTTTTTTTGGAATGTATTCTCCAGATGTTTTATTTCGGAGCATTTTTCGTTATTTTTGACCGTTTATTTATAACTGGTGCTTGATTTTCAACTTAATTTGAACGGCTTAACAAAATTGACTTTGTTGGTGTATTTTTTTTGCATGAGCTATCGGGCTCCACCAAACCTTCAAATTCCTCTCGCATACAATCCTTACAATCCAAAATCCTTCGTAAAATCCTCAATGCTCATTACTTTGTTACAAATAAAATTATCCATAATGACTTTAATGTTCCTTATGTATCAGATTTGGCCCAATCCAGATATCTGTCCTTCCATAATAAACTTCATAACCATCCCAACCCTCTTGTCTCTAACCTTGCTCCCTATTCGATTCCTGATAACCCTCCGAGGCGTCTGAAAAGAAGATGGCCACGTGATCTTCTAATATAGACATATTATTAGAGTGCTACCAATGGGTAGTTTCTCAACATGTGTTCCATGTCTTTATACCAATGTGCGAATTTACCAGATGTATTTTTTGTATACAGTTGTAAATATCATATAAATAAATAAATAAAAAAAAAATGTTTGCCAAGGGCAATATTATTTTTTAACTATCCTATTATAAGAAAAATTATAACGAAATTAAACCAAATGCCTTATTATTATTGACCAAAAAAAAACAACTCAAGTCAAAGTCATCAGTCCGCCATGTTTGGATCCCATTTCAGGACATTGAGTTCACTTTCTTTTGTGGGAACATTGGCTTTTTTTTAATTACAAGTAACACACCGATTTGCAATTTATAGGGATATAAGGGAGGGGGGGGGGAGAGTAGTGCACGATAGGAGGGTCTGGCCCACAGACTGTCTCATGTCTACTTGATTAGGTATCTATGATCGAGAGAGGAGGAGTTTATGTTGTTTATCAAAGTTTTTTTTTTTTTTTTTTTGTCGGTACGACATATCTTTCAACATTAATATCAAATTCTAAAATTTACCCATCGGTTTTTTTTTTCTTCATTCAGATGGAAAAAAATATCATTCTCCTCCCTTTCCCCCAAATTTCAGGTAAAAAGCTATGAAGAAAAAAAAAGTTTATTTGCAAACAACTTTTTAGCCCAAACAAACAACATTTTTTAGCCCCCATAGTTATTTAAAAGATTATTAAATTCCCTAAAAACAAAGTGAATACAGTTTCAAATTAATTTTCATTTTCTATGTCGATTATACATAGAGACAAAATAAGAATTGATTTCTCCATCTCATGATACATTGCTTTATCTTGTTTTCTTATTAATTTGTGATTTGATCACTGACCGATTCATTGTGCAAATTGTTCGGGCCAACTATTAAAAAAAACTTCATTTTATAAAAAATTTATTTTTTAAATTTCATTGCTGATAATTTCGTATAATCTGTAATTTTTATAAGTTCACAATAATTAAAGAAATAACAAAATTAGTATGATTTATATATTTTAAAGTTTCATTTCTTTAATACCACCCCATTTGCTATTCGAACCGGATACAGTTCGGCTTAATCATTAGACAGACAGACATGGCAAGGCCAGGGCAACAACCGAATTCGGGTACCCACCCACCTCCCGACCTGGGTTCGGTACCCATTGTCTGCCCGACCATTTGTCATCCGCTACAGAACATCAATACCCGCCTCACCGTGCATTGTGACAGAGCACTCCTTGCACTTCCATTTCGCCGAATCCCGAGTGTACTTTCTCCTCCAACCCAGTTCCGTCTTGGGATAACGGAGGTTTCGCAAAACCCATATCTCTCTCCGTATTTATATTACGCCTTATAAGAACGTGACCTGCACAACTAAGTTCCCTGTCCAAACAAACGCTATATATGGACCCGCCTGCCAGCTCTTAAAGGAACTTAGTTATAAAGCATGTAGTGGATGTTGCAGAACTGGCTATCTAGTTGTCAAATCTGCTGCGAGGACTAGTGAAATTTTGTGGTTTAAGGCTGAACATGGTGGAAGTGGAAAAGTTCCAAACTTAAATGATTTCATTGTATATATAATTGCATGATGCATCATATATAATTGTTATTGCCTTTATTTATGGACGTTGTTTATAAAAAAAATTGTATATACTATCAAATAAACTTGTAAACATTTTTTCCTCCTATAAACTTTAAACTGGTTGAGATAGGGATGTAGCTGATATGGTTGAAGATTCAAGCTTAAATCATCATGCATCACAGGGTTTAATAGCGCTGTTAATAATAATTTAAAACAGCTAATTTCTACATTGTCGATATTTACTGTTCTGGTAATATAAATTTACCATAAATGTATATTACATACATATTAAAGTTAACATTTTTAAATTATACTTTATTAAATCTTTATTTGTTTTTATGGAATTACCTCATATAAGTAGAATCTATCTCTATATTATAAACATTATTTTATAATATTTTAAAGTACTACAATTATTTTTTCTTTATGCTAGATTATAATATTACAATTTTAATTTTAAGGTATTACAATTTTGTTTTCTTTTAATGCTACATTTTAATATAACAAAAATCTTAAGAATAACTTAGAAATTATATTCGGTCAAAAATCAGCAGTTAAACTAATAACTAATTAACATTAATGTAGAGTAGTTTTTTAACAAGTGTTTCATGTCATTATATCCGTTGTTCAAATTAACTAGATGTATTTTTTTATACAGTTGTAAGTATCATATTAAATAATAAAATAAAATGAAATAATAAATCAACAGATTATTCTTTATATACAAAGAAAATAAGACCGGAACAGATTTCATTCCGATATCCAATATACATTTTGTTATAATGTTCAGAGGATAATATTCCAGATGAACTTACCGATTCTCTATACCTAGATATATTAGAGATAAAAGACGATAATTTTCTTATACCTTCTATACTGGTTTGTTTAAATATTTCTAACCCATTAAGATTTCCCATTCACTGGTAAATTCTTACTCTCAAACTATTGTATACTGGTCATTGAAATAATAGATGATAAAATGTCTCTTTATTATTTTTAAAATACATTAGAAAGCATTTCTTCATTAATTGCGGCAGAAAAAAATTAGTTTAACTCGATTTTTATAAATTGGTATATGCTTTTGCTTATAAGATTGGACATTTTAAATTAAATTTAGAAATACCACTCAATGTTACTGTTTTTAAACCAGGGATAAAAGTTGGTTGTCCTTTATTCTAAATATATGTATCATTTAGACTTTGCTGAATATCGTTAAACACGTCCCCTAATAATATTATATTTTTAAAATTTTATCAAAAAGTAAAATATTGCTGCAGAGAAACAATTCTCTTGTTCTAAAATGCATTTTGAGGAATTCTGTTGAAAATACAGAGCTCTGAAGTTCACATAAAGATGTTTTCTTTTTTCATACCATAGCTTAAATTTTTCCAAATCGTATTCATAATGTGAAGTATCTGATTTTGATTTATAATTGAGAACTTGGGCTCTTTTCATTTATTTCATGCTTAAACTCCATTCATTGTCTTAAGTGTCTGTGGATCGAGTGCCTTCCTCCACTGGCTTCCAATAACAGTGATGTGGCTGGAGGAGAGGCACCGAGATCTCCTGAAGTCCTGCTTTACCTTGATCATTGGGAAGACAAAGCTTTATTCAGAGTTTCCTGTAAATATTCCACATAGGTATCAATGAAGTTATGACGTTACGTTTTTTTTTTTAATTTCTATGTATGTATTTTATGAATGAACACCTATAGCCTTGATACTTTTCCTTCAAGTGACAGAATTAATTTTCTTCATACTTTAGAAAAATCTATTTTCTTTTTATTTATTTACCACATTTGAGATAAGGTCATTGGAATTACATTATATTTAATATTTTTTCTGTCATCTTGTTTTCTATGTTAATATTCTTGTTTTTAATGAAGATGACTCCACGAATTCTCATAATATTCAATGGTGGAAAAACACCAAACAACCATTCATCTAATGTTGCTCAACGCCTTTCCATTTCTCTTATCCTTCATTAGTTTATTATTAAAAATAGAAAGTTATTGTTTTGTATAAGTATTAATTTACCTTCTATTTAATGGGGTGATTTTTTATAAAGAGAACTGTTAATCCGTTTATATTTTTATCTGTATACATAATTTTAAATCAGGAAAATATTTATCCACTGTATCATATTAGCGTTTGACCCAATTTCTTTTGTTGTATTACAATATTTGATGGCACAGCACACGGTTCACAGATTGTAGTGAGTACTTCTTTGAAGTTTATATCATATTCTTGGATCGGACATTAAGAAATCTATTTGAAAAAAAGTATGGCCTACAAAAATATAAGGCTGTTTGGCCTATGTTATCTCGTTATTTTGATATGCTGGGTGTGAAGGTCACTCTAAACGGTTCAATAATTTAAGTAGGCCACTTTTTTTTTTTCTTTTTTTGTGATCAAATTATCGTTAGATTAGAGTGAAAAGCAGATGTTCTTGAAATTTTAATTTTAATGTCTCATTAATTATACAAAGTTTACCGATCTTCAGATTGTAAACTCTTCCCCATTTCCAAAAATTTTCGTAAATAAAAATGTTGTAGTTTTCGACGAGATGAAGCTATTCACGAAGTTTTTGGTAGATGTTAATAATTTGATATAAAGATGCCTTTACAGCGGACTATTTAGAGCAAGTTACTTTAATATTAGGTACTTAAACTAATAATTATTTTATTACTGTTATTAAAAATTAAGTTATCCGTAAATCAAGATTTTAATCAGAAATAATATTAAATTATTTATAAAATAACAACTATAAGTATATGTAGACAATTGACGGTATGATGATTAAATATTGTTCTGTAATGGATCAGTGACAAACATCATAATATGATGTTATATTAATATTTTAAATATTATACATTAATATTACAAATAATTAACAATTCCTTGATACTTGGTCTGCTCCCAGTCATATCAAGGACGGACATATATCATTTCAGGAATTGAAGAATTTTTGTATTATAAGTAGTATTGCATTATATGTATTATAACTGTTTCTTATGATTTTATTTGAGAATGTCTTAGTTAACGAAAAACAATCATTATAATTAGCCTAAATTGAAGCTGTGGTACAAAAATTGGCTTTCTCTCAACTTTTAAAAAATGACTAATTCCCATCTTTCCTATGTGGCCACTCATAGAAATAACTACAATTATTCAGTGTTTTTTCTGACCCATATCCTTTTTGGACAACTTATCAATCGGAACCATGTAGCCTCAACTTAAAATACTTGTTTAAAAAAAAAAAAAAATTTTTTTAATTCACCTAACATCTCCTGACGAACACTCGAGAGATATGGCCTAATTTTCTCAAAAGTTCCTTAGTCACTTCTTTACTGTTCGTTTATGGCTCTCATCTTTTGCCTTTTCTATTAATAAATGATAAGAGCTGTGATTAGATCATTGTTTTAAAATTTTACATCATTTGCTGATAAGTTATCAAGGTTTTCTTCTTGTGTAAACTTTATCTTTTTATCTAACCATTTAGATTTAATATAACCTATAGCGAATTATTTTGATAAACCTTTCGACTTCTGAACACTGTCATCCATTTGAAGAGAGAATATTACTGTTTATTCTTTGACACTGATCGATTTCTTGTGTATATGTATATGTATATGTATTTTTACGTTCTCATATTGGCGTATTTTGACGTACATTGAGCTGCCTCCGCAGTATTTGATTTTGTATAGAGTAGAACTACATATTATCATTCAAAATCTTACGTTAAATAACGAAACCTTTTAAGAATTATAATGTTCCTAGTAAATCTAACTTTTAGCTCAATGATAAAGGCATTGTGCACTTATTCTCACAGGCCTTTTGTAGATGTATATTTTTTTTAATCACTCTTGGATCAAGACCTTCCTGAGTACACCCATATATCTTTATGTTGTTCGCAAAACATTCGTACTTCACTTCCTTCCTCAACTGTTGATGTGTTCTATTGGTTCAGCTTATTGTTTTTTAAAATCAAATTAAATAATATATATTAAATAACACATGTGATTCGTTTCACACTTCGTTTGTGCCGTTATCTTTGGGTTAATCTTTGTCTTCATCTCTAGCTCCAATTCTTTTGATGTATAACTGTTGTATTCAGTGCCTTCCTCTCAATCTAATACCTGCTAGTTTTACCTCTATGAATTTTAATTGTTTTCGATCCCAGTTCCAGAGCCTTTGAAATGACAAATTCCAATCTTATACTCCGTATCTTTCTTGTAAATTGAAGTCCCAATGAATTAAGAAAACTGTTGGATGTTATTGGTTCCTGCATCTCGACTATTTCTCCTCAGATTAAAACAAGTATACGTTCTATTTACAGCAGATATCACGAATAAACTTATCTTTCGGGCAACTAATATTCTTCGATTTTTTTTATTTGGAACATAATCATTTCCATTCCATTTCCAAGGATATAAGTATCGATATACGTATATCCTCTTACCACTTAAACTCTCTCTGAATTTCTTTCATTGCTGGTATTTTTTAAATTTTCTCTGATTATAAAATCTATGATTCTAACAATTTTTATCTAACCAAGACATTTAAAGGCCTTGAAAATAGGTTTAGTTAAATAACCCATAAATCATAATCAAGAAAGATATTTCATTAGGTTTCGGCGTTTTCTTCTAGTTCAAGAATTTCTCTTAAGTTGTTTATCTACACATACTTTTTTTATCCGTGTAATTCTGTACTTTTTTACTTTCACTTACCTATATATGGAATATAAAAGTATTGCGATCGTGAAAATTTTCAAATCTCAGTTTTCAACGGAAATACACCTTTTGAGGTTCTCTGAGTCCAAATAACCAATTCTCGCAAAGTGGTCTGTGTGTGTATGTTAACAGTCTAGCTCAAAAACGAAAAGCCGTACGAAATTTAAATTGCATGTTTAAGGTTTTTTATATGCTAGGGATGTTACAGCTACTTTTTTGTCAAAATCGGCTAACCGGAAGCGGCACTTTATATCATGGACTAAACACTTTTTTACGATTTTTTCGAAAACTGCTCTTACGATTTTGATTAAATTCATTAAATCATTATAACATTAAACAGTTTTAAATACAATATAGTTTTTATTCTAATTGATGTTCTCTAACAGGATTAAATGGCTTACTCTAAAGTACCTTTAATTTTGTTTATTTGAAACAATTGACCATTTCACATTAATCTGTAATATAAAATATAGTCAAATATAAAATATGAATGAATTTTATGATTAATTAAATGAGAAATAAGAGATCGTAACGGAGAATAGTTGTAACTGGAGAATCAAAGGTATACGAACGCACCCGAACTCTCCCGAAAGATTTGAAGCTTCCATACATTACATCAGGTAAATATTATTCGAACACTGATATTACATAAATATACATATGCGGTTTTCATATACTTCCCCTTTGTCTGAAAATACTTATTTCTGCTATTAAGAAGGTTATAAGGAAAAGTTGTGTGATGCACGCAACGCATCACACAACGCACCGTATCCCTAAATTAAATCTTAGTGAGGTTCCTTTATCATTAGATTGAGGAAGGGAGGTTATTTTTCTATATATGAAATTTTAAAAAATATTATTCTTGCAATAACATAAACCGTAAATATTAAATATGTAACGAGCTACAATTTACAATCGATTACATTAAATTCAATGACCCCTGCCATATTTACATCATTTATAAAAACAATAACTAGAGAGCAGATATCCAGTTTATACTATTATACTGTTTGTAGTCTCAATTTCAGAGCATTTATCCAAAATGAATAGATACTTATACATTATTTGATTGTAAGTTATTTAGATTTGCGTTGTAGTAGTGATATCCTGTAATAGTAGTACCCTGTAGTGTAATATGGTATGGGTTGGTGTATTATTAGTGCTTCATCGAATGCTATGATACGGTATGCTATTGTGGTTGTGAAGTTATAATATATTATGTTATTGTTTTGTATTATATTATGTTATGTTGTGTTATATTGTATTATATATTGTTATATTATATTATTTGATTGGTAGTATTCATTGCTGATTAATGTGTTTTGTATAGATTTAAAAAATTCTATAAAAAGAATAATTTGATTGAAGTATAACAAATTAGTTTGCTGATGTTGTATTCTAATAATCACAATGTGTATACTGTTCCATTTGCACTTTGATTTCAATATTGGAAAGTAATTTTCTAAGAGCATATAGTACAATTAAAATACACCCCATTTGTATATGTATGGGGCCAGTCCCCAAAACAAATAAATATGTATTCTATTCTATATTCTACAGTTTAGAATGGAAGTTGAGTAAATCAATCATATAATAAAAACTTAATGCTAAATAATCAGTATTGGAAATTAATTTGCTAATAGCATATTGTAATAATTAAAATACACTCCATTTTTATTTGTTTAGGGCCAGCTCCCAAAACGAATAAATATATATTCTATTCTATATTCTACAGTTTATAATCGAAGTTGAGTAAATCAGTCATATAATAAAAGCTTAATGCTATTCGAATACTATTAAATAGGTGCTAGGTACTAACATTAATAACCTAAACATATCCAATGGGCCAAACTTCCATGGTTACATTCTATATTTAAATCTATCAATATATTTTCTATGTTTCTTTTATTATATAATTATTTTTATTTCTTGTATTATCCTAATTTATAGAATATCATTGAGCTTCACGGGCCGTGACAGGTTTTCTGCTTCCAGCCTTCGTTTCTACACCCATGTCCTATCTCTTCTGTTACTACTTACCTCTTTCCATCGAAAACTCGTATATAGTTTTGGAGAACAAAGAGTTGAATGAATAGAAAAGAAGACATCAACCGAAATTTTTTTTTTGTTTATTTTTTAAATCACTTCTTTAAGATTTCTAGATTTATTAGTTTTTTTTTTTTTTTTTGTTGTACATTTTTCATAAAGTGATAACATTTACGTAATACGTTACTCATACTTGTTACATCAGCTAATCCTATCACTGATTCCTTTTGTAGCCAAGATTTATCTTTTAATGTCATTCATTCTTCTTAAACGTTGTTTTCCATTGAGGTTTTTCCTGGTAAAGGTTTATTATTTAAACTATAACCTTCAACAGCCGCCGTTATATGAATTCTAAATTTATTTATGAATGAATTAGCTGAGGGTACCTCCCATTCCAATCATAGATTTCTTCGAATTCGGTTATTGCGGTTTTGATTTATGCAACGAATCATTACAAATATTGCCAGCGGTCCCTAACATGATTGATAGGCACTATCTGTCAGTATCTGTGGATTTTGATGAATGAAAAGATGGATTGGCCTGAGAGAAAAGGTAGGCTATTCCATGTTTTCAATTTTTCCCTCCAATATTTTCTTTCCAATTCTGCGCAAACAGTATTCAAAATGTCAAGTATTTTTTAGATATATTTTATTTTAATTATAAAATATTTAAATAGTTTTCAAAAAACTTATTTCAAACATAAAATACCAAACGTATTTTGTAATTTAATTGCAAAAAAATCTAATTCAAATACGAAATACAGTGGCGTCATAAAGTCGCTCTTTACAACTAAAAATAAAAAAAAAAAACTCCGAACCACAACAACCCATAAAGGATTGGGTTTAGTACTGATTGTGAGTAAGGAAGTACTGTTTCTTGGTCAACGGTTTTACAAGGATGTGATTTGGCCGAGATCACGCTCAACCGCCAGGATTTTCCTCTTGAATAATTATTTTATGGAGATTACTCCATAGAGGCTGGGTGTGCCCCAGTTGGGTTTCCTGACCCCATGGTCGAACATAATAAATAATTATCTACAATTTTCCTAGTAAAAACCGGGATCTTAAGCCTTGGAAGTCAGTGCGTAACTCACTAAACTCCCCTGTTCCTTTGCCGATTTACCACTAATTTCTTTTAAAAAAATGTTTATTCTGGCTTTTAAAATAAATAATTGGGAATTAATTCAATAATAGCATAACGCTTGGATAAATTATTTCAATTTAAATATTCTGTAGGGTTTTAAATAAATGGAATCGTTCTTATTTTCTTTGTTGAAATCTACTTGAAAAAGGCATATATTTTTCGCATCCAAACATTTTATTTGCAGATTTAACAAAATCTCATCTGTCCTACCCTATAATAAAACACTGAAGTGCTTAATATTTTTTTTTTAAAGCTAATCAATTTTACGCCCAAAGTGTCTATTATAAATCTTGTACAATCTACCTTAAAATTTTATTTCTTAAAAAAAAAAAAAAATAAAGCTTGATTTTCATAAGGGAAATTTTCGTTCAAACCAAGAGTCTTGCTACAATATTTTTAACGGGACATACACGATTCGATAATTGATGATTTATTTTTTTCATTTAATATATAGAATAAAATATATGTTTATATTTGTATCTAGGGGAAAAAATACAAATATTTTTTTTGCATTTTTTATTTTAAAAATGAAATACAGTTACAAAAAATGTGTTTTGGATTATCAAATATTTCATTTAAAATATAGCCCTTGTATTTTTTTTTGTCAACAATCAATCTAATTTTATTATATGTTTTATTAATATTACACATATTTTATTAAGTTATTTATAGTCTTGATGATTTCGTAATTGTTTGACTTTATACAGATGAATAAATTCCACGAAAAAATATTTGAGATATATTATCAGAGCGAGGCTAACCCACTCGTATCCAATTGAGATAAATGAATCTTTTCCTAAGGCCTTTTATTAATTTTATCGTGAGCGTTCAATTTGGCGCCGATTTTACTTTTTATCCTGATAACTAAATATATTAATTAAGTAGATAAAGTGTAAATATAGCATTGTTTCCATGATGACAGTTTCTGTCGTATTAGGATCGTCAAGAACCGAATTTTAATGTAATTGCATATTTTATTTTTGTTGAATTATTTTTAAACTAGTGTTCAAATATGTTTAAGAATCGGATTAACTAACTCTGAAGAGCTTTTAGTTAAATTTTATATTGCCCATATGATGAAAAATACGTTTAATTATATATGCACTTAAAATAAGAAGTAAAATAATAATTACAAATAATATTAACATTAAAGAAGAACTTTCGTACTACAATTTACAGTAAGTTGGTTCAGTTTCAAACTACTAGAAATTGAAACTACCTTAAATGGACTTCATAAACCATTCATAGTACTTTCATTAGTAGCACCAATATT
The DNA here is from genome assembly GCA_928085145.1 of Nezara viridula. NCBI lineage: Eukaryota > Metazoa > Arthropoda > Insecta > Hemiptera > Pentatomidae > Nezara > Nezara viridula. The sequence goes on along the minus strand of OV725080.1, from coordinate 19,397,244 downwards.
ATTTATAATTTTTTAAAAAGTGAAATATTGGACCGACAAAATCATCGTTACTTAGAATGGTTCTATTTTTAAAATTCATTGAAAGGTTCGTGTTAGCTCTGTTGCTTTAAAGAAAAAAAAAAAAAAAAAAAAAAAAAAAACACCTGTTGCTCAGCCTCCACATTACTAGTCCTTAATACCAGTAATTCGGCTGAGTGAGAGGTGCTGCGATCTCTTTGAGTCCTGCCTTTCCATCCACGAGTGGGGGGAGAGGCTTCGCTCGGAGATCGTGAGTGAATGGATTTTTTTTTTAAATATTGTATAAATGTATGTTTGTATTTAAGTAGTTATTTTATTTAGTTTAGTTTCTTTTAGTTTATATACATTTACTTTTAGTACTATTAGTTTGCTGTTTATTTATTGTGCATAGTGTGAATGAGCTACTCTTATATCACTATTACTATTGTTCTTAGATGTGACAGATTGTAATATATCTCAATCAAAAATTAAAAAAAAAAAAATTAGTTCAAAACGCTTTGTAGGTATCCAGTTGCGATGGAATGTTGTAGTTTATTATTACATATTTGAAGAATTTTGAGCTGGATATCTGGAGGTTTTTTTATTGTATATTATATAGTATATTTTGTGGGTGTTAATACAAATAGACTGCATACAAAATGATGGTTGTTATTTCTATAATACATGACCAAAATTCAAAAAATCTTTTGATATTCTATTTATACTGTATTCTAATGAAAAAAAATTGATAACAAATTATGTATGAATAATTTCTTATAAAGTGTTTACAAAATCACTTAACATTAATCAATTCTTATTTACTTATTTTATTTTTATTTATTGATTTGTTTTCGGGGAATGCCCCGTATAAATAGAGTTGGCTATAATGGTTACAATGAACAAATTAATATGAAAAACATTTACAACTTATATACAAAGTAAAACTCATTAGGATTCAATGATAACATCCTCTCCTGATAACAACCAAACATCTGACTGTATGCCTAAATATAAACAATGAAATATAATATAATACCCCATATAATACAATAATTAAAGTAATAAATCTTATTTACTTAAGTATCGCCAGTTATATTTTTGTCACTTATTTAGAACTGTTACAGATTAATCAGAAACACATTTTTTTTTTAAACTTGATTCTTCATCTCACACCTGTCAGAATCAGCGAGTGAGGTGTCAAGATGTAGAGATTGGTCTTGGAATAGGCGTGAGGAGTACCCAGCGGCGTCCTTTCTTTCTTGAGCGTAATATTTATAGTTAGTGGATGAAATCCCTCTTCGAGCTTCTTTTAAGCCTCCTTCGGGTGCTATCGGGCATGTTAGTTGTGGCCATGCCTCGCGGAAACACATGATTAATAAATTATTACGATTGCATTAATGTGGCCATAGCCTGAATCATAAACGTATTGTTTTATTGACAGATGCAAAAAGGATATCTTTGTGGTCTAGTGTTAAAATACGCAATAAAATAGAGTGTGGGACAAGAAGTATGCTCAACTCATATATCTTTAGTTTGTTTGGAAAGGAACATTTGAAGGTTTAAATTTATTCTCAAAGTTAACCTATTTTGTGTTTGTCAATGATATAATATTAATTTTCAATAAAACATTTATTTTTTTATGACATATGATTTCTAAATAATAATTGTTATTTTACTAAAATAACTGACGATACTTAAATAATAAATACCCCAATTTTCTACTTTTAATATTAATAATATTAAGATTTTTCCTCATTTTTTTTTTGCCTGTCAGAAGTGCTCAATAATTTTTTATAGACCGAAATGTGCTCAGCAACCCATCACGTGTCTCTGATAACAGATACTACCCTTGAGTCAGTTTTGGGCTAATTATATAAACTGTGTCATTTCCTCTTGTTCATTCAATTTTATTTTAATATTATAATAATTATATTACCATCCAAAATTCTACCACCTATATATATATATATGGGGTTTCTATGTATATATGCCCTTTTCTACAAAATAAACGAAGGTACAGGCCCATCGTTTCATATTTCAAAGTAATTTCTGAAATGACTTCTGCATGTTTTTATCTTAAAAACTAAACTAATCAAAATAACAACTTACATTTAAGCATGCTTATAGAACTCATAAAAACTATTACCAATTCAATTAGTCAATATTAATTTAAAATAAGAAATAAATAATTATATTCATCTATTAAGGAATTAATTAGGGCAGCTTTGATTGCTAATCTCTCTTTCCGTCACTCAAGTTATGTCAAAGCTAATCCATCATTTTAATTGATATAAGTAGGTCATAAAACGAATTTGCCAAACACCTTTTAAGTTTTAAATTGATTATAATGTAATTTATCTAATATATATTATTGTTAACGAGGGCTGTTCTTGCAGAGGAAATCGGTAAAATTCAGGTAATTTCGTTATTTTAGAAATATTGGGGGTGATTTCCGTCAAGCTCATCGGAAAGTCAGGAAAAGTTTTTAGAAAATTAAAGAAAAAAATAGTAGGAGTACAAGAGGCACTTGCCCCGGGTTGCAGAACTTAAAAGGCGTCAAATTTTTGGCCAAACTATTTTTTATATTCGTCCGATAGTTTTACCCCCCGGGTTGCAGAACTTAAAAGGCGTCAAATTTTTGGCCAAACTATTTTTTATATTCGTCCGATAGTTTTACCAAGTCCGAATTAGTGTTAGTTTAACATAAATTAATTTTTGTAGTAATATAAAAATTTTCGTATTTTGGATACTGGTGGTTGTTTTCGGGATGACGGATTTTCGTCATATAGACGAATATGTTTTAAGGATTTTTTTTAGCTAAATGATTGTTTTGATTCCTGAATGATATTAATTCAGTCAATGAAATGAATTAATGTTATAATATAATGATATTTATTTTGAAATAGACCGGCTAAAATATTTTTATAAAATTTTGGCTTTTAGTGGAAAAAGGAGGGAAATGTATTCTTGCCCTCGAAAAATCCTTATTCCGTTCCTGTAGAAAGGTTTATATTCAAAAATGAAATGTATAACTACCATTTTACAGCCCACAATTTTTTAAAAAATTAAGCAAGTTGCTGTGACTAAATTCAGTATTTTTCTATGCCACTTTACTCTTTGATTTTGTGGTCAAATTTTAATGCGATTTAAGTTGAAAGCAAACGGGTGTTCATGACGTTTTGATACCTAATTAAATAGTTAAATTTCGTCAAACTCGTGATCGATAACGTCACAATTCCAAGAATTTTCGTAAATAAAAAAGTTATAGTTTACGATGAGATAAAGCTATTTACGAAGTTTTATGTGGATGTTAATTATTTGATAAAAATGATTCTGTAACAAAAATTATAGTTATCTTCTTGTAAAAAATACTAAATATAATTAATATTATCTTTTAATTGATAAAAGAAAATGCTGACCAGCTTTTCGGTAATTAATCGATAGTTAACTTTTTTTATTTCGTCATGAGAATCTTAATTTTATTTTATATTTAATTTTTTTAATTATTTTTATTTACGAGCATTAGATATCGCTACCGGTTCACGAGTAAGGTCAGTCACACTATTATTAAAGACAAATGATACAGTTAGAAAAACATTGTGAGTTTGTTTGTAAACAAGTATTTGGCAAGAGCTACTGCTGAGATAGGTCTAGTAACAAAAAATGACCTTGTCTATATGAAATTAGGTTTCTGCATTCCATTCGGTATAGGAGTATCAAATGTAATTTGAATAAACTGTCTGCAGGAGTTTTAATTTTGGAAATGAAATTAATCAGCTATATGTTAATCTTTCAGGGGATCTATATGAACATTCTACCTTAAAGACTATAGTAAAAATGTGCTTTCTCTCATCGATAGAAACATGCATTCATATATATACATACGTACAAGGATACTTGATATGAATGCACGATCGGTTTTGTTTAGTGTAATTTTAAACGATATCTATAAAGACGTTCAGACATAATCCACCTGAAACTTCTTAAATAGCTTCTTCTCGTTGTAATCTACAACTATTATAGTTACGAAAATTCTCGGAATTGGGGCGTTTTCAATCTAGAGATCGACCAACTTTGTCTATTTAATAAGGTAATAATAACTAGTAAATACCCATTTTCTTTGCGCTTGGATTGTAAGATAATCTGATCACAAAATCAATATAAAACGTGGCCTTCAAAAATATTCAGCCGTTTGGCGTGACCACCTAATGTTTACCCCCAAATGACAAAATAACGAGGTAATATAGGCCAAACGGTCCAATATTTTTCTTGATTTTTTGATCAAATTATTTTATAATTCAATTGAAAAGCAAATGAGTATTTACGAGTTTTAAGTACTCAATTAAATAGAAAAAGTTTGCTGATCTCCAGATTTTAAACACACCAATCCCAAGAGTTTTCGTAATTAAAATAGTTGTAGGTTACGATGAGATGAAGCTATTCACTAATTTTCAGAAGGATGTTCATAATTTGATATAAAGGAATCTGTACCACGGATTATAATAGTTCAAAAAAATTAATCATACATGCTTGTTAAGTATGTATATTTGTAGGTGTGAAGACAATATTTTTTTGTTATTGCATATTTTTGTAAATCAAATTACTGAACTCAATTTAGAATGATTAATATTAGTTATTTAAATAAACGGTATTTGAAAATTGGCTTTAAGAACTGAATCAACTATCTAAAGTTTTCCTTTAGTTAATTATTAACTATACCTTGGAAGAAGAATTTGCGGATTCCGAGAGTATATGTAGGGCATCGTAGGGTGGTTTAATTATATATATTACAACAATAAATATATAAATACCAACCATGAAATAAAAAATATATATAGCGGTCTTTTTTATCATTGCTTAATGTCACTGAGGCATAATGATAAAAATGTTATATACTTATAAACTATACCTGTTCTGTTTGGTATTATATCTATATTATACATTATTTTAATAGTTTTAGTACTATTAATGATTTTATTCCAACATGTTATAATTAACTTAATACAAAATGTTAGTAACATTTTTAGTATACAAATTTTTATTCTTTCAGTTGGGAAAATTTATTAAAATTTATTGGTGTTAATCATGCTCCTAACAAAAATTTTATCAGGATTTTCTTGCTCACTTATTACACAAGTCATTAAATAACTGTTACTAACATTATACATAATAACAAAAACTTTGTTGTCATAGAGATGATTGGTCGTAATTATTATTTGAGACGTTGGTGAGGGGTCTTCGTGGTTTATATACTCACTATAATTGTAAAATACTATTAGTACATGGAATGCTATCCGAAATTCGATATCTGTTTATATTCAAATCATAAATAAATCTTTAGCAAAATATTCGATCATTTGAGATAGTTTTTCGAATATATTATTGAGTATTCATTAATTCTAAAATAATCTGCCCTCTATTTGAGAAGGCAGATCGGAATGCTACCGGATAGATGGCAGACAACCAAAAAATTCTCGTCTTTATATCGGAAGGTGGTGGTCATGGCTGTGTCCTCCTGCCCAATAATACTATTCTTAAACATTTGTTCGCGGCTTATAAGGTGCGATTATATATATATATATATATATATATATATATATATATATATATATATATATACATACATATATAATTAGAATAGAATAGATTAGAAGAATGAACTTTATTCTGGGAAATAAGTTTTATATATATAATAAGTTCCTATATATATTGTTGTTATTTGTCAGAATTGTTTTTATGGTCAGTTTTATAATGTATAAGATTCTAAGTCTTTGAGCAGTATTTAATTGATTACTAATATTGAATGCACTCCTCTATATGTGTATCATCTTTTAATTTCTCTGATCAATCTGCATCTTAAGATGCAGATTATATCACACTTTTATAATGTTTACAATACTGTTATTGTATTCATTTGAACACATTAAGGTACAGATGTAAATCATTTATATTAAATATTTATCTGCTCTTTTATTATTATTATTTTCATTAATTAAATGGTATGATAAATGGTGTATATATATATATATATATATATATATATATATATAATTATATTATATATAGTGTTATGTTATTATAATATCAGTATAGTTGTTTAGTGTCTTATGATACATCCATTAAATTATCATTTGTCCTTAATTTCTATAGATATGTTATCCAAGTTTTATTTATAAATAAAATATGCAATTTTGGCAAAAATTTTTTTCTTATAAAAATTTCGTTCTGTTTTCGATGATAATCATTGATTATTTACTTTATAAAATATGAATCACATATTTAAAAAGAACTGTAGTTAACGTAGAAGAAATATTGAGCAATATGCTTAATTTATTTTATTAACGCACTGGTTTCCATCGATGAGTTTAAGAACGGACCGCTGGACTCCCTTTGGTATCGATAAGCTTTGAATAAATTAATTTCCTCTCTGTCCTCAGCTCCATTATGTGAAGACACGCGGCGGTCGATAGATTCGTATAACCTTTTGAAATAATATAGGCCTAGAGGACCCTTAATATTTCACCTTGGCTGGATCCGAGGCAAAATATAGCTGGCCCCTGATCAATATAATCACTGTCAAAGCTGTGTGTGTGTGTGTTAGTGTTTGTCTGTATGTATTGACCCCATCGCATCCAAAATAGATTTGAGTGCTAGGTGGGGCACTTACTGTATTGTTTTCTTTCACTCAAGGTTAATGTACTATGTCGCTTCATTCACTTTATTCGATAAATATTGTTCTATGTGATGTTACTACGCTTTAAGATTCAATATAAAGTCTTTAAGCATAAGCAACACTTTAGTTAAATTATAGAGCTATAAGCTTGGTAAATTTTTGTTGAATACAAGTATCAGTATCGTTTAACAGGAAAAAAAAATGTGCTATTAAAGAATGCAAAAAAAAAAAAAAAAATTGGATTCGAACTTGAAGTTATAATTACAGTAAGCTAGTAAAGTTGGCCAATTTTTAATGTGAGATGATGATATTCGCATCTCGAGATGTGTGTGCAAGTTAGTCATATTTTTCGCGTAATAAAAATAAAAAATAAACAAATTTTCAGCAACGAAATGTAAATGTTATCACTTTTCAAAGAAAAAAAATCATCCTTAAAAGCATTATTGTCCTAGTAAAACATTTTTTTTTCTGTTTTTCAACAACCACCCAAACATCATTACTTCATGTTTATATGTTTGTATATTATAATTATTAAATTATAATAAGGTATTATAATTATAGATTGTATCTCTTAAGTTTATAAATTTATTTTAAAGCTAGAAAAATGTTCCCATTTTATTAATTATCAGCCAAATTATATGGACATATAATTGGGGTTCCACCAAACCATCTAATTTCTAAAGTATCCAACCAATGCTTACAATCCAAAATCCTTCGTAAGACCCTCAATGCCCCATATTTTTTCACTAAAGCTATTCATAAAGACCTTAATGTTCCATATGTCTTTCATTTAACCCGTGCCAGATATCTATCCTTTCATGATTAACTCCAGTCCTATCCGAATCCACTTGTTTCCAGCCTTAATTCTTCCTTGATTCCTGATAATCTTGCTAGGCGTCTAAAAAGAAGATGGCCTCGTGATCTTCTCACATAGAATTATTTAGGCAATGCTACCACTGGGCAGTATCTAGACAAGTCTGTTCATGTTATTATTTCTAATTTGTGCATATTTACCGGTTGTGTTTCTATGGACTTGTAAATTGCATTAAATAAACAAAGAAAAAAGACACCATTTTTTTCCTAAAATAAACCATAGTAAATGTATTTAAAAAGGAAGCCATTTTGAAAATTTGGCATTTAAGACCTGTCAGTATATTCTAATGAGGATAAAAGATACCTTTGTATTCAAAACTATTTAATTGTTAGTTGATATAACTAATTAATTAAAAATCATTAGAGCCATTTCGATGAAAGCTTAAAAAATTGTAATAAAGTTTGTATAAACTGTCCTTTTTACGAAAAAATGCTGTAACTTCCGAATCATACATTAAATACGTAATTGCAGATTTGTACGAACTATAGTTTTTAAGCTTGACTGTTCGCTTGTAGTACATCCCATCTCTGTACATTTCATAAATGTATAAATTGAATTTTTTTTATTTATTTTATTGAGTATTAATACAGTCTGAATACATTGAAGGGTATTGGTACTAGGGCTATAATATTCATTCACACAATATGTACATATATGAAGGAAAGCAAAATAACCAAGTAAGAAATATATATATATATATATATATATATATATATATATATATATATATATTTCTTACTTGGTTATATTTTTATACTTGAGAATGACAATAAAATACATTTACACCTATGTTCAATGTTTACATTGGCCCAGGGGACTCTCAGTCAAGCTTTGTCCCCCAACTGTGGAAGCCAAAGCAGGACTCCAGGAGATCCCAGTGCTTCTCTCCCAGCCGCGTTACTGGTATTGTAAGCCAGTGGAGACTGAGGGCACTAGAGCATCTGACGCTCAAGACATGAATTAAATTAAAAAATATGAAAATGGTAATTTACAGCCGTCATTAATTTTAACTTTTATATTTCTGTATCAATTATTTATTTATTAAGGAAAAGTCATTCTAACTAATTTAATTCTTTTCACCGTGTGTTAAACTACAATTATTTAGAAATTAAGATCAATTATGTAAATTGTAAATATAATTATATAAGATGTAGATACGGTAGGTATAATTACCGAGCGATCAGTCAAAACATGAGTAGGCGGCGAACTTCTAAAAATACGATAGGGAGAACTGGATGAGCCTTCCAAGAATGGGGAGTTTTTATTTCACTTTTTTTTCCGCGTTCTCATGCCAGAAATATAAGCCGGAAAAATAAACTACAAAGGTTGTCTAGGGAAAGAAAGTAGTGGCTTCATAGAATGGAATGCTCGCTCACATTATTCTATCATGGAGGTCGTCTTCTTAATATGTTTCTGGAAAAAAAACTCTTCATGTCTTCATCTCTGCTCGATGCAGAATTATTCACCTCATCACTGGAATAACTCAGTAGTTGTTAAAAAAAAAAAAAACTTATTTGTCTAGCACCGAAACATTTATTTAAAACTTCTTTTTTTTATTATTTCTTAATGATATTTAAAACTGTATTAAAGAAATACATCCAGTAAATTTGAACTTATGATATAATGACGTGAAAACACTTGCTGAGTAACTACCCCATGATAGCACTCTAATGATATGTCTACATTAGGAGATCACGGGGCCATCTTCTTTTCAGACGCCTTCGAGGGTTATCAAGAAGAGGAAGAAAGGTTAGAAACGAGAGGGTTGGGGTGATTCTGAAGTTTATTATGGAAGGATAGGTATCTGGATTGGGCCAGATCTGAAACATGAGAAACATTAAGGTCATTGTGGATGGTTTTATTTGTAACAAAGTAGGAAGTATTGAGGATTTACGAAGGATTTTGGATTGTAAGGATTGGATACGAGGAATTCGATGGTTTAGTGGAGCCCCATAGCTCAACTCCCGTGAGTCCAAATAGGCCTTATTATAGTCATGTGTGTTTATTAATTGGAAGTTTAGAGCGTTTGTCTAGTAAGTGGTGAAGTAATCGGAAACGTCGATCGGTTTCTTGTCGTTTAAGTCTGGTATGACTTAAAACTTTAGTGACCATAATTCGGCACGCATTAAAAATCATAAAAATGGAAAATTAATAATGAATAAATATAGTTTGTTGATGAGTCAAGTTCATGAATATTTATTTAGTTAGTAAGTAATCTTAGTATTTTCATACCTGATTGAATGAAGTTAGCTTTTTATTTTTTTAATCGTCAGTTTTATTATAGCATTATTACTTTTTTTTGTCACTTTATTTTAGTTTCGTTTATTTATCATCGATGTAATTGTTTTCTTCGTATACATAAGTTTACATCTCGGACGGATATCTACGAGGGGCTTTCGGGCTGACGGCCCCTCCCCTCCCCCCAAAATGGTAAAATGTAAACATATTTTATGAAAATGGTCTCTTAAAGTATAATTGTTCGTGTAATTGCATTTACTAAAACTTCAAGAATCACTTAAACACCGTTTCGTATAAGTAGTCAGTATCTTTCTTTTTTTTTTTCCAAAGTGAATATCGTTATATACATGAAAAAAAAAAAATCTTGCGGGCTGAAGCCCTCCGATATTAAAGCTGGAGTGGTTGACACAAGTATCTACTTCTGGTATTTTGTTAGTGTTATTATTTTATTGCATATTTTGATTGTAACTTTCACATTAATAACGATAATGCTGTTCAAATGAAAACATAATATAAATATATATATATGTATATATTTTTACATCTGTTTGTTTTGTTTGAATTTCAATAGCGATAAATGTTTACATAAAATAAAACCTAATACGGCTACTTTCAAAATAATAATATATAGATGAATATATTTGTATATAAAAGATAAGGAAAGCATATTGTTTTGTGTATGAAAAAAATATGTTAATATTTAATTATTTTGTTTCAGGTATTGGATTACTTTTCATGACGGAATGAAGTTCGTTGATTGCTCTTAAATTTGTGAGTAACAGATTTTTTAAAATATATTATCTATTTTCCTTAAAATTGTATTTTATACATTCGTTGCAAACGCTGCGTTGATTTATATAATATAGATAAGGTTTAGAAAACCTTGTCATAAAACCTTATAAAATTGTTGTGGAAATACCTGGCGGTTGAGCGTGATCTCGATCAAATCACCTCCTTGCACAGCCGTTGACCTAGAAACAGTGTTTTCCTGAAATAGTACTGAACCCAAGGCCCATCATGGGTTGCAGTGGTACAGATTTTTTTTTTTGAATTTATTTATTTTTTGTTTTCTTGGTGGTTTAGCTTATTTCTGAAGAGTATTTGAGTCTTCCAGAGCATGACAATTAATCTATGCCGCAAGTCTCATTTCTAGTAAAAACGGAAGAAAAAAAAACAACCTGTTACCCACTTAATTTTTTCTCGATAGATAAATTCCGGTTGTTATACTTTCCTATCCTATTAAAAGGTATCGATCGGATCCTAATTCGGTATAGGCCTCGCCTTCATTAGAAGTGTTACCTCGTTAAGGGTCGCTACTAAAGGAAGTGACGCCATGCTTGATCCATCCATTTTGGGACAAGTTGGTAGGCATCATCCACACCTTCTAGATCGACTGGATAACTTGACATATCCTTTAGGTATCTACTCCTATATGGATATCGAAACAGCAGTAATAATTGGACAGGATTTCCGAACAGGGTTAATTAATAATAATTACCAACTGTATTTTAATATTTGATTACTTGGTAATTATAGCCTAATAGCTGTATGGATATAAAAACTGGTATAGGTCTTGAAAACCTCATTGGAAATTCGTGCTAATTTCGGTAATAAGTCGGCACCTTCACATTTAGCTTCAGCCTTGCGTCCGAGGGACTTCTGGTCTGGGGTTCTTAGACCTGTTATGTCAATTATAATATTTCATTTATAAGGGATATTGCAATTTATTAACTGTTAGGCCCTATTTAGAAACGCCTTATTGATGATTATATTCAAAGCGTGCCTTTAGGACATTATTTACGATCATTGCTAAGTAAGATTTCCCAAGATGGTTTGTAAAAAAAAAAAAAACCAAAAAAAAACCTTATACGTTTCATTTAATTTCACACATGTATTTTTTTCTCTTTGTCATTCAATTTGTCACAAATTTCCCGCCAAACTTAATCAACCCTCAAACATTTCAATCGTCTTAGTTATCTCCTTGCACAATCTCAGTTTCTTCCCTTGTTTTTTCTCATCTTGACTATAGTTATAGCTAGTTACCCGGTGGACGGTGGACTCTCTTGGAAACTCTAAGGAAGACTTAACTACTATAGCCTGGCATAATACTGGATTATAATAATAATAATAATACTTTATTTATTCTGGGACGAGTCCCTTTAGAATAATACAGGAAGACAGAAATGAGGGTTAAGGAGCCTCAGAGATATATGAATAAAAATACAGAGTAATTGAACAGTCTTGATTAAAAAAATAATATATATATATATATATATATATACACATATACATATAAGTTGCTTTCCAATTTTTATTAGTTGATAATAAAAGAAAAAAAATAGATAAACAAAAATTGGAGTACAAATAATGAAGAACGAACTAATAATTTATGTACATATTTTCAGTAGTATCTATTTACGATTTTATGGGGACTGGATGGATAAGAAATGATTGAACAGGCGGGATTTAAAGGTAGGAAGGGTATTAGATTGACGGATATGGGAAGGGATGGAGTTCCATAGAGATGAGGATCGGATAATGAACGATTTGTCGAAAGCAGCGGTTCGGTGGGCCCTTATATATAAATCAGAAGACCGGGAACGAGTATTGCGGGAACGAACAGAGGATTTGAATTGAAGGAGCTCGGAGATGTATGAGAATTATATGCATATACCTTGCAACTTTGGAAACAAATCTAATTGAGGAGTTCATAAGTCGTTTGAGTGTTGCTTAGAATTCGCATGTCCATCGTACGCCGTTGTCATATTGGAAGAAAACATAGGAGGAAACTAAGAGGGTTTTAAGTCAAAGAAAAGACCTGAGACTATTGAATTATTGTATGTAGTAATATGCCTTTTTTTGGTATGTTGATGGAGGACCATTATATGTATATATATATATATATATTCATATATGTGGTGTAGTGTATTTTCTTTCCTGATGAGGTCTAAAAAACGAGTTAGTATGTTTTTCCCCCTATTTTGATTCACAAGGCTGTATGTACTATTTTTCCAAGTATAACCTTACCTTTTATGATTTCCATTGTTTAGGTAATCATAGTTATTAAAGAACTCCTTAAAATTTGACTGTTAAATTCACTTTAATGATAAGGTAGCTCAACACTTACCTTACCATTAAGGTCAATTTAACAAAAAGAACCTTAACAATGAGAGAAGGAAAGTTTAGTTAATTAATCGAAAATTTTGTTAGGCTGTTAAATTTAGTACAATTTTCCTATGGATCCTTTCTGAGGCATGAATTTAGATTTGAAAGAAGAGCCTTATTAACGAAAGCTGTAAAAAAATATAGTTCATATGTAGATGTTTTTCTTAATAACTTTCGAAAATTAAATATATATATAATTATAATTTAGGAGTATTTTTTTTTTTAATTTTCGAAAGTTATTAAGAAAAGCATGTACATATGAACTATATTTTTGCATATATATATATATATATATATATATATATATATATATATATATATATATATATATATATATATATATATATATATATACATTCAAGAAGAAAACAGTTTTTATGTGCTTGAAACAAGTTTATTATTTAATTTCATGATTTATCATCCTTTTATTTATCCTTAACACCTCTCATGTGCCAACACCTCTGAAACTTCATGGAACTAAAATATTCTACTTTTAAACTTTTAGTGAATGTATAATTTTTGTGTGTATTATTTTGTAATTTTCAATTTAATTATAATTATTATTATTTATTGATTAACATGAATTTTTAAGAAACAAAAATAGTTTTAATTTATTTACCTCACGATAAGCGTAATATAGTAGGCTTTTCAATGGAATATCAATAACTTTTTTAAGATATTAATTTATAAAATTATAAATAGTTTTTGTCTTTCTCTTTTCTGAGACTGAAAATTAATTTTATTTTCTGTTATTTGATAAAATTAATTAATATTTGTTTACTGAATATAATAAAAAGTTATTTGGCATTTGAAGAAATACAAATGAAATATAAGACATTCCTGCTGATGACTGACCAGTCAACTAAATTTCCCATCTCCAGGGTCTCACATTTCTTGAACCATATATTTCTTCCTCCTACTTTTTTATTTTTCCAGGAAGTTTATTTTTATTCCCCCTCCTAAAACATTATTTCGGGAAATTCATTCATGGATTTGTCATTTGTTGGGCACTTTGCCAGATCCAGATGGACTTTCGCTTCTGTAAGTGGATACTGAAAATTTTGCCTCGCATTTGGATTAATTCGTCATCTTTCTTAAGTTTAATTTTTGATGATTTTCGCTGACATAACATTTCATATATAATGTATTATGCTTGCAATTAGTCATGTTCCTCTGTACTTATGTTGTTTTTATTTTCATGGCTCACAACTGCGTCATTGTGATTGTTTTGTTTTTTTTAAAATTGTCAATAATTTAAGCCCTTGATTACAGAATAATTAGGAATGGACATGATTGATAACGAAAATGAAAAAAACCTCTGTTTTACAAATCAATTTTTAGAACTTGAGAAATCATGGAATTGGAAATTTTCAATTTACTTCGAATGATTTTGGAATTAAAATATATTATAATTAAATTTGGGTTTCTTTAAAAAAAAAATCTTTTTTTATGGAAACAACTGATCAAACAGCCGCCAACCATTTCTCTTTATCTTCTGTACGGGTAACAGGGATCCTCAGTTGTCACAGACCCATGCCCCGCAGCATCTCTCCATGGGCTCTTCGCCCTACCGGAACGCACACCATCCGGAAAGTTAATGTAAAATTTATGAGCCACTATTTCCTCCTGTATCCTGATATACGAGGAGATGCTACATTCCTTGTAGAACCTTAACAGCTGTTTTCTTCGCCAATTACCATTCTCGCATAAGATCCTTCTCAGAATTACCCTTTCAAACCTGTCTAGTTAATGCTTTTATTGCTTGGGGTTCACGTTTCTCCACCGTATGTGACAATTGGCCTTATCAGTGTTTGTTATCAGCATAAACTAGGCGATAAGGCTAACAAATTTGCTTTGAATATCCTTAAAATGGAGAAATAGGCTCTATTTCCTGCTCCTATCCTGCTATTAACATCTTCCTTATTCTGGTTATTGTAGGACCCTATTACAAAGCAACTCTGCCTCTGATCTAGTGACTTCTTACCCAATAACCGTCTTTGTTTTTTCCCCATTAATATGCATTCCCATCATTTTTCTTCGACATACAACGCTTTGAAAGCCATCCGCATGCTCTGAAGTGATCTACCGATGATGAAGACGTCGTTTGCATAACTTGGATCATTTTTGTAAATATCGTTCCTTCCTGATTTCGTCCTGCTGTATTCATTGCTTGTAGGAGCGATATTATACAGCAGACGAGCTATTGGGTCTATCTGTCTTAGGCCACTTT
The DNA here is from genome assembly GCA_928085145.1 of Nezara viridula. Taxonomy (NCBI): domain Eukaryota; kingdom Metazoa; phylum Arthropoda; class Insecta; order Hemiptera; family Pentatomidae; genus Nezara; species Nezara viridula. The sequence continues at coordinate 19,382,067 of OV725080.1, read as the reverse complement.
CCACAGCAAAAGGCTCTGGATAACCCACAGGATTTTACTCGGTAGATTCTGTTCACCAATGCGCATTTTACTAATCGAGTTAGTTTACTAGGCAGCCCCAGTTCATGCATGACCAATATGAGTTCACTGCTTACAATTGTATCGTTGGCAGGCATATGAGTGAGGTATACGGAAGGAGTCTGTTGTACAGGGAATTGTAAAAAAAAAAAATATATATAGATGCAGTGTTAAGCAAACTAATCTAACTAATATTGTTGACTTTCCCTTTTTCTTATATACAGGCTCATTCCATTTCAGGTCTTTCCCAAATCTGAGTTATCAGGTCCTGTAGTTTCCTGGCGACTTAGTGACGCCCTGCTTAAACAATTCTGTTGGGAGGCCATTATAAGCGGGTGATTTATTATTTTTGAGTTTAAACAAGATGTCTTAGAGATTTTTTACAAAAAAATAATTAAATTATTTATTTCCATTTCAGTGGTTTTTGACTACCACTAGTGACCCAGTGGTAGTATGAATGGATTAAGGGGGAAATGTGGTGAAAGAGAGTATTCGAGATGACGTGTTCAGGAATGTGATGCCAACTGCATAGGCTGGGAGGAGGCGATGGAACGTTGCCAGCATATCGGATATCCTAGACGTCGAGGCTGGCCGTGGAGTCTGTCTGCCCTATTAGGGGTAGGCTGGAGTATGTTGGGTCTAGGGTATGGAGGGGCATCATTGGGTCGATTGGAGAAGGTATTGACTAATCTGGAATGATGGATTATGTAACTACTGCTGGAACATTTTATTTTAATTCTTTTCCCTCCCCCTCTCAACCATCTCCATATCTCTTTTATATTGATTCTAATCAATTAAAAAAAAAAAAAAAAACAGAAACACTTCAACTAATTTAGAATTTTTTTTTTTGTCTACTCCTTTCTCACCTTTAAGACTATAATGGGTTATTCTAGGGTCAGAGGAGAGGGCGGGTGATTAACGCCAGAGTAAAAGCCCCCGACGTGGATACGTAATTATTCTATTATTGAAAACTTGTGTTTATCAGATTGCTAGTGCAACGCGTGTTCTTCACACGCGTCAGCCCGCTCGGCCATCCTGCCCTCGACCCAAGAAAGATCTTGAGTTTATTACTTTCATAGGCTCTTTTCTAGCTAACCGTTGTGCAACGAGGCTGTCTAACCATAATTAGCTCATCTGCCGCCCTCACCATAAAAGTACTAATTGCATTAAGAATGGGCCTTTCCGATGTACCTTTTTAAATAACTTCAGGGTCGATCTATGGCATATGTAACAGGATTATGACCTGAACCCAGGCCCGGGAGAATCGGAGCACAGTACTTTGTTCACTGAACTATCTCGGTTCACCTTCCCAATATAATAATTTAAAATAAGTATATAATTAGTAAATTCTAAAATTAAAAAGAAATTCAAGGTGGTTTAGTGTTGGTAAAAAAATATCAAATAATTGCTGATTATCCTCTACCATATTTATATTTGGATTAGTATTTCATGGACACAACAAAATATTGATATATATTTTATATTTGTGACTTGTTCTAAAGGGACACTAGTCCCAGAATAATAAAATTGTTTTCGTTCATTCATTTCATTCATTATTTGATGTATTTTTTTCTGATCGATTCCCAGACCTTCTTGAAGTATCATTTGCTAAACTATCTGTTATATAATACAGAAGAAGTTGTGAAATTATAATTTTGAATATATTCAGACTTCAATATGCTAAAAAATTAGAGATATATAAAGATAATTATTAATAAAATATATAAGTAAGATCATATTCACTGTTGTTAATTAACATACAGGAAATTGCCAATGATACCTAAAATTAATTATCTATCCACTTCAGCAAGAAACTATGGTTAAATTGTCTCTATACTTTTATAAAATCTATTTATGAGTTTCCTTCTTTGGCAGTGGGGCTAATTATATATTATATTTCTACTCAATTCTCTATTTTCTCTACTACATTATATTAAGAATAATTAAGCCTGAGTCCTGCACATAAGCACTTGTTGCAAATTATTGACCTTAATTGAGCGGTTTCAATCAGAACTTACTGCTTGAGATGCAAACTATGAGAGACGATTACTCTGACGATTCTATTATATTCTAATGATTATGTTACTATATGTAAAGTTGATGCCATAAAAAAAGTTAATTCATATCAATTTTTTTTTGTCATGCTTTATGGCTTATTGTATGCTGAATGAGGAGGACATTGTGAAACAGCAATATATTAATTGGAATGGCAGTTGTTTTCTTGATAATATGCCATCATAATCTCGAATATGAGGTGATGATTTGTATCTTTTATTTGATCTGTTACTGAAAGGCCAATACTTGATTTTCCAACTAGAATACTTCTATCAATTTGACTTTATGGTAATTTAAAAAATTGGGTGTTGAAAAATTGGGGAATACATTTTTACATAACCACGCCAAAAAAACCTTATCAAATCGAAATGTAAACAAAGTTTTCAAGACGATATATAGTTGATAAAATTAATTAGAAGGCAATTCCTGATATTTTGATTTAATGGTCAACAATGTATCTCCCTTATCATTTATATCCTACTTTTCATATCTTAGACCTATCATAAATAAGATTTTAACTGGCTATGAGTAAATAAGTAATTATTTGTTTATTTATTTTGCGTTATGGGAAAAGTTGATGTTTCGTTTTGTTATACAAAATATTAATTCTATCCAATTCTTTATAAGTAATACAAATCGTATTCAAAACCATGCATTCTCAATAACTTTCTTGATCAATTATTAAAAAAAAATTGATTATCCTCCCTCAAAATTTCGAGTTTTACGTGTCAATCGTAATAATATATTTTTTATTTTTATTGAGTATTACAACAATCTGTCTCTTGGACATTGGTTATAGTGAGGTAGGATGACATTCACACTATATTTACAAATAAAATAAAATAAATAGAAACAAAATAATAATCAAAAGTATATACAATAGATAATAAAATAAAATAACCTAAAAATAAGAAAAAATAAAATTTTAAAAAATAAAATAAAAATATAAAATAACTCGTCTCAGATAATTCCAAGATGATACCCGAAACTGGACATAATTATCCATCCTATTGTTGCAAAATGGCGTTGCATGTTAGTGAATTTGTATGTTAATATTTCAATCATTTATGATGATATATGGAAAATGGTTTGATAACTTTCATTATTTTTTGTTTGTGTTATATTTTTACTAGCGTTACATTGAACTCGTTTTACTTCAGTTTAGGATGTTGTTACTTAGTTTATCCTGTTTATATAGTTGTAATATTTCAAAGTACTTACCGTTTATAATTTCATAAGTTTATTCACCTTCTTTATAATTGTTATCATATTATTTAACTTCCACAATTTTCTATGTCCTTTTGTATCTTGTCCGTTCTAGCCCTGAAGAACTCCCGCAAATTCGGATCGAAACATTGCCTTGAAATAAAAAAAGTTTTTCTATTATTTTATTCTATTTATGACCGCCACCCCGGACCGTCTCTTTTCTCTAAAAATATGGTCAAATATTAAATATTCAACAAATAAAATCATTAAATTACTTAAGAATAAGTTACTTAGTTGAGGAAGGACAGTCGTAATGCACTGCATGTGGTTTTTGAATTTATTATTAATTTATCCCCATACCAGACTGAAACGACTAGAAACCGCCCGACGTTTTCGACTACTGCAGCACTTACTAGACAAACGCTCTAAGCTTTCAACGACTCATATATATGACAATAATAAGACTTATTTGGACTTACGGAATTGAGCTTTGGGGCTCTACTAAACCATCGAATTCCTCTCGTATCCAATCCTTACAATCCAAAATCCTTCGTAAAATCCTCAACGCTATTTACTTTGCCACAAATAAAATCATCTATAAAGACCTTAATGTTCCATATGTTTCCGATTTGGCCCAATCCAGATATCTATCCTTCCATAACAAACTGCAGAACCAATCGAATCCTCTAGTTTCAAACCTTGCTTCCTCCTCGATCCCTGATAACCCTCCGAAGCGTCTGAAAAGAAGATGGCCTCGGGACCTTCTAATATAGAACTTTAATTTGAGTTCTACCAATGGGTAGTTTCTCTTCATGTTAAACATGTCATGTTACCAATGTCACATTTACTTGTTGTATTTTCTATGTAATACAGTTGTAAATGTCATTAAAATAAATAAAATAAAAAGTTTATTAATTTAATCCATCGTTTTTTTTTTAATTTAATTTATCATATTGTATAATTATTCTTATATTATACAAATTCTAACTTAATATCCATTTTGTTTCACCTACGGTCTATTTTTTTCTCTCTTAGCAGTCTGCTAGCGCCACCCTTAACCTTGGAACCACGAGTCCAAAACGGAAGGCGGAACAACGATTGTCCGAAATATCTGTAGTGGGGATCTCCGCCCGGCTGCCCCTGGGAACCGAGCCAGGTCTCAAAAATAGTTTATTAATTATTACATTTTTAAGGCTATAAAACAGCCATAAAACACAGGCTAACGCCTAGAGCTCCTAGACGGTACAGTTTAAAAATAACCTCTGACTTATTCATTCGTCTATCCTAGTCCACTATATTACATTGGGTGACGTGGTCGATCCAAATATTGAAATCGATCCACAATTTAAGCCTATAAGCTATAATTTGCTTTTTTTTATTCACTGGTATTTTTAGTCATCGTGTTGTAGAACACTCATAAAATTATTAAAAGTAATTACTATTACGTTCATTCATTTTTTTTTAATTAGGTCTAATTCTTCTTTTTCACTTCTTAAACAAACATATCATTTTCCCCAAAAAGTTTCGTTCTCGATATTTAGACTTTTGTCCTACGAAGTTTGAGCGACTCATCAATGAAATGCAGCACGTTTCATTTAATATCGATTGAGTCAACAATGGCTATATCTGGATATAATTTCAATCCTTATGTTTCTCGCTTTAATTTCAATATTTATATTTAGACAAAAACGTATGAAATTAAACAGACGATATGGTCTTTTATCTAGGTTACTTGACAGACGTTCAAAATTATATTTGACTAACAAAGTAACACTATATAAAGTTTTACTAAAACTAATTTAGACTTATGGCATAGAACTGTGGGGTTCTGCTAAAACTTCTAATATTAAAAAAAATCCAGGCTTTCCAATTCAAAATTTTACGAAGAATACTTGACGCACCATTTTATGTCGCAAACGATAGATTACATAACGACTTGAACATCCCAACAATTTTAGACACTGCAAAAGAAAACTACAGTAACTTTCACCAAAACTAACTTACAACACAAATCGTCGTATTTTTTTTTTTTTTAATAGAAACTTTATTTGCTTATGACTCCAAAATGTTAACAGTTTTTGATTAATTTACTAATAGGTAAGTCTCTAAAATAAAAACAGGAAATAATTTTGGTGTGTCCACTCACACGACCTTTCGAATAATATCGAAATCGTTTATGAAAAATTTAAATCATTATTTCATATTATTACTGAAATAAGTATAAATCTATAAAAGAGATATAAATTATTATGTTATAAATGGAAATATCCAAACTATAAAGCCATCAAACTCCATCATACAGGTGAATAGCTAACTTGCCAACATTTCGCCAATTCAGGCTTCATCAGGGCAGAAAAAACAAGATCACTTCTATGCAGAAAGAAAAAACTATATATGTATATATATATATTGCTGCGGACATCTTAAGAAGCCATCTAAATACATACTGAAGGATAAAGGAGGTCCTATTAACACAGCTGAGGAAGGTTATATTGGACAGCTGATTAGCAGAAATACAAAATAAAAGAAACTATGCATAGATAAAATAAAATAATATAAAACGTGTTAAATAAAATAAAATAACAAATTAATAAATTCAAAAGAAAAAGCTTGAATGTATATATAACATCTATTAACAACAAAGCTCAGTGGATATACCCCCATTTCACAAGTTGTATTGCTAATCAGCTGTTCAATATAACCTCCCTTAGCTGTTTTAGTACATCCTTTTTTTTTCTTCAGTATATATTTGGATGGCTTCGTAAGATGTCTACAGCAATATATTTTTTTATTTTTGCATGTAAGTGATCTTGGTTTTTCTGCCCTGAATTGACGAAATGTTGGCAAGTTAGCTATTTGACTCATGGCTTTGTTGTTTGGGTTTTTCTTTTATAACATAATTCTATATCATTATACAAACACATTTTTCGGTTTATTATTTCGAATGAACCATTGTAATCTCCCTCTTATAATAATTCTCTTGTTTCCATATTATTTTTCCATTTGTTCACTTACCAATATTCTATGCGATTTATTCGTACGGACCAGCTAGTATTAATAAATGTGTGATGAAATATCATTTTCAAGGTTATAAAAAATTAAAAAAATTAATCCATTGGCGCATGCTATCTTATCTGCGACAGTAGTGTTGGCAAGACTGCTGACTACATATGTTTTAATCAATTATTGATTTGAATTATTGCTGATTAATCCCGTGATACGTTACTCATATCTAATTGATAATATTACTCTTATGATCGCAATCTGTTACGTAAGATTACTATTTCTACGCGAAATCCTATATGATCTTGTAGTAAGATTAAACCTGATTATTTTATTAAACGAATAAGATAATAATCCCAAATGCCGTCGCTATGTTAATTACATGATATCGCACGTGTCAGAAATCTTTCCATTTGCGATTTATATACTTACTGCCAATAATGACCGGGACTTGATTCATAATGCTAGAATTCTCAAAGCAAGATTAGTAAAAATTAACGTGGGGATGAACTCTGGCAAAATAGGTGATGATAATCGGTAATGAAGAGAGAATATTAACATTAAAAGACAAAGCCATCCAATATGTTAAAAAATTTAAATATTTGGGAGCCCCTTTCGAAGAGAACGGAATCTTTCACAACGAAAACAAAGAGTGAGTTCAGCTTGAAATATGTTCTATGAGACTAGAAGCCAATGACATATAGTGGCTCACAGTCAAAATGATACACCTGGATATTGATAGAAATTATTGAATAAATAAATAGTTCAATTTATATTACATTAAAAACAATAATTTATTGTAATCAATAAACATCCTAGTAAAGTGTTATTTTCTTATGTTACGTATTTTTATGTTCTTTTCTTATGTTATGTTTCTTGGTGTGGGGGTGCGTGGCGGTTTCTGGTGTAGGAAATCTTCACTTTATTGTGGAAATATTCATATAATATAGTTAATAAACATGTTTACATTTTGAGAACAAAAATGAAAGACGTGGTGGAAAATTTGGGATAAAAAAAAATGTATTTTTATCAGAATAATGACCCCAAACACTATGCCATGTTAGTTAAGGTATGGCTACTTTATAACTGTCCCAAAGTTATAAAAACACCACCACAGTCACCAGATCTTAATGTGATAGAACACCTGAGGGGCCAAATTGGAGGTAGAAATTAGAAAACACGAAATTTTTGGCAAATAAGACTGTACAAAATATCTCCTCAAAGAATAGAATAGGCTAAGGATGGAATTACCAAAACATTGGTCAACTCCATTACAAATAGAATGAAATGATATAACTGGAAAGTGGTAACAAATAATGGCTTGCCTAAAAGGTGTAGAATTAAATTAGTAGTATTTAAAAGTTAATAATAATTTGAGGTCTATCATTTTGTCTGTGAGTTAAAATCATCAAGTGTTTTTAATTGTTTTTTAAAAATAATCACAGTTGAATATTTTAATTTTATTGAGTTTGTACATATTTAAAATGAGATTATAAATGAATCTGTCGAAGAGTGTCTGGTTTTATTTATTTATTTAAACCATATAAATATTTTTTCAATTTTTCTTCGGGGTGTATCAATTTCACTGTGAGCCACTGTATTTATTCAGTAGATTAATGTTAGGCTACAGATAGTCTTCAGGGAGTTGAACTATGATCGCCAAATTGGAGTTAGTCATTCTGTCAACGGAAAAGCTCATATGATGTAAATAGAAACTTTCCTAACAAAATAGAAGTACCGAACGACACCGTATTGTAAGTTTATAAACTGACATTTCTCCCCATATTAACTTAAGATAGCAAAGTGTAAGCTTCTGAAATGGGATTCTTTAGAAAGATAGAAGTAAAAACCAGATACTGAATTCATAGTACAACCATCAGATTAACGCTCCGACTCGAACATGCAGAATAGGTTTTTAAAAAATGGACAGCAATCTTCTTGCTACGGTAACATAGGTTGATGGGAAAAGGTCCAGAGGAAGGTACACCTGGGAAGGAAGAGTACGAAAATGTTTCTCGTAAAGAGATGTCTGGAACAATAGAGAACTAGTCGAGGATCTTGAAATTTATACCAAACTCAACAGAAAGTCATCTTGTACTGCGTAAATGGTTGATAAAAAATTATTATTATGATGAGTATGATTGAAGCTGATTATTTTATTTGTTGAACATGGCAATATTTTTTTATTCATGATCTTTAAAACTTCATTTAAAAAAAAAAAAAAATAATCCAGTAAATGTGAACCCAGGAATATAGTAAAATGAAAACAATAGTTCACAAACTACCCAATGGTATCACTTTAAAAATATATTTACATTAGATCACAAAGCCATCTTCTTTTCAGACGCATCGGTGGGTGATCAGAGATTTTGGAAGGATAGGTATCTGAATTGGGTCAAATCGGCAACATATGAAACATTAAGGTCTTTATGGATTACTTTATTTGTGACAAAGTAAGGAGCATTAAAGATTTTAAATTGTAAGGGTTGGATACGAGAGGAAGTCGACGGTTTAGTGGAACCCGAAAGCTCAACTCCGTAAGTTCAAATAGGCTTTATTATAGTCATATGAGTCTTCTGTAATTAATTGGAAACTTAGTGCGTTTTTCTAGTAAGTGTTGAAGTATTCGGAAACGTCAAGCGCTTTTCTTGCCGTTTCATTCTTGTTTGGTAATTCCATGACATTAGGGGGAGACGTTAGAGAATAATCTTAAACTCAAAAGAAGCGACGTGTCCACACCGGCCGATATCGACGCTTGTGTTATAATCTCAATTATCATAATTTTCAAGTTATAACGTTGCAACAACTGAGGGGTGTAATTTAGGATGCTACTAAACTAGGTTACATGAGTAACAAGAGGGGTCAAGTTACATGTAACTAAATACACGCATGTACAACGTTGCGTCAACAGCAAAAAAAATCCTAATTTGTTATTAGTGGCCATATTATGTAAACATGCGGAACAGATCTACGGATTAACATGTATTTGATAAGATACGAGGCCTTTGATTTTTTTTCGGAGTCGTATTGATAATCGTTAAGTACAGAGAATCATAGAGTTATATTGTTTACTTTCATGTTTAATTTAATTTCTTTTATAATTATGATGATTATTTAAACGTTCCATCTATTCTCCATAAATCAAATGATTCGACGGACTATCTAATCCTTGTTGGTACTGATGATTGGACCATGATGACATACTTCCTCCGACTATCAAACAATAATCACAGCTGGGTGAATATTAATCTGCTCATATCGATAATTGGTAGGCTTTCGATAAATCGATTTATACTTTCACTCGTGGACCCTCCTGGCCTCTAATTGGATATAATTGTGAGCGATTTGCCTTATTAAAGTCCTCCTTGGTTGGCCTTTCCAATGGGGTCAGCAGGTTCTATGCTTGCTACAGGTCGAGTGCATAGAATCTGCATCTTGCGGATTTATGGAAATGGTTCTTTTATCTATCAGTTATTAATTACCTTCCTTCTAGCAATGCATTATATGTTTTTTTTCATTATTATACGTGTAATTCAAATTTAATGTGTAGCCTGTCCATAACTAAGCTATGAGGTGTATAACAGAAATCTGTACTCCGGAGGTAAAGAACACCATTTTACATTTTTGTATTTGTTCAGGGATCCAATTTTCCAACTGATCCAATAAAAAAACCTGAGAAAGTAACAGTATCACAATGGATTAAAAAATAGCAGTTATATTTTTTTTTTTACATTTCTACCTATACTAGGTTAGGAAAGTATTGCAATCGGGTCAAATTTCCTGCATGCGGTTTTCGACGGGTCTATACGTTTCAGAGCCCCCTGAGTCCGAAAAACGCATTTTTAACCGTTGGTCTGTCTGTGCCAACATTTTCTCGGGAACTACTTAACCGATTTTGTTGCTTCTTTTTTTATTTTGTATGGTTTTGACTACTGATGACTGTGACAGAAATTCGGTGCTCCATGCGCAATAGCTTGCACACAATAAATGAAAAACATGTTTTTCTATAGACTGTACCGCAAAAACGGCTCTAACGATTTTGATGAAGCTTTCCTATAATGTTCTAATTATTGTTCTTTCGATTTTCGTAAATAGACTAAATTCCCGAAAAAATTCAGGGAGAAAAGTTATAAAGAAAAGAAAATTGTTATGGGGCCTAACTCCCTGAGTATATATTATACGGTAAAATTTATAATAAAACTTTTGAAAGGTAATTAAATTACCAACAAAAAAAAAAAAATCATCAGAATCGAACTTGTATTAGCGATGATACAGCTTATTCAATTTTTTACACATTTTTAACTTATTACTTTCCTACCTCTACTAGGTAAGAAAGTAATAAGTACGGAAAACGCCGTTTAACCTTTTGTTTGAAAAGTAATGAAATTCGCTACAAAGCCATATAAAAATCGTTCATTTTGGACAACTATTAACGAAGTTACAGCTATTCAATTTCCAATGTAAGATTACGGTTTCATATCCTGGTGTAAGAAAGGGGTGAATGAGAGAATAAAGATGACGATGTGAAAGTAAGAAAACTGTTGCCGCATCACACAATCTTCACTATTTTCTCTACTTTTAACAGAAATTATTGTTTGACAATATTAAGCTATGGCAAAAAGTTTTTGATCTGCAATATTAGGAAGTGTTAAAATTTTTACACTGATCTTATTATCAAATATTATGTTTGATCAATTTTCAGGAAAATGTATCTAGTTCAATTCTTTTTTGTTTCTTCATGAACGTATGTAATGATATAAAAACTTTTCTGAAATAGGTAGGAAAATCGTGTGAGTGGACATACCAGATATTTTAATATTTTGACTAGTTATAGAGCAGTAGTACATTGAAAATAACCTGACTTATTTGACACCAAATTTCAAATAATTTTATCCTTGAAGAAATGCTAAAATATTGATGTCTGGTAATATGAATTCAAACGTAAAATGACAGCCTATTGAAAATGAACTTTTTATAGTTATTGATTTTTAACTTTAAATTAGAACCTCATAGCGGAATAGTCCGTGGTACACATTTTTATCGAATTACTAACATCCGCCTGAAACTTCGTAAATAGTTTCATCTCATCGTAACCTTTACGAAAACTCTTGGAATTGGGGCGTTATACATCTGGAGGGGCGCAAACTTTGTCTATCTTATTTGGTACTAAAAGCTTGTAAATACCCATTTGCTTTCTACTTGGATGGTAAGAGAATTCGATCACTAAATCGAGAAAAAAAGGTGTCCTACAAAAATATTGGGCCGTTTGTCCTATGTAACCTCGTTGTTTTGAAATTTTGGGGGTGTAGGTCACGCCAAACGGCTCAATATTTTTGAAGGCCTCCTTTTTATTGGTTATACTTAGAGATCAATGAGTAATATTAGGCTCATACCAAATTACCGTAACTATACACTAACAAATCCCAACTAAGTCCAAATAAAAAATCAAACTTGTGTTCTTTGGTGCATCGCCCTACGCCAACCTAGTGGAAGACGACCTTTACAAAGTCCATACTTTTGTCTTATACCATTACTGTTGGGTTTTTTTGTTATCTATGTATTTAAATTTTATTTTTAATTTTAAATTATTTAAAAATCTTGACCGAACGTAAAACGTGTATAACCTTCTATTTAAATATTCGTCAGCGCAACAAGACTTTGCCGCAATTGCCTGTATTCCTCTCTGTCTTGTTTTTGTATTTGCCAAAATCTGGTGTTCACAAGGTTTTTGCATCAGCAAATTCAGCAAAAAAGATTCACTTTAAAAAAACTACAATTTTTTTATTCTAAAATTTTAAGACTAATAACTGCAGCCTCCTGGTAGATTAACAACAAAACTTTACATACTGACCTAAGATTACCAACCATTAACCAGCACATACGTACTCTCTACCCCCGATGTCATCTTAAACTACAGGGACATTACAACGGACTTATCAAAGACGTGGCCACGGCTGACATGCTTATCACGAGGCGACTGAAAAGGATTTGGATGAGAGATCTCCTTTCCTGATTTAAGGATATAAACAGACCAGGGATGATGTGCTGCTGGGTGTATTCTTCATCAAGCCTATCATGCGATTTTTTACCATTAAACAACAAATCTGCTAATTGTCACTATCATGACAGGTGCGGATGGAGATTTGAAGATAAAAAATAAATAAATAATGTAATAATCAAATAAGTATATTAAACTCAATTATTGAATTATATATACAAGAAAATATGTTTGCTCGGAGAGCAAAGTTTATTGTACAAGACCGTGGTATATATGCATATCCAGGCAGTGTTAATTTGCATTGTCTTAGAAATTGCCTGCCGTTACACGTGTCAAGTTTTTTTCCACAATTGCCTATTATTTCTTATCTTTACTCTTCTCTCATGCTTTAATATATTTTTTTTTCTGTTCGACATTCTATGCAATATGTAACGTTTCCACCGTTCGAAATATTACATAACAAAAAAAAAAGTATAAAGTAAATATATACTAACATTCAATCTTCAACTAATGCATATGGTCTTATTCAAATTTGTTAAGTTGTTTCATGATTATTGAAAAATATTTATCAAACATCCCTATTCATTTTTTTATCGTTTACTCCGTACTGCGCCATTTATGGAATACGTAAGAAGAGGGGATTGTTCTAGGAATAACCAGTCCTATTCTGGGTAGATTGGAAAAGTCGAGATACATTCCGTGTGTCCATGACGAAATAACCCACCCAAGAAGTATTTGGTTCATATCAATCATTAAAACAAATATGGACCAATAAAAAGAAAATATTTTTTCTGTTTTTTGAGGGGACGGGCTTCAACCTAAAAGCCCCTACTTTCTATCCTCCCTAAATTCGTCCTTGCTTCAAAACACTCCTTTTCTAACACAAGCTCACAGTTCACCCGACTAAGCGAAGCGATACGAGAGTTACGTGTTGGGTTGGGGTTGTGCTCTAAAAGCTATGTAACGATTTTTTGAGCGAACGGCTGGGTCGATTTTTAAAATTTGATGGCTCCTATTATTCAATGAGGTCCCCTGAGTTTTATAAAACAGTTCAGGTTAAAAACACGGATCCTTCATTGAATGAAATGTATTTAATTAGTTTGCTAATAAATATGTAACGATTTTTTTTTTACTCAACGGCTGGATCGATTTTTAAGTTTGATGGCTCATAATATTCATTGAGATCCCATTATTATTTTGAAATCAAAATACTCGCATTGATGAAATGTGTAATCAATTGCTAAAAAGTACGTAACGATTTTTCGAGCGTTTGGCTAGGTTGATTCTCAAGTTTGATGGCTCAAAATATTCATTGGGATGCCATGGGTATTTTGAAATGATTTGAACTCCAAACACGGGACTTGATAAAATGTGTTTTTCGTCAATTTTATAAAAAGCACATAATGATTTTTCGAGCTTTTGGCTAAGTTGATTTTTAAGTTTGATCTCTCAAAATATTCATTGAGATGCCATGGGTATTTTGAAACGATTTTAACTCAAAAAACGGGGCTTGATAAAATGCGTTTTTCATCAATTATCTACTAAGTACGTTACGATTTTTCGAGCTTTTGGCTTAGTTGATTTTTAAGTTTGATGGCTCAAAATATTCATTGAGATGCCATGGGTATTTTGAAACGATTTTAACTCAAAAAACGGGACTTGATAAAATGCGTTTTTCATCAATTACCTAAAAAGTACGTAACGATTTTTCGAGCATTTGGCTTAGTTGATTTTTAAGTTTGATCTCTCAAAATATTCATTGAAATGCCATGAGTATTTTGAAACGATTTGAACTCAAAACTCTGGATTTGATAAAATGTGGTTTTCATCAATTTGCTAAAAAGTGCGTAACGATTTTTCGAGCGGTAGGCTAGGTTGATTTTAAGTTTGAGTTGATTTTTAAGTTGTTTATGTGAGATGTACAGTCTCTGGTCTTCATTCATCGAAGCTATCAAAATATCTTAACGATAATTTTTCAAAGGAAGGAGATTTTCCGGGGTGGCGGTCATAAAAAGCCTAAATAGTGGCAAAACTATTTTATTAAAAGCCAACGTTTCGACCTGACTTTGCAGGTCCGTTCTAGCCCTGAAGAAGACCTGCAAAGTCAGGTCGAAACGTTGGCTTTTAAAAAAATAGTTTTGCCACTATTTAGCCTTTTTATGACCGCCACCTCGGACCATCTCCTTCTTTTATAATGCATCGGTCAACAATTAAATATTCGATATTTTTTTTTAGTTTTAATTTGTTTGTATAAAGATATTCAGTTCGTTTTATAGAATTTTACATGAGCAAGTAGCTGCTTCCACACAAACACAACACCTATTTGATTAATTTCAACGTATGTTATCCAACAAAATCTCTATCTATTATCCATTCCCTCTAAAATCTTAATCCTATCAAAAAATTCCCAAGGTTCTCCATATTACTAAAAAATAAACAATAACAGCTTTCTTTAATGTTCATAAATCGAATACTAGAGCCAAAATTCATTTGCGATCCTATTCAAAAGCCATCTAAATGGAAACAAATTGTTCAATAATGATAGCTGTTCGAAAAACTTCGAAGAGTGGCCTAACGAAAAATAATTTATTCCATATCAGCCTGCCTATATTAGATACATTAAACTACTCTAGTATTGAGTCAAACCTTGTCTAGATATCCTCACTTACAGATATTCAATTACGCCATTAGCGTTTGGCTAGGTTGATTTTAAGTTTGATAAGTTCACTCAAATGTTAGCTAACATGGAAAATGTTATATGGATTCATTTTTTTTTTTTTCGGTTTGTGGAGAAAATTTTCCTTTCTTTTTTTAACTTATGTAATGTAAAATTTTATTTTTATGTTATTTTTTTCATTGCTTATATTTAATGGTCATTTTCAAATATATTTTTTAATGTAGTATACCAAAATATTTTTAGTTTGTCGGATTTAAATTTTATTTTATTTTACTGAGGTAGTCATAACGTATAAAGTTTTTTCTTTTATTTTTGGCTAACTGGATAAAAAGTGTATATTGATTTTATTGTCTATAATTAGGTGCTAGTTGGTCGGTTGAGTGAGGGGAGGGGATATTATCAGTGAAATGCTATCAGTGGCAAAGAACCTGCAACTGCTGCTGACACAGACTTTGTTAGAGTACGAAGTTGCATAGCGACTGGTCAGTCCTGACTGAATGTGAACTCAAAGCAATCACTCAAACTTATTTCTTGGGATGTCTTCTTTGCTAAATATCAAGTGGCCAGTTTGGAATACAATAAACTCATATATTTATTGTGAGGTAAGTGAGCTTCTAAATGGTATAACAAAAACAAAAATACCTTATAATAATTAGTGCAATAACTCGAAACAGTTTGGACCTTGTAAGTAATTTATTTATATTATTTATTTATTTATGTATACAGGGAAATCTGCTTGAATTTTTCTCATCGGAAAAAAAATAATCGGAAATTAATATGAATACAGACATTTTAAGTGAATTTTATAACATTAATGTGAATTTCAACTTCAGTTCTGACTATGGAATTTTGCTACTGTTTTTAATTGACAGCAAATTTAGTCTTTTACCAATTTCGTTGCTGTCAATTAGTTTATTATTCATGAAAAACTTAGGAAATTCTGACAGCCTATATTATACCAGTACTAAAAAATAAAAATCAATTCTCCACAGTTCTGAACAAGGAAATAGCAAACTACAGAGGAATAAATCAAAAATTCAAACCTATCACCTAAAGTTTTATTCAATTAAAATTTATCTAACGTTCCTATTTAATTTCATTTACTTATTTTTATGTTATTGTTTTGGCACTAATATTCTATTATTGTAACCCTATTGCCCATCTGCTTTCGTTAATATGTCCTCAGAACCATGTATATATTTATTTTATTACTTATATATTAGTTATTCTTTATTGTAATAGACTTTACTCAGTCTCGCTTTGTCCTTCGCACGTGGGGGAAAGGGCTGTACTCGGAGATCTCTTGTATGATTGTAAATATTGCAATTAAGTATGAATGTTTTTGTATTTATTTCTTTTACTTATAATTTATTCAATTTTGTTACGAATTTCTGTATTTTATTTAATTTTAACTCCAAGTTGAATTTCCTTGGTTTATTATAGTTTTTGCCTGTTATATAGAAGTATATATTTTTTAATATTATTTTTTTTTATTTATTGATTTTGTTATTGTATTGTATGTATGGTATGAATGTGCCTCACTCAGGAGTAGTACTCAGTGCCCTTAAGTATGGCAAAATGTATTATTTCTCAATAAAAAAAAAAAAAAAAAAAAATGACTACTCAGAAATTTTGAAATTGGAGATAGCCATTCTGTCAACTGAAAAGCTCTAAGTAGATATGCAAGTACATTCATTGAGGATGGATGAGCTGATATCCGGAGTAGTTATTGTTTTTAATTGAATTATTTTTTTGTTTTAATTTTTTTAATTATTAATAGTTTATATTCATCGTATATGATAGTTAGGAAACTAGCAAAAAATCAATGAAAAATTAAGCAAATAAATAAAATCACATTTCTTAGTTCAAATTATTTGATAACATTGAAGGGATCTCACTAAGTAATTTAAGTGACCAAATTTAAAATTTGGTCCTGGCGTTAGCTTAATAAATCGTTACATATACACAAACTGCCAACCTAAACACATAACCCTCATTTTGCTTTGGTTGAGTAATAAAAGTTATAAATAAGAGCTGCTCATCAAAAATATTATCTTTTTTGTTATAATTCCATTTCTTTATTATTACAAGTATATAATATTTTGAGAAGAAGGTTGATATAATTCTCTCTTTAAAAATAAACAATACTAAAATGATAAAATAATCCCATACTTCATCATAATTTATATAATGAATTTAAAAATAAATCGATACTTGGCCAGATAAAATGTTAAGCTCTGAGATTATTATTGTTTTACATACAACAAATTCACTATTTTTTATATTCATTTGCATTGTTTAAAGGTTAAGTATCAATCCATCCGCCTGAAATACTGTCCAAATATATATTTTCATGATTATACCATTAATATAAATTGAGAAGAGTATAAAATGAAAGGTAACAGCTGCAGTTCGTTTATTATTGGTGTAGGTAACAAAGTATTTAACAATTTTCACAAATTGGTAAGATCTGAAAGATTTTTATTACAGCAAAAGTGTATAGTTTCATTCAAACTTCAATAATTAAGAATGCTGACTGATAAGCAGAATATATATTTTATCGTTCAATAAATTTTACGATTTTTTTTTTCTATCTGCTAAAAATAGAAAAGGAGTTAAATTTACAATTACGTGTAATCTGAAATCTGTTGGTCAACCAAACGCCTTCAAGTATGTATACTTTTTTAAAACAGTATTTTTATCTAGGAAAATGTATATTTAGTGTCCTATAGTTTGAAAAAACAATATTATGTCCAAATTATAGTCATCTGGAATCAGTTTGCGATGAGGCGACTTACTAAATCACTACTGTCTCAATGTTCGCATATTTGCTGATTACGAAAGTATTTTTCAGTATTTTATTTCATTTATAAATATTTTAATCCATGTATATATATATATATGTATATATATCAAAATTTAAAAATATTTTTGTTATTATGTACTCAAATTATTTTTATCCTATGATCACACTATACCAGTATTATGCATTTGCATAATAATGTACTGTTTTAAGCACATTTTTTATCTGATAGTGTTGTGAAACTAATCATCAGGAATTTTTGGCAAACTTGCTATAAATGTCTCTTAAATTATTCATTATCTCAAACCTTCTACTGCCCAGCTTTAAAGAAAGGATTTTTTTTCACCTGTAGCCCCTTCTATGTTTTTTTTATCAACATAAAATAAACTTAAAGAAACCACAGTTCGGAAAAATTTAATTTTTTTTTAAATCGGTACTATACATCACGCCTTATTGCCAATTTATATTATTATATAATTATTCTTATTGATAATTCGTAATCATAATATATATTCTAATTATCTAGCTTCATATTAGCTCAACAATAATTCGAGCCTTTTATTTCTAATATTTTCATTGTACGTTATATTGTGCTTCCTTTTCTATTTCAAAATAATTATAATTATATCATGATATAATACAAATAATATTATATATAAAATTTTATTCATGGAGGAAAATGTCTAGATCGAAGAATAACTGCTGTCACCTAGGTAAATTCAAACTACCTTCTCCAGATAAATAGCATTTCCCGTCTAGCTTTCTATTCTAAAATTTTTATTTTGTATTAAGAGAGTATAAGGTATCAGGAGCTCAACATTTATGTAATTAAATGAAGAGCTGTATAATGTGTAAAATAATCTCCAAATCAGTTGAGCTCCTGTCATCTACTCTTCTGATACTAAAATAAAATATGGATGTCACAAAACATTTTTATATAATAGAGAGATATTTTTCTATATTTCCTAACATAAAATTATTAATTTCAGGTAAATTACCAAATGCCTCTAATAATGTTATCGTTCGATACCTGAGCTTCCTTGGCTAAGTTGGCTGGTTCTCTTCTTGACAAGTAAGTTTTAAAATTTTTGAGTTTACTTTTTATAAAATTCATTGCTTTATTTTTTTGATAACTTGTTGGTTTATCTTCGTTTTTGCTTTCTCATTACCGAAGGCAGAGAAGTATTTTTTTGATGTTTGAAAATAATTTTATGTTAATAATCGAAAATCTCCGCTGGCGTCTTACATATTAGATAATGAGGGACTAATTTAGTTCCATATTTTTGTGACGTTCAATTCACCTGCTACAAATAATCCGATTTTGCCGAAATTGTCATGGACTTTGAAATTTGAGGATCGTTAACCAGGTGGTGGTTTTATATCAATTTTCAGCTCCTACTATACTATAGCTTTTGTAGATTCAAACGTGTTAAATATTCAATTTAGAATAACTTTTATATCATTTGTTAAAGTTCTTAATGTGAAGGTCTTAATGTACATATAGCGTTTTAACCGTTTTGAATTTAGATCTATGAAAATATTACAAATAACAATAGCATATGTGTATTAGTAAAATATGTAAAATTAAGTATTTATTTATCTTTTGTTGGATAACTGGCTTTTCAAGTCACTGAACTGATAGAAAATTAAGAATAACTTTCAAAACTAACGAACTTAATTTTATTACATCAGGATATTATAAAATCGCTAATTTTATTTTATTTTTTCGTTTCAGAATGTTTTCCTGACATTTCGACAAACTGTTAGGAGACTTCTCCTTGACCATGACTCACTATAAAGATAAGACGGAGGTGAAACTAGGAGAAATGTCATCGATGAGTGGAGACGTAAAAATTAGTTTGGGAAATCGTGGTTTGGCGGTGGCCTGACATTTTGAAAAATAGGGCGATCTGATTATAAGAGTTTTAAAATATGCAAGACTGATTAGATATAATAAAATACTATTTCAAGATTTGTTTTGCTTTTCGAAAGACTTGGTGTAGTCAGTTTTTTTTTTAAATAAATAAAGATTTATTTTATGTTCTAAGTTCTTTATACCTTGATTTATTTATCCTATTTGAGTATAGTATTTACAATCTTTATCTATAAGTCAGTATTTAGTTTTAATTCATGTTAACAGGCTTATAAACTTTACAAAAAAGACGAATTTTTTTTTAGTTTAAACTGTAAGGTAGCTGAAGTATAAATTTAAGACACTTCCGGCTCCTTGAAGGGTTGAAAAAACTGATTATAAAAACTAGTGAAAAGTAATTCACTGCGACGGTAAGTGAATTGTTAAAAATTGTGTTGAAGAAGTGCTGGACACTCTCTTGTTGCATAGAATTGTCATAATTTTTATTGATTGTCTTAATTTTTTATTTATAATTAAAGCGTCTGGCACAAAGGTATGTTTTGGAAAATAAAACCCTATATTCCTTTTACTTACTTTATTATTCTTCCATCTTTCTTTCTCGACAGCTTCTTCTGTATTCCTGTACATTCCTCTATTTCTTCCATTTTCGCTCAACTTGCGGACGTACCACTAGGTAGTGTTTTAAGTCCTCATCTATTTTCTCTCTACGCATCTCATATCCCCGAGCACCCTAGACTGAGAGGCTGAGGAAACTCCAATTATTTCATCCCACAAAAATTATTGCTTCAAGTCCCTTCAAAATCATCTCCACGACCTGAAGAAACGATTCAACAAATGGGAAATCAAAGTTAATGGCTGCAAGTCGTCATGTCATGTTAGCTTCTCTCTGAGAAAGAATTGTGTCCTGCTGTGTCTATACAAGCCAGTCCCCACAAAACCTTATGTACGGTATCTCGGACAAATAAAATCACCTGGAACATTCACACCAAATAAAAAAAACAAGAACTGTCTAGATGATACAAACAACTGTCGCATCTTTTGGACTACAGATCTCCTCTCAACTTACAAAATAAGCGACTAATCTACACCACCATAGTACGACCTATTTGGACGTACGGAGCAGAACTTTGGGGTTCCACAAAACACGTCGACGTATACAAAATACAAACTGCACAGCCCAAAATACTTCGAAATATCGTAAATATTTCAAATCATACCATAAACAGCGACATAGAACATTCCACACTTCAAATTTGAATCACCCTAATCCTCTTGTCCTCTTTGTTTATTCCTCTCTGCTACCTGGGGAGCCTCAAAGAAGACTAAAAATGCACGAGCCTTGAGATCTACTCACAATATGAATAAGTTTTTTAAGATATAGCAGACAGAAGGAACAACAGCACATTTGCTGGATGCGTACAGTTGCAAATATAATATAAAATAAATAAATAATTAACTTAATTAAAATACTACCAATAGGTTGTTTCTCAACAAGTCTTTTCATATAATCATATTCCTTTGTTAACGTGTATTTTATATTAATTTTAATACAGGTGTAAATATCATGAACGAAAACTAAAAAGTACTATACACATATACATTACAAATTGAAAAATCCAAACTTTATATGTATATAAAGTTATAGTATATATATATATATATCAGAGTTTTCACTGGAGTATACTTGTATAATTTTCGAACCATACCTTTCTTCCAGTTTGCGATTGGATGTCATGGAGTGATATGATCTTGGGTTTCTTTTCTTTTCTGTTCCAATGATGCCTGAATAGGGGGAGTGTTGACAAGTTATTTTATTATTTGTATGCATTTTAGAGACCTAAGATTGTGTGGTTGGAAATTTTCCAATTATAACCTTATATTTAAACGTTTTTTCTTGTTTTATAGCGTCTTTGTTGGATCGCTA
Organism: Nezara viridula; assembly: GCA_928085145.1. NCBI lineage: Eukaryota > Metazoa > Arthropoda > Insecta > Hemiptera > Pentatomidae > Nezara > Nezara viridula. The sequence continues at coordinate 19,360,471 of OV725080.1, read as the reverse complement.
AGAGTAGTAGAAACTACTTAGCCATCAACTGAAGTGGGGTCTTATTTATTTCTTTGAGGGGTCAGCAGTTGGGGCTTGGGGTCTATGTTTGCTCTTTGCTTTGTCCGCTATAATTGATGGCTGAGTGGCTTCTTGTGTCTGTTCCTCTCCAAACAACAATATTCCTCTTCCTTTTTCCAAAAAATAAAAACTCCATTGTCAAAATAGCTCGGCAATAATAGGAAAAAAATATATATATCTATTCTCTAGGTGTCTGTGTCTGTGGGCAGTCTGGCTCTGAGAACTGTCATCAATTGTTCATTTTATTAGTATAGCATGATTGATTTTCCACTGTATTTATATTATTATTGGTTATTAATAATTCCATTGTTATTTATGTTTAATCTTTTAATTCCCTTCCCACATATACTTTTTAGTTACTGAATATTAGCGTAGAACATTGGCTATTTTATTCCAATTATTTTTTCAAAAGATTTACCTCACTTATTCTTAGCATAGTTTTTTTATACATACTTCTTACATTACATATTTATTTAATTGTACTATTACTTTAGTTAATTCATTTTTAAGCTCTATGTACTTATTTATTTTTTCGTTCCATTACGAGTATGTATATATTATTACTATTATGTTGTTATGTAATGTTCTCATTTTGGCTTAGTTATTTACTTCTTTCTATACTTTATATTTTAGATGTAATTATTTTTATTTTTGGCCCTCGTGCGTGGGCTAAAACGGAGGCAAGCCTATTAATACTGAGATGTATATCCTACTGTAACATCCTCATCATTTTAAAATAACTAAAAAAAAATTTTTACTAGTTTCTAGTTTTGACCTTTTTTAATCAGATATTTTCTTTTCGTCTTTTGCCTATAGCTCCAATTTAATAAATAACCACTCTCAATTTTTTTATGAATTTTTATCAGTACGTTTCAGGTTATCTTTGAACTCATCTTCAGCAACTAAAATAATACATTATTGGTTCTATCATGAACCAGTCATTCTCAATTGTTAAATTAATAACATTTACAATTTTTATTTTATTTTAATTATTATATAATCATTTATTAAAACAATAAGTTACTTACATATTACTAGTATTAGGTAATTGTTAGCAAGTAATAAGCTTTGTCAATGATCAAAAGGTCAATTAAAGTATTTAAACCCAATTCTTTATTGAGTTATATTTCTAAATAAAGAATTGGGTTTATTCAATCAGCTCTAATAAAGCAGAAATATAGATGAGTAGCTCATTCGCACTATGTACAATAAATAAACAGCAAAATAATAATACTAAAAATAAATGAATGTAAACTAAACATCCAAATAACTATTTAAATACACACACGCTTTTATACAATATTTACAAAATCCATTCACTCAAGATCTCCAAGCCAAGCATTTCCCCCTACTCGTAGAAGGAAAGGCAGGACTCGAGGAGATCTCTGCACCTCTTACTAAACTGAATTATTGGTATTAAGGATCATACCTAAAGTAATAAAGATTCAATTACATTTAGGATTGCGGATGATAAATTTGATTTGTTTTTTTTATAAACGAATTCCGCGTATCCATGGTTTTTTTTTTATTTATAAATAAAGGTATTTACACGAAGTGCACAATGATGTGATTTGTCGTAGAGAAAATTCAACAAATTACTGGTTTAATTTTTGTCTGCCTGCAATGAAGTTACAAGGAGGATAACGAGTTCAGTTTCTTGATGGTTACTATTTTTTCAGAAAACGGCTAGAACGATTTTTTTCTGATATTCCAGCTCAAATCATTTATTGTTGATACCTTGTGAATGTTATGAAACAATTTGTGCTCCAAATACCAAAAAAAAAGATATGTCTACTGTTTATATATTACCTGAATTTTTTACTAGTTTCAAATCAAATGGTGTTAGTTCGTGGTCGTAGGTGATGAATATAACATATCAATCCTTCATCAATTAAAACATTGAAATAAAAAACAGAATTAATTAAAAAAGAAATGGTTATGGAAGTATTTTTACTCATTCTAAGGGTGTGTCTATGCCTATCTACTTCAACTTTCTTTCCATGTACCACTTTTAAATATTCCTTTACGTATGTGTTCAAGTAGATATACTATACGTTTTGATAGACCTATTTGCTTATTTAGGCACAAGTTTTTTTTTTTACTGCTTGATAATGAGGATTCGATTGTAGTCATAGCAGTACATTGATATATAAAGTGGATCACTGAGCCTACATATATGCCTCCTCAATATGACATTGTCTCCTTGTGTATTTAGAGTTAAGTATTTATGTATATTAACTTGAGAAGCAATCGATATTTATTAATAGTTAAAATAAATCTGTGGCGAGTGACAGGAGAATGTGCCTGAAGGTGAAGGGAACTGTGTATAATATTATGAAATTGCCGAGCTTTTTACTTGAGGAAAGTTACTGAATGTCAGGGGGTTGCATAACGTTCTTAGCGCCATTTCTCTACGCTATCTATATATAGATGGAATCACTGCAAATAGATAAATGGTACTTAACCGTTCTATTCTTGTTCTTTCGTTGAATGTATAGTATGTATGTTAATGTATATATATGTATATATATATATATATATATATATATATATATATATATATATACATATATTAGGAGGACCGGAAAGCTGTCGTTTCTGAGCATGTCATTGTGAGATAGTCATTTTGTAGCTCATAACTGTAGATAGTCGTAACAAAGTCATTCTAAGGTTATAGTGACTTTAGTTGTAAACAATTAAATTAATTTTTTTGTATTAGCAATTCTGGATTAAATGGCCAGCCAAATATTAGAAGAGGTACATATCCGGCATTCCATGTTTTTTGAGTTTCGCAAAGGTAGTAATGCAGCCGTTGATACCAAAAGCATTTGAGATGTTTATCCAAATATATTAGACGTTCGTAAATGCGAAAGATAGTTTTCCAAGTTTAAATCCGGTAATTTTCATCGACTTATACATATCGATTATGACCAACAACGTTATACAATGATGTGTTAAGAATGGAAGTGGAAGCCAGTCCGTGTCCAGATAATCCAGGAATTTTCTGCAATCTTGGTCGACCATCCAAGAACATTTGTAACGGATTGGAAACCCCCACATGCAACTTATTGCTTCAACGCCGCAATACAGCAGCGGTTTTTCATAGCTTGATCACCGGAGATCAAAAATGGGTTCTCTATGATAATACAATGATAACGTAAAAAGCAGTAGCTCTCTCAAAAATAATCAACACGAAGTACTGCTAAGCCAATTTTAAGTGCTGATTCCTGGACAAACTGTGAATGCAGACCCTTACTGTGAACAATTGGATCCTGTAAATTAATCTCGGCCAGCAATTGTCATCAGAATAGGCATTATTCTGCACAGGAGAATGCAAGATCGCACTACGCAAGACGAACTCAGGAAAAATTAATGAATTGAGATGGAAATCACTGCCTCACCCACCACACTTGTCCGTTATTGCACCATCGGATTTTCATTTATTCCGATCGCTTTAACACTTTCCAAGTGACAAAAGATTTGCAAATTAAGATTTGTATAGTTTGTCAAAAAAACCAATTGATTTTTATCGATCTTGCATTGCAAATTTGCACCTTAGATTTCAAAAAGTTGTTGATCAAGAGGATGATTCCATCATTGACTAAAAAAAAAAAATACTCGATACAAATGTGTTTGTAAAAATTTAATGTAAGAAAACTACATTACTTTCCGTTCTCCCCAATATATATACAAATATCTCACTGTATCATAAATAAGGGCCTGAGATTAATGCCAGAGTTAAAACTACTTCCGACACAGATATTTTAGCTAGAAATCTTACGTTTATCGAATGGCTGCGAAACACGTTACTCGGCCACCCCGCCCCCATATGCTTGGATTTAGGATTGTTTGTATTATTTCGACCGTACTCTCTTCTTCCCTCCTTTCTCTTCTTGCAAACTTCTCATTCATTCAAATTCAAATGCAAACATCCTTTCTCTGATTCTTCTTTCAATTCGATTCCTTTAATACGTAGTTTCTTATTCCTATAAAACTGGCTTCGTATTTGAATTAGAGTGTGATATGGCGAAAATTTCGCTGCCTAGATAAGTTATAAACATATCGATAAAAATACACAATACATCGATTGACACAAGCGACTTTTTACAGTAGGTATTGTCGGGAGGAACTAGTGATCTGTCAGGGTAATGCTTTCTAAATCCGGTTTTTCTCGATCAATTTCTTTCTTGTCATTGTCTCGGAAGAACTTTTTTTCGCTCACTTTCTCTCGGGTCGTTGTACTTTGTAGTTTTTCTTTGATAGTTGTCGAAAATTCTATTTTTAATTCTTCGCCTCCAAACTGGTTGTGCTTATTTTAAAGTAATTACAATCATGGATTGATGTGATATTTTAACTTTTATTTTTAATCATTTTCGATATTGCTGGGACCTTTTTTTTTTTCTTGTTTTTTTGAGACTAAAGCTATTTTCCTTTCAATTTTTAAGTAATAGTTTTAAAAAAAAAAACTTTAAATTTAAAAAAATTTCTATTCGAGTCTTATGTTAAAGCTATTCATTTTGAAAAAAAAAATCATTAAAAATGTGCAGTGTACATTCACTTACAACTTACATTCAGGAAATTTTGACATCAATGATGCTCAACGGTCTGGTCGCCCACATGAAATTGAAACGAGCAATGTTAAGACCATTGTTGATCAAAATCCCACCCAATCAGTGCGAGAGATTGCTATGGCCCTCGTATTGTGTAATATATATTGTGTAATATAATTTGGAATTCCATCCCACTTAAAATCCGCCATGCACCATCCTTATCCACATTTAAAACCCTCCTTTTCCAATTCCTCCTTACAATTCAATCAGACGCTGGGTAGCCTATATTGTATTATTATACTATTGTTGCATTGTATGTATGTATATGTGTATGTATGTATATGTATATATATATTAATATATGTATATTGTATATATACTATTGTACTATTATTGTATTCTCACTATTATTGTATTATTGGGTGTATATATTGTGTATGTACGATTACACTATTATTGTAGTTCGATTATACTATTATGTTCTACGCACATACTACTATTACTATAACATCTTTATTATTATCTGTCGCTCATTTATAATTTCATAGCGTATTGTGTATAGCAACTATTTTGCAGTATTAGGACATTATTTCTCATATTATGGCTTCCGATATCTGTACAGTTATGTAAACACTTCTTTTATCCCTTATTTTTTAGTTGTTTTTTTTGTTTGTTTGTTTGTTTTTGTTTATTGTAATATACATTTTGGCCAGATGTAATGTTTAATTTTATGTACAATATTGTTATTCTCAAGGGACGTAGTCCCAGAATAAAGTTGATTCTTCTATCTATCTATCTATCTATATAATGTGTCGTACACAACCGTAGTAAACCACTTGCACCCACCAACTCGGCTATGTTTCCAGGCTTAATATTTGGTTCCCAAACTTGATTTTTTTTCGAAAGTCACAAAAATATTAGAACTTCAATACGACTTTAGCTATCTACAAGAAATATAGGGTGTTTACGGCCACCTAAACTACACAAAATGACATCAACACGACCTTCATAAAAAAACTACAAATGGAGATAAAAAATAAAAACCTGTAAGAAGTGTTAGTTTATTTATTCCTTATGTAGGCATTAAATAACAAAAACATTCAACCGGCTTTGAAGAGCAATAATTCAGCTTTCCAACAGTTACACCGAATTTGGAGAAAATCCTGAAGAGTTATGAATAATCGGAAGGGTGTTGTGTTCCACCAATACAGCGCTAGGTCCCACACCTCATTGAGCCTTGCATGGGACCTTTTGCCGTACCCTCCCTATTCAACAGACCTTGGCTCCAAGAGACCACCATTTATTCCGGACACTGCAGAACTCCATCAAGTTAAAGAAATTTCAAAAGAAAGAGGACATCAAAAACCACTTGGATCAGTTTTTTAACAATAAACTCCAAACATTCTATGAACATGGGATTATGCAGTTAGTGGAAAGATGGGGAAAAGTCATGTTAAATAATGGTCAATATATTCTAGACTAGAGTAAATTTTATATCCATAGTACATTGAGTTTTATTTCAAAAACCGAAAGGACTTTTTTGCCAACCCAATATCTATTATTATAAATCAAGATATATCATGACGAAGAAGGTTTCATGACGAAAGCTGAGCCCTCAAAATTTTTGTGGGGCACATTTTGAAGGAGTTTTAAATTTTTGAGGGAGGCCACGAATTTTCGTCATAAAAGTTTTAATCCGGGGAACAAGGGAAAAACATGTAACAGGCACCAACAATTGTAATTGTGTATGATCTACGATTATTTACATTTTACTTTCACTTGCATTATTTTTAAGATGAGGAAAGCAGTAAAATATCGGGGAGGGGGAGATTCCTGCGCCATAGACCTTGGGTGATGGGCGATCCTGATGATATCTAGCATATGTAATGTCACGTATCTCTGCAATATTTAGAACAGTGGACAAAGTTCTATACTTTAACTGTATGCATTTTTGCATAAACTTATACTACATATTGTATTTTAATATTGTTATCCGGTTATACTATCGCCTTGGTGAATCACAGTTCGCATGCAATAGTCGGTTGAAATTACCAAACCAAAGGAAAGGATCATTTGGTATTCAGAGGTGAAGATATATTGGACACTGAGAGCGTAGCCTATCTAATTCCCAGAGGCTATATATGGTGGCGATAAACAGCTCCTCCTGAAGGGATGCCCCTGTGGAACACCTGGGGCGTTGTGCACCTCGCCCCATCTGGGTGGCCCGAAGTATACCTTCCGTGGAGGATCGAGGCTCGCTATCTTTAGGCTTATCGAGATCGTCTTGACGATTTGCATTTTTGATGGCCCGATGATTGGAAAGTGGGTAACTGATCGACCAATTTGCAATTTGATGAAGAGATCTCCCACCAAGAGGGCGTGGCCTTGTCTGTCAATCTTCGATAAATTAATAAAGCGATGCCTGTAAATTTACTTTATTTTTACTTATTAATTTGTTGGTTTTTCGTCTGACTATTCGCTTTCTCGTTGTTTTATTTATATGAAAACGTTTCCGATAACCGAGCCGTGTTTGAAAAATATTTATTAAAAAATATTTGTACACCACTAAGCTCCATTAAAGGTCCCTATTTTTCTACAATTTTATTCATATTTTCAGTTTTTTAGAAATTAAATATAAAAGATGGCTGAATATTATTAGAAAATGGTTAATAATTTCCAAACAATTAAGTACCATAAGTAACACTACTTGTCACTTAGAGGAATATAAATAAAAGGTGGTTCCTAATATTGACCTAAATAATTCAGTTTTCTTTATTAGCAATTTGCTAAGAAATATAGACAACAATCTCGATTGCTTCAACTAATGTAAGACTCTCCAAAAATCAAAATTATTTGCACTAAATTATCCGATTTCAATTTGTTTATTTTTTTTAGAAGATTTTGTAAACTTTTAAAATACATCAAAAAAAAATAAAAGTGTATATTTTTTTGATTTATTCAAAAATCTATTCGATGAAGTATATTATGGATGATCCTTAAGTAGAGGGAAATTTTTATTGGAATAACAGCAGACATCAAGAGCTACAAAAATGTTCATATAAACCATGCACATATTTTTAGCAGAAAAGTAGCATATCCAAGTTTGTTTTTTTTAAGTGACATGTTTTTTATTGAATCGAAATAAATAACTAAAGAAATATTTAATTTAAATAATTAATAATTGCTTCATTGTAAACAAGATGAAATTTATTTTAAATCAACATAGAGACAAGTTTCATTAAAATGGGTACATCTGTTTATAAGCAATAGTCTGTAGCGACATAGGTTTTCGACTGCCATCTTGAAAGGAATGGATAGATGGTAATGCTGAGTTCCGAGAATCATCCTTTGACATGGTTAATTAATCTCAAATCAATAGGTCCAGTAGTCTCGGAGAAAGTCGCGGAAGATTTTTTTTTTATTCAATATTCGGATTCTACTCATACCTCAAATTAAAGAAACTACCTGAAAAAATTTGTTCTCTCTAATATATATATATATATATATATATATATATATATATATATATATATATATTATTATTATTATTTTTTTTTATTCGGTTAGCGCTATAGATAATGAAGATCTTTGACCGCGTGTGTGGTTTCCCAGACCACATCCCGATTCACGATTTCAAGTACGGGGTAGGTTCATCAATCCTACGCTCGGTCGGTGTGAGTTACCTCCAGTAGGCTGACGGCCTCACATACCCTGGCGGAATCTCGGGCAGCGTGGCTTTCCTTGGTGGACGGTCACCCATCCAAGTAGCACGCTCGGCGTTGACTAACTTCGATTACCTATTCCAAATGCCTTAGCCCGCGATGCTACTCTAGCCCCCTATATATATAGGTTTTATATATATATATATATATATATATATATATATATATATCTAAGAAGAAAAAACAAATCCAGCAACAAAGCTGTTGTATGGGGACATAACTTGATTTCATATACTTAATTATTAATCCCGACAGGAAAGAAAGTTATTCCAAGTCCTTGGGTAGTTAATTATATTAATACTCGTAAAGAGGTTGTGATTACCGTTTGCCCTCAACCTCGTCCCAATTAATATATTATATGTACTTATCTCAGCCCGAGTCAAGTTTCAGTATTTCCTTCAGTAATGTTACACTTACAGCTAACATTCTCCTGATCAGGTATAATAAAGGAGTCGATTTTTCCGAGTTTTTCCTCAATTAGCTACATTTACTTCAAACTAATACCATCCATTGCTTACCGAACGGTTTCTAATAATGTAAATTGGAAACAGCTGTGTATCCGAATATATTTTAGGAGGCTTGCTATGCCGCGTAAAAAGTGGATCACATGGTTCAAGTGTGACAGTTGGAATTTTTAACTAATCACCATTGTCAGATCTTAGTTTACATTGAGATAGAGGATTCGCTTAATTTTCTACTGTTGACTCATTTTTGTTCTTGCATTTCCAACAATATTTGATTATGTGTAACTAGTTGGCCCGTATGAAAAATCCGCAGGAAATTTTGTTTAGTGAAGAAATAGTAAAACAATAAGAAAATAAGTATTCCCCATGTATTATATAAGGAAGGAATTAATATTTTTTCCTTAGTCGATTGGAATGTTCCATTAAACATAATAGACCAAAATATTTGTACAAATTGCTTAGCTAGGACCTATTTTTAAACGCTGACTGGAAAGACAATAAAAGTAATAAAGACAAAATAATGCCCTGATCATAGGATATTCTTAATTATTAAAAAAAAAAAAATTAAGAAGAACCAAATGTATTTAAGAAATAATAAAGTTAAATAAAAGCCAGGAAAAAAATGTAGTAGACTATTCCTTAATGCAATATGCTTAAGCCGGAAGACATTATTAAAGTGTACGAAAACCAATAGTTGTAATAGTTATCCGATTTTTTTTTTTTTTTTTTTGTTTTGTAGGTAATTAAGTTATCTGTCTAATTATCATGGGTCAGAAAAAATGCATACTTTTTGAGTTATTCGCAAATAAAATTCTTTTCCTCTATAACGTTTTTTGCAGAAATTTCGGGGGATAGACCTATTTTTGGCATGTGAAGGAGAAAAATATCTTTAAAATGAGTGGTCAATCGTTGGATTTGATACAGAATTGACGAAGTTATGGCACCTTTCCAAAAAAAAAAATACCTTTTAGATATAATATAGACTATCGTTTTTTTGCGACGGTCAGTTGATAAAAGAAATGGATACAATTGAATACAATAGAAAAATAAATTTATTCTGGGACTGTTCCTTGAGGATAATCTCAGTTACAGAAAAATACTTTAGGATAATTCATGCAACCATTGATAAGTATCATAAATCTCTTAAATGTTTAAATCGATAAAATTATTTACGAAATGTGTGTTAAATTAAGCCGCAAGCAATTTTAACGCGGTCCTGTATAGTGTTGCTAACTTCGTAACGCACGGAGGAGGTTATTGTATGGTTTCGATGTGTTTATTTATTTATTTATTTTTTTTGTGTACAATATCGATAGAAATGGAATGTAAAGACAGCTAGGATTTCATCAAATTCTTTGCCTTCTGAATCTTCATTCATGCTTTCTAATAAAACATTTAATCAAATAATCCAGTAACTCAGTCTTTTCACTTCGCTTTGCCATATTAAAAATAAATCAATACGTTAGTAGACCAATTAAGAACTAACAAACTTTGTGTACATTAGAGACATGACCTTACTATAACTAATAAAACTAGCACAGACAGGTAATTTACCATTCATTCAAAATTTATGCTGACTGCCTAGCATAATAGCACATTAAGCATTTACAATAAGTGCATGAATACTCCTATTGTATTTCTGGCCAAAATATCAAGAGATAATGGAAAGACAAAAACATTAGGTTGACTAAAATGTAATACAAGTAATAAAATGTATTTTAAAACTAATAAAAATCTATAATAACAATAACAATAAAATATCGTCTTTTATCTAAGAAAAATATTGACTATAAATAAACAAAATATATACTCTAAACAAAACACATATAATTAAATATAAATAATTCAATTTCAGTAAAAAATAAATTATAGGAAATTTAAGTTATCTATTGTACCTAAGTAGTTAAATAGTGCTATTTTCAGATTGGTCCTCCCCTTATTACGTACGAAATTTGTTGAGGATGCCATTCTATGGGAATGTCTATATCTAGTTATCTATTTACATTTAGGGATTTATTTAGCTAACTATAATATATCTTGTATATTAATTTATATCTACATCTTAATTATTTTATTACTTAAATAGTGCACCACTCTCTCAACCTATCCCTCCTTTCTGACTAGCAGGAGGCACATCTTAATAAAATTACATTAATTTTTATGAGAATCCAATAAATAAGTATATATATTACCTACATGTCAATAGCCTGGCGCTCTAACAGTCATTATATAATTTAAAAAAAGGTGTTATATATCAATTATTGGAAGCATGATGTAAAGCAATATCTGGATTGCTAAGTGGGACTTAATATTGCGTCAGAATGTCATACGCAATACATTTTCTCCTGGACCGGGAGTGCAAGGACGACGTTAAATGCAGCAGTGTCCTGGTGAAGACGTAGCGATTCCCAGTGAAAGGTCCTGAGATAGTCCTCCAATTAGACTTCCTATATCCTTGAAGATGTCCCATACCTCAGCAGTTGTGCCTGTCTCGCAGGATAATAAAATCGTCCTTATTAAATATGTATTCAATTTTTACCACCAACTAATTTTTTTTATTATCTTCTTCACTGATGGTTCAGAGGGGGGAAACTTCTGGGATGACGAAAATTTTATTATATCATTTTACTCCAAGAATTGATAAAATTCAAAACTCAAACCTCTATCAAAATCTTTTAATTTTTGGAAATTGCTATTTTTATCATCGTAAGTAGAAAAAAAAATGCTCATGGGTAAAGTTGAAATTCAAAATAATTGAGAATTTTTAAAATATTTATTTATTGAAATTTACAACTGCATTAAGATAAAATCTAAAAAGTAAATGTGAACAAAAAATGGCAGCACTCTTATAACAATTATAAGTTAGGTCTCGAGGCCATCTTCTTTTTAGAAACCTAGGGGGATTATCAGGAAGCAAGTTTGGAAACAATTGGGTTCAATGGGTCTGTTGGGGTTTATGATGAAAGGATAGGTATGAGGATCGGGTTAAATCAGCAACTGGATTAGTTAGACAATTTAAGATATATCTACTCAATAAATAAATTGTAATTTGTTTAATCAATATAACTAAAAATTTTACTTTTTTTTTTATTTGTCTATTTATTTATTTAGAATTATAACAATCTGTCACGTGGACAATAGACTATAGTGATATAAGAACACATTCACACCACTTTTCACAGCTCTGGTCTCCCAATTTTCCAATTATTGAAATTTTTAAGAAATGTCATGCCAACTGTTGAAATTGTTGGAAAATTATGTTTCTACTATTGACATAGTGAAAATTTAGATTTTATGTTAGAAATATTATGTTCTGTCACATCCAATCACATTACTAATTGTCATAGAGTAAGTAGTTCATTCACACTCTATGTACAATAAATTCAAATAAATTAAACACCAAAATAATAATACTAAAATAAATATATATAAACAAAAAGGAACATTTTTTTTTTCTTTATTGAGAAATATTACAATCTATCACATTTAAAGACAATAGTAATAGTGATAGAAGAGTAGTTAATTCATACTTCACACTAAATTATTTTTTTGTCTAAAAAAATCAAAATAACCTCTTAAATACAGGCATACATTTATATAATATTTACAAAATTTATTCACTCTGGAAAACTCGGAGCTAAGCCTTTCCCACCACTCGTGAAAAGAAAGGTTTTCCCTTATTTAAAAAAATAAATTAATGTCTGCATATTCATACTTCATATTAATTTTATTTGACTATGTTTGTTTATATACACATATTTCGTGTGGTTTTATTTACAATATGGCCTCTTTAATTATCAAGTAATTTTAAAATATTAATTGATGTGTAAGTTTTATGTATTGAAATTTAGAACTGTATTACTAAAAATACAACTAGTAAATGAGGAATGCCATAATGGTATGCACAGACGTAGAGAAACTACCAATTAGTAGCACTCCAATTATAGATTTATATTAGAAGGTCCTCAGACCATTTTCTTTTAAGACAATTAGGAGGACTGTCAGAAATCGAAGAGGTGACCAGGTTAGAAACAATTGGTTTGGATGGGCCGTAGTTTATTATGGAAGTGTAGGTATCAAGTTTGGGCTTGATCGGCAATGTATGGAACATTAATGCCATTATAGACAATTTTATTTGTGAAAAAATGAGGAGTTTTGAGGATTTAGCGAAGGATTTTGAATTATAAGGCTTGGGTAAGAGAGGAGTTTGATGATTTAATAGATTACAGCCATATAAATATTAAAAATTGTATATATACATAAGGATACTTAAACAAATAAAAATATCCGCTATGAAATATGAATCAATATAGCGTTTATAATTTTTACTTTTACTTCCCCTTTGTCTGAAAATATTTATTTCTTTTTTTTTATAAATTGTTTACTATCAGCCAAGTACGTGGTGTATATAAAAATCAATAAAAAAGAAAACAACAACAATAGTATTTTTCTTACACGTATTTTTTTTTTTAAGTATTATTATTTTGTTTAATTTATTCATATTTTCCGTAAATATAGTACGATATAATTTCGTAAATATGGTGAACATTTCTTTACAAATGTTATTTACCGTCTATTTATAAAATATAGAGGATATTAACAAATTTGACTGTAAATTATAGACAGGTGGTAAATAACATATGTAAAGAAATTTATGAAAATAAGCAATTGGTCGGAACGTTACAGAAATATATATTTATATAACTGAATAAATGTTTTCAATATTTTTAAAAGAATTTTTATTTATTATGTTTTTAGGGAAATAAATGCGTCCAAAAAAATTGTGAATTACTGTTCATTAATTGTTGATAAATTGTGACAGAATATTATATTACTTAATAATGCAGTTTAAAAATTTGGAGCGCGGTGGCCAAGTGGTCTAATGCGTGTACACTGCACCGGACGTTGCCCAGTAACCCGATAACTAAAGTTAGATAGAAAATATTATAGATGGGAAATTTATTTATTTATTTTATTTTCAACCCTCCCCTGCCTGAAGGCAATACGGGTATTTGCAGCAGTGGGATGTTACTGTTACATAACAACCCACTGCTGCATGTTTTGGCTATTACATTATTTTTCTGAGCTGTGCACACAGCTTGCTCTTCTCTTCACTTGCATCTGGTTTACTTTTCTTATTATTCTGGTGGCCTCCCCGGTGCAGCTTCTCTTCTTCTTCCCAAAGAGAAGTGGGTTGGTAGAACAACTTCTTTCCATCCGTATATAAAACTTTTGAAGTGATCGTATCTTTCTTTGTCCATAAGTTGAGGAAGATCTCTCTCTGTTAGGACAAAGAGACCTGTTTCTCTCAACAGTTTCGCCCTCAGTGACTCATAGACCGTACAGGTAAGTACAACATGTTCAGCGGTCTCCGGTACCCCACAACTTGGGCATAGGGGATCGATATTTATACCATACTGATCGAGCTTTGCTCGGAAACCCCCATGCCCCGTGAGAATCTGTGAAATCCAGTAGTCCGGGAGGACCCAAGTCGCTTCTAGTCGCGAACTGACGGTGGGGAAGTACTTCCTTAGAGTAGCTCCTTTGGGAGTCGTCAACCACCGTCGGTTCCAGTCCTCTACTGTATCCTCCCGGAGAATCTTCTTCCAGTTTCTTGGATCATCTCTTATTCTCACTCGGAGGTAATCCGGTAGAGCCGCTAAGCATTCTCTCCTAATCTGATACCGGTAGTAGTCTTCTCTCAGCAGGAGGTCGAGAGGTATTCCTCCTGCCAAGACCTGCACAGCCTCATGAGACACCGTCCTAAATGATCTGGATACTCGAAGCAGAGCCATCCGCTGAATCGTGGCCAACCTACATTTCTGTCTGTGCGAGAGATTTTGGCTCCAGGCAGGGGACGCATACCTCAGGATACTCACAATAACACCTTTATAAATGGTCATAGTTGCTGGGTACCTGAGGCCCCAAAATGCGCCCCCAATACGACTGAGTCCGTTAAGGGTTAGGGCTACCCTACTTCTCAAGTAGTCCAAGTGAGGTGTCACGTTGAACTTTCTTCCAATCCTAATCCCAAGATAGGTGACAACCTCACTTGGACGTATTCTTGATGCTTGTATAACCATTGTTATAGGGTGAGCCCTATCAGTCGTGCCTTTCAAGAGGATGGCCTGGGTCTTGGCGGCGGCCATCCTGAATTTCTTCTTCTCGCACCACTCTTCTACTAAGTTGGCGCACCTTTCAGCTTCTTCTTTCAGTCGGGTTCTGCTGTTCGAGGCTACCACAACGGCCAGATCATCTACATAAGCCGTAGCGGGGAACCGCTCCTCTTCCAGTACTCCCAACAACTCATTGAAGACTAAATTCCATAGGGCAGGACCTAGAACTGAACCCTGGGGACAACCTCTTTCCATGGAGTCTTCAACTTCGAAGAAGTTACCCCGTATTCTTAAAGTTCGGTCCTGAAGATAGCTTCGTAATAGCTCGTACAAGTTGCTGGGAGCTTCATACTTCTGCAACTGCTGGAGTACGCAAGGCCACCAAACACTATCGAAGGCGGAGGTGATATCAAACAGGAGGAGCATAACATACTTCTCCGCCTTCTCTTCGACGTCATGGCGCACTCTCAGCAGGGCATCCACGGTTCCCCTACCCTTAGTGGATCCGTACTGCCGTGGATGGCTCGCTCTTGAGAAGACTGGTCGTAGGCTCACCAGGAGTAGGTTCTCTAACACTTTGCTCATAACAGGGAGGAGACATATAGGCCTATAAGACTTGGCTAATTGCTTGTCCTTGTCTCCTCCCTTGTAAAGGAGCCTTATGTCGGCAATTTTCCAATTTCGTGGAAAGTATCCCCTATCAAGGCAATCATTGAATAACTCCAACAATGTATCTTCGATATAGGGGATACTATTCTTTAGCATAGCCGCATCGATTGCGTCTAAACCGGGAGCACGACCAGTCCTTTGCCTGTCCACAGCAGCACGCAGATCCCATAGGTCCCATGGTGGGCACAAGTCCGTACCAGGTGGACATACCGTAGTGCGCCTTATGAATTCCTCTTCTTCATTATCTTGGGACGGATCATCTCTGGGGTAGATTTCCGCTATAAACATCTTCGATGTCTCTTCCAGAGTGGTTGCATGGGTAGCTCCGCACTTGAGCGCAGCAATCACTTGTTGTGGTGTTAGCTTACCCAGAGCCACTCTGTAAGGAATACCCCAAGGATTCTTTGATGACTCCTCAACAATGAACTCGTCCCAAGACTTCCGCTTTTGTAAGCGCACCTCATTTCGATATGCCCTGGCTTTAGACTTGTACTCGTCACGAAGTGTAATGCGCCTCTCGTCACAAATACACCTCTGGTACGACCGCCGGGCCTTGTAGAGCTCTCTCTTCATCATAGTTAATGCCGTCGTCCACCATGGAACAGGTCGAACTCTCGCCTTCCGATGCTGGAGGGATTCTTCAGCAGCATCACGGATGACAGTTGTGATCCTGGATACCCTGTAATCCAGATCATGAGTCTGATCCATGTCAGCCTCATCCCATTCCTCATCAACCAATTTTCCCTCCAGAGTCGACCGGAAGGCGCTCCAATCTTTTCTTCGGGTTATGTAACCCTTGTCTGTGCCGTGGGAACTAAATGAACTTTCCACCAGCCTAAAAGATATCGCCTGATGGTCGGAACTCGTCTCAGATCGAAGGGTCCAATCGATGATGCGGTTTGCCAGCACCGGTGATGCCAAAGTCACATCGATCCAGCTGTGGCCTCTTGCACTGGAGAACGTTGGGATAGCGGAGGAATCGTTGATGACTAGTAGCTGGCTCCTTGCTATAAATTTACCAAGCTGGACGCCTCTTCTATTGGTTCGATTGGACCCCCAGACCGTGTTCCAAGAGTTGGTATCTGAGCAGATAATCACGTTCCGAGTGCAAGCCGTGATCATCTCCACGGCGGTTATGTCCGTTTCTATGTCATTTCCATCAGGCATGTATGATGAAACTAGCGTAAAGGAAACATTACGCCACTTGATATGACATGCGACACAATCCGCCGTGGTATACTGCCTCAGATCCATCACATCGAGGTTAGGATTATTAATCACAATAGCAGCCCTGGGCCTCCTCTCTCTACTGCCCAAAGCTATAACTCTCGATGTGAGGCCAAACCCCGTTACTAAGTTCCCACGGCAGGTCGGTTCTTGAACCGCCATAACATCGTAGCGCGGATAAAGAGCCCGGAGTTCGTCTGCCACTATATGCCGGCGCCCCATGTTGAGCTGGAGGATGGTAAGCTCACTCATAAAAGGTCCTCTTCGCTACCTCTTTAGCCCACTTCAGGTGCACAGGGCACTCCCGACTTCCCGCCTTGTGCTTCCTTTGACTAGCAGGCGCATTTACCCGCTCGCAGTTGATGCACGATGGGCTAGCCAGTTCTTTTTTCTTAGGGCAATCTTTTATAACATGGCCAGTGGAAGCGCACCAAATGCAAACTACGGCATTTGATATGCATGTGGCCTTAGTGTGACCATATCCCTGGCATTTACTGCATCGAGGAGCGTCGAGGTAGTCTTTGATTTTAATACTCCACCATCCTCCATCTAAGCTTCCTATTTCCAACAGCAGGAATCGAACTGTAGGGTGCACTTCTATCACCCAATTCTTTGTAAAGCCATTTCTTGCCATTGAGGAAAAAAGTGGCCGGATATCATCAAGGACCAGCGGAGTGGGGACCGACTTCTCGGGTATTCTTTCCCATAAAAATCTCACCAACTCCGCTGAATCCCATGAGAGGGGGACGCCCTGAACCTCCAATCTAGGTTTCTTCCTCAAGGCAAGTTTGGCTTGAAGGCCACTGTCTCTTAGCCCTTGCCATCCAATCACCTTCGTGGCATCACTACTATTATCCATGCGGACCAACACGGAGCCAGTCTTGGTCGTACGGACAATGGAGGCCTTTACTCCAATTTCGCTTGGTGAAGGCAACCCATTGATTATATCGGCTGGTCTCTTGCCCGTTCCGCTTATAGTGATATAAGTTGATCTCTCAGTTTGAGTTGGCTTTGTAGGCAAAGATTTCACAATATCCGCAATGGTTATTGGTTTCTCTTGTCGTTGTTCTTGAGCTTTCGGTTCTATTGAGATCACTCTGTTTGACGAAGTAAGTGCTTTATTAGTAGTTTTAGTTTTTTTCCTCCTTCTCTTACTCTTGACGGTTTCAAATCTCTCTGTTACCTCCGGAGAATGATCCATATCTTGACTAGCAAGTTGGTGCTGTTCTCCAGAGGGTCCTGCCTTATCCTGTAAATGTTGAGGTGCTGAACTTGAAAGAGCCTCCAAAACCTTTGGCATAGAAGTCTCAACGATAACTTTGGTTAACATTTCATGCACCTTTTCCGATGACAATGTTTCATTTATTGCTCTTTGGACAAGGGTAAGTACACTGTCATAACTATCTTGACTATCTTCGCCTTCTGAGGTCTCAATCATCTTAACAAGACATTGAATCTTGGTGCTAATATGGTCCCTAACACTACTTACGGGCTTGTTTTCATGTTTGACCATGTATAAACGAAGATTCTCCTGTATTCTCTTTGCTTCAAGAAATAGATTAGAGCCCTCTTCCAATTTCTTTTTAGCAACAGGGGAACCCTTCCTGGCCCTCTTTATCGTACGTTTTCGTTCTTTACGAGGTTCCACTCCTTCAACTATATTATCATTCAACATAGTAAATTAAAAGTGGTGTAACCTTTAAATAAAAGAAAACTTACTTGTCTTTCCTAAAGAGTCTTTGGGCTTCCTAGGGAAGCTTAAGGTAGTTTTAGCTACCAAGGGGTCGAATATTTTTCCTTAATGCACTTTAAAACTATTTTCTGGAAAAATGTTAAGTAGTAGATACAAAAGGTTATAGTGAAATAAACTTGATGAGTCTTACACTGACACTTACCTTAAGGTACGACAATGTCTAACCCAATATTTCACTACTGAAGAACTTTACAAAACGTACTACAGAAATAACACTTAAAAAGAAACACTTAACCTAACAGTCCAAAACTATATACACCAATAAAACGAAATTAACAGGAACAGTAACGACAAAATAACATAATTAATGAACATATAGATGGGAAATATTATACGAGTCCAAATCCTGTTATCCGGTAGGAATTTTAACTCGGCATAATTTCTCCTCCCTCTCTCCTGGACCGAGGAAAACCCCGTATAGCCTAAAAGGCAAGAAAGAAGGAGAGGAGAGAACAAAAAAAAGTTTCAAAAGTTCGATTTTATTTTGATTCACCAGCTTTCAGAATTTCTATTCTTATTTATTTATCATATTTTGTTAGATATATCTGAAAAATTAATTACCTTTTATATTTTATATGAAAATCCGGGCTCTAATTATGTATAAATAGAACCTAACGCAAGTTTTGTCATGGATTTCTACTCAGGAGGGAAAAATCAAGTATGAAGGAAATTTCGTAGCTTGATATCAACCTCAGATTCTAATTATGCTATGAATAAGGGTAATCGAATAGTAGTAATACATACAGGTCTATGTTTAGTTGTAGTTAGCTTTGAAACAGATATTTCAATACATCAGCCTTGACGACACTCAATCATAAAAAGAATTTACTATGCAGTAGTAGCTATTTGATATTAAATCACAGTTGCAATGTAAACCTCATTAATTGATCCCCCTTGGTGTTAGCAATGACTCCATTCAGCCTTCAAGAAGAAATATAACTTATCCTGGATGACCTCGATACATCGATGTCTAACTGAGCATTCACGTACGTTTTTTTTTTTTTTTTTATGTTCCTTCAAGTAGTTTACAATTCAATCAATTCTGAAATGAATCGATCGTAGCAGAAGATAGTTACTTGTCATTGAATGAGATATACAATCTGTAACACTATTGATTGGTCCATTCGTGCGTTACAAGGAACTCATTATATTCAATTGGGAAATAATTCCAATACATCGATTAGTTGACTTTGATTAAAGATCGATATTTTTTATAATTAAATTAAAAACTATCGCTCTACAAATCCATCAGAAACACAAGGCTTTCCTGAATGTTAACGTACTATTTCGGGTTTTTGCGTATAAAACCAGGGCTTGAAACGGAAAAAAAATTGTATTTAAAAAAAAAGTTTATTGTAAACATAACTTCTTGCCTTGTAGCTTTTCAAGTAAAAAATGTTTTACAGTACGTTTAATTAAAAAAAAATATATTTAAAAATTCTTTAGATTTCGCTAAAAAGTCAATCTAAAAAATAACTTTTATTCCTAGTTACTCGAACAAACGCCACATTAGAATCCTGTGGCGCACTTAACACAAATTATAACTCTAATCTAAGCACATTTACTGTTTATTTTTGATTTAATGGAACTTTATTTAAAAATTTGAATGAATAAATGTTGAACTTTTACCATAAACTTGGAACTGTAATACAAAAAAGTTCTTTAAAAACTTTATTCCTATAAAGTTTCATGGAATATATTAAAATGAAATTTTTGTTCAAAAATGTTTCAAAGAACCTGTCAAAATGGCACTTTTTAAATTCTTCATTGTTACTTAGTTCTGAATCAATCTTAAACTACTGGAATTATGTACATGTCCATATACATTCAACACGGAAGATGTACATAAACAAAATCTAATTCAAACCACGAAAATTTCGAAAAAATATTTTACTCGAAGAATTACTTTTGTTAAAACTTTTCAGTATTAGAAATTTGGACTTTATTAATGTTTGAAAAGAAAAAAAAAATTATGGTGTCAACGTTCCCAACAGATAAGTGTAAAGTTTAAATCCAAAATAGTTGAGAAAATTAAAATACATCTATCTGTACTTAATAAACATATTCCATTTTTTTAAAATAATCCTCCAGTTCACATACTAAGTATGTTTAAATTTTTTTTAGTAAATTCTTTTTAAAAAATTAAGTATGAATTTTATGGGTTCAAATAGTTGAAACTAGTGATAATTTCAGTTGAAATTAGGACGATACCTAAGGTGCCTTTGGGTGTAAATTGTTCATATATCAACATGTTTATCAGTGTATTGCTGGTTATATAAACTACTCAAAATACATTAATAAAAATAAATTCACCATGCATTGATAATGTACATAAATAAAATGTCTACTATTTTACCTTTTTTTAAATCATTGTCAGAAAAAATATTGGAAATGACTCTCAAATCGGAAGTTAATCAAATATAAAATGACATTTACAACAATTAAAGAACAGTAGAGATCCATCACTATCAAAAGTAAATGAAATAGGTTCCATAAATAGCAAAAACAAATTAAGAAGTGTAATAAAAAAAAATTAAATTTGATATTTGGTTTAGGAAATTTATTTTAACTGTTGAAGTTGTAGGGAACTTTTGTTTCGATTGACATTACTGAGAAATTTTAAATTTTTTCCTAAATTAAAAAAAAAATTTTTTTTTTTTTTTTTTTATTGGTGATATTTACAACTGTATAAAAAAAAATAATTAAATTTCTCTGCATCCACTTTTCGTTATTTACTTTAATATTTAATAAATTATTACATAATTTTAAATAATTCATGACTGTTTACTTTTTTTCCTTTAATACTATTCATATATATAAATTTTAATTTTCTTCATTTTCTGTTTCAGTATTTCTCTCTTTACATGTTGCTCATTATGTAGGCAATGGTTGCTGGTATCGGAATAGAACGTTCGGGTTCAATAACACTTATTATTACATATGTTGTTATTTTGTGACAACGATTAACTATTAACATTGACTAATTGAGATTACTGACAACTTATCAGGAAAACCTTGTGTTTCTAATCAAATTCTTGAGCAATTTAGATTTAAGTATAGAAAATATCGGCATTCAATTAAAGTCAACTAATCCAAGGAATTATTTCTCAATTACTCATTGAATATAATGAGTTTCTTGCAACGCACGAATGGATCAATCGATAGTGATTCAGATTGTATATCTCATTCAATGACAAGTAACTGACTACTCCTATAATCCAGTCATTGCGGATTGATCAAACTGTACACCAATCTATGGAAAAAAATGAATAAAAAATCGAGTATCAATGCTCAGTCATCGATGTATCGAGGTCATCGAGGAAAAGCGATATTTCTTTTTGAAGACTGCTCTGAGTCATTGCTGACATCTAGGAGGATCATTTAATGAGGTTTATATTGCAACTGTAATTTAATATCTAACTACTGTAATTTAATAGTAACTAGTACTGCATAGTCAATTTTGCAATGTCTTTTTCGATTGAGAGCCGTCAAGGCTGATGTGTTGAAAGCTCACTATGGAGTTGACAATTAAGTCCTTTCGGTTTTTAAGGTTGAAAATAAAACTCAATGTACTATAGACATAAAATTAATTTTAATATACAATATACTGACCATTACTTAATATGACTTTTTCTCATAAAATTAATTTTAATATACAATATACTGACCATTACTTAATATGACTTTTTCTCATCTTCCCATTAACCTGCATATTGCCATGTTCATAGAATGTCTGGAGTTTATAGTTAAAAAACTGATTCAAGTGATTTATGATGTCCTGCCTTTTTAGAATTTCTTTCCTTTCATGAAGTTCTGCAGAGACCGGAACAAATAGTAGTCAGTTGGAGCTAGGTCTGGTGAATAGGGAGGGTGGGGCAAAATGTCCCATCCAAGGCTTAAAAATTTATTGGGAGTGACCAATGAGGTGTGGGGCCTAGTGTTGTCTTGGTGGAACACAAAACCCTTCCGATCATTCATAACTCCTCAGGATGTTCTCCAAATTCGATGTTCTTGTATCCGTTGGAAATCTGAATCATTGCTCTTCAAAGCCGTTTTTTGATTTAACGTGCAGATAAGGAATAAATAAACAAAAACTCCAAATATAAATATATATATATATATATATATATATATATAATATATATATATATATATATATATATATATATATATATATTATCTCCATTTCTAGTCTGTTTACGGAGGTACTATTGATGTCATTTTATGTAATTTATGTTAAATTAAATATTCCTGTTATCCCTAAAGTCCTGCTACATTTCTTGTAGAAAGCCAAAGTCGTATTGAAGTTATAACATTTTTTTTTTGCGATTTTCGATAAAAATCATTTGGAAGATCTAAACATTAAGCCTGAAAACAGAACCGAGCTTGTACAAATGGTTTTCTACGCTTGTGTGCTACACATTTAGGGCCATAGCAATCTCTCGTACAGATTGGGTGGAATTTAGATCAACAATGGCCTTAACATTGCTCGTTTAAATTTCATGTGGGCGGGCAGACCGTTGAGCATCATTGATATAAAAATTTCCTGCATTTAGCAAGCCAATTTCGACAGGTGCGTTCGGTTAAAGCATTATCCCTATAAACACTGCACATTTTTCTATGAGCTTCTGCAGCACGCTTACCTTTTTTAAAATAATACAACAAATATACCGATAATGAATGATATTTTCTTGCATATTCACAGTAAAATAGCAAACACAATACTAAGCTAGTTTCAACAAGAATTAATAGATATAATTGTTTACATATTAAAAACAGAATAAACAATCCACCCTGGGGATTAATTCATCAGATAAGAAGTGTATCATAATGACATAAAAATAAACAGGAAAATCGAAAGGAGTTATTGGCCAACTCAATGCAACTAAGCGTAGGCCTGAATATATTAGTAGTTGGTAAATTACTCTTTCTCATAGCATGATTAGAATGCGAGGTTCTGGTAATCAAACCACGAATTTTTCTTCCTTTATTATTGAGTCTGAAAAATATATAATTATGGTTTAATAGAAGAAGAAATACATTATTACCTCCTCTTAGTAAGTAAAAAAAATCAAAAAAAAAATCAGATATTAATTAGGAAAATATTGGTTTTCGAAAATTAAAAGTTTTTTTGTGGTTGAGTACGCCATGTTGTTTTGGATTAATTAGCGTGAAGGAAACGAGAGCCTGAAAAGCTGGCGGTAGATCAAAGAAGTTGGCTTCCGGTTCCCCTGCTCCAGTGTGGCCAGTACCATGCACGTCATTCTTCTTGCTGGACATCTTAATGCATTAATACAAAGTAACTATATCTGTGGCAATCATACCGTAAGCATTAAGAACATACATAAATTAAAATAACATTAAAGCTAATTTGACGAGCACGAAAATATGCATACAGTGTGTCGCAGTTCTTAATGAACAAACTCTGAGAGATGATTATAGAAAAAAATTCATTTGATCTATGGACTAATTAGAAAATAAGTTAAGTCCAATCTTGTCTTTTCTTACGGCAGTCACGTTTTATCTTTAATAGGAAGCGATAACACAAGAAATATTTTATTCATGAAAATAAAAGTTGTTTTGTAATAAACTAGACAAAAATTTCTTCAAATAAAAGTAGATTTTGTCTTTGTCAAAACTATTTAAATTGGACTTTTGGGCGCTCCAAACTACGCCGTTGTGTTTTTCATTAAATCATGAATTATTCAACTATATCCTACTACTAGTATATCAACTACACTACAGGTACCCCACTTTTATAAAAATATCTTCACAATAAGCCTTTAATAAGTTGCATATCAATTTTGGTTTATTATTTTCAATAATCAACCATTGTGATCGACCAAAAAATTCAAAAACTTAACCCCCTCTCAAAATTTGAAGTTTTACGTTTCAGGATGCGTAGAATTCCAAAAACGAATAACAATTTTATTGTCCGCACGCCGTACACCGTCCGCGCATTTTCTCCGATACTACTGGACCGATTTTTTTTCAAATTTGGATATAAAATCATAGGTCACTCGAGAATGATCCTATTCATCGACAATACTATCCGCCTTTTACTTTCAAAATGGCGGCCGAAAAACCTGCGTTGCTTTAGGCTGTAGCTCCTAAACGAATGTACCGATTTCAATGAAACTTCGCTAAAGTCATTTCCTTGACGAAATTTAAATTTATCAATATAACATCCTTTAACGAAAAGAAGCTGGAAAAAACTTTACGAGGGATGGTAAAATTGAATTCCGAATAACTCAAAAAGTTTACACTTTTTGCCGATATTGTATATGGTTTTTTAAAAGTTAACGGAATTTCCTAAAAACCAAAACAAAAATCATTAAAATCGGACAAGTAGGAGCAAAGATATGGTCTCCAGTTTTTTTTTTATATGTTCTACTCCAAATGTTATATCTTTTGTTTGGTTTTTAAATTTTGAATGTTCTCCTGAAGTAATGGTATTTTGAAAGAGCAATACAAAGTTTTAATTCCTTTTTTTTCTCGTGGCCTGTTATCTAGTTTAATTAATTAATAATGAAAATATACTTTATATTTATTTAAAAAAACACTGATTTTTCGAAATGTATTGTCTAAGTTTTTAATGAACCATTGCTTATAACACAAATACTATTGTGGACATAAATCCTTATGATATTAAATAATTTAATGTTCTCAAAAGTCCTCTTTAAATGGTTTTTAATTACCTGAATTAAATATGTTTTGTGTTATTGCTTCCTATGAAAGAGAAAACAAGACTGCCTTATGAAAAGACAAATTTGGAATTACCTAATTTTCCATTCAAAATCGGCCTATACATCATATAAATTATTATGTTACGAGTTTTGTCTATCATCATGTCCCCAGAATTTGGCAATTAAGAACTGCGACACACTGTATATACAATAAAACATTCAACAATAGTATTAACGAAAACATATGTTAGCCACCAATCAAACGGGTTTTTTCCTTTCTTAAAAATGGGCTGATAGATCAAAGAGTTTTCTTACGAGAAATAAAATTAAAAAATATATAAAAAAATCTTAACCAACTATATTAAAATATTTATTGATGATACTGATTTCTTTTGTTTGTCAATTATTATATCAAATGCTATTAGTTTTCATCTTTATGTTTTAATTAACACTGTTATTACCACTTATGCGGATGAAACATGTGTCCTATCCGTAAATAATGACCCAACCATTGCATCCCAAACTCTTCAATCACACATCACAAGTCTTGAAGAATGGTATCAGAACTGGAGGATTAAAATAAATTCTAATAAATCCCATTAAATCACCTTTACCCTTCGCCGTAAACCTATGACCTCTTGCCCTACAGTATCCTTTAATAATACTCCCACTTATTCCTGTTGAACTAATCCGATATCTTGGACTCCACTTGGACAAACGTCTAACTTGGAATCCTCATACCAGACTCAACGACAAGAAACCGCTCGACCTTTCCGACTACTCCAACATTTACTAGACATACGCTCTAAGCTTCCAGTTAATTAAAAAAGATTCATATACATGACTACAATAAGACCTATTTGACTTACGGATTTGAGCTTTGTGGTTACACTAAGCCATCGAATTCCTCTCGTATGCAATCCTTACAATCCAAATTCCTTCGAAAAATCCTCAATGCTCGTTACTTTTTCACCAATAAAATAATCCATAACGACCTTAATGTTCCTCATGTTTCCAATTTGGCCCATTCCAGATACCAATCCTTCCATGATAAACTTCAGAACCATCTGAATCCTCTCGTCTCTAACATTGCTCCCTCTTCTATCCCTGATAACCCTCCGAGGCGTCTGAAAAGAAGATGGCCTCGTGATCTCCTATTGTAAATACTTTTTGTTTTTTTTAGAGTGCTACCAGGGTAGTTTCTCAATAAGTGATTTCATGTCATTATTTTCTGTTATCAAATATACTAAATGTATTTTATTTATTAATACAGTTGTAAATATCATAAATAAATAAAATAGAAAAAATGTTTTAATTGTTTGCAATTTTCTCTATATTCATATTCATGTCAATTATTCTATGTGTCATACCTCCTTCTCCAATAGTTTCACCTTCTTCATCTCTATCTATTTAGCCTTGGTGAATATCCACCATAAGGGTTGAAACGTTAACATTTTATAAATAGTTTCCACTATTTGATACAATTTAGAACTTGACTGTGGGTCATCCTCTTATCGATTCAACGTACAGTCAATGTATAATAATAAACTATGACGTCCTAAAACAGCTGCTAGTAGAATAATCTTCTTTTTATACACCACTTTCATCCGGGTGTTATTATAAATTATAGAATAATGCCGTGCTCTGATTATAACAAAATATCCAAACTATTCAACGCCACTAGATCAAAGACGGTTGCCAGAAATAAAGAGCTCATTTGTTGGGGGGCACCCTGAGACGGTGCGCGGCCCCATTTGCTAGACCCAAATTGACCTGGCCAGGTAGTAGGCACTTGGACCAGCTGGCTCCAAGCCCATAGTTCCAGCGGTCTGATTTAGGACTCTCCAACGGACTCGGGATTCTCTAGATGGTAGTCAACCTGAGGACAACTAAATTTCTGACACCCATAATGTATAGCGGACACCACACGGTCAGTCCGAATGACATTCCGAGCCATTATTGGCATTCTGATTGATCATGTAAGGTAAAGATTAATGTTATTATGGACGGGACTCATGGAATTCCAAAAATGTTGAAATCAGAACTTCAATCACGTGAAGTGGAGAGAAGACTGAGGTAAAGGTGGTGGAGATACTAAACTAACTACAAGAATAGTTCACCTAGACTTCACAAGCAATGTAAATACCTGATTTACATTTAATAAATCATACCAGATTGAAACCACGAGTAACCGCTCGACGTTTCCGATCTCTTCAGCGCTTACTAGAAAAACGCTCTAACCTTCCAATTAATTACAAAAGACTCATTTACATGACTATAATAAGGTCTATTTGGACTTGAGGAGTTAGCTATGGGACTCCACTAAACCATCGATTTCCTCTCGTATCCAATCCTTACAATCCAAAATCCTTCGTAAAATCCTCAATACTTCTTACTTTGTTACAAATAAAACCATCTATAATGGCTTTAATGTTTCTTATGTTTCAGATCTGGCCCAATCCAGATAACTATCCTTCCATAATAAATTTGAGAATCATCCCAACCCTCTCGTTTCTTCTTCAATTCCTGATAACCCTCCGAGGCCTCTAAAAAGAAGATGGCCCCATGATCTACTAATGTAGACATATCATTAGAGTGCTACCATTGGGTAGTTTCTCAACAAGTATTTTTACGTCATTATATTAGTTGTAAATATCATTAAGAAATAAAAACATTTAAAAAATAATAAAATAAATAAATTATATTTTTAGAAACGATTTTCAACTAATTTTTTAAAAATAATTATTTGGTGATAATTTTTTTAATCTTATTTATAGTGTTCAGAGAGCACATTCACACTCTATCAACAATAAATAAAAATAAATCATACAGAAAAATAATAATACTAAAAGTAAATCTATATAAACTAATGAACTTAACTGATCAAAATAACAACTTAAACACGAGCATACTTTTATACAATATTTAAAAAGTTCATTCACTGCTGATTCTTAACCAACATTCATTCACTCATCACTCAGTCCTGGAAAGGCAGGACTCTAGGAGATCTCAGCGCCTCTCACTCCACCGCCTTACTTTTATTAAGGACCAGTAGAAGGTGAGCAGAACCGCTATAATTGTCTTGAGTTGAGTGAAGAACCTGGCCATTAACAAAACTCCAATATATGCTTATTCACAAAAGGTGTTATGGCCACTGCCGCTTCAACGCATCGAGGAGGATTGTATGGATTTTTAGAGCTAGATAGGGAGTGTGCAAGGGGATTTGGATGATATGTAAGTTTGTGATGAAATTTTGAGAATTTTCTGGGATATTAAGACAAATGGTATATTAAGGTCATGGTGTAGGGTTTTGTTGGTTACATAGGATGGTGCATCAATTATTGTTCGAAGGATTTCAGATTGAAAGAATTGAATGCCCTTGATGTTAAAAAAATTCGCTGTTCCCCACAGTTCAAGTCAGTATGTCCATATTGGTTTCAGGATTGTATTGTAGATAGGTAGTTCGTTTTCAATAGAAAGATACTCACTTCGGCGGTACATACACTAAAAAAACTACACACTTTTCTTAAATATAAAATTAATCTTCAACTTTTGTGTATGATATTAGTCTGTCCATTTTCTTTTTTTTTTTCTTTTCCAACATATTTATTATTTTCGCAATATTTTCCCTTAATCTGTGTAATCACTTGAGTTTTTTGTCAATCCGATTTTCAGGAACTAAGAAGTAATTATTATAGCTCCACTTTTCTCTTGATTTCCAATGATGTGAAGTATAATGGCCAAATGAACTTTTTAAATGAAACACATTAATATTAATAGAAAATGAAAAAGAGCCACATTTCGTGTAATTTCAACTTCAACAAAGCTAAAATGACGTCAGCCTGACTGATACATGTAGTGTTCATCATGATTTATTTAATTATCGTCAGTCATGTGAATGTCATTCATATAGAATACGTTTATGGATTGGAACCTTCAGATCGAATAAATAAACAGATTTGGCCCGGTAAGAACTCACATTAGATGGGTTTCCTTTCTCTGTTGGATTCCGCGAATGGCAAGCGACATCACTTACATTAGTAAACAAGAGTTAATGTGTGACGTCACTTTATTTGTGAGGTATTTCTAGAAATTGTTTGGAAAGTGACAGTACCACAATAGCTCCAAGTTATTAGTGGGTGACATTAAAACATTAGAGACATGTTTGTATCGTCATGGAATTCCATGAAATTCCAGTTAGAATTTTCTAACTATCAGTATCGAAAATGTTTATCAAATTGAGAACTGATTTGTAATTAGTCCAATAACAATTTAAATTTAAATTCCTATTCATGGTGTAAACGTTGAACGGATAATTTCTTATTTTGTATAATTTCTTTTTCGGAACCAGCTGGACGCACACTATTTTCTAAAACAATAAAATTAAGTCAATTGTGAAAGAAATTGTTCCTTTGAACTCGATAATTAAAAAAATCAAAATCAAATCTTAGCAAAATTTTTATCTGGAATTTTTAAAAGTCATTTGATGATTTTTATTAAGAGCTATTTTTATTTTTTATCACAAGTAAATCATATCCTGATTTTTATTTTTAATGATAATTCTTGAGTAATACTTTTTAAGATCAGAAATATATATTTTTTTAATCTCTATGGTATATTTTGAGTCTGTAATAGTAAGGAGGTGGAGACTATTGTGGTCAACTCTTAATCACAGAATATCTTTATTTCCAAAATTCATTAGAAATTTGCCTTAAAAAATATATTATCGCCAACTATAAATTAAACTGTGCATACTCATTTATACTACCATCATCAGGCCCATTTGGACATACGGTATTGAGCTTTGGGGCTCTACAAAAACATCAAATTCTTCCCGTATCCAATCCTTACAATCCGAAATCCTAAATGCTCCTTATTATGTAACAAATAAAATTATTCATAAAGATCTCAACATTCCTCTCATGGAAGACTTGGCCCGAACTAGATATACCTCTTTTCATTCCAAACTGTTTGGTCATCACAATTCTCTAGTTTGTAACCTTTCATCCAACACAATTTCTGACAACCCTCCGAGGCGTCTGAAATGAGATGCCCAAGTGACCTCCTAAATTAATTTATCTTTGAAGTGTTACCAATGGGTAGCTTCTTCACAAGTACCTTCATGTAATATATTCCTATAGCAAATTTACTGGTTGTATATACGTTTATAGTTGTATATTTCAATAAAATAACAATTAAAAAAAACTGCCTATATAATTTTAGAAGATTGTTTCATATATTTTTATAGCTAATTCGAGACATCTGATTTCTGATATTTACTTTTATTTAACCTACAATTCTAGAAATCGTTTAACATGCATCCGAGATCTTCACTGTACCGGTAGTAGACTTTCTTCTTATCGAATAATAAATCGATCTAATCGACAGAGGTTGTCAATTGAATGAGCCTGGTAGAACTCCAGTTATAGGAGTTCCAGCGACTTGTAAAGAACTGTCAATGGGTGTCGAGACGTGGGCTGGAGAATAAAAGACTCAAAGGTGAAAGGGGAATTCCGGGCAACGCCTGCACATGTGAACCGACCAGAATGGTAGTGCCATGTCAATATACCATCGGGGTTACGTCTGTTAAGATACCATTTGGAACACCAGGCTGTATCGAAGGCCTGATTGAAGCTGACGTTGTATTTATTCTAGATAAAACGTTAACAAAGGAAAGCATTTTGAGAAATTTGAAAGAAAAAAAAAAGTTTTATATATATATATATATATATACGAATAAAAACTCACCAATAGAATAAAATAATCCTCCACCGATCCAGTCATCATAAGGTCATAAATAAAAATAAGATCATATCACTCCATTACATCCTAAACCATCATTTGTGAATTATGTATGTAATACACCTTGTATTGTAAGAAATTAATAAGATTATGTTTTTGTTTTTTTAGTATTTATTGTTTTTTTCATATCAAAGATTATTTCAAGACAATAAAATAATTTTATGAGGATTCAATGATAATAAAATATATCCCAATATTTTTTATAAAATCTTTCTATATTATTTCTCAAAGGCGTTTTTTTGTCGGCGCACAATATGTTCCCAAATTCTTCATCAAATCCAATAATTGACTCCTAATTTTGAAGATTTCCTTCAGATGAGAAAAATAGTCAAAAAGTACACTGTAAGATGGAGTAACTTTGGAACAGCGGGTAAAATTTAGTTTGTGGTGATTTGTGGTTGAGCGTGATCTCGGTCAAATCACATTATGGCAAAACCGTATTTATTTTTAGTCCTAAAACAACTTCTAAGATTCCGTGATTGTATTCCTCTAAAAAACATACAGCTCCTTGTAACCTCCCTTATATTCCCGCACTTCGGCTTCGGCTGCTAGATGTACGGACGGCTATCTGCCAGGCTAGAAATGAGATTGAAGAAACTCATAAGATACATCTTTGGGATCCCCAAGTGTTCCCATGTTACATTCTGGTATACCGAGTTGAAGTGGCTTTATCCTGCTTTCCGACGAGAATACCTCCTCGGTGTTTTCCTTTTCCAAGTCCTCAGAACCAGAAACCCTCCCTACATGCTAGAACTCCTTACTCTACGCTTCTCTATCCACTCTCTCAATATCAGGCCTCAACCTATAGATTTATATATTCCTTCCCATAAAACTTTTCCATATATTCAATCCCTTATAATAATTACAATAGATCTCCTATTGTAAATACATTTTATTTTTTTTAGAATGCTACCAGTGGGTAGTTTCTCAACTAGTGATTTCATGTCATTATTTTTTGTTATAAAACTTAGTAATTGTATTTTATTTATTAATACAGTTGAAATAACATAAATAAAAAAAAAATTGAGCATTAAATGCCGTTTTTGCAAAGAATAATTCCACTTTATTTTTAATATAATCTCTATTAATATACATATATTGGAATATAACTGACATTCGACAAAATTATATTTAGCTGAAAATACTAAATTTTTTTTAATATCTTATGAATAAATGATGACTAATGAATGAACGAATGAATAAATGACTTCCTTCAGCTAATCCTCCATATGTCAATTCTCGTCAACAAATGCCTTCAAACAACTCCTGTTCCACCACCTACTCCGCATTCAAAACTGCAAGTATGAAAAATTTACTTCAGTCTATATTGTTTAATTCAATCAACTTCACAATTCCAATAACAATCAACAGTTAATTAGGCATCATTTTGTATTCATCTAAGCCAGACTGTTCTTAATTATGCAACTCTGTTATTATTCTTTGGTGACCTCCAAAAATATTGGACCCGTTGCCGTGACATCAACCATCAGCATGTCAAAAAACGCAGATATAACGGTCAAACGGAAAAATATTTTTGCTTTGTGTTGGCAGGTACTGTGCTGCTACCTTACGACAGTTTGAGAACCCTAATTCATTACACTCGTACAGTTAGGTTTTATTTATATCCATTGCCTTTTTCAAAATTCTTGTTTTCATGAAACTTTCGCTTGTGCCTCAAGGGTAGAGAGTTGAAAGGTAGTAGCGCAGTATATGACTACACAAAGCACGTTTTTTTCAGACAACCACCATTTTGTATCCACCAACGAATCACCACTAACTAAATTTTACTCGCTGTCCCGAAGTTACCCACCCAATCCCAACGTTACCCCATTTTATGGTACTTTTTTTCTTTATTATTCCCAATTATTCTTTATTAAATTCTTTACAAAACAAATAAAAAAATAAATATCAGAAACCTTACTATCATAAGTGTTAACAACCCTCCGAATTACATTATATCGTCGGCACCATGACATTAACGAATGTGAACATGCACATTATACATGTAAAGTATCATCTTTATCAAGTATCTCTTTTTTAAGTATAAACATATGGATAATATTATATAATTTATTCCTTATTATTGCTTTAACAACGATATTAATTTAATATTATATTCAAAGAAAGCTTTAAATGATCCTTCAACTCTGAAAAAGTGTTTTGAGTAGTTAATTCTTGTATTAAAGAAAAACATTTAGTAAATTTGAACATATCGATATTATGACGTGAAAACACTTGTTGAGAAACTACCCAATGGTAGCACTCTAATGATATTTCTACATTAGGAGAGCACGGGGCCATCTTAAATTAATAAAGTAAATTTGATAACAGAAAATAATAACATGAAATCACTTATTGAGAAACTACCCTGGTAGCACTGGTAGCGCTCTAAAAAAAAACAACAAGTATTTACAACAGGAGATCTCGAGGTCATCTTCTTTTCAGACGCCTCGGAGGGTCATCAGGAATTGAAGAGGAAGAAAGTTTAGAAACGAGAGGGTGGGATGATTCTGAAGTTTGTTATGGAAGGATAGGTATCTAGATTGGTCCAGATCTGAAACATAAGAAACATTAAGGTCCTTATGAATTGTTTTATTTGTAACAAAGTTGGGAGCATTGAGGGTTTTGGATTGTAAGGATTGGACACGAGAGGAATTCGATGGTTTAGTGGAGCCCCATAGCTCAACTTCGTAAGTCCAAATAGGCCTTATTATAGTCATGTGTATGAGTCTTTTGTAATTAATTGGAAGTTTAGAACATATGCCTAGTAAGTGTTGAAGTAATCGGAAACGTCGAGCGGTTTCTTGTTTTCTTGTTTAAGATAAGTTAGCATATATAATTAAAAAGTTGCTAAAAGAAAATTATTTTATGTCAGGAATTTGGTGTTAAAATATTGAACGAAGGATAGGACATTATAATAATGATATGGGAATATGTTTTATTTTTATCAAGTGGTACAAAACTAAAGAGATGAAGAAGATATGGTGTACCTTGTGTACTAGTACCATTAATAACGTGTAAATATATTCAAATAGTTATGTTTATCAATCGATTGAAGCAATATTTGACAATAGTGTGTTTCATGGTGATTGTTATATACCTTTGAAATACCATGAATACATAACTAAAGTAAATAATAGCTGTCCTTGTGCCAATTAAGAATCTTCGTTATCATTCGCCTGATATACATTGTAACTACGTGATTGATAAATTTAAATTATATAGTTTATGCATACGTTAACCTTTTGATTACATTCTGAGCATTCTTTAATAATGAGATGGTATATATTGGTTTTTATTAGTCGTTGGTTCAGATATAGTCCGTGGTACAGACTCCTTTTTATCAAATGATCACCATCTCTAAAATTTTGTGAATGGCTTCACTTTATCGTAACCTAAAAATTTCTGTCTACGAAAAATTTTTAGAAATGGCAATTTTTCTCATTAAATCAATTAATTTAACTAGATAATAAAAACTCATAAATGCACACTTGAATCGTTAATTAATATCATCTCAAATTTGTAAAAACAGATGGCATACAAAAATATTTGGCTGTTTGACCTTTATGACATGTTGAAGGTTGACGTCACGGCCAGGGTTCAATTGTTTTGGAGGTTCCCTAAGAATAATAACAGAGTTGCATAACATAAGAACAGTCTGGCTTAGATTAATACAAAATGATGCCTAATTAACTGTTGATTGTTATTGCAACTGTGCAGTTGATTGAATTAAACAGTACAGACTGAAGTAGATTTTACATAGTTGCGGAAGTTTGAATATGGAGTAGGTGGTGGAACAGGAGTTGTTTGAAGAAATTTGTTGACAAGGATTGACGTCTGGAGGATTTGTTGAAGAAAGCAGTTTTATGTTGAGGAATATATAAATCTATAGGTTGAGACCTGATATTGAGAGAGTGGATAGAGGAACATAGTGTAAGGATGTAGGGAGGGTTTCTGGTTCTGAGGACTTGAAATAGGAAATCACCAAGGAGGAATAGCCGTCGGGAAGTAGGATAAAGCCACTTCAACTCGGTGTACCAGAATGTAACATGGTAACACTTAGGGATCCCAAAGATGTATCTTATGAGACAGTTTATGAGTTTCTTTTATCTCATTTATAGCCTGGCCGATAGCCCTCCATACACCAAGCAGCCGTTGTCGAATTGAGGTAATATAAGAGAGGTTACAAGATGCTGTCTTTTTTTTAGAGGTATACAATGACGGAATCTTAGGAGTTGTCTTAGAACTAAAAAAAAGTACAGTTTATTGTTCAACGGTTGTGCCGTAATGTGATTTGACCGAGATCACGCTCATCCGCCAGATTTTTTCCTTTAAATAATTATAAATAGTTATCTGCCCCTGCCGGACTCGAACCCAGGATTGGGAGAATAGGAACAGTTTATCAATAATTGCGGTATATCGAAATAATCGCTATGTCTGGACTTTATGCTTATAATATTTGATAGATATATTGTGAAGTTCCCTTCCTTATTGACATATTATATTTTATTATTCGTTTTAGTCCCCAGTGCAGATCCCTATATCAAATTATTAACATCCGAAATATTCTGTTCGTTTGTCTAGTATGTATTCGTTTAGCCATATAATGGATACTGATCCATGTTTTCTTTCCCGACACTTTGGCACTTCTTTTCTCGTTCGCTTATTTCCCCTAATTTTCGGGTTCAATTTCGCGTTTTCCCTCATTTTAAGACCAAATACTAACAACCAGTTACGGTTACCTAGAAGGACTTATAGCTTTGCCCTTTCCATATTTCTTTGTGCACAGAGAATAATGCATTCAATATTAAAAATTCATATTTTTTTATGAAGTGGTACAACTTCCGAATAAAGGAAATAAAAATTAATTAATTTTTTTTTGTAATATATGAGTTTTACTAAACAACCCATCAACTATTCATTATTTACATATTATATTTTATTATTTGTTTTAGTCCATAGTGCAGAAACCTATATCAAATTTTTAACATCCATCTGAAAATTCGTAAATTGCTTTATCTTATCATAATAACCTATAACTTTTTTACTTACACAAACTCTTGGAAATTTTTTTTTCCAAAAGTTTTCCATTTTGCAATATTTTATCTATTTCATAAGGTACT
This sequence comes from Nezara viridula, assembly GCA_928085145.1. Taxonomy (NCBI): domain Eukaryota; kingdom Metazoa; phylum Arthropoda; class Insecta; order Hemiptera; family Pentatomidae; genus Nezara; species Nezara viridula. The sequence goes on along the minus strand of OV725080.1, from coordinate 19,324,299 downwards.
AAAAACATCCATTAGATTTCTACTTGTACCATAAGATGATTTGATAGTTAAAACGAGAAAATAAAGGTCTACAAAAATATTATGCCGTTTGACGTGACCTGAATCTCCAACTTGTCAAAATATCGACGTTATATAGGCCAAACGGCCCAATATTTTTGTAGGCCACTTTTTTTCTCGATTTTGTGATTTAATTATCTTACGATTCTATTGGAAAGCAAGTGGGTATTTGGGTAAGAGAAAACGCCCCATTTCTGAGAGGTTTCGTCAACAGAAAAGTTATAGGTTATGGTAAGATGAAGGCATTCACGAAGTATTTTAAGGCGATATGAAGTAAAATATCGCTTATCGATATACAAATTTTAATATCGATTTTAAGATTCTAAGATTAAGATCTGAATAAAAATATCGATTTGGAATACTGTATTCTATCCACCCGTATATCCCCCGATGAATAGCTACTCATTATATTGTCTGGTGTAACCAGTGTTTGTTCAAGCTCAGTTCCTATCCTAATTAAACCCACTATTTTTTCGTCTGGAGATGGTTAATTGTGTCTTGTCTAAATTCTAATGAGGTCCGTTGAGAAGAGGAAATTGGCATTTTATCTTTTTCATTATCACGCTCACTATTATCATACTTTGTCTAAAATTACTATAAATATCATAATTGTACATTATGTATATACTAGCGTGCTTTTGACAATTATTTTTAGTGACAGTTGTTATTTATTTATTTTAAAAAAAAATGTATTAAGAAATAATACATTTTGCCTCACTTAAGGTCATTGAGTATTATAGCTGTGTGGGACTCATTCATAACATATATGCAATAGCAAAAAGACAATAGAAAAATTATAACAAAAGAAAAGAATCCTCGAGATAACATAAAAAATATAAAATTCATTAAAAACACATTCATACTTATTTTCAATTTATTAAGTATTGCCATTTTTGTCTGATGTTTAAATTACCATCAAGTTCATCGTAGTCAATTGTTTATCATGAATAGATTTTAAATATTCTCAATTGTAGTTGTCAATTGTTCCCAATTTATCAAAGACAAAAATAAGTTAATAAGCGTTGTTTATTTATTATGAATACTTTCTATATTTAAAAGTACATGGATTGGATATGCAAATAATGTATCGTCCTTGGAAGCGACCAAGAAGACATTGAGAAACTCGCTGATAAGAGAAGCAGTGGTCTATAAGTAAGTGAGAATAAAATGGAATATATGATACCTCCAAAACAGGACCTGATTAGAAGGTTCTAACAAATTTGGGCAAATTGAGTTTACTGATTGAGAAGGGTCCAACGCTATTCAAATCTTCTTAGGGATAGCTATCGATAGTCGATAATATGTCAATATCTGTATTTTCCTCTATTATGCACTACATTCTATATGAAACAGGCAAGATGAGTATAATTGTTTTTTAACGATCAGATTCATATATAATTCCTAGCGCCTACCGAAAACTATAGTTTTAATTTTATTTTTTTAATAAAAATATAGAAGGGACGATACCGATAATATCTAATTAAACACTATCGATTTTAAAATATCGAATATCGAAAGGAAAATATCGATATTCCATTCCTACTGGACACTAACCAATGCCCAAGTTGATCTGGGATGAGTTTACTAAGACATGGAGGAGAAAGATGAATAAACGACTGTTTAAAGAAACTAGTTAATCAATATCTCATGATATGAAGGCAAAGAAGTTAAGATTGGCGTGGCGTGTAGCTCGGAGCAATATATCTGGAAGCCTCTTCACGAAAATGAATGCCTCAATAACAGTCCGAAAACCAGAAGGATGGATGGAATCTACAAATATGCAACAAAGCTGCATGTACATAACTGGAAAGAAACAGCTCAAGATTGGCTGAAAAACAAAAAAACTCAAGATGGTATGAGGATTTGTATTCATGCGGGATGTTAAAATGAAATTTCGCTCAGGATCACTAGCGGATCCAGGATTTAATTTTGGGGGGCTCCAGCCCGAAAGCTTTTTTTTCATAAAAATGACGATAATTACTTTGGAAAAAAAGAAAAAAACTAACTATCTATATGGAATGATGTTTAAGTGATTCCTTAAGTCCTTTTAAATGTAATTACACGAACAATAATAATTTAACAGACAATTTTTTAATATTTTTTTCCATAAAACATGGTTATATTTTACCATTTTGGGAGGGGGGGGCTTCAGCCCGAAAGCGCCCCCCCTTCCCTCCCCCCGTAGATCTGTCCGTGCTCTGGATCGAAAATCTTATTGTCTATAATACTTTCGCTCACTCAGGCATAACTGTATTGTATCAATGTATAAGGTAGAATGGGATTTTAATATGCATCTCTAGTTTCGACCTAAAAAATTAAACCTTTTAATAAATTGTTTTTGAACAGTGGTCCGAAGATCGAATCTTGTTATATACAATAATAATTGTTTTGGCTTTCAGGCTAAGGAGGTGATTAGTATTTCACGAACTTAACTCACTTGAACTTTGCCATTACACAGATACATTCGTAACGATCGCATTTCTTATCTTATTAGGACATAATGCTCCCTGGGAAATACGCTGTAGCTGACTCTATATATAGTCTCTAATATAGTGGTAGTGGAGTGGTGGCCTCAGCAACCACACCCCGCCACAAAATCACTCAATCATGGGCCCCATTGTGCCTCCGTTCTCACGATCAGCGGCACACGTTCGCAACTTCATGGGAATCGCCATTTTCTTTTTTCGTCGCTGCTCGCTTCTCATGAAGATGCACTTGTCTAAGATGTATCTTTCCATTTGTAATTATTGATAACTAATGCGTTTTTATTTCTGGACTATGTACTTAGCTTACTAGTTGGATTATACACATCAGTTTAATGAAATGCTTAGTGGCATAAATATATAGCAATTTTATTTTATTTTTCTTCAATTTTTAAAAGTTTATTATATGGCTAAAAGTCAATTTTCTCTGCAAAACTTAAAGCTACAACGAAGACAGTCCGAAATTTTATTCTAATAATGGAAGCCTCTCCAGAGGTTTTTATATGTATAAAATGAGTTGATAAGATTTTAAATTATTTTTCAAAACAATATTCGAGTTAATAGAAAATTAATAGAAATACAATTAAAACAAAAAAGCTATATAATTTAAAAAATAAATAAAGGAGGCTATATTTTTTTTTTTAATATTAAAGTAACTTCATATTCAGCATCCCTCCCCCTTTCCCAGAAAAAATAAAATAAAAACCTTTTATTACCATCTTAAACCAGAACAATAAACTTAATTTTTCCCCATTCTCTACAAAGACTACGTGTGCATAATTTGAACAAATTCAGTTTTAGTACCGTTGGAAAAATAGGATTTTATTCTTTCTGGTGATAGGAATGGAGCATAGATTTGCATTATTTGAAAGCACCAAAAATTATTTTTTTTATCTATATGCCAAAAATTCCAATTGATTCCAGAGAGATTTGGCCTGTTTCGTATGTTTTACCGTTACTTTGTTATCATAAAAAATTGAAGTTGATTGGTTGGGTACCCAGATTTGAAAATTTTTAATGATTGTTAGAAAAAAGTATAATCAGACTGTTGGTTCGTTGGTTTGTTCGTTATATTTGATCAACAATTTTTTTTTTTTTATTTATTCGAAAACTGGTATTTTTGAGTGTTTTAGGTTACTGAAAACAAATATGCACATATTTTATACTTATATTTTTTTCTCCTGTGGAAAATTTTATGAACATAGTTTTCTTCTTATTCCATCTACTGCCACAAATCTATATGATCCGGCCAGAAGACTGCTGAGACGCTGACCAACAGACTTACTCCATTGAACTTCTTTCTGTTATATTTTAGTTGTCTGTTATTATTTTATTTGTTTAGTTTTAAAACATCCTGAACAGCTTCTCAAAATAACCAACATTTATTTACGAAAATTATCGGAATTACTGCGTTTTCAATCTGTAGATCAGCAAACTTTGTCTATTTAATTCGGTACTAAAAACGTTCTTTCCACTTAAATCGTAAGATAATATGATCACAAAATTGAAAAGAAAAAAAGGTGGTCTACAAAAATATTGGGCGTCTGGCCTAAATAAACTTGTTATTTTGATATTTTGGTGGTAGAGTTCTCGCCAATCGGAACAATATTTTTTTTCGACTTTGTCATCATATGATATTACGATCCAAGTAGAAAGAAAATGGTTATTTACGAGTTTTTAGTACCTAATTAAATCGACAAAGTTTGCCGATCTCCATATTGAAAACTTCCCAATTCTGAAAATTTTCATAAATAAATATTTGTAAGTTACGATGAGATGAAGTTACCTACGAATTTTTACAAAACAAATTTATCTCGACAGAAATATGAGTATGTGAAGTAAATAATCAAAAAATTAGAAGTAGTAAAGAAAACAAAAAACAGTATAATATTTTTCCTCGACTCTTGGGACTAATTGGAATGAACTGTGGGACATGTTATTAATGTTTTGGATTTAAAATAAACACACACAAAAAATAAAAAAACATTACGATTCTGGTTATTTAATACTGTCATACACTTAATGAGTTTTTAAATAAATAAATATGATCAGAATTCCTTAACAGTATGAAAGCCAACGGTAAATGAGAAAAGACACTATTTCCACACCTTAAAAAAAAAAAAAAAAAAAAAAAAAAAAAAAAAAAAAAAAAAGATGAACGGAATATTCCTTTGATTAATTTACGCAACATCAATGATAATGCACTAATATCGCTGCGTACGCATCTCAGTTATGAGTACACACAATATCCACTATCAGTTTGATTCACAACCTTGCCTTTGTACGACACGTGTGTTTGAATATCCACTGTCCAAACAAAAACAATGCAACACACTAAGAACGCAGATAAGCATTGATGCAGTTGCACTAATGTTTGCACTCCACTTGCATTCCGGTTACTCTTCGACCGGAGCGGCATTTCCTTGTGGCGCCTTCCTCAAGGCCTCCCTGCGGCGCAGTAATTGTCTCTTGTTACGTCGATAATCGGCACCCTCTTGTTCTGATTGCGTCCATCAGGTACTTGCGAGGAACTCCAGCTCTTTTTTTTTTTTTTTTATCCCGACCCGATACCGTCATTAGTTTGAGGAGGGAAGCGGGCGGTCGCTTAGGGAAAAAAAAAAAATCTACCTGAACTGCCCTGGAAAAGGGATCTCACCATCTACTCCTATTCCACTACCTGGATTTCAAAAGAGATCCCCTTCAGGCATTGTGTTCGTGTTGAAAACATGTTTACTGATTAGGAGGCCGTATGTGATGGTAATGAAATGGTGGTCTGGGTTTTTAAATTTGTTGTAACACCCATGAAGAATTTCTTGTTTTTATAACCACACGAAGGATCAAGTTTTTAAGAGGTTTGTCTTTTCATTATAAAAACGAAAATAGTCAACAAAAGTAAAAAAAAAAAATCATTTCATTAAATTTAAATGAATGAAGAAAACAGGTTGAACAAACAGATACTCGACACCGAAAAAACATCAGAGGATACTCCAGTCAGATGAAAGAGGAAATAACAACACTTGATATTATAGAAAAAGAATTCAAGGATAGAGAAAAAATCAGAAAATACATTAAGATCCTTGTAGTTAAAAGAAGAAGCAGAGAAAGGAAAAATGAACAGACAAGAACAAGAGAGATGAATGGGAATAGAAAATATAAATAATAATAATAATAAAGACTATGTATACTCGACGGTTCGATACCGACACCTCTAATTGCTACCTACACACCTCCACCCACTTTTCACCATCTAAACTCAATGAAATAAAATTAACATTAACATTTAAGTCATATCGTAATGTTTACATATACTTTTCTTACGTACTGGTTTATTTTTATATTAAGTATTTGATCAATTCTTATCCCTGAATATAGTTAAATACTCATTAGCATTAAACCCTTTACTAAATAACTGCAACAAAAAAATCTGGTGTGGTGAGCTCCTATTCCTTTAGGAGAAATAGTTATTTTCAGACAAATAGAAGAGAAAGATAAAATCACACAAATATTTTTTGAAATAATCAATCATCATATGTTTTTCCCATCCGTCTAATGTATTATACTTACGTTTTTTCCCTAATCATTGCTTTGCGATTGCACATTTTAATTATTTATTTGATTATAATAAATATTCAAGTGCAACAATATATTTCCGAACAGTCCGAAATGAGTGCCACTGATAATGAAGGCCGTAAAATTCTACATATTTCATTGTAGGAATGTTTATTTGTTTAAGCATTGGTAAATATACATAAATTTTAATTTTTACATTACTAATTAATATTTACATTACAAGTAATATCATCGCTCGCATTTATGAAAACAGCACATGCTTATGTATAGGCAAAGATTGACTGTGCTCTCGGGTTTAGTCTGCTCTCTATTTTTTTTTAGAACTTTTTTATTGAAAAATAATCTGTATTATAATCTGTCTCAAAGAACATTTGTAATAGTGTTTACAGATCACTTTCAACCTCTATGTACCATAAAAAAAACAAATAAATAAGAATAAAATAACTTAACAATTTATAAATAAAAACAAAAAACACACTATTTACAATCCGGCGAGGGAACTCCGAGCCAGACTTGTCCTTCCAACTGTGAAGGGAAAAGCATGATTCTAGGAGATCCCTGCACTACTCTCCCAACCGCGTCACTGGGACTAAACCCAGTGGAGATTGAGCGAGAGCGCTGTTCTCTATTAATAATCAACTATATTAGATTATTTCTCCTTCAAATTCTGGCATATTTCATATGTAACTTTTCCCTATATAATAGGACGGTTAATTATTCCAAATGGAAAAAATAAATAAATAAGGGTACTTTAGAAGAAGAAATTGTGGAAATTAGGCATTTAAATACTGTTTGAGTAAATCAATAAAACGTGCATTATATTAAAAACCGCTTAATTTTACACTGATATAATGAATTTAATCTAAATAGTTAGAGCCATATTTGAGAGAATTGTAAAAATATGCAAAATCGATGATATCAAATGTCTCTTCCTGTCCGTCGATTTTGACGAAAAAGTTGCTGTAATACTCCAGGCATGTACAAATCTTATCGAAAGACATATTGGATAATATCGAAAGGAAAATATCCATTTCAATGCTAGTGTTGCCAAAATGCGAGACAAAGACTCATCTTGGTCTCGCAACAGTCTTGCAGTTACTTATTACTGAAGAGATATTACTGTAATTTTTCAGATAGGAGAAACCTAACTAAGCCCGAATGAAAAATTAGAGTAGTTAAACGCAAAAGTATATTGGTCATACCAATTATTTACATATAGTAACTAAGATAGTCAAGTATTAGTAACTATTTTGCCTTAATTTTTATTCAAAAAATCGATTTTTTTTGTCCTGGTCTTGTAGAATTAGGCTTCCTTGGTCTTGCAAAGTGCAATACCATGACCGATTTTGAGCAACACTAATTATTACAACATCTCTAGTTACCTGTATTGAGTTTTATATATAATTTTCTACTAAACTTTTTTTTTTTTTTTTTTTTGGTGTTATTGATCTGTAATGTTAACACCCTCAGATTCGTTCGAAAAGTTCTTTATGTGAGTGCGACCCCAATTTGTTCAGATCGAAATCTTTGCATGTACCCTGTACAGTAAAAAAATTGTGGTAAGGTTTAGAGGCTCTAACAGTATACAAATATTTGCTTATGAATATTCATCTTAAGGCAACACTGACTGCGGCTTGATAAGGGCCAACTGTGATCATTGTCATCAAAATCCTAGCAGAATTTTTTTTTTGCTCTGGGGGAGGGAATTTAATCTTATATCTTATTATTTTATAAGATTTGATAAGAAAGTCTATTGAATTTTAATTAATTGTTCGGATATTTAATGTGTATGTTATACCAGTATTTTTAGTCAATCTATGTTTTAATGCTTTGTTCCTGTGAGTCTTATTTAGTTTAAAGTTTCAATAAACGATCTATGTTAATGAAATTAGAAAAGTAAAAGTTACCGATAATATAAAATACAAAAATTGTACATACATAAAGGTATTATAAAGCTTAATAAACAGAACTATAAAAAATCATGACGTTCCTGAATATAGGTTTGGGCACAAACCAACTAATAAAATAGCGAATTTGATAAATAAAATGAAAGATAAAGTTGATGAAAGTCAAAATGGTGGATCAATATATAAAGTAATTAGTTTGGACTGTCCGAAAATGTATTATGATGAAAGTGGACAATACATTCAAGATAGAATATATCAACATGAAAATGATTACTAAAATTAAAAAAACCCAGTACACTATAAAAATAAAACTATATTGGTACAGCATGGTTTTGAAAAAGGACATACATTTGACTTTGTATATGAATAAATTATCTACAAGAAAAAAAATATTTAGAAGAAAACTGCTGGAAGCAATAACCATAACAGAAAATTTGTAAAATGCAATAAATTTCAAAGCGTATTCAGGAAACATAAACCGGAATTGTGCAGAACTTTTGAAAAAGCTAAATAAATAATGTTTTACCCTAAAACCGGTAAACAAAATAAAATAAAACACAATAAAGAGCGCTTTAATATTTTAGTGGAGCAGTCCAGGCTAGTTAGTAATAAGAACTATTTTTCGAAAAATAAATATTTTTTTTTATATGCCTGATATACTAAAATTTTGCTAAGAACATATTTTTAATAACATTATAATGTGTATAAAACTTTAAATTATATATTTATAGAAAATCTTTTTTTAAACAAAAATAGGAAGAAAAAATCTGAAGAAATTGTAGATAATAAGAAAACTTTATAAACAATTTTTTTTTTATGGATGGTTTATGACTATTGTTATTTGTTTTATTTTTTTGGATTGCATGAAAATGACTTTTAATATGGAAAAAATCTTGTTAAAATTATTTCTTACTAATGAAATAATTACTTGAATTAATGAGGATTTTTTTTCAAACGTCAATCACATGACTACGGTTAGTGCAAAAGATAGTATGTAAAAAAGTTACATTTTTAAAGTAATCTGCTACTAATTAGAGAAGTAGTAGAGGAAAATAAAATATAAAATTATATATCTTAAATTAAATCTAATATATCTTAAATAAATAATCAGTTCTTAATACTCTTCTGTGAAGCACTCAATTTTTACATACGAGTTTTTGCACTGACAGTTGCGATATATTGATTAAACATAGTTATTCTTTTAAATAGTAAGATTAAGCTCTTAAAATTAGCGCATTCTAATAAACACATTCTGGAGATTTGTATGTTAGAATAGATTTATTGGCTTACCATTTTTTATGTTTCCCACCAGCCTCTTCTTAATTTTTTATGAGTTCATCATTTTTTTAGTCAATGTGCAGTTATTTATTTTTGTCGCCCTGACCCTGTGGGAAAACCCCCGCTTGGCGAGATAAGAACTCGTCGCCGATCACACCCTCAGTTCGGAGAACTCTTATCACCAGACAACACCCCCAGCCAGGAAGATAAATTCATTTGACAAATATATATTTAACGGGCCTTTTTATCTGAACCTGATAACATTTTAGGGTAGCATACCGTTAAATATTATTCGAAGGAAGTCGGAAAAAAATGCAAGAAAAAAACTTCAATATTTACTCGGTTTCTTATTTTTCTTTATTTTATAAACTTAAATACGGTATACTTCCTCTATGACTCTAAAAAGTATAACTGTTAATGAACTAGTATTATTGATTTTTACTTAAGATTAATCTATATTTTTTGAAGAATGGATTTTTACTTTCACTTCTCTAAATATGTATAGGGGAAAATATTGCGTTCGTGAAAATTTTCAGAACTGATTTTTCAATGAAAACATACGTTTTGAGGTACCCTGAGTCCAAATAACCTAGTCCCGCAAAATGGTCTGTGTGTATGTAAACGAAAAGTACGAAACTGATATTATGTATTTAAGGTAGGTATATGACTGAAATGTTACAGTAACTTTTTCCTTAAAATCGCCACTTTATATCAACGGTGAAACACATTTTTACAATTTTCTCAAAAACAGCTCCAACGATTTTTATTAAACTCGGTATATCTTTTATTAAGTGGTCTTTAATATCGTTTAGGTCTTATCACCGTTGATGTCACTTTACAGGGCTTAAATGCCCAATATCAACACTTCCTCCTCTGAACTACCTTTAATTTGGTTTATTTTGAACAATTAACGATCTCTCATTGTTAAAAGTCACGAAAAAAATGCTAAATAGAACTTTTGAAAGAATTTGATAATTTATTAATGGAGAAAAATAGAAAAATGCTTATCCAGGTCGAAAATGAATCTCCGGAAATAATAGTCAGTATACATATAATATATCGTTGGAAAATAGAAAATTTTAGAAAAAAATAATATTGAATAAATAGAGTTGCAGAACGTTACCTTCGTAGAGTGACGAAAAAATATATAAAAAATAATTTCAGAAAACTAACATTATTTAAGGTAAATCACATGTTTTCAAGGAAATTAAATGAAATTTTCTTACTAAATGTGAACTTTAAAATTTTCTTTTTAAGTTTGAAAAAAGTATCTAAAATTTACCAAATCAATGCAATGACATAAAATACTAATTCATTGTACTTGTGTAAAAAAAAAGTGAAATATAAAAATATTTCATGGATATCTTTATAAACTTAAATACATTTAATGTAGTTTAATAACTCGTATTAGGCCTTAGTTGTTGAGAAGAGATTTATTTATCCAATCTTATCACCCCCTTCATTTCATGATATATTGATTGACCACATCTTAATCCAAGATTACCCTATCATCATACAGAGCATATTCTTTTCAAAATTTTCAATACTTCTTTGTACGTTGTGCCGACCCCTTTTCTTCAAATTATTAAACAAAGAGGATAAAATGATGAAAATTTCTTTCGCTTACAGTATGCAGGTCCGATGTTTAGTTTGTGAGCTATTTTAATCCATATGCAAAAACACTTCAATTAAACAACTCTACCCGAGCGTTACATATCAGAGATCTGGTGGCTCAATCCAATTCACTCTCCACAAAAAAAAAGTGCAAAATGCGCCTTAAGAAGTTTTCGCCTCAAAAAGTTGTAGGTAACAATGATATGAAGTTATTCACGAAGTTTTAAGAGGGTATTAATAATTTGATAAGAAGGGGTTACTGATCACTGATCAAATATCATCCCATCCCATCCCACATGTATTATTACAGTAAGGCTCGAAATCGGTTTTGTACCAAACTCCTGTCATACTCAAATACTATGAATGGGGTACCGTTGGATTCAGAATTTCACGGGGGGTTAGCGAATCCTATTCTCCACTTTTGTTTCTCTTTCTAAAATAAAGTCGATACAAACATTTTGCTAGGCTTCAATATTGGATCGGTGATAGGTCTGCAGATCGATACTGGACAAATTGAACTTTGAAAATTTTGATGCGTACAGCAAGACCCGGATAGTTCCGCCGGAACTATCGGATCCTGCGTTTTTAAGCCCAAAAACGTACTATTTTCGGGATAACGCAAGGCATAGGGTTCGCATCCACACAACCTTACATTAATTGTAGTACTGTCATTGAATACATATCTCATTTCGTCGACTTGAAGCCTTCTATGATCGAGAGAGGAGGAGTTCATATTATTTTTCGATGGTGTTTTTGATCGGCGACTCATGTCATTTGCGAATAACTAAAAAATTACACACTTTTCCCTTGGTTAATATCATGGATTATATAAAAGGTTACTAAATTCCCTACGCTTATTGAAATTTTTAGAACATGTTGGTTTAAAAAAAAATGAAGATTTAAATTAATTTTTGTCTCCTTTGTCGATTATATTTATCGATAAAATGAAAATTTCTTTTTCTTTTGATACGTTGTATTATTTTATTTTATTATTAATATGGCATATGTTAACATGTTAATATGGCTGTGCGAATTTTCGCACGGGCCTACTAGTTAATCTTAACAGTTAAATTTATAGATCATGTAGGTTGTGCTTATGTATAATTAAACATAATATAATTAAGAAGAACGACAGATAAGATACGATCAGCATCTGATAGAGATGCGTTCGCTGGCACGCGGGCAGCTGATATGAATGAGAGTGCGTTGGTAGAATGCATTATGCTAAGCGGCGCCTCTGCAGCGCGCCCTCGAGGGATGCACTTCCCTCAACTCGCCTCTGTTATGCAACTGCACGCCGGCACATCAGCTGTCCGATCACGGCACTCTTATCGAATCTTTGCAGTCAGTTAAGATGGTCAAATAATTAGCTTCGGCAGTCATTAGGTAATATGTAAAATGTGGAAAATCATGTTATTAATAAGGATTTCTTTATTTCTTATCTAAAGCTTTGTTTAAAAAAAAAAAAGTTAATACCAGAAATAGGCAAGACAAGAATTAAAAAAAAAGATTATGGTGAGAAATCGACTGTAGACACTAGCGGATCCGGGATTTAGTTTTCGGCGGCTTGAGCGCGAAAGTTTTTATTTTTTATAAATATACAACTGTAATTTCTTGAAAAAAAAAACATATTGAAACTATCTATCTATATGAAATTGTGTTTAAGTGCTTCATAAAGTTCTTTTTGAAAATCTAATCACAAGAACAACAATATATATATTTAATTTCCGATATGCCGTTTTCGGATCTATACGTTTCAGAGCCCCCTGAGTCCGAAAAACACGTTTTTAGCCATTGGTCTGTCTGTGCCAACATTTTCTCTGAAACTAATGAACCGATTTTGTTTTTTATTTTTTTAATTTGTAGGGGTTTGACTACTGGTGCATGTGCAAGAAATTCGTTGCTCCACGTGCAATAGCTTTCGCGCAATAAATGAAAAACATGTTTTTCTGTAGACCTTAGCTCGAAAACAGTTCTAACGATTTTGATGAAACTTTCCTATAATGTTCTAATAACTGTCTTTTCAATTTTCGTATAAGGACTAAATTCCCGAGAATATTCAGGAAAAAGAGTTATAAAGAAAAGGAAAAATGTTTTGGGACCTAACATTATATTTAGGGGTTCATATCCTGGTGTCAGAAAGGAGTGAATGAGAGAAAAAAGATGACCAATTGAAAGTAAGAAAATCTGTTGCCCGCATCACACAAACTTTACTGTTTCCTCTGCTTTTAACTGAAATTATTGTTCGACAAAATTAAGCTATGGCAAAAAGTTTTTGATTAGCAATACTATAGAGTATTCAAATTTGTACACTATACCTTAAGCCGGTTTACATTGCTTTAGTTTATCAAATAAATCGTACTAAAATCTTTTCTTTGATCAATTTTCAGAAAAATAAAATCTAGTTCAATTTTTTTTGTTTCTTCATGAACATATGTAAAGATATAAAAACTATTCTGAAATAGGTAGAAATGTCGTGTGAGTGGACACACCAGATGTTTTAATATACAACAATAATTTGTTGGAAAAAAAAAAGAAACTAACTACCTTAATGAAAGTGCTTCTTAAAGTTCTTCTTGAAAATTTAATCACACGAACAATACTTCTAGAGATATTTTTACTTTCACTTACCTATATATGAAATATATAGTAAGTGTAAGTATTGCGATCATGAAAATTTTCGAATCTTAGTTTTCAAGGGAAATACACGTTTTGAGGTCCCCTGAGTCCAGATAACCAAGTCTTTCAAAATAGTTTGTGTGTGTACATGTAACAGTCTCGCTCAAAAACGAAAAGTCGTACGAAAGTGAAATTGCATATTTAACGTTTTTATATGCTAGGGATGTTACAGCAACGTTTTGTCAAAATCGGCTTACCGGAAGTGGCACTTTATATCATGGCTTAAACACATTTTTCCAATTTACTAAAAAATGGCTCTAACGATTTTGATTAAATTCATTATACCAGTGTAAAATTAGGCAGTTTTAAATAAAATGTAGTTTTTATTCTGATTGATGTTCTCTTATAGGGCTTAAATGGCTAATTTTCAATATAAGCTTCCTCTATAGTACCTTTAATTTTCTTTATTTGAAACAATTGACCATTTCACATTAATTTCTAATATAAAATATAGTTAAATATACAATATGAAAGAATTTGAAGTAACTAAAGGATTAAAACTTAGTCGAGATCTGGATGTGGCCCGCGGGCTAAAAAGTTTGGAGACCCCTAGTATAAGGGAAGAATAAGGTGAAACGTGCAAATGATATAAGTGTTTTCTGAACTTAACATTATTAAAAACATTGCAATATTGTAATAAAATGTATTTTTGTTATGAATGAACGACAAAAACAATATAAGAGTTCATCAAAAGTAAAAATAAATAAACCAAATAATTTGATTATTTTTTAATAGTTGCTAATTCAATTAAAAATTATTAACCCTGAATATAAATTACATAAGATAGAAATTAGCTTCTATCATATTTCCATACCTTAATTGAGCAAATTATGTTCATGCTCCGCTTGAACTTTTAACCCTGGCATTTCCCAGTGATATATTGATTTTCCCGGGGTAGTAGTTTGCAGAATTTTAATCAAAGCTGGTAACTAGAATTAATGCGCCCATTTGCTGTTTTCCAAGAAGAGTAATTCTACCCGACGCCAGGGCTAATGCGCTTTCCATCAGCTGTTTGTGCCAGGGAAATATAATTGAGAGCTTGTAAATATTCCGTGCTTTTCCTTCTCTCATCTCACGACTATGGAGATTTTATCCAACATCCTATTAAATCTATTTTCCTTATATGATTATTTTATCTTGTAATAATTGATTTCTTATTGCCACTTATTCATTAGGTTTATAAGCAGTCAGCCGTCAGGCATGATGTGCAGGCTCTCTGGTAAGTGGTTTAAGTTGCGGTTTCAAGTGTCAGAAAGAGTTCATTGCGAAATTTTCTGTTTTATGACCACACACTCCAACTTTAGAAAGACAAAAGTAAAAAAAGATTTCCTCCGGAACTATCGGATCCTTCGTTTTTTAGTAAAAAAAAACGTACTATATACGAGATAACGCAAGGCATATGGTTCGCATCCACACAATTACTTGCATTACTTTAAATTACTTTAATTGTAGTACTGTCATTGAGTACATGACTCAATTCGTCGACTTGAGGTCCCTATGATCGAGAGAGGAGGAGTTTATATTGTTTATCGATAGTGTTTTTGATCGGCAAGCCATATCATCGTTAATGCTTCACCAAATCTCAAGATTTAGCCACCAATTAACCAAGGCTTCCTTCTCCTTCAGGAGGACAAAATATTCCAATCACCTCGATAATTCAGGCAAAAAAAAAATATGAAAAAAAGGCAGAAAACAAACTTTATTTGCGAATAACTAAAAAATTACACACTTTTCCCTTGTTTATGCCCATGATTATATAAAAGATTGCTAAACTCCCTACAAAAGGGGAGAAAAAAAATCATCAAAATCGGACAATTTTTAGCAATGATACAGCTTATTGAAATTTGTAAACATGTTTGTTCCAAACAAAAATGAAGATTTAAATTAATTTTTGTTTATTTTATCGATTATATTTATCGATAAAGTAACATTTGATTTCTTTATCTTTTGATACGTTGCATTATTTTATTTTCTTATTAATTTGGCATTTGATTACAATATTCTCTGCGAATTTCTCGCACGGGCCTACTAGTTTGCATTAATAGTGTAGTAGAAACTGGCTTTTTATTTATGTTTGATTGGAAATCTTGGAAACTGGTATTCTTATCGTGTCTTAAGTTTAGGAATATATTAAAAACATAGAAATTTGAATTATGATACGACCTTTGAAGTTGTTTTTTTTTTTCCGAACTTCGACCACTGTGCGCCGTCTGTTCGATATATTATTAACATAAACATATATAATAATGTAAAGGTAATGTTGCACAGAGTAAACGCACAGACTGCCAGGTGTTGGCTCCGATGGTACTGACCGTCTAATTAGACATTGTCCCTTAACTGGCAGGTGACAGTCCTCCTGTTGCTAATTCCATGTATTTTCCCATTGCTAACTGGATTTAAGGGCCGGTATACAGTTTACAAACTAGTTTAGGGAAAGGGTTATATTATTGGGAGGGTAGGGTGTGGAGGCCTTTGTCCCAAACCGTATTCATAGCTTACGTCCCCTCTAGTAGTTTTTTTTTTCACCTGCTTTGCGCTGGCCAAAGAGTATCGTCATGGTCTAGTTTCTTGATGTCTTCATTATTATATGGTTTAAAAATATAGAATTAGTTTGTCTCGCCTATTACATTTCTGTTTTATTTCATCAAGCACAAATTTCACTCTGAATTTTAATTTTACTGAATTCTATTTTTACAAATTTTATTTTTTATATTTATATTTTCATTCATAAATGTCATTTATGTCTATCACCAAATGTGTTGTCGAATTAGATATTGGTATTTACACCACTTACTTATTTCCGTCCGTGGTACAGACTTTTTTATATAAATTTTTATCAAATTCTTGACATCCGTCTAAAACTTCCTGAATATCAAGGGCGGATCTACGGGGAGGGGGGCTTTCGGGCTGAAGCCCCCTCCCCCCAAAATGGTAAAATATAACCATGTTTTATCGCAAAAAATATTAAAAAATTATCTCTTAAAGTATAATTATTCGTGTAATTACATTTAAAAGGGCTTTAGGAGTCACTTAAACACCAGTTCATATAGGTAGTTAGTTTCTTTCTTATTTACCAACGTAATTATTGTTATTTTTATGAAAAATAAGCTTTCGGGCTGAAGCCCCCCCCCAAAATTAAATCCTGGATCCGCTAGTGCTGAATAGCTTCATCTTATCGTAAACTTTTTTATTTTTACGAAAATACTGATAAATGTGGCACTTTCAATCTGCAGATCGTTAAACTTTGTCTATTTAATGAGGCACTATAAACTCTAAAACATCCAATTGCTTTCCACTTGAATCGTACATCATAAAAGTATAATCATAAAATCGAGAAAAAAAGTGGCATACACACATTTTCTGCCTTTTGGCTAGATCTCTACGTGATATCTAACCCCCATGTCAAAATAACGAGGTTATGAAGGCCGAACGGCACAATATTTTTTTTTTTGGCAACCTAAAATTAGATTTTTTAAAAACTATTTAATTAAAAAAGTTGTGTACTATAGACCATACCATAGAAGTTGAAACATCAACAAGGCGAGATTAATAATATGAAATATAAATTATAAATGCTAGCTCTTTATAAAGAAGATAAAAAGCTGAATATTTCCCCTCGCTTACAGTATTCAGGTCCGATTTTTAGTTCTAGAGATATTTTAATCCATATCTTCAATAAAACGCGTTATAATTTAGTTTTCGACGCTATTTTCACTTTTCGCCTCCCTAACACGGTGTCTCGTTAAGATAAAATTTTGAATTGCTGCCTATTACAGAGAGGATGAGATGCTGAATAATTTCCTCGCTTACAGTATGCAGGCCCAATTTTTAATTTCTTAGATAATTTAATCTATATGTAAAAACACTTCAATTAATCGACTCTAGCCGATTTTACTCGAGCGTTAACACTTCGGAAATCTGACGGATCAATTTAGACTTATCCATCCTATGCTCAATAGCAATTATCTTTTTAAAAAGTTAATAAATCTTAAGAATATTATTTTAATTGATAGTTAATCGGGAATCATCATTAGGAGTGAAAAAACATCGGACAGATACAAAAATGTAAGAGTTAATGATTAATGAATATAGAACCAGTAAACTAGAATATCATCACATAATTGAAACTAAAAAACTCGACTTGTACTTTAATTATAAATACAAACTTAAGACTATTAATATAAATTTTGACAATTCGGTGTATTACCTTTTGTTGATTTATCAAGCTGAAAAGACAAATAACATTTCAAAAATTTTCAATGGAAATTCTATTTAATTTCTATGAAAAGTTTATTTCCTTTTCAATAATATAAAATTAGACTTAAAGAAGTTAGGGGCTCTTAAAAATTATATGAGGATAAATGAGCCATTCTAACGGTATTATCGATCTTCCAGATTTAATTTTTTGAAAATTGAAATTTAAAATATAGTTATGGAATAAATAAGGAAAATCCTCTTTGGTCGCCTTTATTTGAGTTTATTCATATTTGATTTCCTAAATGTAAATATTTATTTTTAGTGTTTAATAAGAAAATATAGATAATTGTTTAATATGCAATCGATTTTTTATTTTTTTCTCTGAAATAAAGAAATTATCTTATCATCAAAATTCTTTTATATTTATTTAGTTTCTGTAGTTTAAGATTGCATAAAATTAATTGCATACTTGAGATATTGCACAATTAACAATGCCATTGCATAAAAGATTAAGCCTTTCCAATCAACGAAAACTAAGATCTGTCAATCAAGAAAATAAAACTTGTAAAGAAAATAAAGAAGAAAAAAGATTAACAATATTTTTTTCATTTCAATATAAACTGAATGATAATTAAATGTTAAAGTCTGCTAAAAAAGAAACAATTATTAGACCAACGAAAATTTTTAAATGTTTTTCACAAATATTTTATAGGTTTGTTTCCCATACATAATATTAACCAAAGTTTAACTATATGCCGTTTATCTACATATATTCAGTAGTTTAGATAAAGTTCTTCACGCTTGATCATAATTTAAATTTGAATTTTTAAAAATTATCTTGTGATGAGAATATAGAACTCACTCAACCTATGGTAGACAAGCTCTGGGAAAATCGGCATTTACAATTAAATTTAAAGATAAAACATATGATCTCTACATAAAGTACATACGCTTCCATCAAAGCTTTCAAGACTATAACCAAAGCTTCTATATACGTCAGAAACATTACTTTACGTAAAGACTTACACATATCAAGCGTTGACGACCACATGTGGACAAATTACAAAAGATTTCTGGATCTCCTCTACTAACTATAAGTATTAAAATCAAGATAGGAGGTGATGCCGCTGGGCACTCCTCTCCCAAATATCTACATTGGTACATACAGAGACACTCCAACACAACTTCCCGACAGCTCGATGGTTATTGGTACTTTCGACAAGTGTGAATCATTTATATATATATGACAAACGATAAGAAATAGACCAGCGTATAACCAGCTCATATAGAACTTTCTTATCCCTTTCGAAGGTATTGAAATCTCGAAAAATCTCAAGAAATCTCAAATTAAGAGTGTTAAATTCTATGATAAAACCAGTTCTAATATATGGCTGTGAAACCTGGTCTCTATCCAGCATCCTTAGAAAAAGTATTGAAAGATTTAAGAGAAGAATCCTCCACACGATATCTGATCTGGAGTCAGAGTACTAAAACATGGAGATATAAGACCAATAAAGAACTGCTTATATGAACTGGTTAATCAATATCCCATGATATGAAGGCACGGAGGTTAACAGGGCGGGATTTGTAGCTCGTAGCAATCCATGTGGAAGCCTCTATGTAACAATGAATATATATATATATAAATAAATGGAGCTGAATAGGCTGAGCAAACAAATATTCGATAGAGTAATGGGACTGAAGAATATGAAAAGTTATCCAGAAGAAGTGAAAAAATATGTATCAAAGAGGACTTCCAAGATAGGGGTAGATTCGGGAAAATAAATAGTGAAGAAGATGAAGGTTATATCGGAAAAGAGGAAGCAAGAAGAGAGTAAGAAATGGACGGAAGAGAGGAGGAAAATGGGAGAAAAAATGAAAAGAATAAGAAAAGACCTGGAAGTGAAACAGGCGTGTTCCATCGTTGGCCTGTATCGCGATAAATAAATATATAAATATATATATATATATATATATATATATATATATATATATATATATATATATATATATACATATATACATATACATATATTAAGGAAATATTTTTTATTATTAATATCAAATAATCTAATAATGTCTTAATTTTTCATTTGTTCACGAAGTTGCTTCATGTGAAATCTGGCAGCTTTTGGTAAATTCCAAAGAACTAACTAAATTTGTAATTCCTGGTTCAATATCTAAGCTGAGAGAAAGGAGAACATACCCTTCATCTGAATGAATTATACAACTTAAATCGCTGCGGTTATTGGAAAAGTTTAAATTGTTCCCGGACTTTGAAAGTTTTAAACATGTTTCCGCTAAGTTATAAAGTTGATAAGCTCCTTTAAAGTTTATGATGGAAACAAAATGTTGTTAGTGGATTTGTATTCCTCTGTTGTTTGTTGACATTAGTTGTGTTCTCTGGTCGGCTTCTTTCTTATGCAACAGTTGCACTCTTTTGAAAACATTTCCCTCCGAGCATACTAATGTCTGCATCAGTTTTCCTCAGATTTAATCTATTTAAATAAATTAAAAGTATAATTAATGAGGCCGTAGCTAGAACAAGGGCACATGTTTCCTTATAAGTTAGTTGTGATGAATAAACTAGCAAATGTTTGAGACACTCTGAAAAACTTTCTGTGCTACCAAACAAATCGTACCAGTTTCTAATTGTGTCGACCCATTACTCTTAAACTTTTCCACTGACAATTCACAGCAATGAGCTCTGTTTTATTTTAGTAAATCCGTTAATACTTGTATATTCTTTTTATAGAGAATAACATTACCGAGGGACTTTATAATGAACATTGTTTTTTATTTTACAACTCTTTTTTTTTTTTACAAAAATACAATAAAACGCATATTACACCGAGTTGAAGTGGCTTTATCCGTTCTACCTCCGCATAATAGGCGGATTAAGGGAAAACTCGCGAAATCTATTTAAAGCTATCAATTTTGTTTTGTTTAGAACTCCAACAACTAGATAAACTGTTTTATTGATACCTTGTGAGGTTCGTAAAGTTTCTGAGAATATTTTCAGTTAGCTGAATATACTTTTTTCATTGCTTTTGTGGATTTAAATAAAATACAAATAGATTTAGCTGATGTTGCGAGTTTTCCCTTACTCTTCCCACTGTGCGCCGTAAAGTATTTCCTTGCTACCTTCCTGTACCAGACTATTAGAACTCGGTGACATTCCTATATTCAACAAATCCTACAATTCATGTCCTCCATTCCATCCCGTCCCACCAGATCCGGCACGTCTGACCTCTATCATCCTCACCTAACTGGTGCGTTTGACAAATCCTTTTTAACTCAAGTCGTGTTCCTCTGGATTATTAGACATCCGAATTAAGTATCCTCTTTTAAATCTCTCTTCAAGCACCTATTCCATTCCCAATCCGGTTGATCATGAAATACACTTAAAAATCTAAGTCGTAGGACTCCAGTACCCTCCAGATACTTTTGTGATTTATTGATATTTTTCTTATTTATTTTACTATTCTCAGTTTATTTTATATTTATGTACGTTTTTATATATTTTCATCTCGTGTTTTTATATCATTTTCTGTACTTTTATTTTATTGCCGCTCATCTAGTAAATATTTAATTTTATTTTATGGACATACTAAAATGTTAATTTATAAGCTATATTTCTTTGTTGGCTATATTTATTTGTTTTTATTAAAGTTTTTATTTTTGTTATATATACATAATTATCTTTTATGTATCTTTTTTTATGTATTTCTTTTTTTTTATTTCATTATATTGTAAATATGCTATGAATGTGCCTTACAGCTTTAATACTCAGTATCCTTAAGTGTGGTAAAATGTATTATACCTCAATAAAAAGATTAATACCAAAAAAAAAATTATACATTGTATTTATAATTTTTTTTAAAGGGACACTAGTCACAGAATAATACAATTATTTTCATTCATTCATAATTAGCAGTTAATAATTAAACTAAGTCAAAGTACTTTAATTAAAAAAACAATACCTTTTTTGTTAGAAATGAAAAAACAAAACAAATATGAGCTAGTTTTAAATATAATATATTTCTTCTTTGGAATCTCAAAATATATACCTAACAAATTAAACCGAGCAATTAAAACCACGATTTCAATAATTCCAACACCTAGATTGCATGGCATGTTCAGACTACCAAAAGTTAGTTTAAAAAACTATTTATCTATTTATTTACTTAGAAATTAAATAAAAGAAATAAAATAAAAAAGTTAAAAATATAATAAATAAAAGGGAAATTCTAGATTAATCATGTACACGGATAAGCAAGATTGTACTGCATTTAAAAAAAAAATAAATATACATCAGCAGCTTCTCGACAGAGCCGTGTTGATATGTCCAACTATAAATAGTGAACCTTTTGAAAATACAAGAAACGTGAGAAGATAAAAGAGTTGCTGTCAGACGAGACGTCTGTTCTAGCGGCTGCTCTATTCCTATATATACCCCTTCCTTCTCAATTCTCAATCCTCTCAAAGGTTAGAAGAAATCGGCGGGCGAGGAGAAGAAAAATATTTATGCCGGGGTGTTTTGGGACTGGCCGAGTCAAAAAGGCAGCTAGCGATAGGTCCGGGACGGGTTCATCATCCTGGCTCCAATCCAATAGGCCCTCTTTGTTGATGTTGATGTTTACAGTTCGATGGAGGTTGCTTGGGTACTGCCCTTGAAGAACCTTGGTATAGGTCTAACCATTTTGTAAGGGAGCCTTCCAAATATTGGGCCCCATCTTTTAATATAGTTTTATAAAAGAATGACGACCAGACTCAAATGTTGGTGAATTATACTGTTTTTCTTTAAAACTATTGATATTTTACTACTCGGGTTTCTTAAGACGAAACTCAGATGATATAAGTGATCATCACTCCAATGGCGCATGATTCTTCCTCCTCTCCCAAGAAATTTTATTGACCTTCTCTTCTTAAAAGTTATTCAAACGAAAGTAGAAATCTGTACTAATACAACCCATGAAGGGTCTTGGGTTCAGTAGTTGCTTCAAGACCAACGGTGTTGTGCTCGGAACGAGATCACGCTTAGCGTTCAGGTTAGCGTTCCTCCTTATTTAATTATGAATACCCACTTTGTTGAGGCTGAGTTTGCCCCAGAAGGTTTTCCCGAACCCAGATAATCCTCGACTAATGTAACAGAATAAATAATTGCCATTAGCTGGATTCAAACCCAGGACCTTGAACATTGTCCCACTTACTGACCCATGTCCCACTGAACATTGTACCCACTGAGCTATTCTGCTCCCAAAGTAAAGCTTAAGTATAATTATAAAAAATGTAGTTTATGTAATTGGGTATTTAAATTGAAAAAAAATCGTATGACTGTCGGTATGTAGAACATCTTGAACACGATATAGGTGTCATTGTGGTTGCCCTAGTTCGATCAAACTCCTTCGCGTAAGACTCCTGTTATTATTGAGTAATACTTTTTTTGTCATAACAAGCTGCCCGATCAGTTGTTATAATCGATGCAGTAATTATCGATTTCATCGCTATTGATCAGCTGTTAGAGGGTGTCAACTAACTGGTACTCATTTACAAACTCATGAAAGCGATAATGAGGTATGAATATTCATCTGCAAGATTATCTCGGTTGTTGTTTTTGGTTAAAGAAAGTAACATACGACAAGCTATTAAAAATTGCAATTATGTGAATTGGATATTAAAAGTCAATAACAAAATAATTATAATAAGGCTTAACTAAGATGCGGGTTGATGGATGTCCATAAGGAAAAACAGTGTACAGATGAAAACTTCAAAATTGCTAGATCATTACCTAAATGCAATGTAAAAATTTCATAAGTCTACATTAGCCATTGCCGAAGTTACCCTTAACGAAATTTCGTTGGACAATGCGGACATTCAGACAGACAAACAATTTTTTAAAAGTGGATTTGGTGTCTGCAATCTATGAAATGAAAAGACATCATAAAACGGGTTGATTCTATTCAACCCATTTTATTATCATTATGTTATGATCTATTCTATTCAATGCACAGACAAAACCTTTATTTTATTTATATAGATTAGTTTATCATTATGCTATAATTTATTATATCATTATACTATGTTGTATAATTATACTATGTTAGAACTGTATTATATTGAAATTGTTAAAAAAAAAAAAATGTAACGATGTAAAAATTATTTACTTTAAATTATGGCACCGACCGATAGATTTTGCCATCTAGGCGGACCAAATCGTAATTTTTGGTTAGTAAACCCTAAACTTTAAAAAAAAACAACTCTAAACTCTAAAACTCTACAAACCCAAAGGTTCAATACCGATACCTCTAACGGCTGTCTATATATTTTCACCCAGCGTCCACCGTCCAAGCCCAATAACATATAATGAAATTGATGATCCTATTAATTTTGGAGCATTATAGAAGATTCTATGTAGCTCCTCGAGTAAAAAATGTTTAGCATCATAGCTAATTATTGAAATACATATTTCAGTTATAGCTTATTGTTATATAATTAATATATTATAAAAGTCTCCTAAAATATTTAGCTGAATATTGCTTGGTGAATATCTTGATAATTCACAGCTTGACTATATGCAGCTATTGCAGCTAGGTGCATGATGACTTGACAAGCTGACACATTCACCAACGATGCACTCCACCTTCAGGTTGAGTCAGCTTCAGTTCAAATTGTTATCGGCGCCTTATTTTTAGCGGAAGTCTTCGTCCCGGAGTGGTTTTTCTCGGAAGAGTGATTGATAATTTGTCACTGATGGGGTTATGCAACCAGCTGACTGCATAAGAAGCTGTCACGGTGCATTTAGTGCAGAAAATGAATTATGTATCTGCCGTTCTAGTTATTCATTGATATATTTGCTAATTATATTGTACACAACGTTATAGATATTATGTAAACCTTACCGATATGTAATTAATTCTTTATTTTCAATTTCGAAACTGTCGCAGATGGACGATTTTAATTCCTTAAAATATCTACTATTCTCATAGTTAAAAAAATTGTACTTTTAATTTGTGAATAATTTGTTTTAATTATGAACATCGACAAAGGAAAAAACTTTATCCCTTCTTAAAGTTTGAAGTTTTATGTAGAATCTAAAATTGATATTTAGGCAGAAGGCATACGGACAGATCTGTCCCTTCTGTCCGTATGCCTTCTGCCTCCCCAGATTTTCTCATATACGTCTTAGCCAATTTTCATTATTATGTATTTAAGTTACAAAAACCTAAATACTTCAATACTTCAATACTCGATACTTCAATCTTTCTTTCTTGGCAGGTATTTCTGTATTACTATTGATTCCTCTATTTTCCCTTCTTTCCTCAACTTGCGGGCCTACCACGAGGTAGTGTTTTAAGCCCTCTTCTCTTTTCTCTCTACACATCCCTGAGCATCCTAGCGACATTCTCTATAGCTTTGCTGACGATACGGCAATCCTTTCTTCTCACAGAAATCCCAAAATCGCTTCAATAGTCCTTCAAATTCACCTCCACGACCTTGAAAAATGGTTTCACAAATGGAAAATTAAAATTAATGCCAGCAAGTCAACTCATGTTAGCTTCTCCCTGAGGAAGATCTCGTGTCCTACTGTGACAATAGACAATAAGCCAGTTTCCTCAAAAACACATATACGGTATCTCGGATTATACTTGGACAAAAAATTCACCTGGAATTTTATTCACTAAATTAAAAAAACAAGAACTGACCAGACGATACAAACAACTGTCACAACTTTTGTCTACAGATTTCCACTCAACTTACTAAACGAGCTACTAATCTACGCCACCATACTAAGACCTATTTGGACATAGGAAGCAAAACTTTAGGATTCCGCAAAACATACACACATAAACAAAATTCAAACCACACAATCCACAGTCCTTTGTAAAATTGTCAATGCTCCTTGGTTTATTTCAAAGCACACCATACACATAGACATGAACATACCAAAAGTAAAATCTTACATACACAGAAGTACACAAAATTTCACTCTTCTACTCTCAATCATCCAAATCTATTCGTTGTATCTCTTATCTTCCTGAGAATATTCCTCAATACTCGACCATTCATATGTCCTAGTGCTACAGGTTTAATTTTAATAGCTTTTAAAAATAAAATAACTGTTATTTACTTAATATTGACAAATGATAATAAATTATCTTACATATTCTAATTGCTAATATTATTGTTTCTCACTGTTGCAGGTCTATCGCGGCTTGGACATCGTCACTAACAAAGTTACCGAAGAAGAAGCTGATGGCGTTCCTCACTACTGCCTCAACTTCTTGGATCCTCTGTCTAGTTACACAGTAGTCGACTTCAGGAACAGAGCCCTCCCTATTGTATCCTTTATAAAATTCAAATATTACTCCTAAGAAATAATAATTGATTTTTTAAAATTAATATTTGTTTATTTTTTATTATAGCATTTTATATAGTTGTTATTTAATAATTTAACTGTTTAATTAGCAACTCAAGTAACTTGTTGGGGTGATACTAGGTCGACAAATATTTAACCCTTGACAGAAGGTTCTTGCCAATTTTTCGCTGGGGGACGACAATTTTTTTTTTTAAATATAATTTTATTAAATTAATGTGTTCTGGCATTGCTCTGAATAGATTTCTAAGTTATTGTGTATCAATCGATTTGTTTTACTTAGAAATCCAACAGAGCAAATTCAGAAAACATTAATTTAAAAAAAATAATAAAATTTTATAAAATGTTTGTTTTCTCGTCTTCTAGGACGCATCGGCAAAACCTTCGACAACAAATATTTTTCGACCTAGTATCACCCAATAAAAGATTCATTGAAATAAGTGACTTCACTTCTATAACCTCCCCATGTTAGTAATTTCAAATCTACTTGTTTCTTTTCTTTTTTTTTCCAGAGTATTTCCTTCAAGTTACGTCAAATCCATCTGTCTAACTGAGTTTTTATATTATTTGGCCGGGTTAAGTGTGTATCGGCGGGTCGATATTCTTAATTTCAGCGAACCCTTATGTTCTATCGAAAAAAGGAAAAGGAGATATGTCATGAAAAATAAAATATCAATAAGCAATAAAGATTTTTTTAAGACACTATTACCTGTACATTATTAAAATAAAAATACATTTTTTGTTTTCTTTACCAGTAATTATACGACTTCTCTTCTTTTAAGTTGTGGGGTATAAAATGAATTTAATTTTTTGTCTAACAACTTATTGGCAATTAATTATGCGAAAATTCTATAAATTGAAAGTAGAAAGTACAATTTTCTTTACAGAATGGTGTAGAGATGGTTGACCGTAGATTCTAATCTCAGAAGAAGTTAGTCGCGACTGCAGTCAATATATAAAATACTATGTTATATAATAGTATTTTTATTGAATTATCCAACGTTTCGATCTACGTTGTAGGTCTTCTTCAGGGCTAAAAAGATATAGACAATATAAGTTAATTGTTACAGGATACCATAAATGATAAATAAATTATTTGTTGATATTGAAATAGTACAACTCATTAGAATAATTAATTGTGGAAATCTAAAGACACCATAAGTGATATGGTACAATTATAGTATGGTTTTAAATACAATGTATTTTATATATAATTTTAAAATGTTATGTATAAGATATGGGAACTTTTTTCTTTCGTGTATTCAATTTATTCTGAATAATTCTTATTTATCTAATAAGATAAAATAGATACATCTGTCTAAAGTTTCGGACTCCATCATCAGAAACACCTCCTTTTTCACTGTTAGAACTTTATACATTAATAATATTCATTACAATTCTTTCTATATTTATACATATTTGTTTAACATGTATTTACAATTAATTTTTATTTTATCTTCTGCCAATTATATACCACCTTAGTCAATTTATGGTTAATCGGATAGAGAGTCCGGAACGTTAGACAGATGTACTAGATATATAAAAATTATTTAGAATAAAAAGAATACACAGAAGATAAAAGTTTCGATACCTTATACCTAAAATACATAAAACTCTTCCTTAAGAAAAATACAAACATTAAATAATATAAATGTGAATTGATGGTCGACCGTAATGAATAATTAAAGAGAAGAATGGTTGGAGTGATAGTCCAAAAAAAAGAGTAAAAAATAAATAAATATAATTATTTATTTATTGATCACCTAACTATTCTTTTCTTCAATTTAATAATATAAAAATTGTAGAGAAGAATAGTTAAAATTGTATATATATAAAATACTTCTTTTGACATTTTCTTTACAGACAGATTATTTAGGTTGATATTTTAGAAGTTGTAATAGATGTGAAATTCAACCGAATAAGTTTCTATTAATTTTTTCTTCCAAACTGTCTATTTACGAAAATAGAAAATCTTTATTAAAATTTCAAGGATTCTAGATTATTCGGAAATAAATCATTTGTTATTATGTCTGCATGTTTTTGATTCTGATCACTTCATCGACGCATAGACAAAATATTTTATAGTAAAAACTCTGCAATATACTTCATTTAATTAAATTGTACCGATTTAAAAAAAAAAACATAAACAATAATATAAACATTACTGTACAACAGCAGCGTCGTATTGTGAGTGAAATCTGATTTGTCACTTTTAAGGAAAAGGAATACTGTCTGTGTTGTGGTTTTCCTTGACATTGAAAAAGCATTCGATAGTGTCTGGCACAAGGAAAATAAATCTGCGTTTACCTTTTACTATTAGAGTGCTACCTGTGGGTAGTTTCTCAACAAGTCATTTCATGTTATTATTTTCTGTTATCAAATTTACTTAATGTATTTAATTTTTTAATACAGTTGTAAATATCATGAATAAATAAAAAAAAAAAAAAAAACCTTTTACTTGATGCCTAAATCTTAAATATTTCTTGGTTGTCATTATTACTGTATTTCCTCAACATGAAGGTGTATTACATGATAGTGTTTTAAGTCCTCTCCTGTATTTGATATATATGTCATATTTATATTTAAAAATACATCGGTATGTTGTGACTCGAATTTTTTAATCTTTGAAATTAGTGTGGAAGTAAATATTGAACAGTAATTGCTTTAAATACAGAATAGGTTGTTATCAATCATATCGAAATATCAATAAAATTTATCGACGTTTTTAATCTTTGAAAGGAGTACAAGTCTATTGAATTGAAGCCATAGATTTGCAGTAGCATTGATATCAACAATTAAATATTTATATAATGCCTATAAAAAAATATCTGTTTACTAATATCAAATTATTTTGAACAAGCTTTATCAAAACTAATAAAATTAAAAAGGTTTGGAGGAAATCAATATTGACAGTTTTACTAAAAATTTGTGTAATTAATAAAAATTATTATTTAAAATAATTATTGTTAAAGATAGAAGAATGAATTAAATTAATGTCTGAAATTTATAAAAAAAAGTACTAATTATTACATTTTTATTATAATAAAAATAAAAACAAACAATATTTCTCAGGTTTTTTTTTTTTATTAAAAATAGTCTCATTTTCGTGTGTAACAAGTGAAGCTGGTTTCTTTGTATATATTTTTATTTACTTTTTTTTATTATTATTTATTTTTTTATTGAAGAAAATATCGTTTTCCATAGTTAAATTTTAACATCGACTTTTTATTATACCAACAGTTTTTCAATATAGCTTCTTACATAATTAAAGAAAAAAAAACTGACTAAATGATACAAACATGTTCCATAACTGAAGATCTCCATTCAACTTAAAAATTCATATTAATAATTTATTTTCCCTATATCATAGCTAATTTAACATTTAAATCTACTAATATATTCACTGTTATAGCTAATTAATTTTTTTGTGATGATATTCATGTCTTGATGGTTTGAGAATCTCCACGATATTCTTAAACTTAAACTTTATTTTGCCTAAGAAATTATAACGAAATTATTCCATTGCTAGGAAACAAGTACTATGCATGTAAAATTTTGAAATGACTAATTCTCATGTAAAGATAAAATCAATCATTGAACAAGATATATATGTATATATATTACTTATTTATTGAGTAATATAAAATTCTGTCACATTATGGACATTGATTATTGTGAGAAAAGAGAACATTCGCACCATATATAGAGAAAATATAAATAAATAAAATAAAACAGAAGCAACATAACAATATATTTATTTATAACAATGTGAGGGCTCTTCAACCTCTTATGGATCATTTTATACCCTACAGAGTATTTATATTACATTGGATGAAAACTAAAAACAAATTTGAAAGTAAAAAATATTTAAAACTTCCAAAAAATTGTGAATAAAAATTAATTTTTGTTTTATATAGTTGCGTTATTTGAAGAAATAAAAACAATTTTATTTTTTAAAATTTCAGTAATATTATTCTCCAATTTTACTTTATTTCGCTGTGCTTCATAGGCATAACATTCAGTCAAAATGTGCCTGACAATTGAAATTAAATTATAACAATTAAACAATAATCAAAAAGTAAATAAAATAAATAACCATAAAATAAACTTAAAAATAAGTAAAGCAGAATAACACATACATACCTATATACATTATTTAAAATTTCTATTTGAAAATTATTAATATTGTAATAGGACGTCTTGTTGAAATGTCAACTTGTTATTTTATTTTATTTTAACCGAATCTATTGGCTAAACTAACCCGATAGCAATTAGCTCGACCTAGAAACGAAATATTTTGGAGCTTTGTCGCTTGTTCTAATTGTGGCGGGAGCCGAAACTCATTAATAGACCTCGGTTTATATTAACAGCTGTAAAAATAAAATTTAAAATGCGCATTTTATCCTTGCTCCGGATCTAAATTTGGCATTAACAGATTGTCGACGTTGGCTCCATTACAACGGTGTAATCTTTGGAGTAGCTTTCCTCACGAGGTGCAATAGTTGTTATGTTTATGTAATGTTTACAATTATAAATGTTGTTTATGTCGACTTGATAGCAGGGAAGAGGGAGTATAATAGTTAAGATTTTTAAACAACCTCAAATATTATTTATAAAATGACCTATTAACCAAATTTATACTAGCTCATCATTTCTTAAGATATTCTTCTTTATAAATCTGAAACACTTTTGGGTGTCCCTTTGACAAATGTTTTTATATGAAATTTAGTATTAGTCCGTGGTACAGATCCCTTTTTATCGAATTATTAACATCCGCCTGAAACATCGTAAATCTTTAGCTGTTTGGCGTGACATACACCCCCAAATTGTCAAAATAACTAGGTTATATAGGCCAAATGGGGCAATATTTTTGAAGGCCACATGTTTTCTTGACTTTGTGCTCAAGTTATCTTACAATTCAAGTTGAAAGAAAATCGATATTTACCAGTTTTTAGTACCAAATTAAACAGATAAAGTTTGCCGACCTCCAGATTGAAAACGCCCCAATTCCGAGATCTTTCATAAATAAAATAATTGTAGGTTACAATGAGATGAAGCTATTTACGAAGTTTCAGGCGGATGTTAATATCTGATAAAAAGGGGTCTGTACCACGGATCATATCAGAAAAACAAAAAGTAACAACCTACCCCAACTGGAGTATGAGTTGAATATATACTCAGTTATTTAAAGACTAATGATTAATAGTAACAATATAATACCAATTACTTGAGAGTATTCAGTCAAATAAGTTTGATAATTTAATGATAATAGTGATTTTTTACTCATCAAAACCGGTTTGTATCATTGTAAATTTTACCAGAGTATTTTATTTTTAACGCTGAGAATTCTATTTGTTCATATTAATATTACATAATTTATAATGAATAATATTTGTAATAAAAA
This sequence comes from Nezara viridula, assembly GCA_928085145.1. Classification (NCBI taxonomy): domain Eukaryota; kingdom Metazoa; phylum Arthropoda; class Insecta; order Hemiptera; family Pentatomidae; genus Nezara; species Nezara viridula. Next base: position 19,292,733 of record OV725080.1, on the reverse strand, counting down.
GTACCGAAAAAATTAAAATTGTTTATTATTTTTTTTTTAAATTAAAGTCGGCTCGGAAATTATTATTTTTATCTTTTAAAATGTAATCAAGAGGCTGAATACAACTAATCTAGTAATTTTTTGTTTTATATTTTTATCTCTTTGCCATTTTCAGTGTAAATTTAATATTTAAAAGAGATTTTTGTTTATGAAATCTGATTTATCAGAAAATAAGTCGATATTTATAAAAAAGATAAAAATTACAGCCAATTATTTCAGACAAAGGACTGGGGTAGCTTAGTGGTTTCGAGTCCGGTTGATGTCAGATAAATTATTTATTGTGACTCGTTGACAGTGGATCGACCCTGGAGTTGTGAGACCCTCTTGGGGCACACCCATCCTTTAAATGTGTACCCTTAATTAAAATAATAATTATTTAGGGGGAAACCTAGCGGTTGGGCGTGATTCGATCAAATCTTCTTGCACAATCGTTGACAGTACTTCCTAACAAAATACTGAACCCAAGACCTTCCATGGATTGTAAATGTACAGGTTTCTTCAGGTACAGGTTTCAGGTGCGACATTAATATGTACAACTACATTAATTAATGTTAACAATATGTTAATTATATTTTTAGTTTTAACCAATTATACTTATATATTATAAATGATAAAATCATATTTAATTCGATATAAAGTATAAATAGTTGTAAAGTCTCCAGTAATTAATGTAAACTTCGAAATACTGAGAACTGTTTTATTTTTGATGAAAACTTATTACAGAAGTACTAATTAGAAAAACAAACAAATACGAAGCATATTTTAAAACATTTTCTATAGTTAGACTAAAAAAAAAAATACTCTAGCCAACATTTCATGAATTATCTTTTTGTTTCGTAAACAAGCATTCATGTCATGTTTAGTGTTTTCCGAAATCGGTCTTGGTCTTGCACTTTACAAGACTAATACCAAGGCCGCCCAACTATTGCTAGACCAAGACAGGTAAAAAAAATCAATTTTTTGAATAAACATTAAGGCAAAATAGTTACTAATGTTAATTTATAATACAAAAAACTGAATGAAATACGGTTAACTTTTATTGCGCACATCACATGTTACTTGTACAAATTCAATAGATTTATGAGGATACACATACCAGTAATGTTACATCACAGTGTAGCCACCCTTAACAACTATACGGGTCAATACGGGACAATTTTAGTTACTATATGTAAAGAATTGGTATAACCAATATAATTTTTCATTCGGGCTTAGTTAGGTTTCTCCTATCCAAAAAAACTAGAGTAATATCTCTTTAGTAATAAGCTAATAGGTGACTGGAGGACTTTTGCGAGACTCTTGCTCAAGACCAAGAGCAAGATGAAGAATGAGTGCACAAATCCAAGACTCGTCTTCGTCTCGCATTTGGTCAACACTAGCCATGTTTGAGGTCTTTAAAATATATATATATATATATATTTTTAAAGAAAATTTTCATTGAAACAACTAAAAAAAATTATGTAATGTTTTTTTATTGAAACTATTATTTAATTAAGAAAAATAATACTAAAACACTCTTGTGGTCTACATTAGGATAGTTGCTATTAAAATAAATTCTAAAGTAATATAAAAATCGTAAATATTTAAAATGTATACAGTGTAATCATTTCTTTATTGTGTAATATTTTAAGATGTTTTCATCATAGATCAATATTTTATCTTCTTTCATTATTTTGTTGCATAGTATCGCACTTTTTATGGAATATTTCAATAGTTTTGTTGCATATAAATCCGGGCCTTACTCATGGTATATTGAAATTCTTCTGTTCATGGTTTCTCTAATATTGAATATGGAATGAACAATATTATCGATATGGTATTCTTGAAAAAAAAAGTAGAAATTTATGCGGCGATTCAGTAATGGAAGTACCCTGTCCCGCAGCGGCCCCCCCCCCTCAATAAAACACAACTCGCCCATTTAATATTCCTCCGCGGCTCCTCCTCTCTCTCTCTGGTATCGGCTTTATTATCGTCAGTGAGCAGAGGTCTTCGAGATCATTGTCGGCAAGAAAGAAGTTGGTGGTGGTGGTGGTTTCATCTTGGAAGAAGTGTGTTTTCAACTGCACGAGATGCTGGATAAGAACTATATTTTCTATGGAGAAGAAAGTGCAGATACTCCCGTTCATGAACTTACTACATAAGACATCAGCTGTTCTGTGTCCATAGAAACAATAATCTAACCTAACCAAAACAGATCTAGTATTTATGATACAACGTATAAACACTAAAATTTCTCCTTCATTTTCTGCTACTTCTTTTCTTGAACATTTTTTGTAATTCTAATGTCTCATTTGGGTATTATAACAATTTTAGTTTTAAAATAGGAAGTCAAATTATAAATTAAATTTATAAATTTAATTATTATAAATTAAAAAACAATAACAACTTTTCGCAATAAATTTTCCGTTTCGATCCTCAAATAACTGACCTAATACTCTTAAAATCAGCCGCCATTTTTACAGGTAGCCAGATTTGATTGGCAGATTCATATATTTAATATAAATGATATAAATATTTTAAAAAAATGTTCTCAAAATAGTTATAAAGTAATAAATCAACGGCACCAAAAATTAAAATATGGAAGATGCAACTGACGGTTTGCTATAATTTGGAAGACAATCCGCGACATTTTTTTCATAATCTTGGAACAGTATGAAACCACGAAACCATATAGGGAGATAACAGCACCAATATAATAAGCAATAATCGATTTTCTACTATATTTCCATTCAAACATAATAGAAAAATAAAAATAGTAAGTAAAATATAATTTGGAAAACGACACTAATGACCTCAGCTGTTCTGTGTCCATAAAAATAACAACCTAACCTAGCCAAAACATATCTACTATTTATGATAAAACGTACTAACAGTAAAATTTCTCTTTCATTATCTCCTCCTTTTCTTGAACATTTTTTGTAATTCTGATGTCTCATTTGGGTTTTATAACAATTTTAGTTTTAAAATAGGAAGTCAAACTATAAATTAAATTTAAATAAACTGATCAATAACCACTCAAAACGAATATTAAACAATATGGATAATTAACTAAAAATGTTGCAATTGCATATTCAAGATTTCACCACTATCTTGAAAGGAATAATCAGAAGTAAATTAATTCCGGAGAAGCCACAAATGGAAGACAAACAAGTCATTAGAGTCATCCACTAATGATAGTGTCCAAGAAATCAAGGCGCCATTTTCTTTTAAGTTAATTATACAACTGTTTCTAGAAAAGTACAGTAACTGGCTATCAGTTTCTGAATCAGCTCTGAGAATTATATTTGAATGAGTTGAACTGAAAGAAATCTGATGTATTAGGTAGCGAGCATGAGTATGGTTCTATGATGCACTTTTCATACATAAATAAATAAATAAAATATGTCCTCCATACACCCTATGCCCTGTACCTGGATTATCTTTTGTTAGCGCTTTTTTAAAAATCACAAATGTTTTTTAAAAATTTCTAATTTTTTTAGATTATCTTATTTAAAGAAAATTCTTTGAAAATGAATGTATGTCATGTAACTAAAAATATTTGTTTTAACTTTCTGAGACAGATGTTGTGAAACAAAAGAAATATTTTTAAGTATAGGTTACGAAATTGTAATTTAATCCATATTATTAGAAAGCTTCAATATTCGTAACATGTAAATGAAAAGTTTAAATCCAATAACTTTTTCTTTTTTATTAACTTTATTTTTTCACTCACACCTGTCAGAAGTTCTGACAACCAGCGAATGTGATCGCGAGATATAGAATTAGAAAAGAAAATAGATATAGAAATATAGAAAATTGGAATAGGCGTGAGGGATAGGAATGCCCAGCGGAGTCCTTTCTGTCTTGATTTTATATATTTGTATATATATTTGTAGTTATTGGAGGAGATCCCTCACCCAACTTCTTATGAGCCTCCTATCGGACATGTTATTTGTGCCCTTGCCTAGAATCAATGGTTAGTCTGTCTAGACTTGATATGTCCGAAAATATGACAATATATCTTGCCAGACACAGAGCAAAATGGAGATCTTATAGTCCATGGTACAGACCCCTTTTTATCAAATTATTAACATCTGCCTGAAACTTCGTCTATAGCTTCATCTCATCGTAACCTACCCCTATTTTATTTACAAAAACTCTTGGAATTTGGGCGTTTTCAATCTGGAGATCGGCAAACTAAAAACTAACTGCGGTAAACTATTAAAAACTTGTAAATACCAATTTGCTTGAGACTTGAATCGTTAGATAATTTGATCATAAAATCGAGAAAAAAAAGTAGCCAGCAAAATATTTTGCCGTTTCGGGGGTGTAGGTCAATATTGTTAACGGCTCAATCTTTTTGAAAGTCACATTTTTTCTCGATTGCGTGTTAAAATTATCTCAATATTTTAGTGGAAAGCAAATGGATATTTACGAGTTTTTAATAACTAATTAAATATACAATATTTGCCGATCTCCAGGTTTATTGAAAACGCCCCAATGTCAAGAGTTTTCGTGAATAAAATAGTTTTAGGTTACAATTAGATGAAGCTATCCACGAAGTTTCAGGCGGATGTTAATAATTTGATAAAAAGGGTTCTGTACCACGGACTACTTGGTTGGATTAACTTGACTCAACGCTGAAAACACAAAGAGAAAGTTAAAGATATAAAAGAAGTATGAGTTATATTGTATACTATATTATCAAATTACACTTGTTAATTGGCACAATTGCAATATTCAACTTCGTATGATTTCACAATGAAGCGGAGAATAAAAATAATTTTCATCAACGTACAATATCTTCCACTGTTTAGAAAATTTCAATGATTGGCGGATTAAAATTTACTCCTCCAGGCAGATGAAACCCGGAGAGGAACCGCGATAGCAATAAGTCCTAGACCGACCCAGTTGTACAGAAATACTACCGCTGCACTAGCCAAGTCTATACGGATAGACCCTACGTATAAATACACCACTCTCTCGCCATCTTCTCATTCCATAATTAATCTTAACTTTGTAGGAAACAGGCAGAAAAAAATTTAGTCTCATGCCAACTGGGGAAGCCGAGGTTCGAGGATCGCTCAGGAAACTAAAAATAGCCCATATAATACAGTCTGGGTGCTAGAAAACACCACGAAACAAAACAAATAATATTTTTTTATTGGAATCCGATTAATAAATTCATTCGAATTCTATACATATACACTTACGATACACCTATTAACGATGAGATCTTGACAACTACTTATGCAGACAACAATTCTCACAAAATATCAAGACCCTACACAGGCCTAACTAACTTTACAACACTTACTTAAACTACAAGATTGGCTCACAGTATGAAAAATTCTTAATCATGGCAAATCCAAACATAACATTTATTCTTCGAAAAAACACCTGCCCTCCAGTTTATATTGAAAACAATTAAATTCTTCAAACGAACACGAAACTTAACTTTACCTTAGACAGAAGGATGACATTAGGCCCGAATGTTAAAATGGAACATAAAACATTTAACAAACGACTCAAACTACTTTACTCTCTTTTTTCTAAATCTTCAAAACTAAAACTAAAAAAGAAACTGAATACATATACATACTTAGTTAAATCCATATGGACGCACTCATCACAAATATACGGTATCGCTTAAAAAAACCCATCTACAAAAACTTTCACAAACTTTCCAATCAAAATTATTGCGACTCATAACAAAAGCACCTTGCTACGTGACTAACAAAACTCTACATACTGACCTCCACTTTTCAACAGTTGACCAACATATAACGACCCTTTATCAACGATTTTACACTAATTTAAACTGACATAATAACAGACTAATAAGGGACATGGCCATAGCTGATATTCCTTAGCATATGAGGAGGAGACTAAAAAGGCGTTGGATCAGAGATCTCCTTCCTTTAACAACTTAAGTAATTGGAACAAGTTAGGGAAGAGGTACTGCTGAGTTACTTTCCTTCCCCATGCCTGTCATGTCATTATTTCCTGTATCGCCAGCACATTTGGTGATTGTCAACAATAAGTTAACTACATTTTTTTTATAGATAAAGGAAAATTCTAAAATAAAGATTTGGGGCCCCCGATACTATCGAAAATCGTTATTGTATGAAGAGTGCAACTATACTATTACTATAGAACCATACTCATCCTCGCTACCTAATACATTCGATTTCTTTCAGGTCAACTCATTCACAATTAATTATCAGAGCTGATTCAGAACCTGATAGCCAGTTACTGTACTTTTCTAGAAGTAGTTGTATAATTAACTTAAAAGAAAATGGCGCCTTGATCTCTTGGACACTATCATTAGTGGACGACTCTAATGACTTGTTTGTCTTCCATTTGTGGCTTCTCCGGAATTAATTTACTTCAGATTATTCCTTTCAAGATAGTGGTGAAATCTTGAATATGCAATTGCAACATTTTAAGTTAATTATCCATATTGTTTAATATTCGTTTTGGGTGGTTATTGATAAGTTTATTTAAATTTAATTTATAGTTTGACTTCCTATTTTAAAACTAAAATTGTTATAAAACCCAAATGAGACATTAGGATTACAAAAAATGTTCAAGAAAAAAAGGAGAAATTTTAATGTTCGTACGTTTTATCATAAATACTAGGTCTGTTTTGGTTACGTTAGGTTATTGTTTTTATGGACACAGAACAACTGAGGTGTTTAGTATCGTTTTCAAAATTATATTTTACTTACTATTTTTATTTTTCTATTATATTTGATTGAACATACAGTAGAAAATCGAATATTGCTTCTATATTGGTTCTGTTATCTCCCAATATGGTTTCGAGGTTTCATACTGTTCCTAGATTATGAACGTCATATATAAAACGTCATGTCGCGGATTGTCTTCTAAATTATAGCAAACCGTCAGTTGCACCTTCCATATTTTAATTTTTGGTGCCGTTGATTATTTATTTTATGACTATTTTGAGAACATTTTTTAAAATATTTATATCATTTATATTAAATATATGAATCTCCCAATCAAATCTTGCTACCTGTAAAAATGGCGCCTGGTTTTAAGAATATTAGAAAAGTTACTTAAGGATCGAAACGGAAAATTTATTGCGAAAAGTTGTTGTTGTTTGAACTTGTATATACGTGTAATGTATATACAACTTATGTGTAATGTATATATGTATACGAACTTGTATAAACGAACTTCATGAAGAAATAACGAATCCCGATTCCAGCGGAGTAAGTGACCTACATTAAAACTGTTATTACTCAGTAGAAGCGGAACTTGATGCCTTACAACTTTTACTCTATAAGTTTTTTTCTTTTAGAGAACTCATTTCCAAGCTAAAGGACCATTTATTGTCAATTGTTTCAGTTTTTAACGAATTTAATAAAAAAAATACGTTCGTCGACCGTGTTTATCGACCATACCACTTAACCAAATTATTAAGTTTGCGCACTCGTTCGACGCGTAATTTAACGTTCTATTTTATTTTCTAAAGAGGACGTTTTTAGCTTCAATACACCATTTAGGAGTTATATTTAAAAAAAAAAAATCGAAAATATTTTGGCTTTTTTGGCTGTAAGTTAGCAATTTTGTTTTTTACATATCTAATGTAATGTACATATATAGACGTTCAAAATTATCTTTGATTAACGAACTAATTATCTATGAAGTTTTACTTAAACCAATTTGGACTTATGGTATAGAACTGTGAGGTTCTGCTAAAACTTCTTATAATAAAAAATTCAGTCTTTCCAATCTAAAATTTTACGAAGGATAGTTGACGCACCATTTTATGTCGCAAAGGATAGATTACATAAAGACTTCTCAACAATTTTAGACACTGCAAAAGAAAACTACAATAACTTTCACCAAAGACTAACTTACAACATAAATCCTCTGACAGAAAACCTTTAACGCACTAGAAACCCGCACAGCCCACCTCGGCGATTATGTAGGCGGTGGCCAAGAGACCTGCTGAACTGAACTATTTCCTGAATTTGTGATGGGACGCTGTGAAGCTGCCAAAAAATTTGCTCATTGCAAAGAAATTTGCAGATCGCAAATTTAATTTAATGCCCAATTTTATGTTTATGTATTAATAATAATAATAATAATAATACATATCTAAACCCATATATACAAGTTAAAATAATAAAAACTTTTTCCCACATTTTTCGCAATAAATGTTTCTTTTCGATCCTCAAGTTCCTGGCCTTACATTCTTTATATCAGCTGCCATTTTTACAGATAGCGAGATGTGACTGGTAGACTGTCATATTTTTAATATAAATGTTACAAGGTATACTAATGTTTTTAATATAAAAAAATGCTTTTAAAATTTTTATCAATTACTGTAGATTTATCGGCTCTAGGACTACTGGTATGTTTATAATAACTTTCTCTCTTATTTTTTTCGGATATAACTTTTCCATGATTAGTCGCTCGTTCAGCAAACTTCGACTTATTTTGTCCATTATTGCTTTCCCAAAACAGGTCCCAGATTATTTTAGCTTGATATTTCAGATAGTTATATCTATATAGTTCAGCGGGTATATTCTGGAACTCTAATTAAAACGAGGCTGCTCTGTTAGGGCTCTTTATACCCCTTAATACCCAAAACCATGGTTCCAAACTAATATTAAGTTCTTATTTAAGTCATATGCAGTCTGGGATTGGATGCCATGTGATCTTTGGTTTTATTTTGAACTGTTGATACCTGATGATACCTGCGAAACGTTGACCTGTATTTTAAGAGATATAAACTGTGTGGGAATTTTTCTTATTATAACCAACTCGATACCAATTACAACCATCGCTTTTTTGTTACTTTTTACTCATTCAAATTAACATATTAATTTGTTTGATTTAAAATTGAATTAACTAACAGTTGTAAATATGTTAGCTCAATGTCCTTATGTATGACAGCTATGTGCTAGATTTAGAGGGCATTGACGGAGTGGTCTAGACAGAAACTAGGCTGAAGAATATCGAATTTATGAGAGCTCTGTTTTGCGGTTTCGTTGCATAAGTGGTCGCTGATAAATTGGATTTGGGTGTCGCGTGTATCTTCATCTTGTTTAGCGCCGTCTTGCCATGTTTTAAACATGTCTTCACTCTCCAATGTTTACAAGGTGAATCGCCTCGTAATGCTCTGTTTCTTCAATATCATACATTTTTACACTTTGTGTTGATTTGAATTATCGTATGGAAAAAATTATTTATTTTTCTTATGATATTTATTTTTTCAGTTCATTTTTAAATATATTTATCAACTATTTTTAAGTTGAATAACCATTTAAACATGAATGTTAAGGGAAAAATCAGATGTTTCGCTTGTTTTCAATAAATATATGGATTCAGAATGAAAAGCTTTATTTATATATTAAATAAATAAATTCAATGTATTATGTGAATTTTTTTTTAGCATTTCATCTCTCAGGAAGAATGATGCTTTTCATTATACATCCATGTATATCAATATCTCAATCAAATTAAACAAAAAAAGTGACTCACCTGATTTTTCCCTTTTGCCATACTAACATACAAATATAAAAATAATAATATAATATAATATTCATATTATATTATGTTACTTCAGAAGTATTTTATTATTTTTTTTTTCTTATTCAAATTTATCCGCTACTCTCAAGGATTCCAATAGAAACATTTATTAACTCTTCATTCATATAATTTATGTTCCCTTTTTCTGTTTAATAAAAAATGGTCATCAATGATTTTTTTTCTATAAATAATTTCCTACCGTCTGTATAAACATGTATCATCGAAATATATTTTTTAATGACGTTTTATAGTATGTGCTGGGTATTAGTTAGGTGGTACTGATTAGTAGTTGCTGGGTATCTCTATGAGCAAGGATCTGGGCTCCTATTCTGAATGGCCCATGTTTGAGTCCAGCAGTATTTATTTTATTCATTTTCCACCTGTGACATTTTTATAACTTATAATAATTAATTATAAAAGCTAAATAATTATCAAGTCGTAATTATTTATTATTATTCTCTATTTTATTAAATTTACTTTGGTTGAGACTTAAATAAATGTGGAAATAGACATATTTTGACTTTTGTCCCAGATTTTTTATTAAATTTATTTTAAATTACACAAATTTGAACGTTTCGTCGATTAGCCAACTCAACAACCTTTTCTTTTTTTATTTGTAAGTTCAATCAGATTCACAATTATTAATCCACCACTTTTATGGTGTGGTTATTTTTATATTTAACAAAGTAAAATGTCACTTATGAAAACCAGGATTATTACAAATGAACTAATATCATCATTAGTAATCTTCGCAAAAGTAAAAACAAAATTCATAATAATAATTTACATACATAGAACATATTAAACTTTTATTACTTTATATTAAAATTTTATAAATTATAAAATTATACTGTTCTTTTAATTGTACCACTCGTTGCTCATATTGTGTAACTGTAATTTACATGTATTCTATAGTTCAGATTGTATTATCATTATCAATATAGTGTAAGCAAGTATTTATTCCAGCATTTTAATTTGTAGCAATTGAAAAATAAATTATTACGCGGTCACTTAAAACGTTTTAATATAAGAGAGAGAATCACATAATTTAAATTTCTTGAGATTGAAATAATAAAATATGACAGGCACTAAAAACGTTTTTATATAATAGAAAGATTAAAAATCATCTTGATATATTCTATGTAAATTATAATGATGATTGTGTTTTTAATGCGATTTAAGTTAAAAAATAATAGTCCATGGTACAGAGCCCTTTTTATTGAATAATTAAGATCCGCCAAAAACGTCATGAATAGCTTCATCTCATCGTAGCCTTCAAATATTTTATTTACAAAAACTCTTGGAATTGAGGCGTTTTCAATCTGTAGATCGGCAAACTTTGTCTATTTAATTAGGTTCTAACAACTTTTAAATACACATTTGATTTCCTCTTTGATCGTAAGTTAATTTGATCATAAAAACGAGAACAAATGTGCAATAAAAAAATATTGAGCCGTTTGGCCCATATAACCTCATTATTTTGACATCTTGGAGGTGTAGATCACGAAAAACGGCTCTATATTTTTAAAGACCACCTTTTTTTTTGCTCGAATTATCTTTCTTACGATTGAAGTGGAAAGCAAATAAATGGTTATTTATGAATTTTTAATATCTCATTAAAAAGACAAATTTTGCCGATCCCCAGATTGAAAATGTCCCATTTCCAAGAGTTTTCGTAAATAAATTTGTAAACGAAGATTAAACATTTTCCATTACTCCTTATAGTAACTCGTATATAAAAAAAAAGGTATATGAATTCTACTGGGTGACTTCAATTACTATGCAGCTTTCGTGGGACAATCGTAGTTATTCAGCGAATTAATTTGTTATTCAGTTCGAATGGCTCTTTAACTCGTATCATCTACTTGAACATGCTCACTCTTTGATAAGAGTCGGTCGGAATCCTTTCCCGTGAAGGCGGCGATAATTCCGAGAGGTTCTTTTATAAATTTACATTTGAGATGAGTTAAAGCGCTGGATCATAGTGTAGCAATTCTATACATATTAAATTAACATTTGCTAAGAACTTAATGCTTTTCTTATGTTCAACCATTGTATATTGCTATTATTATTCTGTTCAGGTTTTTTTTTTTTTTCTTTCTTCCGAAGTTAAGGAAGTTTTGAAACATGTAGGAGATTAAAAAAAAATGTTTGTACTCGGAAAATAAACTTTCCGCTCGCGTTTTCGTTCTGCACATTAAGAAATAAATTTGGTTTCGTGTCTATCTATTGTCGTATCTATGTGACGAGCACGTCACATGTCTTATTGGATTAGGCTCGAAGTCATGGATACGCTAAAATATGTGACAGTATAAATTTTATCTAATTCCATCCTCTGTTTTTATACAGAAATGTACAAACATGGTTGCTTTTCTACGCCTATATCTCTGAACTAATATATTATTTAATTTGTTTTCAGTTTTACCTTCCTTAATATTTGATTCTCAAACTCCACTCATTACGTTTTTTAAATAAACATTCTCAGATATCATCTTATAAACTTTTTTCTTCACTTCTTTCAATCTATTTAAATCTGTTATTGCACTACAATATTTATAATTTTATATATTATCAGACCAGATAAACAAATTGTTAAATTATCTACCATTGGTAATCCGAAAAGTTGGCGGTACATTTCACCGTTTTCCTACGGTTCCTACGATTTATTCCTAATTTATTTTTAATTCTTTATTCCTACTCGCTGATTAGACCGAGACAAATACCTATCCATTCATGATAAATTTAAGTTCCGTCGGAATCCAATTGTTTCCTGCTTTGTTTCTTTCTCGTTTCCTTATAATCCCCCTAGGCGTCTGAAAAGAAGACGGCCTCGTGATCTTCTCACCTAGAATTTAAATATGGAGTGCTACCTCTGGGTAGTATCTCTTCAAGTCTGTTCATGTCATGATTTCTAATGTGTGCATTTTAACTAGTTGTATTCTTTATACAGTTTTCAATTTCATTAAATAAATAAATTTAAAAAAAATATTCCTACTAAAAACGTTTGCTTGTTTTTATTATTGTAATATCTCTTTTAATGTAAACCTCTTTAATGTTATTTATTAACTTGAGAGGAATATTTTTGAAAATTTAGACTACCTCATAGGTTATCATTTCCTCGTATTTTTTTTAATTTTCATCTTTTTAAGTTTATCTTTTACTATCTTTACATTTGCAATATGAATTTCTACCTATCGTTTATACAACATATAGGTTTCACTTACAAATACAAGATCTCACTAGTCGAAGGCGTATGAGTTCGTGATATTGAGGACATCAATCGGGAGGTATCGGTAGTAGATTGACTTAACACAAATGGTTGACAAATACAGCTGTGTTACGTAACAACGATACCGCCATTGAAGCAATAAAAGTAGAAAATAAGCTGGTTGATTCCTTAGTTTTACAATTTTAAAATTCTTTTGAACGTAAAAAGTTTTATTTTAATACTTATTTATTTAGCGTAAAGCGTTTACAGGATTTACAAATACATTTGTCGTGCTTGATATAATATCTCACCTAGTTACATATATATATGTTTTTTTCATATCTTATTCATTCATATTATTACATTATTATAAAGTATTATTGGTCTGCAAAATATGAATAAGAATAAGAATATTTAGACCTAAAATAAAATAAGTAAAGAAGGGGTTATGAAAAAAAATATATATATAACTAAATGTTTAAAATTATGGATTTAACAGAATGATTAAAGGAATTATAACGTAGCTAATTATTATAGTTGCAAGAGAAAAGTGAAACCATAATAATAAAGACAATTAACAAATAAAGAAAAAATATATTTTATTGTGCAGTTAAAAATTAAAATAGCTACATATTATAGTTATTAACATCATACACCGTTGATGTTATAGTTGATTTACAATTAGACTTAAGGTACTTAAGTTGGAGAAGGTACTTAAAGAGGGAGTTGATTAGTAGTTGTAGTCTATAAAGTACACAAAAATAAACAATTATATAAATCGGATTGTGAATACGACACAAGATCTGAGTAATTTTCAACACCGGTGTTATAGATTGGAGCTGGATAAGAGATCTCCTTTCTTGATTTTAGGATGTTAACAGACCAGGGAAGAGGTGCTGCTGGGTTCCATTCTTCGTCATGCCTATCATGCCATTTTCTACCTAACAACAAATCTGCTAATTGTCACTACCATGACAGGTGCGGATGAAGAATTGAAGAAAAAAAAAATATATATATATAAAATAACAACTTCTCACAATAAATAATAAGATTAGAATAAAATAAATTTTTAAAAAATTTATATTAAAAATACATACCAGGAGGGTATACCCTATACGCCTAGCGGTGGACCAATCCCCATTTTACAAATTATACAACTGTTCATTTAATTGAACTATTTGTTGGTGAAATTGTATAATTATAATTGACATGTATTCTGTATTTCACAATGAATTATTTTTTATCAACATAAAATAAACGGGCTTCTGTCAACGAAACCGTCGCTCAGACAATTTTTTTATTTCTTTAAAAATCTGTATTATACATCGCGCCTTATTGCTAATTTGAAACCATAATAAGGGAGAAATAATTCAGAGAATAAGAAGTGTGGCGTCTTTGTTACGGTCATACTTAAATAAATATGACACGGCCACTAAAACATTTTTATGTAATAGAGGGATATATATATATATACATACATGTATGTTAGATATTTACTAGATTGCGATGTCATGCCACTAGCAGCCACTTCATTTTATCGATTGAGGTGTGATGCCACTTCTTTATCATGACCTCGGGATCACGATCACCGAGTTGTCTCTCATTCATTATTCATGAAGCTTGTCAATTATATTCTGCCATCTTCAACAGCACACTCCTCTTCTTCTTGACTAATTAATTTTATTAATTATTTTATGTTTTATTCGAAAGCTATATTTAAACTGTCATTAATAGTAAAACATATCAAATATATGTTTTAAATTAAAATCGTGTAAACATATGTTGTTTTTTAATCTTTACGTATTTATGCAATAAAAAAAAAACAGAAAACAATTTCATTTAAGTATGTCTTTCGATATACAAATGAATTTTTGGTTAGTTATAAAATAAATAAAAAATATAAAATTTTATTTTAGTGTGAATTATAATTATGTATTACATTAATAAAATAAATATAAGTTACGCTCAATGTATATTACGAATTTAATCTTGATGATGATCATGTATTTAGAGCGTAAAATTAAAAAAAAATATTTTTGATAATTTCCCTAAGAAGTTGGTAGTTACGAGAGATGTTGACTTTATGTAGTTTGTTGTTAGTATGCCACGAAAATATGTGCATTTTCATAATTATTATTGAATTATTTAGTTTAATTTTGAAGATTCAGGTTTTAATGAACTTGACTAATTATTAATAAGTTTCACCGCTTCCAATTATGGATAAACTCGAATTGCGTTCAGGGAATTCTTTCCAACTACTTGACTAGGTAACCGTAAAACACCCGATTCTCTTTTAGATAACCATTTAATTTAAATATTAAATTCAATGCGGTTGATACTTTATGTAATAAATGGAGAACCTGTGACCTCTAAGTAAACAATAAGAAAAAATAAAGTTATATCTGTCGTTCAAAAAATATTTAACCTGGCAAATATTACTCAATCATTCCATACGTTGTATGGTAGTAATTCATGGTTAAAATTCACTTAGTCCATGTATTATGTATATTTATCACAAGCTTTTCATTCTGGTAGTGGGAGAGAGAGAGGATGAACCCCCCTCCTCCCCCCCAAAAAAAAAATATTAGTAGATTATATTATGTATAAAAATAATGAGTGATAATTAATATAATTATTGTAAAACGAAAAATATAATACTGTATATATATATATATATATATATATATATATATATATATATATATATATATATATAAAAACGCTCTCGTAATACTGTATATATATATATATATATATATATATATATATATATATATATATATGTATACAGTATTACGAGAGCGCTTTAGCCACATACACTCATGTCTTGAGTGGAGAATCTGGTCATTGCCAGAACTCCAAGATATAAATTATAAAAGATCTCTGGACCACTACCGCTTCAACCTTCGAGGAGGGTTATACGGATGAGTGGAACTAGTTAGGGTTTTGATGTAGGGTTTTGTTGGTTACATAGAACGGAGCATCGACTATTGTCCGGAGGACTTTGGATTGAAAGGATTGGATACATTTGATGTTTGAAAATTTTGCTGTCCCCCAAAGTCCGTAGGTCCAAATAGGTTTCAGGATTGTCTTGTAGACCAGTAATTTGTTTTCAATAGAAAGTTTAGATTTTCTGTTTAGTAGTCTGTATAGCTGGCCGTATCGTCGGTTAAGTCTTGTCTTTTGAGTCTACTAAACATGTAATTAAGAAAACAAAATCATATTTAGAAATAAATGTTCTAATTAATATATAATTACAATGACACTATTAGGTAAGAAATGCCTTGGCATACAGTTTCACATAATCTGCATTACGCAAGAGGCTGACTGCAGCAACTGGAGGTCGGCTGAGTGCACTCCGTGGGAGCGCCTTGCGTTGTTGACACATCTCGTGTTCCCGACCTCACCTGATATCACGTTATCACCTCCCTCCTCGCGGCTGTGTGGAGGTCCAGCGGGGTATATTACTGGCCTGTATTTATAAATCTGTAGTCCATTGAAGTGAGGGTTTCATCTGAAAACTAGTTACAATAGTTTTGAAACGTTTGAGAGTATATAGTGATGAATATTGTATGTGCTATTTTATTGTAAAAAAAAAAAAAAACTGTACCACTACAACTCATGAAGGTTCGGTAATTTCTGAGGAAGTACTGTTTCTTGGTCAACGATTGTGCAGGGAGGCGATTTAACTGAGATCACGCTGAAGGTTTTCCCCATTAATTAATTATTTCATTATGGGTTTTATGGAGGCTGAGCGTGCCCCAGGAGGGTCTCCTGACCCAAGGATCTATCCTGAACCGATGAAAAAGAATAAATAATTTAACTGCCATCAGTCAGACTCGAAATTGGAACCTTTAGCATTGGAATTCACCGACCTTCAACTGAGCTAGCGTAGTTCTAATTTTATTGTAAACTTTAATTATAGTGTTCGAAAACATACTAGTTTTTAATACCTGCTAAAATTTTTAAAATGTTTGGTGTAATACATAGAGTGTTTTTATAGGAGTGATGGCAGACTCAAGGGCTACAAAAAATCTATATAAACAATGGGCCAATTTTCAGCAGAAAAGTAGCAAATCCAAGTTTCGTGGTTTTTATTTGAATCGAAAGGAATAACTTTTTTTTTTAACTATTAAAGACTTTAACTTTATTTATTGAATAACAATACAATCAGCCACTGTTGGAGGGCTATAAATATTAAGGCTAAAAGTTCTCATTCATACAATATATATACAAATAATAGAGAAATACAGATAATAGATAAAAACAAGTAATAGAGAAATACAAATAATAGAGTAACAGAAGAATTACTAGAGAAATATTTAATTTAAGTAAGTAATAATTGCTTCGTTGTAAATGAGATGAAATTTACTTAAATAAACATAAAGTCTATCATTTTTAAAATCATTTACAGAAGACTTTTGAGACGCCCAGATCTGGTAGGTTCACTCAATAAATACACCAATAGAAATAAACACTCTAATTATTTGGAGAAAAAATACAAAAGCTATGAGTAATAAAATTTAACAAATATACAAAAGAAAAGTAATGTTATATAAAAATGAGAAATGCAGCTGCATGAAAATTACTTACTACAGAATAAAGAAAAAAAGGATTAAGTTTTATAAACGAAAAATACATAAAATAAAATCACGCTTGCCAATTAACAAAAACTTAAAGAGTTGCAACTCCATCACAAATAATACAATACAGCGAGAACCCATTCAATTGTTATGCGCTGGGTGAAAATTGCGAATTTTTTATGTTAGCGGCTAAACTGCAATCTTCTATCACTCTAAACTTTCTTTTTTTTTTATATCACCTGTTTTAAAAAACTCAATCGATATTTTGTATCGAGCCTGGACTATCGATTGCCCAAAGAGATAGGAAGAAGTAAAGCTGGATTAAAAATGTAGCACCAATAATTGAAGGCGTCATGACTTCACAAGGTGAGTGTGGTAACAAATTCAAATAATTGAAGCTATGAGCATTTTTTTTAAAATTTCAAATATAAATCTTATAGCTAGGAACTTTTATTTTGTCACTCATTAATACAGGTCAAGTCCTTTAAATTTATAAATTAAAAACACTGTCTATAACCAATTTATCCGAAAACATTTGGTAAAATCAGTATTTTTCGAATTATTTTTTTTATAATTAAAATGTGTGTTTATGCATTTGGGTTTATTATAATACATCCCAAATCACAGAAAATGAAAAATAAAAGCTTTGCAACAATTAATTTTAGTCATTGTTGCTGAAAATAGGAATATTTTTACTTGACAGGATAAAAAATATCATTTTTGTACTAAACTTGAGCTGAATCTCAAAATTTTCCCTTATAAACTTCAACTTAATTAATACAAACGTAAAGTTTATTAAACGAAGAAGTTTTTTAAAAAGTGGGGAAACTGTAGTATAGTTCGATGATGATAAAAAAATGGTAAATAATTTATGATTTTTCTAAAAACAGAACTTGTCTTATTTTAGCCACCCAAAAATCCTCCGTAAATGGTTATAACAATGATAAACTTTATGTTCGTTTAAAGTAAATTTCATTTTGTTTACAATGAAGCAATTATTAATTACTTAGATTAATTATTTCTTTAGTCATTGCTTTCGATTCAATGAAAAACATAGCTGACTTAAAAACAGAACACTTGGATTTGCTACTTTTCTACTAAAAGTTGATTCATTATTTATATGAACTTTTTTATAGCTCTAGATGTCTGATTTCACTCCTATAAAAATTTCCCTCTACTTTCGGAACACCCTGTACATGTAGTTATTTAGTAGCTGACTCATATTACTAATATTGTACATAAAACCATGCCATTATACTATCCATAATACCATAATATTATAAACCAGGGTTTCAAACCGAAAAAAAACTTTTATTTTTATAAAGTTTTAATATCATTGGAATTTATAGTTTCTTTTTCATTTTACGAAACTTTTTTTAATAATTAAAGCGCTCTCGCTCAAACTCCACTGGCTTTAGCACCAGTGACGCGGTTGAGAGAGTACCGTAGGGATCTCTTGGAGTCCTGCTTTTCCTTCTATGGTTGGAGGTAGAAGCCTGGGTTGGGGTCCCCTGCCTGTTTGTATATATTGTATTTAGGTATGACTGTGTTTTTATGTTTTTAATTTACTTATCTTTAGGTTATTTCATTTTTTTGTTGTTCATAGTTTTTGATTATTATTGTACTTTTGTTAATTTTATATTTTCAGTATATATGGTGTGAATGTGTTCATATATCACTATAATTATTGTTCATGTGACAGATTATTATATTTCTAAATAAATAAAAATAATAATTATTGAGGAAGTTAAAGAAAATGTTGACATAGTTTCATCATGGTTCATAGATGTAATAAATACTATCGAATTATATTTTGATTTAAAGAATAAAAAAATATGCATTTATTTGAAGGATGAATTATCTTTTTATAACTATTATTACGAAAATTTTGAGAACTGTTTTATTTGAACATGTGGCTGTTCTAAAATACAACTCCGTATTTGTGGCGCCAAAAAGATGCCACGGTGCATAACCACAGCAAATAATGCTCAGTCAAAGAGACCTTGGCTATTTATAGATATCTGACAAACAAATAAAAGCAAAAGACGAATGATTGCGCTCAACACTGTTGCTCAAACTATAATTTGCAGCAGAGGATATGCTGGTTCTACAGGGTCATTCAAGAATGACAGTCCCAGGATTCAATCATGAACGTCCCTACACGTATCAGTCAGACTGGCTTCATTTTAGATATACTAATTATTCCTAATACTCTTCGGGGAAGGAGAAGGAGGGGGAGAGAAAACGAGGAGATGCTCGCTTCCTCCTTATAAAAATAGAGAGGGAGCAAGAATTTAATATTTCAAAGAATAAAAATTAAAAATCAATAACAGTTAATCTACATGAATGAATAAAATATTTAAACTAACATAAATTAATAAAATAAGAAAAGTCAACTAGATGGCTTTTATTTTACCTTGCTGTATATCCCATTTATTGAAATATTATATTTTATTAAAAGTTAATTATATCGTTTAGTTTACACAACGTACTGAATTCAAATTTTTTTTTCATACCCTCCTAATCGTCGATGTTTCTTCTGATTATAGTTTTAGTAATGTAAGAGAGAAATTTTATAAAAACATAAGGAGCACTCCACAAAAAAAAAAATAAATAAATAAATAAATTTAATAATTTAATGATATCTGTATACATAGTAAATGTAGGAGGCTGAGGTGGCCTTGCGGGCTAAGGCGCTTGCAATAGATAATCAAGTACTTCAAGCGTGGCTAGTACTTGGATGGGTGACCGACCACCAAGAAAGCCACGCTGCCCTAGATTCCTCCCTCCCTCCATCGGGCATGTGAGTCCCCTCAGGCTACTGGAGGCAACTCACACCGACCGGGCGTAGGATTGATGACCCTAGCCCGTACTTTTAATTGGTAATAGGGATGTGGTCTAGGAGACCACACTCGCGGTAAAAGATCTTCATCAAGATTAAAATCTGGCTGATGACAATTAATTTTTCATCAGTCATGGTTTGACCCCGTGACAGGGAAATCCTTCTGGTGCACTCCAGTCTATATAATGTAGGTACTATTAATTAAATAATTACTTAAGAGAGAAAATCTATCGGCTAAGTGTGATCCCGGCCTGATCAGCTGTCTGCACAACCATTTGCCTTGAAACAGTTTTCCTTACAGAGCACGGAAAAGAACTGATAGCCGTAAAAAAAATTATCAATTATTATTTCTTGAATTGTAGAGGTGGGTCTAGGGATAGTAAATAATCTTTACCTGGTGATGGGAACACATTTCTCGATACGTTAAACAATTTTTTTAAAAATGCATTAAATAAAAATATACAATGTCGAGAAGTTATTATTGCCAAATTCAGCTGTACGAAAAAGTCTACGTAAGAAAAAAGTTGATTAATTTTTTTTTTTTGAAACTGTAGAAACATACACTATAGGGATATAAAAGCTTTATTTTAAATGACATTTAGTAATATATATTTTTGTTGCGGGACCTCGTCCAAGACTAGTGGTTAATGTATTCTCCTCTTCTTGTGATTGAAGCTTGGATTACTGGAAATTTTTCAATTATTTCCATAAATTTCCAGATCAGTCAGAATTTCAATCATAACTCGGTATGTCATTCGGATTGATCACATTGTGTCAGTAGATCTCTCCTTAGGAGCGGACTGTTGGAACAGTAGTGGACTCGTTGAGCAACTGGTCAGGAGGCTAATCGCTGAGCAGACAAAAAGTACAGGTTCCTTTTTTGGACCACTTACATTTTTTGTCCCAGCCACTTACAGATAGTTTCTTCACAATGGAAAAAACAAGAAAGCGTTCATTTGACTAAAAGCCTTCACAGTTTCTCTTTTAGCTGACCATCGATACCAGAGAACTGTCACCTAGCAGGTACTTGCCTTTATGGATCGACTTTCTTCTGCAGTTTTTCTTACCTCCAGGATCTGTAATGGTTCTTAACAGTACAAGACAGTTTCTGAGGTACCTGAGGGTATAGTAAGAATAGAATTTTAAGTGTTCGTGAAAATTATATACTATGTACAGGAGGCGTGGTAATGATAACAGTTAAATATTATGAAAGTATGATGGTTTAATAAATGAATTAATTAAATATAGACATAGAAATAGTGTGTGTATAGTATAGAAATAGAAAATAAACTTTATTCTGGAATGATGTCCCCTTAGAATAACAATTATGAACAGTTACGAAAGAAAAACGCTGCAAATTATTCCAAAATGGTTTATTATTTCCAAACAATTATAAATCTAAAGTAACATTATATTCCTAGTTACAAAAAATAAATAAATAAAAGGTGATTCCACTAATTGGACTAAACTTTTAATATGCTAAAAAAAAAAAAAAAAGCATTACTTCAGTAACACATTTAAAAACCAAACAAACGATGTAACATTTGGAGTAGAACATATTAAAAAAACCGGAGACCATATCTTTGCTCCTAATTGTCTGATTTTATCGACTTTTTTTTAAGGATATTTCGCAAACTTTTAAAAAACCATATCGACAAAAAAGTGTAAACTTTTTGAGTTATTCGGAATTTAATTTTACCATCCCTCATAACTATTTTTCCAGCTTCTTTTCGTTGAAGTATGTTATATAGAGAAATTTAAAGAGCGTAGAGAAAATGAATAGGCGCTACAGTCCATAGGAACGCAGGTTTTTCGGCCACCATTTTGAAAGTAAAAGGCGGATAATAATGCCGATGAAGGAGAATCATCCTCGGGTGACCTCTGATTTTATATCCAAATTAGAAAAAAATCGTTTCAGTAGTTTCGGAGAAAATGAACGAACTGCGGACGACGGACGGGCAAAAAATCTTTTATTTTTTCGAATTCTAAGCATTCCGAAGCGTGAAACCTCAAGTTTTGAGAGGGGGTTAAGTTTTTGAATTATTTGGTTGATCACAATGGTTGATTATTGAAAATAATAAACCAAAATACATATCAGGCCAAAAACTTTACTTATTAAAACACTTTATTCAGAAATATTACAATTTGTCACAGTTAAGGACACTTATAATAGAGTTCAGAGATTGCATTCATACCGTATATACAAAAATATAAATAAATAAAGTAATAACAAAAGAATAAGAAGAAAGAACAAAAGAGTAAAGAAAAAGAAAATATATATATAGACACATAAGTAAATAAAAATAGAAATGAAAGTAAAACAAACACCTTATATAAAACATACATTATTTACAATTTGCCAGGTGATCTCCGAACCAATCCTGTCCACATGTGGAGGGAAAAGGGAGGCTTAGGAGATCCCTACGCTTCTCCCTCAGCCACTTCACTGGTATTTTAAACCAGCGGAGGATGAGTAAGAGCGCTACAGCCACAGACACTCATGACTTGAGTGGAGAATCTGGCCATTGCTAGAACTCCAAAATATCCATATTTACAAAAGGTCTCGTGGCCACTGCCGCTTTAACCTACGAAGGGGATTGTAGGGATGGGTGGTGCTTGATAGGAATTGTACAACGGGATTTGGGTGATGAGAAAGGTTCTGGTGAAATTTGGAAAATTTGGCTGGGATAAGATCAAGAATAAATGGGATATTAAGGTCATGGTGTAGGGTTTTATTGGTTACATAGAAGGGAGCATTGACTATTGTACGGAGGACTTTAGACTGAAAGGATTGAATGCGTTTGATGTTAGAAAATTTGGCTGTTCCCCATAGTTCTATTCCGTAAGTCCAGATGGGTTTCAGTATTGTCTTGTAGATCAGTAATTTGTTTTCACCAGAAAGTTTAGATTTTCTATTCAGTAGTCTATATAGCTGGCCATATGGTCTGTTAAGTTCCTGTCTTTTAAGTCGAGTATGTGGATTCCATGTTAGTCGTCTGTCTAAGAGAAAGCCAAGATACCGGACTGTATCTGAGAAAGGAAGCTGGATGGAGTTAAAATAAACTGGTGGGCAGGTATTACGCCGAAGGGTGAAGGTAATGTGTTTACATTTAGATTCGTTTACCTTAATGCGCCATTTCTTACACCAGTGTTCAATCAGGAAGAGGTGCCTTTGTAAGTTTGCGGACGCTGTTTCAGGATCTGAGTTGGAAGAAAGGATAGCAGTGTCATCAGCGAAAGTTGCCAGGAGGGTATCGGGATGGACAGGAATATCAGCGGTAAAGAGAATGTAAAGGATGGGGCCCAAGACGCTGCCTTGAGGAACGCCAGCCTCAATTGAGTAACAGTCGGAGAATTCGGTGCCACAGCGAACTCGGAAGGAGCGGTCGGAAAGATAGGATCGGAGTACTAGGTATAAGGACTGTGGTAGATGGATTTTAAGCTTGAAGAGTAATCCGGCGTGCCATACCCGGTCAAAAGCTTGCGCTATGTCCAGAAATGCACCCGAACAGTATTCCTTGTTTTCTAGGGCTGAGGAAATATGATCAACAACTCGGAGTCCTTGTTGAACAGTAGAATGTTGGGAGCGAAAACCAAACTGATGGGAAGGAATATTTTGGGATTCTATAATGGGTAGGATTCGTTTCAAAAGGATCTTTTCAAAAATTTTTGAGAGGATTGGGAGTAGGCTAATTGATCTATAGGATGCTGTATTGTTGGAAGGTTTGCCTGGTTTCAAGAAGAGGACGATGGTGGAATGTTTCCATAAAAGAGGGAAGTGGGTAGTTCGTAGGATGCAATTGTATATATATGTAAGAAATATGATGGCTTTAGATGGAAGTTGTCGAAGGATCTGTGGGGTTAGAAGGTCATATCCAGGAGATTTGCGAGGTGTGATTTTCCGTAAAAGGTATTTGACCTCAGAGGGATTAACAGCTTTAGGTGGTAAGGAGAGTGGGATAGGTATTGAGAGGGATTCTTCTACTTTTACTGTGTGGCTGGGATGGGATTCTGGATGAGGAGCGAAAGTATAGGAAAGGTGTTTGGCAAATTCCTCGGCTTTATCTTCATCAGATGCTGCCCAGGAGCCATCATCTCGTCGAAGAGGGTGGGAAATATGATGGGATTTGAGGATTTTTCTGGTGATATTCCAAAGAGAATTATCATGAGCAGAGAGTGTGGTGAGGTAGGAATTGAATGATTGGGATCTGAAGGTGGCTAACTCTTGTTTTAATTTTTTACAGTGATAATTGTAGGAGTGGCGGTCGGCTGGATGTCTGGTACGTTGCCATAATAATCTGGCACGGCGTTTTATGTGGATTAGGTCAAGGAGGTGTTGAGGTAAATTATGTTTCTTAAGGATTTTTGAGGAGTGATCAGGGGAGGAAGCAGTCCAGACTGCTTCTTGAATTTTGGTAGTGAAGGAATGTACTGCATTGTCCAGGTCTTCAGATGTTTTCAGGGTTACTCTAAGGTCAATTTTATCGGAGAGGATTTGATGAAAGAGTTTCCAGTTAACTGGGCCTCTGATGAAGGACGGAGGAGAGGGTTTAGGAATAGGAGCTAGTGATACTTGGAGTATTAATGGGCTGTGGTCTGAGGAAAGCTCGTCAAGACGGGCAACGGAATGGTTGAGAGCACCTAAACCATTATGGATAAAGAAATCGAGGATATCGGAATTACGGTTAGGATCAGTGGGCCAGTAGGTAGGTGAGTTGGGTGGAAGAAGGGTAAAATTTTGGGAATTGAGTACAGACAGCAATGTTCGACCACGAGAATTCGTGGTTCTTGAACCCCATTGTTGATGCTTGGCGTTTAAGTCTGCACCCAAGATGAAATGATGTCCTAAGGAAATGAGGAAGGAACTAAATTGGATATTGGAGATGGATTGGTTTGGAGGGCAATACGCTGATGCAACGGTAATAGGAAAGGAGAAGGTTTTGATTACGACTGCGGTGGATTGTAGGAAATCGTGTGTAGGCAGTGGGAGTAGGTGATGGGAGAGGGATTGGTGCACAATGACTGCAGTACCGGCATGTGCTCTACCGTCAGGATGGTCGGTACGGTAAGTTATGTATTGTGGTATTTTTAGGAGCTGTTTTTTAGTCAGTCGAGTTTCCGTTATTAGGGCTACGTCTACGTTCTTGTCTTGTAGTAAGGCTAGTTAGTTCGTGTATGTGATTTCTAACACCATTCGCATTCCAAAGGAGAATGGATATGGGTTTGATGGAAGTCATTTAAGGATTTTTTAAAGGAGGGATAAGGTGAGATACTAGGTTAGTGAGAAGTGATATCAGTGGGGTAACAAGGGATTTAAATTCTGAAAGAAAGGATGTCAATAAGCTGGTTAGATCTGTAGCATTAGGCGGTGGAGGAACATATTGGATTTGATGTTGGTGAGGTTGTTGTTGATTAGGTACATTAGGTGGGATAGGATATTGAGATTGGGGTTGAGTTTGTTCTTGCGGCAGAGCCTCACATACATTAGTCGGGTCTCTACCCCCAAGTAGCTTGGCAAAAGAAACCTTAGAGTTCACAATTTTAGCGGGTCCTCTTCTTGGTTTAGGTGTATCATCAGGGTCCCTGGGTTTCATATATCTCGCTTTAAGATTTTTATAAATTTGGCAGCCTTTGTAGTTGGCTGGATGGCCTTCCAGGCATAGGGCACAGACTGCTGGTTCTGTAATTGGTTTATTAAACTCGCCAGACTTGTGTGTTTTACCACATTTCACGCAGCGTGGTAAGTGGTGGCAATAAGACTTGGTGTGGCCATATGCTTGGCAATTATGGCACTGGATGAACTCTCTTTTTGGGTACGGTTTTTCGACCTTTACGCTGGTGTAGAAAATTCTATTCACATCGTATATTTTCTCGATCCCAGGCGATGGCTCTAGATCGACGAAAAATAAGGGCAATGGGATTTTATTCTTTACACCTGGTTGTTCTTTATTTTCTTTTAAAACATTGGTTATCTGACGTATTTTGAACCCTAATGCCGTTAACTCTTCTTTAATCACTTCTATTGGGGTTGAGGAGTGTAAATTTCTTATTACAACTCGTAGTGCTCTTTCCTGTTTCAACTGGTATGTGTGAAAGTCCGCATTTGTGTCTGTTGAATATTTTACGATTTTTCGGTACGCTTCAGGTGTGGCCGGTATTATTTTTGTATCATTTATTCTGTTTAGGCATGTATAGCTACCTGGGCAGATTTTATTAAGTTGAGTACACAACAACTGGAAATTTCTCAAATTTTTGACAAAGATAGGAGGTGGGCGTGGTTCTCGAGGTATAGGTGCATCTTCCATTTCTTCCCTGTCATTTTCAAGCACCTGGTATGGATTAGGTGTAAAAAATGGAGATTCCATTTCTTGTGAAGACGTACTTGGCAGTGGTTGAGACACAGATTCTTGAGTGTTCGCTGGAGGAGTTCCGGGGGGTGTTCGCTTATTTTTTCTGTTTAGGCGGTGAATTACGTGGGGTAGAGCCAACTGAATGGGACCTCTTAGTTGACATTACTTGGTGGTAATATCGCATATAAAAAAAAAAAAAAGAAAGGGGAAAAAAAATAAATAAATAAAACTACGTCTGCGTGTTATTACAATGGATGAACCACCGACTGAGAACCAGCCAGTTACGTGGCAGGGCCACAACTGGAGAGGAGAGCCGTCAGCTGTTATGGCTATAGAGATTAAGCCTATAGACGCTAAATCACTAAATTCACTGTCTGTAATAGTACACAGTAAATAACAACACTACTCACTGTGGTGTTAGTCCATTGTTGTTGTTTTGATGTCTGCTTAACTAGTTTTTTTAAAAAAAAGTAAAACTGAGCACTTATTCTACTAAAAAATAGTAAAACTGTGGGACACGACGTGAAATGTGGGTATTCAAATCAAGCGCATGCGCAGAACTAAGCCAAAAACTAACTTAATTAAGAATCAAAGAATACATACAACTTAAACAATAGTATGTAAATGGCTAAAAAATAAAATAAAATCTTCTCAACTATACTTATAATTGTATTTGAAAGAAAATTAAAAAAAAAAAGTTACAAAAGGTTTTGAATGTCGATAAGGATTTTTTATTTACCATATATTTCTATTATTATCTATTTTTAATCCATATACACTGACAGGCAAAAAATTCCACCTGCTTTTACCCATTAAGGAACCACGTTGGAAAGGTTGGCTCTGGGAAAAATTACAGGCTGCATATCTTTCGTTTCTTCTTCTCTACAACCTTTCACGCCCGTCTGGAGATCGAAGAGCGAATCTTGACTCATCTGTAAAAAGTACAGCACTCCATTCGTCCATAGTCCAATGGCTGTGTTCTCGAGCAAAAGCCCCAGCCCTGTTACTCTGTAAGTTCTGGTCATCTCTGGTCCTCTTACTGGACAAATAGCCATTAATCCATACTCATTTAATCTTCTCCGAGCGGTACGTTCAGAAATTTGCACACGTCGAACTTCTTCGAGCTTTTTTTTTTTTTTTTTTCGCCCTGCCTGGCATTGTTGCCATACGGGCTTTTGGCAGCAGTGGGTCAATACGTTTGGGTTCTCGTCTAACCACTGCGGCCAATAATCAACATTTATTTATCTTTAACAATAGGGAATTTTCATTTATTTAACATAAAATTAAATTGGGTATACTGTTGTGCGGCCCGATACACAGTTGTGCACTTTTATGATGGGGCCGCACCTTGTCCTCACCGCATCCGTCCGGTCCTCAGTCTTCTTCGTTCTCCTCTGGTGGTCTTCTCACTCCCAAGGAGAAATGTGCAGGGCCGATTGTGTCTCTCCACCCGTATACAAACTCCCTAAAGAGCGGGAATTTTCTTCCTCCACTAGGCGGGGAAAATCCTGTTCTGTTAGGCTATACAGCCCTGCTTCCTCCAAGAGTTTGGCACGGCGTCCCTCCATTGCCGTGCAGGATACCAGGATGTGTTCTGCCGTCTCGGGGACTCCGCAGGGAGGACACCGGGGGTCGATGTTCTTCCCATGGTCAGCCAGCCAGCTTTCCCCGGAACCCACCATGTCCTGTGAGAATCTGCGAGACCCAATGATCAGGGCGAACCCAAGTAGCCTTAAGTCTGTCTTGGACGGTTGGGAAGAACTTTCTGAAGGTGGATCCTTTCTCGCTTGTCACCCACCGTCTGTTCCACTCCTGGATGGATTCCTCCCTGACAATCTTCTTCCATTGGTTAGGGTTCTCGCAGATTCTTCTTCGGAGTCCCTCCGGTAGCGTATCCAGTCCCTGCCTCTTAATCTCGAACTTCAAGGCGTCCTCGTTGAGTATAAGATCCCGGGGCATCGCTCCGGCCAGCACCTGCACCGCCTCGTGGGACACCGTTCTATAAGCTCTCGTGACGCCCAGCAGGGCCAGGCGTTGTATGGTGGCCAGTCGTCGCTTGTGGTTTTGCTTCAAGTTTCGGCTCCACGCGGGGGATGAGTACCTCAGGATACCCAGGATGACTCCTTTGTATATTGTCATGGTTGCCGGGTACCTGAGGCCCCAGAAGGCACCTCCGATTCTTCGTAGGCCATTCATCGTCAGGGTCACCCTACCCCTTAGGTAATCAAGCCGTCGAAGTTTCTTCTGATTCGTACCCCTAGGTATGTCGCCTCCTCACCTACCCTGACCCTTGCACCTTGGATGTCCAGATTGATGAGCCCTGTCCGTGGAGCCTCTTACGATATGGCTTGCGTTTTTGCAGCTGCCATGGTCAGTTTCCGCTTGACGCACCACTCTGAAACTAGACTGGAGCACCTCTCCGCTTCCGTCTTTAGTCTGGCTCTGCTGTTCATAGCCACGATTACCGCCAGGTCGTCGACGTAGGCCGTGGCAAGGAAACCCCTGTTTTCCAGTTCCCCCAGCAACTGGTCGAAGACGAGCTTCCACAGGGCTGGACCTAGGACTGAGCCCTGCGGACAGCCCCTCTCTATCCTCCTCTCGACGTCGTAGTAGTTACCCCTGATCCTGACGGTTCTTTGACTGAGGTAACTGCCTACTAGAGAATAAAGGTTACTGGGGGTGTCGAGCTCTTGCAACCGCTGGAGTACGCATGGCCACCATACACTGTCGCAGGCGGAGGATATGTCAAACAGTATCAGGAGGACGTACTTCTCCTTCCCCTCCACATCCCTGCGCACTCTAAGCAGTGCATCTGTGGTTCCCTTGCCACGTGTCGAGCCGAACTGCCGTGGATGGCTAGCTGCATTGAGGATCGGTCTCAGGCTAGCGGCCAACATTTGTACCAGGACCTTGCTGACGACCGGGAGATAGGCTGATAAGCTTTGGGCGATTCCTTGTCCTTGCCTCCTCCCTTGTAGAGCAGTCTCAAGTCTGCAATCCTCCACTTGCTTGGGTACTATCCCTTGTCCAAGCATTCATTCATGATGAGGAGGAGTTCCTCTTCTATGTGAGGGGTACTTTTCTTGAGGATTGCAGCGTCTATGCCGTCAAGTCCTGGAGCTCGGCCGATCCTCTGCTTCTCCACGGCCAGACGAAGGTCCCAAATGTCCCATGGTGGGCATAGGTCGGTACCAGGCGGGTATGACGTGGTGCGTCTCGCCATGCTATCAGCTTCGCTATCCTGGGACGGGTCATCCCTGGATAGCGAAGCTGATAGCATGGTGAACTTCTTCGAGCTGATGAATCGCTTGAACAACGGTAAGGTGACGGTTTCTTAAAATTCTTCTTAAGTCAAAAACCGGTCATCCCGTGGTTCTGTTACCCTAGGCCGTCCAGAACCGGACCCTTCTATTGTAAGAACCAGTTTCCCGAAAACGCCTGACGGCGTCTCGTAAAGTTTCATATGGAACGCTGCATATCTAATGGAACGTCCATCATCAATAAGTGCCACACGACGCGCAACATCCTTAGCACGAAGAGGCATTTTTAAACTTAATGTTGAAAAAATTAAAAGCCGGAGACTAAGCAATGTGCTGCAAGAAACGGCACTGTACTAATTAATGATACTGAATAAACATTTTGATTCCTTAGAAAGTAAACATTGGAATCTAGAATCATTTCATTCAATTAAGGATTAAGGGTTATTGTCCTTAACATTAACATTCCTAATTAAATACAAACCAAAAGATTACTTATTTATTCATTAAAAACAATAGACCAATCCAAAGCAGAAATATTTTTAGATGAAAACATGAAAAAATCAAGTAGGTGGAATTTTTTGCCTGTCAGTGTGTATATATATATTGGGTTGGCAAATAAGTCCTTTCGGTGTTTTCAGGGTGAAATAAAACTCAATATATTATAGACATAAAATTTATTTTAATAGATTATTGGTTCATTATTGAAATTAATTAACCCAAAATGAAATATTTTCATTTTTCTTTATTTTCTTGATTATTTGACAAAGCTGATTAAGCCACAGTACTGATATAGCCTGCTAGATCCTGACTGACAGGGATACGCCCTACTACAATAGCCCTCCTATGTTGCCAATATATCTAGCTTCCTTGATCGGCGTCCCCATGACAGCGACTTGACAGTCCCGCGTGCTCTTCTGTCGCGTGGCCATGTACAACTTATCGGGGCGGATTTCCCAGGTAACGTCATCACAGAGTCGATTATCTATTTTTAAACTGTATTTCAAATCTGTTAGGTAATGTATATTTCTATGGTCGGTTTATTGTTGAAATTGGCCCCTAAACGAACACTATTTAGGGTCAGTTGAAGTTGAAGCTAGAACTACAGTCGATCATTCCTGAGTTTTATGGTTGACCGTAGTTGAAGCTTGAATTTGACTTAAACTCCAATTGTA
Source organism: Nezara viridula (assembly GCA_928085145.1). Taxonomy (NCBI): domain Eukaryota; kingdom Metazoa; phylum Arthropoda; class Insecta; order Hemiptera; family Pentatomidae; genus Nezara; species Nezara viridula. The sequence continues at coordinate 19,261,736 of OV725080.1, read as the reverse complement.
CAACTGGCCCTTAATGTAAATGAAACTTATTAGAATTCAATTTATAAAAACCACGATTGCTTTATTAAAATGTTTGAAAGTTTTGGAGATCCCACGCGATTTAAGTTCTTAAAGTTTAAATAAAGCTGTATATCTAATATATTTATATTCTTTATTTTCAGATAGGTTTAGTGAGTGTATTAGCAATAAGTAAATTTTTAGCAGTTGGTTAAGTGAGGATATAGTCTTACAAAGGACACCTCTAACGATACATTGTAAATAAGCAGGAATGTTTTATTTATTTATTTTGTTTTGTTTCTTATTTGTGTTATTTCATATTTTATTTAATCTGTTTTACTAAGGTTTCTTTTTGTTATTTTTGTTATAATTTCTATTTATTTCTGTAATTGTATATATTGTACGAATGAGTTTCTTATATCTCAAATACTTAATGCCCTTGAATGAGGCAAAATGTATTTTTTTTCTATAAAAAAAAACAAAAAAAAAACTATACATGATGTGTTTAACTATGAACAAGTCAATTTTGTAGAGTAAATGAATAGTAATCCAGAAATGAAGCTTAAGAAAAGAAAAAAGAATCAACATAAAAACAAAACGAAAAATTAAAATTAAAATAAACTATGAAAAATAATAACATAAATAAGTAATATATATATATATATATATATATATATATATACATAATAGAGTTCAGATTAGGATGTCTTGTATAGGTCTCAGTCTACTGAATGATTCCGGAGTTCCTTTGTTGAAAGCTACTAACTTTAAATGCTGTTAACTGGCAATAAAAGAGAAACTGGGAATTATATTCGGGAATTTTAAAGAAACTGGCAATTATATTTGGGAATTATAAAGAAACTGGCAATTATATTTGGGAATTATAAAGAAACTGGCAATTATATTTGGGAATTATAAAGAAACTGGCAATTATATTTGGTATAGCGTAAGACAAAAATTAAATGGGGTGATATAGTTATAGCTAAAATATGATGTAATAGTATGCTAAAAGGAAGTGAGATAACCATCGCATATGATTATCTTTTTGTGGTATATATCTATTTTGATGCTATATATCTATTTTTATACTATATATATGTATCTTTTTATGCTATGATTATCTCACTTCCTTTTAGCATACTATTACATCATACTTTAGCAACTAACGACACCCCATTCATTTTTTGTCTACTCTTAGGTTTTTTTTATCTCATTCCACAACTTTTCGTTGTTAATTCATTTTTTATCTCTTATATTACCTTGTTTTGATTATGTTTCTTTCATTAGTCCCTACTTTGTTGCCGTTATTATTTATTTCTTAGTTCTCTATTATTGTTATTATTCTATCTACTTTATTTTACTTTAAGTTTATTTTATGTACTTTATTTTACTTAAAGTTTATTTTATGTACTTTATTTTACTTAAAATTTATTCTACCTATATTTTTTAGACTATACCTTTCACCTACATATTAAATTTCATTATTTAATGTTTATAGTTTCCCATTCCTATTGTTATCTGGGTTTTTCTAAGCCCTGATGAAGGCCTGAACTTCTGGCCGAAACGTCGGCAAAAATAAATATACTTACTTATGTTTACTTTTTTATTTTTTAAGTTATCACCCCAACCATTCTTATCTTCAAAAATTATAATGGAGCTATATTAAAACTTGATTGTGTTTTTAAATTTTATTTATTTTTTCTTTTAGTTTATATACAATTTACTTTAGTATTATTATATTGCCGTTTATTATTTTTATTTATTTTATGGTATGAATGAGCTACTCTATGTCACTATGACTATTGTTCTTGAATGTGACAGATTGTAATATACCTCAATGAAGAAGTTTTAAAAAAAAAGTATTTTCTAAGAACATCTATTCAAATGAGAAACCTTTTCCTTCTTATTGAATAATGTTAATGTTAAGCCATGGAAATTATCAACACCGTTAGACTTTTAGCCCCCTTAAATATATGTTAGGTAATGAAGACATTTAGAACCTAATCGAAAGTCAACAAGTTATTAATCGATAGTCATTAAAAAATTAGACAGTTGACCTCTGATCCCCCGACGTTCTCCTTAGGGAATATCTTTCCTATATCCTACCTCTCACCTGCGACCTATAATAAACCTATTTATTACGCACCATCATAGATTTATGGCAGCTACTAGAAAAAATGAAACAGTAAAGACGTCGGTCTATACCTGAGTACTCTACTCTGTGCCGTAGAAGTCCGCAATTATCCACATTAGTAGATCCAATCTCCTTTCTCGAGGATGGAATGCTTTCTCGAAGTGGCCAGTCATCGAATGGGGAAAGGTCCGCTTCTGCGAAAAGCATTACCGATGACTGGGTCTTCGTTATCGCCGATCAGGACTTCTATGGTTGGAGTTTGTTCTGAGGAAGCGATCAATAATTGGGGTATGCAGTCTTGTTCTTCGCTTTTGCCATTTCATTAAAATATATTTAGTAGAGAAATATTCTCTTAATAAGTTCAAAATTTTCTTAAACCTATATTCCGCAAAAGCTGGAGATACATCAGTTCATTACAGCTACATCATCATTAATATTTTAACAGACCAATAGTTCTATTTAGATTATTACATTATAAAAAAAAACTAAGGTGTGTGCTTTAGACCACACGATAGAAGTGAAAACATCTACTATTAATAGTATGAAATATAAATTATAAATAATAGCTCATTATAAAGAGGATGAAATACTGAACATTTCTCTCGCTTACAGCATGCAGGTCCAATTTTTAGTTTCTGTGATATTTTAATCCATATCTTCAAGAAAACTCGTTATCATTTGTTTTGTTTACATTATTTTTATTTTTCATCTCCCTAACACGGCGTCGCGTTAAAATACAGTTTTTAATAATAGGCCATTTTAGAGAGGATGAAATTTTGAACATTTTACAGTGTGCAAGTCAGATTTTTAGTTTTTTAGATATTTTAATATATATGCAAAAACACTTCAATTAGTCGACTCCAGCCGACATTACCCAAGCGTTACACTTCGCAGATCTGACGGCTCAATCTGATTTACGTTACACAAAAAAAGTGCAAAATACACCTAAAGAATTCTTTACATAAAAACAAAAGTAAAAATAAAGTTGTGAAAACATTTACTTGTTAATATGAAACTAAAACCTTTTATAGCAAATCATAATACAGCGCCATTTTAATCATTTTTGAAATAAATAATAATTTTACAAAATAATCAACTTCACTCCAACTAATTACTTAATGTTAACATTTAAAATAATGGAGGGAGCAGAAGAGCTCAATATGTAGGACACTGTGCTCTTATTCTTGAGTCCGGTTCTGTAGGTAATTATTTATTCTGTTACATACAGCAGCCGCGGACCGACCTTGGGTTCCAAATAACTCCTGAGGCATACCCTGCTACTATATATAGTAGTTACTCTAATTAAATAATTATTTATTGTTCTATTTTTTATCTTTATCATAAAAAATAATTCGTATCAACCTAAGTAATGGTGCACGCTATTAAAATATTGTAAAATAATATGACTATTTGACAAAGCAGCTGCTTAAAGTTTAACACTTAAAGACGAACGCTTTCACCGCCGGTACCGTTATCTTTCATCCAAAGCTCTTCCCAGAAATGCTTTATACAATTAATATACCAATAACACGTCTTATATAACATAATTAAGGTAATATAAAGACGTTACAAAAATAATGTGGTGATTCAGGATGTTAGTGGTTGCCAGAAGTTTGGTCCATGGGCGATCTGTTTCAGGGAAAAAATATTGTATAAATCAATTTAAGCTTTCTGAATCCGAGCAGCCATAATTCATGGATCTAGACCGATTTGTCTCTGACCTTGAACCGGAGTGAGTCATTGTTAAAGGCACTCAGATTTGTCACAAAGGGGTCATGCAATAAACGTCTGTAAGCAGACCAAATCGAGGGACCAATCACCTACATTGTCCAATAGCTTGTAGTACCAACTGAAACAATTTTTTTTTTAATGTTATATCCGAGAAGAAGAACATCCGACTCCTATTAGACTCTTTTATTATTTGTAAGCAATACAGTATGTATTTCAGTTATAATCTATTCTTGCAGGACTGAATTATTATTGAGCTTGCAAAATGGTTTTAACTTTTTTTTTTTCACGCCAGCAGGCGCACTAATATAGCGTTGACATGAGGAGTACAAAGACATTAGTGGCGACCCCCTCTGGTGGCCAATGTCGTGACTGACAGAACTCGGAGACATGGAGCGATGAACAGAAGACACGCTGTGTTGTCCTTCTAATGGTTTGATGGCTTCATAAGTACTCTGTCGATGATGGTTCGCCATCTTGTCTTCTGCGAAATAAGTTCTTCCGAAGCAGTTGCTGGCATAAGAGAATTGCAATTTTCCACTATTCGACATATGGATCATGTGTGATTTTTTTTTCAATGAATCTTATTTAGAATTATAAATATAAATAGAAGATAACTATATTCTGGGACAAAGTCCCTTTAGAATAACAAAATAGTACATAATTAAAAGACTACATCTGGCCAAAATAAAAAATAATAAAAAAAGAGAAAGTATAGAAAATATTACTAAAACAAACTATGTACAAAAAAAAAAAATAATAATAAATCTATATACAAAACACTTAAAACTATGTACAGTAGGATAAATTATAATTATACATTTTTGAAAAATAAAATAATAAAAAATACATTGAGTTTTTCTTTAAAATAGGCTTTGTTTCTGTTAACATACGAAAGACTAATCTGACGAAATAAAATGTTAGAGTATTTAAGTAATGAATAATATCTAAACACATCATTATCTTATTGTAACTATAAGTACAAATGTATTTGTATAAGAATAAAAAAAAAAAAACAATAGATGCATTTAGTGGCATTGGGAGTCGAAAGATATTGTAAAATTCCTAGTGAAGTTTACAGTATGGTATAATAGAAATGTATAATATCAAAAGCTTAGCAAGCATCTGACTGTTTTTGGGATAGGAATTGGAATAGGAGGGTTTTGAATGTGGATGTGGAAGGAGAATGCCGAATTTTGATAGGTAGGGAATTCCAGAAATTGACAGCGCGAGCAGTAAAGGAATTTTGAAATGAGGCAGATCTGTGAGAAGGGATGTAAAGAACAGAAGGTCGAGATCTTGTTGAAGGACTTGGATTGGAGAAGGATGTAGGCGTAAGAAGGACGATAACTGTTGATGATTTGATAAAGGAACGTATCTAGGAAATATTGTCTTCGAACGGAGGGAAAGAGCCACCTTAACTCAGTGTAGTGGTGAGAGACATAGGAGTATCTCGGGACACCAATAACAAATCAAACGCAGCTATTCGTTATATTTAATGTATCTGATAAAACTAAAAAAAGTCTATTTATTTACTTGTAATTTTTATTTCATTATTATTATCTTCTGAATTTTCTCGCACTTGTAGTTTGTGGAAGACAAATCCATCCATCTTAATAATTATTTTTTTCAGAAATTAAAAACAAAAAAAATGACAATTCATTTTTATTCTAATTACTGTTGAGCATATTTTAGCACACTAAGGGACAATTCTAAACCATCTGTGACTGCCATCGTTGATTTTGGTATAAGCCATTTGTGAACTTTTTTATTGGCGTGATGTTAACGCTTTTCAAATGATATAATTAATTTCTTCAAGAAGGCAGTGGATCAGCTGATGCGAAGGTCGTGTTCTGAAATCTTCTCTCAGTTGTTGCCTATTTTTCAGCGGAATCTCTTTGATTATTTACTGAATATAGTTGAAGTGTACACCAGAGCAGTTGTTATTTACAGTTTGCTGCATTTTTTTTTTTTAATTTTTTTTTTTTTTGTTATTATTTATTTATTTATTTTTTTTTTTTTTTCTTCTTTTATGATATGCGGCATTGTCAGCCAGTGATGTCCAGTAAGGTGCCCACTAAGAGGACTCGGTCAGACGGCGTTAGCACCCCTCGTGATTCACCAGTGAAACAAAAAACTCGTCGCTGCCTGCGAGAAATAGCTCCAATAACCACAGTGAAAACTTCAGATACAGAACCTCAGCCTCAACCAGGTACCTCTTCGCAAGAAATGGTTGAAGAATCTCCTTTCTTCACTCCAAACCCGTTCCAAGTGCTTCATAATGACAGAGAAGTAATGGAGTCAGCAGCAGTACCCAGGGAACCAAGGCCTCCTCCGATATTTGTAAAAAATATCAAAAATTTTCAACTACTGTGTACACAGCTAAACGAAATCTGCTCCGGCAGTTATTCTTGCCTCAACAGGACTAACGACACAAAAATAACACCTGATACTGCAGAAGCCTACCGAAAAATTGTGAAGTACCTGTCAGAAACGAATGCAAATTTCCACACGTACCAGCTGAAACAGGAGAGATCGCTACGAGTGGTGGTGAGAAATTTACACTCCTCAACCCCAACTGAAGTGATAAAAGAAGAACTAGCGACGCTTGGTTTCAAAGTGCGTCAGGTAACCAACGTTCTGAAGGAGAATAAGGAGCAGCCAGGAGTGAGTAATAAAGTTCCACTACCTTTATTTTTCGTGGATCTAGATCCATCACCTGGCATTGAAAAAATATATGATATCAAGAGATTGTACTACACTATCGTGAAGATAGAGAAGCCATACCCCAAGAAGGAAATTGTGCAGTGCCACAATTGCCAGGCGTATGGCCACACGAAAACTTATTGTCACCATCTGCCGCGTTGCGTGAAATGCGGTGAACAGCACAAATCTGTGGAGTGCACCAAACCAATACAAGATCCTGCAGTGTGTGCACTATGCCAGGAGGGACACCCGGCCAACTACAAAGGCTGCCAAACCTATAAGAGCCTCAAATCCAGATACCAGAAGAACCGGATTCAAGATGAGACAACCAGACCAAGAAGAGAACCTTCTAGAATTGTTAACAATAATTTATCATACTCCGAACTACTTGGAGGTAAGAACCCCAATAATACATGTGAAGCCCTGCCGCAGCAACTACCTCAGCCCCAATCTCAATATTCTGTTCATCCTAACACACATAATCATCAACAACCTCAAATTCCTCATATTCCTCCTCCTTCAAATGCAACAGATCTCACTAGTTTGTTAGCATCTTTCCTAACCGATTTCAAATCCCTAGGCACTCCACTCATATCACTCCTTACAAATCTCGTATCTCACCTCATCCCTCCTTTGAAAAATCCTTAATGACCCACATCCCAAAACCCATGTCCATTCTCCTTTGGAATGCGAATGGTGTTAGAAATCACGTTGACGGACTAACAGCTTTACTACAAGACAAGAACATTGACGTAGCCCTAATTACAGAAACTCGACTGACCATAAAACAGCATTTAAAAATCCCACAGTATTTAACATACCGTACTGACCACCCTGATGGCAGAGCACATGCCGGCACTGCTGTCATCGTACACCAATCCCTCTCCCATCACTTACTCCCATTACCTACTCAAGATTTCCTACAGTCAACCGCTATTGTAATCAAAGCCTTCTCCTTTCCAGTCACCCTTGCATCAGCATATTGCCCTCCTAACAGATCCATATCCAAAGTCCAGTTCAGTTCTCTCCTCAACTCCTTAGGTCATCATTTCATCCTGGGTGCAGACTTAAATGCCAAGCATCAAGTTTGGGGTTCAAGAACCACGAATTCTCGTGGCAGAACATTTCTGTCTGCACTCAATACCCAACGTTTCAGTCTCCTTCCACCCAACTCACCTACCTACTGGCCCACAGATCCTAACCGCAATCCCGATATCCTTGATTTTTTCATCCACAGTAGCTTAGGTCCCATCAATCATTCCCTTACCCTTCTTGCCGAACTATCCTCAGATCATAGTCCATTATTACTCCAATTATCTCTAGCTCCTATTCCTAAGTCTTCTCCACCGTCCTTCATCAGAGGCCCAGTTAACTGGAAACTCTTTCACCAAATCCTTACCGATAAAATTGACCTCAGAATGACCCTGAAAACCCCAGATGACCTTGACAATACCGTACACTTTTTTACCACCACTATCCAACAAGCAATCTGGACTGCTTCCTCTCCAAACCACTCCTCAAGAACTCCTAAGAAAAATAAGTTACCTCAACACCTCATAGACCTAATCCATACCAAACGCCGTGCCAGATTATTATGGCAACGTACTAGACACCCCACCGATCGCCAATCCTATAATTATTTTTGCAAAAAACTAAAGATAGAATTGGCCACCTTCAGATCCCAATCCTTCAACTCCTACCTCACTTCCCTCTCTTCTCATGACAATTCCCTATGGAAGACCACCAAACATATCCTAAAACCCCATCATATATCACATCCTCTCCGTCGAGGTGATGGCTCTTGGGCAGCATCTGACGAAGATAGAGCCGAAGAATTCGCCAAACACCTTTCCCTTACATTCACCTCTCATCCAGAATCCAATCCCACCCACACGTCAGCAGTAGAGGAATTCCTTAATTCACCCATCCCACTCTCCTTACCGCCTAAAGCAGTTAATCCTTCTGAGGTCAAATTCCTCTTACAAAAACTACCTACCCGTAAATCACCTGGATACGACCTCCTTACCTCTCAGATCCTTAGACAACTCCCTCCTAAAGCTGTCATATTCCTTACATACATATACAATAGCATCCTACGAACCACCCACTTTCCTCTTTTGTGGAAACATTCCACTATTATCCTGTTTCCGAAACCAGGCAAACCTCCCAACACCTCAACGTCCTACAGACCAATTAGCCTTCTTCCGATTCTCTCAAAAATCTTTGAAAAGATCCTCCTGAAACGCATCCTACCCTTTATAGAATCCCAAACTCTTCCTTCCCATCAGTTCGGATTTCGTTCACAACACTCTACAGTCCAACAAGGACTCCGAGTGGTTGATCATATTTCCGCAGCATTGGAAAGCAAGCAATATTGCTCGGGTGCATTTCTGGACATAGCTCAAGCTTTCGACCGGGTATGGCACGCCGGGCTTCTTTCCAAGCTGAAAAACTATCTTCCTCAGTCCTTGTACCTTGTTCTCCGTTCCTACCTCTCAGATCGTACCTTCCGAGTTCGTTGCGGTACTGAATTTTCGCATTGCTATCCAATTGAGGCAGGTGTTCCTCAAGGTAGCGTATTGGGTCCCGTCCTTTACATCCTCTTTACCGCCGATATCCCTGTCCATCCCGATACCTTCCTGGCAACTTTTGCTGATGACACCGCCATTCTATCATCCGACTCAGATCCCAACATAGCATCCTTAAATCTCCAAAACCACCTCACCTTGATTGAGCACTGGTGTAATAACTGGCGCATTAAAGTTAATGAATCTAAATGCCAACATATTACCTTTACACTCCGACGCAGTTCCTGTCCACCAGTACACTTTAATTCCATCCAGCTTCCTTACTCAGACACAGTCCGGTATCTTGGCTTTCATTTAGACCGAAGACTAACGTGGAACCCACATACTAGACTCAAAAGACAAGAACTCAACCGACGATACGGCCAGCTATACAGACTACTAAACAGAAAATCCAAACTTTCTATTGAAAACAAATTACTTATCTACAAGACAATACTGAAACCTATATGGACATACGGACTTGAACTGTGGGGGACAGCAAAAGCTTCTAACATCAAACGTATTCAATCCTTTCAATCTAAAGTCCTTCGAACAATAGTTGATGCTCCGTTCTATGTAAATAACAAAATCCTACACCATGACCTTAATATCCCATTTGTCCTAGACCTTATTCCAGAAAAATTCTCCAAATTTCACCAGAACCTTACCTATCATCCAAATCCCCTTGCACAATCTCTATCCAGCACCACCCATCCTTACAATCCTCCTCGAAGGTTGAAGCGGCAGTGGCCCAGAGACCTTTTGTAAATAAGCATCTATTGGAGTTTTGGCAATGGCCAGATCCTCCACTCAAGCCCGAGTGTGTATGATTAGGTTAGTTCTTTTTTGTTTATATACATTTATTTTATTTTATTGTATTTATTTTTATTTTATTTTATTGTATTTATTATTATTAAGTTTCTGTATTATTTTTTTTTATTTTTTATTGTAAATAGAGTGTGAATGTGCTTTCTCTGAACACTATTATAAATGTCCTTGATGTGACAGAATGTAATATTTCTAAATAAACAAATATAAAAAAAAAAAAAAAAAAAATAATTTCTTCAATAAGATCTTTAATTCCTGGCATTTTCGCAGTTTCTCAGTGTAGCTTATATTATTGTCATTGGAGATTCCTTTTTTTTTCTCATCTCTCAAATCTATTAGGAAAATATCAGATCTATTAAAATGTACTGTTAGTTCCACAATCATAGAGGCATCTTAATAGAGTTTTAGGGGTCCTTTTTGATGGAATTTATTTGTATAGAGCTTATAATATGGCGACTTTTCAACCAATGAAATTAAATTTCACCGCCAGGAAAATTGTGGCCATATTTTTTATGCCTGGAGATACTCGCTATCAGATCAACCAGTGGTGTGTAGGATTGATTCCTCTATTTCTGAGCATATCCGACATTTATTCGGTTTTTTCTTTTCGAATAATAATTATTACTATTTGTGTCTGTTATTCACTCTTTTCCTAATATGTATCACAGTTCGGCGATATTGAATGAATTTTTATTAAATAACTTTTTAGTGATTGACGGTTCCTAGAATAACCAGCTGCCCTGATTTATTCCGAGAGTTACTCAGTATTTTTATTAGAAAAAAACCATCCCTAACTAATTAATCAATAAACATATGTCTGAATAAATATTTACTCTAGGAAAATATCCACTAAATAATCATTTATAAAAAAAAAATTACATTTTTTTTACAAAAAATAATGGTCCGTTAAGTAATTAAGGGAGTTGCTTATTTAAAAAAAAAATAGATTTTAAAAATTGCCCAATGTAGATGCATTTAAAATTTTAATTTTCCTAACTTTTCGGGTTTAATGGAGATTAGGATCCCCTATTATGTTGCTGGGAGCGGTTTTTATGAAAATACTGTCGGATTTCGAATCGCGCATCATAGTTTTGTAACTTTTCGGATTTAATCAGTATTAGAGGCTATTTTTATGTTCTCGGGGGCGCTTTTAATGAAATACTGCCGGATTTCAAATTGCGCAATCGCGCATCACGTTTTTTAACTTTTTCCCACTAGTATCTTGTAAATTAATTTTAATGTACTATTGCTTGTAATTTTAATGTGCAATTATTTCGTGGAAAGTTCTCTATAAACCTATTGAGAATATACATTCGTGTCACGGTTCAAACGTATTATAAATTTTCGATTATTGCATTTTATTCGACAAATATTCTGTCCCTTGTTTCATTGAATTGAATGTGGGAGGTGTAACTATCCCTTGAGAAGGGATTCCAAAATTGCATTTAGATGTAGATCGGAAGGGTGGGCAACCCCCTACAAATAGCCAACTCACCCCAATTTGTAAGAGCCCTTAAGGAAATTAGATCTAATAAACACCGCTTCTGTCGGGGTCTGCAGTGACGTCAGTTCTATTCTTTTACACTAATCTGGTTCATTCGGGTTCACCAAGAGTTCAGGTGTTTTATTTATATGTTCTGAAGATTAGTATATTTAGAGTTTTAGTATATATTAAACGTTAGCATATATTAAACGTCAGAGAATTTCTGATGGAATCTGGACTAATATTTTGTGGCTGTGGAGTATATTTCCTTTAAAAAATTAATATTGTTGGAAGTCAAAACAGAATTTTCGGGAAAACCGGCTTTTTTCCTTGTGGCCGAACTATGGAGGTTAATCCGGTATTGTGCTGAAAGCGAGATGATCCGAACCGTTTAATTGAACCTTGCTTGGGATGCAAATGAAGCCGGCTGGCTACACGTGGCCTTCCATCCAATCTCTACCTAATAAATTACTTTCTAAAATAGCCTCATCCTCTTCCAACAACCTTCTCGTTAAGAATTATTTACGTTTACAAAATTTTGTTAACCAACTCAAAATTTGAGGTTTTATGTTTTAAGATTGTAAAATTCAAAAATCAAATAAAAAATGTTATGGATTTTCTTCGAGACTACTTGGCCATTGTTTCGAGAGATTGGCTAAAAAAATCAGAGGACACCCAGGAACGATCCTCGAAACTCAACAATGCTATCCGCCTTTTTCTTTCAAAATGGCGTCTAAAAAACGCTTTAATGAAACTTGTCTAAAGTCTATGTTGTTCGCTAAACAACTTTCAATATATAACAAATTCCGTATTAACGTTTCGGGATATAATGCCCATCTTCAGAACTTAATAGGAATTTATTAAATCTATTACTTGATCCCGAATTAAATTTCTAGATTTTAACCATTTAATTCTAAATTCAGGGAGTATTGGACAAGCAGTCAGGAAGTGATAAAGATCTTCTGTTTCGTTTGTACAAAAACACATGCTACAATTATTATTTGTTTGCTTGAAGTGTTTATAATCTAAGTTCAAAACACCAGCTCTAATTTTAATTATCCATCGGATCACCTTCAAAGAGCTTTTGTTATCAATATAATTTACTGAAGTTAAATGAGGATAAAAAGTGAAAGTTTTAGAATTCTGAACTTTAATTACTTTAATTACATATTGATTATATATGTCTTTCTGAATGTGAGTTCTTTGTAATTATAAATTAGCTCTCCATAGTTTAACATCATTACAGTTAGATCGATTTAAGTTGAAATTTAATCCATGCAATTCTATCAGATTAAGTAAGTCCCTGGCTTTCATTAGTAGTTAAATACCACGTTTGCTCCTTTGTTATAGTTTAAAAATTTTTATTATTTATAAAAGATGTTCTCTTATGCGTATAGGTATGATTAAAGAACTAACTGCCAAGAAAAAAGTAAATAAAAACGTTAATTCAGGTGAAAAAGTCATTGATTGAATTAAACCGCTAATAATTTCTTAAAGTTACATAAAATGTAAGTTGGTAGATATGGATGGAAGAAAAAATGTGTAAGATTGGACAAGAGTAGCGATTTGTCCAATACGCAAGCTAGAAGAGAAGCTAGTATATGAAAATTATAGAGGCATTGCTCTATTAAGTACAATTTATAAAATATTGGCAGTACTCCTACTTAAAAGACGAAGATTTCACTGAAAAAAATCATAGGAGAATATCAAGGAAATTTTAGGACTGGAAGATCAACAGTTGACCACTTATTCTCTCTGAGACAGATAATGGAAAGATGTTTTGAATTTAACATTGACACGTACCTTCTCTTTGTGGACTTCAAACTGGCGTACGACAGTGCAGAATAATGGGACTTTTCAAATCTATAATAGATGTATTCATACCCAAGAAACTGGTCAGAATTACAAATATGACGCTAATGAACACTAACTGTCTAGCGAAACTTGCAAATTCGCTGTTCGAAGAATTTGAGGTGGATAATGGATTGAGACATGGTGATCCTCTATATACCCTTCTTTTTAATCTAGCCATGCAAGTGATTATTCGTTCTTTTGAATAAATCTAGGAGGAATAATCTGCAATAGTCTGTCTCAACATCTGCCATATCCTGATGGTGTTGCCATTATCTCTAGAACCCAAGCAGCATTATCGGGAATTTTTCAGGAATTCGAAGAAGCAGCCTCTAAACTGGGCCTTAGATTTAATAAAAATAAGACGATGTACATGGAATGTTCAAAAATGGAAAAGGAAGTGAATACGGAAATAACTTTAAGAGATCAGAACTTTAGGTTCATTGATCAGCTCAAGTAACTTGGAAGCCTGGTCACTTGCAATAATAAAATAGAGAGTGAAATAAACGCCAGGATAGCAGTAGGAATTGAAGCTATCTCTCACTGCAAAGAGACTTGAAATTCAGATCACTCTCTAAAAGAACCAAATCCCCATCTACAAAACCATAGTAAGGCCAGTGCTTATGTATGGGTGTGAGACTTGGACCTTAACCAAAACCTCCTAACGCACGCTCAACTACTGGGAGATGAAAGTATTGAGAAGAATATTGGGCTGAAACTTTGAGAATCGAATTTGAAGAAGAAGTAAGAATGAGGAGCTACGGGAACTTTATGGTGAACCTGATATTGTGGCATTGATAAAAAGAACCAGAATCAGAAGGTTAGATCGTGTGGAAACAATGTCAGGCCAAAGAGGATACTCCATGAAAAGCCGGATGGCAAAAGAAGTAAAGGGCGGATAACATAGATGGAGGAAGTGGAGGTCGTTCTAAGATGGAGGGAAGTACTCGTAGCACAAGACCGTGGAGATTGGTTGGCTGTAGTAGAGGAAGCCCGGGTTCTTGTACCCTAGCGCCATTATAATCATAATAATACATAAAATGTATACACAGAAAAATCACTCATACTCTTAAATAACAGTATATAAGCAAGCAATTTTTTTTTACATAATTTACATTTTGTTACCTACTATCTTATGGAATAAGTACGAGCGTTTAGCTAGTAGAGCTAGTTTTTTATTTTTGAGTTTATATTCAAATAATTCTTGGATTGTTTCATACTTATAAGAATGAAAACCAAAGAACTGTAAGTTCGTACCAAATTTAATTTTTTTTTTTTTTTTATGCTTATACTGTAACTACGATATTTCTAAGAAAAAATCAATGACATCACTCTTATTGAGCCCTAAAAATATCTATTCAAAATAGCTGTAAATAACGTTAATTTTTTGTAAAATCACTGAAAAATGCTCTTTAATTTGTATTTTTAAGGGTTGGATCGAAGATAACTGGAGAAAACAGTTAATGGTCTAGGTTTTGGGCATGTCAAGGAAAGATAACATAGCAAAAAAATGTGATTCGAATACTTACATTTTTCGTGTTTTTTTCCCGTCTCTGCACCATTGTGGCGACGGTGTACTTATAATATAAATATCATTAACAATCTCTTCTTATTCAATAAAATCCATGACAAACTTAAAAACAACAACACAAAATTGGTCTTAGCTCCTTTTCCATTCATTATAGGCCCTTGTATACAATGAACTTTTTTGGTGAAAATTTTGTCTGAAATCACCTCCTCCAGTGTTTGGCCATTAGGAACTGAAACAAATGTAGCTGGAAAAAAGTTACGTTGAATGCAGAATTTTTTTGTGCGAATCTGAAGGATAACTGAATTCCCTAAGTACAAAAATATGGATAAAATAAAGATATACACAGCTATATATCTTTCTAAACGTTTTACAAGTGTGCTTCTCAGTGTCTGTGAACATTTTAAACAAAATTGTTTGAAAAAATTTCTCGTCGATTTTATTTCTCACGTTTATTGTCAAAATCAAATCAGTAGATTTAAATTAGGTAATAATTGAAAACGATTAAAATCTCTGAATCGTGATTTTTAAAAAGTAATTGAGACCCAAATTACGCTTGTTGATAGGATATTTTACGATGTGGCCTTGATTGGTTATAAATTACATTGGAATTTCATAAATCGTTTACAATCCAGTATTGTATCGACATTATTGAATAAATATATATATATAATAAATATATATATTGAAAAAATATATTTCAAACTCGGACCGTAATATTTGTCGTCGTAATAATTTCCCTTAATGCGAAGTGAAAGTAAAAATATTAAAAGTGAATATAAATAGATGTTATTATCGATTCTAAATATACGAAACTTCTACACATAGTGTCTTAGTTCTTAGTGTCCAAACTCTAAGAGGTGATTCTAGACCAAATTTCCAGCAGAAAATTTCGTTTGATATATTAACCGATTACGTACGTAAAAGTCCATTTTTTTCTTTTCTTAAGGTCACGTTTTCTCTTTCATAGGAAGCGATAACACAAACAATATTTTATTCAGGTAATTAAAAATGGTGTTATAGTAAGTTAGAAAAAAAAAATCCTTCAAATACAAGTACAGTTTTTCTTTGTCGAAATCGTTTAAAGAGAACTTTGGTGTGACCAAACTACGTTAAGTATCCTGCAACTCTATAGACACACAACTTTTATACAAATTTCCTAACTTAATAACTTTTAATTGCTCATCCTCAATTGTATTGGACCGATTTCCGTCACAGATATCTGTATAAGCAATGATTGAGATAATAAATGTTTGATAAAATATTTTTTGACATACTATTTTAATGATTAAAAAGTGTATTTACACAATTAATTTTCTAAAATAGATATCAGGTCATAAGAAACAGGAGGAATTAAAAATTTGAAATAATGAATCGGTCGTTATTTTTGCTGAAAGCACAAAATATCTAATCATATCATTTTTAACACAACTCGAGGTGAATCTCAATTCCATTCTGCTACAGTTCTCAACTAAATTGATATGCAATTAAAGCTCATCAAAAAAGGAAGTGTAAAAGTGGGGGTATCTGCAGTCCGATTTTAGGGTTATAAAAAAAAATCGCGTATAATCCATGATTTAATGATAAACACAACTTATAGCAGCGTAATTTTGCATCTCAATAGTTCCCGTTACGTGGTTTTGACAAAGACAAACTCTGTTTATACAGGATATTTCAGGGTTAAATGGCTAACTGAAAAAATTAACTAAGGACCTCAAAATATGAAAAAAATTTCCTCTGAAGGTATGTCCGCAAACGCTTTGTTTAGGAGATATTGACACGTAAAGATTTTCATTGTTATGAATTATTTACGTTATGTTTAGTAAATAAAATTTATTTATTTGTTCTAACTACTTTATTAATTAAACGCAAACATTAAATTCATATTAAATGTTGTTCAAAGTGATTTCCTTGAACATTAAAACAACTCGGTATCTTTCTTCAACAGCAGAACGCCACTGGATATGTGTTATTGTTTCACAAGATTCAATTATTATTCTTCGTCATTACCATCAAAATATTGTAATATGATCACATTCCTTTCTTCATTTCGCAAAGGGGCAAAAATACCATTAGTACGTATAGAAAATGTACCAGTTTCCCTAATACGTTGAAACGTGAAGCTATAAATAGACTTGTTTGGTAATCTTCTATTCGGAAATCGCCTGGCATATTCACGACGGGCAGTATTAGCAATACCATTGCAAAAACCGTATACAAACACCATATCTGTATGTTCACCATTAGTATAAATGGAAGGCATAATGATGAGTACTCTGCAAAAGTCTCTTACTAACTGATAAATGTTATTGACAGTTCACAATGCTAATTAGAAATAGTACTAATCATTACGTTGCCAATAGTTTCTATACAGATAGGGATGAAAGGCCATATTAGTATTCTATCTAATCCATCTCCTAAACATAGCGTTTGCGGACATACCTTCACTTTGAACATCATTTAATATCAATGTTAATCTTTACATTTAATTAATAAAGTAGTTAGAACAAATAGATTGGTTTTATTTTTTACCTTCAGAGGAAATATTTTTCTTGTTTTGAGATCCTTAGTTCATTTTTGCAATTTGATTGACCACTTTAACCCTGAAACACACTCTATATCAGGAAATTTTGTTTAGTTTACTTAAAGAAATTTTTAATTACCTAAATTAAATCATTTTTGTGTAATCGCTTTCTATAAAAGGTATAACATGACCTCCGTAAGAAAAGAGAGAATTAGTTTTTAACTCCTTTTTCGTTCGAAATCCGCCTATAAATCAAATTAAATTTTTTGTTAGATTTTTTATCTGGAATCCCTTCCCAAAGTTTGGCCATCAAGAACTAAGATACTTTTTATATTTAAAAATCCAATATATTGTACTTTTTTAAAATCAAATTTAATTCATAAATCCATATTCGCATTGGATTAGTAATAATCACAGGGGATTAGTAACAAAATGATGCTATACCACTTTTATCAAATTCCATTCACAACTTCCTCCTATATATGTGAAACGTAATTTCCTTGATACGCCTCAAAAACTGCGCTGCGGCCCTAAGCATGAGGAAAATTAATAATCCGCTGTACAGATCCATTTTATCCCATTGTTCCTTTCTTAGCAAATTATTAACGTCCTCTAAAGCTTCGTGAATGGCTTTAACTTATTGTAACTCTATCTAAAACTGTTTTATATTCTAAAATTCTGAGAATTGTGGGCGTTTTATCATTAAATAAATTATTTGTTTCAATTACTATAAGTTATGAATAGCATTAGCTTTCTACTTAAATCGGGAGATGTTTCATCACAAAATTGAGAATAAAGGTAGCTTACAAAAATGTTGGACCGTTTGGTGTATATAACCTCGTTATTTTGAGACGTTGCGTGTAGAGATCACGCACTTCTCGATTTTGTGAAAATACGAATAAATTAGAAAGAAAATGGGTGTCATGAGTTTTTAGTACTTCATTAAATAGACAATATTTACTAATATTCAGTTCAAAACGCCCCATTTCACAGACCTTTCGCAAATACAAAAGTAGTAGGTTACTATAAGATTTAGATTACAATTCACGAAGTTATAGACCGATGTTGATAATATGATAAAAAAAGGTATCTCTTTCACGGACTATATGGATTCGTGAAAACATTATCATATCACTATATATGTATGCTATCTCAATAACAGGATATGCATAGAAGGAAAATCATTCTTGAGGGTAGGAAAATTCAAATATCTCGGCTCCACAATAACCTCAATGAATAATCAGACCAGCAAATAACTAGTGTAAACGCAGCTTTTTTCTCCTTTTGAAAGATAACGAAATCTCGAAAAATCTCGTGAAATCTAAAATTAAGAGTATACAGTCAATAAGATAAAGCCAATTCTAATATATGGCTGTGATACCTTAACCGGCACCATTATCCAGCAATGCTTAGAAAAAAGTATTGAATGAGTTAAGAGAAAAATACTCCGCATGATAACTGGAGCGATCTGGGATCAGAGTTTTAACATAGGGAGAAGAAAGGCCAATAAAGAACTGCTTACAGAAACTGTGGGTGTTTCTCTCATGGTATGATCAATATCTCATGGTATGAAGGCACGGAGGTTAAGATGGGCAGGGCATTTAGCTCATAGCAATCTATCTGGAAGTCTCTACGTTATAATGAATTCCCTCAATAGCCAAACGATCACATAAAATCAACAAGGATAAAATAAAATTGCATGTAGATAACTAGAGAGAAATAGGCCAAGATAGGCAGAGATGGAGCAGGCTTCTTAGGACTGCAAAAAATCTATGAGATCTGTAATGCCTACAGGAAAAAAAAAATAATATTCTCTGATTCCATCCACTATTTCCAAATGATATTTTAATGAATGTGCAAACTATTTTCCTAAATACTATTTTACTAAAAAAATTGGGGAATTATTGTACAAGTGGTCTAGTATCAAATCCACCGGTGCCTTCCACCAGCCCTTTCAGTCTAAAGTCCTCCGTATAATAGTCAATGCTCCTTATTATGTTACAAACAAAACCCTACATCATGACCTTTACATCCCTTATATCCTTGACGTTATTCCATCCCGATTCTCAAATTTTCACATGAACCTAATCCACCATCCTAACCCTTTAGCACAATCCTTATCTAGCTCCAGTCATCTCTGCAACCCTCCTCGAAGGTTGAAACGGCAGTGGCCTCGAGATCTCTTGTAAAGACGTAACTGAAGTTCTGGCAATGGCCAGCTTCTCCACTCAAGTCATGGGTGTTTGTGGTTTTAGTGCCCTCTCTCAGTCTCCACCGGACTGGGACTGCTAATGCCGGCGACGCGGTTGAGAGAGAAGCGCTGGGATCTCTTAGAGTCTCGCTTTGTCCTTCACACGTGGGGAAAGGGCTGGACTCGGAGATCTCTTACCTAATTGTAAATATTGTATTTAAGTATGAATGTTTTTCTATTTATTTCTATTACTTATAATTTATTTAATTTTGCTACGAATTTCTGTATTTCATTTAATTTTAACTCTAAGTTACATTTCCTTGGTTTATTATAGTTTTTGCCTTTGTTATATAGATTTTTATATTTTTTATTTATTTATGTTTTTATTTATTATTTTTTTTTTTATGTATTGTATATATAGTATGAATGTGCCTCACTCAGCCATAGTACTCAGTGCCCTTAAGTGTGGCAAAACGTATTATTACTCAATAAACAGATCTTTCATAAAAAAAAAAAAAAAAAAAGTATCAAATTCATCTAAAATCTACTTGACTACTAAAATTAATGTACCTAATTGTTAAGTATATAATGGCTGTGAAATGCAGACAGTAAACATATAGGAAGAGAATTCATATTTATACTTTTTTTTTTTTTTTTTGATCACTTTATTATCATAAAATAAAATGGTGCTGCCCAATTACATTGGGTTGCTAACAACACAGCATACTTATTAATCACTACAGGCAATATTTAAAATTATTATACAATTATATTGGATTAACAATTTGTATGAGCATAGTATACAATATTTTATACATATATATATTATTATTTTTATTATTTTTTTTCCCTTTTTTTTATTGTTTTTCCTTTTTATTTTTTATTTTTATTATTTCTTTCATTCATTTATTACCATTCTGTACCCTTTATCTTCCTTCTCTCCCCCTATACAAGTTCCCACTCCTCATATACTCTCCTCTCTCTTTCTAACCTAATACATAAAGTACAGTGGACGTGTTCAATAAATAATAATATAAAAATGCTGTAACACATGCATGCCCCCCCCCCCCATGAACATTATATGAAGTTGTAAGGTTTTTGATTAAACTGAAAATTTAATTTAAATTATATTCTGTTATCGAAAACATTTGATGGGCATAACACTACCGTTTTATCGATCTGATGATTTTTATGAGTTTTGATTCATAAATTATAGATTTTATTAGCATTTCATCTTCTTCTTTCGGTTAGGAGTACGTTTTTCGACATACTGACATTATTTGGCTTCTTTTTTTTTTTATAATGTAAAAATTCAAATAAAAGCAAACGAATACTATTACAATGTAAAATCGACGAAGAACATTTTTGGGCCCAACCTATTTGGGCAGTGTGAGAAAAGGCCCTGGAAGCGAAGCCTGGACTGGCAAGAGTTTCCTCGAAGATTCCACCTTTCTCCGACCTCTGCTGCCCAAATATTCGGAGAAAGGAACATTCTTCTGTCTGGACCTACATCCGTGTCTGGGGGGCTTTTCTGCAGTCTGCAACTTCACATTAGCGTGTCTGAACTGATGTTTACTAATAAACGTCTGAGACATGTTCTTTCTTACTGTCAAGAATCAAAGTTGTCAATGATGACAATATTAAAAAAAAGCAATTTTCTAAATTTCTTAATAAATTTTTAAACAACACTGAAGTTGACAGAATCCTTTTAACCAATATACTGATAAAAATAAATTAATTCTCTAATACGGACTTACTATACTGTAATATTCATTATCTGTCATATAAAGACAAATAAAATTACTGACAGAGATCTGAATATCCAAATTCTGAAAAAAATTGGTTATAATAAAGAACGAATTTCGACGATACTCCTTAGGCTTTTATGAATTGTACAGCTCTGAAGTTACCAATCGATATTTTCATTCATGGAGGTATAAACTTTTCATTGAACAATAGAGTAATACAGATCTTAGCTACGTATGTTACGGTATTAATTAATCTTGAAATTACTACCCATTATAGATGAGCTATTTCGACAAGGCTAGATATAGACAGCCACTAAGAGTACAGCCGTTGGGGCAATGCACCTTCTGTTTGATCGAGGTAAACATTTACAGGCACTCTAGATAAAACAGTTCCCACAACAGAATCCCGACCTAACATTTCGGGGGTATGTTGTCTATCTCATATTAATATATATTGGGAATTATTTGTCAAATTCTACCCCCCGCCCCTCCTTGGATTCATTGTATTTCTTATCATTTATTGAATATTAACACTATCTGCCACACTCAAGGACAATAAGTAGTGTTGCCCAAAATCGGTTTTGGTCTTGCACTTTGACCAAGGCCGCAATTGTTGCAAGGTAAAATAGTTATATTAATAATTGACAATCTTAGTTATTAAATGTAAATAATTGGTGAAACCAATATACTTTTACATTTAACTTAGTTTAGGCTTAGTTAGGTTTCTCCTATCTAAATAATTACAGTAATATCTCTACAGTAATAATCTAATAAGTAACTGCAAGGCTGTTGCGAGACTCTTGCGCAAGACCAAGTCTCGTCTAGGTCTCGCTTTAGTTTTGTGATACTTTTTTTTTTTTTTATTTCTTTATGACATTTACAACTGTATTACATAAATACATCAAGTAAATTTGGACATAATTGATATAATGACATGAATACACTTGCTGAGTAACTACACAATGGTAGCACTCTAATGATATGACTACATTAGGAGATCACGGGGCCATCTTCTTTTCAGACGCCTCGGAGGGTTATCAGGAATTGAAGAGGAAGCAAGGTTAGAAACGAGAGGGTTGGGATGATTCTGAAGTTTATTATGGAAGGATAGGTATCTGGATTGGGCCAGATCTGAAACATAAGGAACATTAAGATCTTTATGGATAATTTTATTAGTGGCAAAGTAAGGAGCATTGAGGATTTTACGAAGGATTTTGGATTGTAAGGATTGGATGCGAGAGGAATTCGATGGTTTAGTGGAGCCCCATAGCTCAACTCCGTAAGTCCAAATAGGTCTTATTATAGTCAAATATATGAGTCTTTTGTAATTAATGGGAAGTTTAGAGCGTTTGTCTAGTAAGTGCTGAAGTAATCGGAAACGTCGAGCGGTTTCTTGTCGTTTCAGTCTAGTATGAGGATTCCAAGTTAATCGTTTGTCCAGGTGGAGTCCTAGGTGTCGGATTTGCTCAACAGGGATAAGTGGAGTATTGTTGAAGGAAACTGTAGGACAGGAAGTCGTTGGTTTACGACTTTGTGATACTAATTTTCACTTTTAGAAAATGGTTTAAGGGTACTGCAAGCTTTAAATTTAATTTATTTTCAAATTGGAGTTGGTTAGATTGAACTACCGTGGTTTTTCCATATGGCTTTTTATACAGGATATAATATTATTTACTATACTACATAATATTGTTCTCCTTGACATGAGTACTTCTAGATAGAGAGGCTGTTCTCGGAAGGTAAACTGCCCGTAGTTGTCGGAGGAACCCACTACTATATCGAGTCCTTGCTGTGGAAAGTGCTAGTCGCGGATGGTGAAGATGTGGCTGAAGCCTTCGTGAAGGAACCTCTGGGTTGTGTGTCCCGGGCACGCCTCTTCGCCGAAGAGTTGGAGCTCATCCTGGAATCCGCCTCCCAAAAGTTAGGGTGAGTCTTTCTGCAACATATTGCAAGTACAATTAAGGTTCAACTCGACGACGTATTTTTGTCGATTTATAATTATTTTCATATATATGTTGAGCAGGGGAGCCCATCTTCCCCAAGGTCGATGGCGCATGAACCCCTTCCTCCTCTCCTCAAGATATTACATTGCTCTCCTCTTCTTAAAAGCATTAGAAATTAAATTACCGTAAATCTTATAAAATTACACTTGCTAAGCTTTGTTCCATTTATTCCCTTTGTCTCCTTGTTTGAAACTTTTCAATTCGAAAATTCATAACTCCGTCAAAATGTGCTCCCCTCAAAAACGCAACTTGCGGCATGAAACCCCCTTGTGGGCACCCTGATAACTAGAAAAGCCACTGGTTATTAAATAGTGAAGTGGCTGGAAGAGAAGCGCTGGGATCTCTTTGAGCCCTGCCTTGCCTTTCACATAAGAGCGGCAATCATGGTTTCGAGTTCTCTAGGCATGTAAATATTGTACATAGAAACGGTTCTGTGAAAAGTATTTTTTTTCCTTCTATTTTTTACTATTTTTTCTTTGTACATTTTTTTCTTTTCCTTATTTTAATCTATATATTTTTACTTACATGTTCTCTTCTTATTTATTTATTTCTCGATTTATATTTTAGTTTGTATATACATTTTTGAATGTAAAAATAGAGCTTTAATACTCCATGTCCTAGATAATGGCAGATTGTTTTATCGTTCTTCAATCAAATCCATTCTGAAAGTTAATCTATAATAGAAAATTACACTCTTGTCTCTCAGAAATGCAGGTAAAGAATAAAATAACCCGACAACGTTTTACCAATTCACCCATCGTCAATACAGAAAAGACTACGAACCCAAGACACGTCACTTCATCATGACAATCTCACTCTGGAAGAAAGCTGATGTAACACAGCTGAGAAAGGTTATAATTAAACAGCTGATCAGCAATGATAACGGTTGAAAATTATGCAACTATCTACCAAAATAGCAATAATAATAAATGTGTCTAAAAAATATAAAATTAATTATTAGAAAATAAATGATAATAAATAGAAAAGAGGAAAACAAGAAATGAAAATGTTCCTCAAAGGAACGTTTTAATTGTTTAAAAGTAGTTGTATTCTGGTTCATTCACTAGCTATAATTAAGCAATGTATGTGATTATTTTTCTTTGGCAGTGAAGCATATTCATTATTGAGACATCAATAGATCTGTACCTTACATTTTTTTTTATAGTTATTAAAAAAAAACCAGATAAAATCTGCAGTTCTTTTATTATCGTACCTCTTTTATACAAAAAAAATAGCAATTGGTGAACAATTTATAAATAAAATTTGTAATAGTAAAAATGGATAGCAGTTGGTATATATTACTATTTAATCAGACAAAAACTAAATACGTACACTTACCTGCTTAAACCCATTTGGACATACGGCTCACAGATTTACGATTCAGCAAAAAAAACTCACTTACAAAAACTACTATCTTTTCAATCTATAATTTCAAGATTAATAACTGCAGTCTCCTGGTATGTCAACTACAAAACTTTACCTACCGACCTAAGACAACCAACCATTGACCAGCACATACGAATTCTCTTCTCCCGATTTCATCTTAAACTACACGGACGTCACAATGGAATTATCAACGACATGGCCATGCCTGAAATGCTCATCAGGAGGTGACTGAAAACGAGCTGGATGAGAGATCTCCTTTCCTGATTTCAGGATGTAAACAGACCAGAGAAGAGGTGCTGCTGGGTACTATTCTTCGTCATGCCTATCATGCCATTTTCCACCTAACAACAAATCTGCTAATTGTCACTACCATGACAGGTGTGAATGAAGATTTGAAGACCAAAAAAAAAAAAAAAAAATGCCATATAGCTCTCTAATTTTTTTTTTTTTAATTATCTGCACAATGTAATATATACAAAATTCCGCAACACTTATTGGCCTTTTCGAGGTTAATGATTCAACAGATGTTTCTTATTTTATGATTTTTTGTTACTATATAACTTTAATATACTTGCTACACTACAGACTGCGTTCGGAAGTAATTATATCATTAGAATTGAATTATTTTATTCTTTAAAAAATTACATGAATTTTTTGTTAACTGTTTATTACTTTTGAAAAATTGTTTCTTTACTGTAATGTAATATTTTAAAGTCAAGAGCCTGAAAACTGTAGTATATCTTCCAGTGCCCAACGCCATTTACCAGTTTTGACCTTTAAGCCAAACTTAATGTATCAAGCGGGGCCCATCTCACATGAATCAGCTTCCATAATTGGAAGGTCAAGATCGTATTATCATAGCGGTACCATTTTTTAACCTTTCAGGGTTACGGAATGGTCCGTCCTCAAGGAATTCTTCGCCGTCGGAGGGGACAGCGATGTCCTAGAAGCTGGAAAGGAATTTTGTCTTAAAGCCCAGAGCATGTCCGAAGAGGAAGCCTTCCAGGTACATAAATTTACATAATTATTTATTTTTAGTAAATGTATTGTTTATTTTATTTCAAGGATTTACTAACAGCAATATCTCCAAATTCTGAAATTAAAAAAAAATAAATGAAATAACAGTTAGCTATTGGTTGAATAAATTTGTGGTACAAAATCTTGTTCCCCCTAGAGCTCTGGAGCCAGGGCCCAAAAATCGACCTGATCGCAGGCGAAGGTTTGATTGTAAATTACGAAAGTATATGTTATTCTGAGTCAAAAGAACCTTCCTTGACTGCCGTTCCAGAGCCGCTACTTTCTAAAATGGCGGCTGATGGAAAGAATATCATGCCAATAATTTGAGGATCGAAACGGGAAATCCATTGCGAAAAATGTGAGAAAAGTTTTTATTTTTTTAACTTGTTGCGAAGGATTAGTTAAACGATGTGTCGAAAGATACCGAATTTTATAAAGGAATAACGAATCCCGATTCGAGATACATAATTGGCCTACAATAAAAATGTCTGTACTCAGTTGACACAAAATTTGATGCTCTACCACTTTGATTCTATGGGTTCTTCGTCTAAGGGAACTCATTTCCAAGGTGCAGGGCCATTTATAGTAATTTGTCTCAGTTGTAGACAAATTTGGTAAAAATCAGCGTTGGTTGATCGCGGTTTTATACCTTACTGCGTAAACAAATTATAAAGTTTATGTACTCGTTTGACGCAAAATTTAACGTTGTTTAATTTATTATAGAATACATTTTTCGCTTTGATGCATGGTTTGGGAGTTAAAGGTGAAAAAAACAAAAAATATCGAAAAAATCTGACTTTTTTGGCTGAAAATAGTTTTTCCTTGGTGGCACGCGTTAACAATTTTGGTTTTTACATTGTTCCTTAACTCATATATACAAGTTAAAAAAATAAAATCTATTGTCTCAAATTTTTCGCAATGGTTTTCCCTTTTCGATCCTCAAATTCTTGGGCTCATATTCATTAAATCAGTCACAATTTTTTAAAGCAGCGGCTCTGGAATGACAGACAAGGTTCTTTTTACTCAGAATAACATATACTTTCGTAATTTACAATCAAACCTTCGCCTGCGATCAGTTCGATTTTATGGGCCCTGGCCCCAGGGCTAATACATTGTTCTTCTGCATCATCGCAAAGCAGAGATAATTATTGTTAAATGAACTATATGTAATATATTGTTAAATGATGTTCTTACAAATTTTTCAACAATAACGAACTCGACTTTCATGGGAAGTAAATTTGGTCTAGTTTACTATGACGAAATTTTACTGCCTCAATTTTGTTTCAGTTGTCGCTTTCAACTAAACAAAAAAAAGACATTAAACAAAATAAAATGTTAAATTCCTGCTTTTCTGCAAAAAATCAGATCGTGGTTTATATAAACGTTTTGCTCTACATAAGATTTACTATCATACATTAGAATGGTATTAGAAACGAAAGAATATGGTTAAGGGTACGCTCCCGAAATAAAATTTATTATTTTAATTACGTTAATAATTTTTATTGTCTCCATATTTTTTTATAACATACTCTTTCATTTTTCATATATTCTTCACTATTATTGTATATAGTGATAACCATCTTATATTGTTATGGTAATAATAGTCATATTATTCACTTTCCTACTTAAATATCTTCATTGTATGATTCTTATATCTTATTTAGCTTTGCTCTTATAACGGTGTACAACATATGCAGAAACGTGGACACTCAAGGAAAATATATCGAGCATAACTGTGTTTTCCATGTCTTATTTATAGTGCATGGTTTGCTATTATCTATATCAGTATAATATTTTATTTTTTATTGAATAATATTACATTTTGTATATATAAGACCTTAGTAAAAGTGAGTCCATACACACCATACACACAAAGAATCGGACAGTCATCTGGATCGCTGGTTAAAAAAAAAATATATATGAAAATGTTTAATTCCGTGATAGTGAGGTGTGTGGCCATTAACAGTGATAAGAGAACATTCAGAAGGAGAAAAATTTTCACTAAAAAACGATAGTGATTTTTTTCTGGTTTTAAAAAGCGTAAAGCATCAATGGTCGATCGTTTAATTGCCCTTTTTTTTATTTGAACTTTATTACATTTTAAAATCTTGTTGTGCAGCATTGTCTCTTTTAAAAACGTAACTTTGTAGGAAAATCTTAATCAACAATTTTTCTGATGTACTTAAGACAGTCACAGGATAGTAAATTTCAAAATGCTTAGAGGAAATTTTTTCATTTCGTAAAATTTGTCACTTTTAGTGTTGCCCAAAATCGGTCTTGGTCTTGCACTTTGCACTTTGACCAAGACCAACGCTACCTAACTGTTGCGAGACCAAGAACAGGACTGGTAAAAAAAATCGATTTTTTAAATTAAAACTTAAGGCAAAATAATTACTAACACTCGACAATTTTAGTTACTATATGTTAATAATTGGTATAACCAATATACTTTTGCATTTAACTCCTCTATTTTTTCATTCGGATTTAGTCAGGTTTTCCTGTCTAAAAAATTACAGTCTAATTTCATTAGTCATAAAATAATAAGTAACTGCAAGACTGTTGCGAGACTTTTGCGCAAGACGAAGACCATGACAAAGACTGAGTTTGCAATACGAAGACTCGCCTCTGTCTCGCGTTTGTGCAACAGTAGTCACTTGTAACGTTTAAATCCTTGGGGAAATAGTATGGACGTCTTCAGAGTTAAAAAAAAAGATCGATAATAAAGTCCTTTTTGGTCGCAATCGACTGCAGAAAGTAGCTGTAAAACGTAGTGGAGACGAAGTGTTTGAAGAACTGTGTCTTTTTGTCTAGACGGTAGTAAAAGGGTTAAAAAAAGGAATCAAATGGGACTTTCTCCACAGACTGTTTATGTTCCTCAGGTCCTCCCCGACTTGGAGAAGATCCTGGAAGCGGTGTCGGAACACCATCCTGATCCTGGAGGAAGGACGAACAGGAGACTCCACGCTAGGCTGAAGGAGGTGGACGGCGAACGGGCGGACCGCCTCCACTACAACGACGTCAGGAAGGTCCTCAGGTAAGTCTTATCGTATTAAGATAACAAGTCGCCTCTCTCTCGGCTCTGATAATAGTTCAAATATATATTTACCGATAATCTCCCTTGCGTATAAGGTGGCTCCTGTGATTTTTTATTTATTCATCAAAAGTAAATATAGATTTGTTTGTAGGATATAACACAGGTAATTTAAGGTAGGAGGAACCTAAAGTGTTACCGAATTCAAAAAATTAATATTAAAATCAATCATCTACAGAATCTGTTGATGCCGTAAATAGTTAGCTCATTTCAATAAAATATGGCTTTTCATGTCTAAGAAATTTTCGCACTTATTATTGTATGACAAAACTAAAATTTTAAGATGCTTACTGATGGGCAAACCTATTCTCATAAGTATGTCTATATTTCCATCAACGTTTTAACTTCTCGGTACAACATCTACCGCCGATTTTTCGATTTGACGAAATTTTGAGAGATTGCGAATGTTGGCAATTAAAATAAGGTGGCCGTGACGGCCGAGCCTGTTAAAGCATAAAGTTTAACATTCTCGAGTCTAGCGACGTATACCGTTATTTTCGGTTCGAATCCAGCCCGGGCTGGTTAAAATTTATTTCTTGGCGGTCTAAATTAGTCCCGACCTTCCCATTCTGGTCAGAATAGGTTTTCTCGTATGACACCCCTACTGTGCACTCCCCCCTCCCTCTCCTCTCACATCCCTATAAATTGTATATCGTTGTGTTCCTTGTAACTATGTTCCCACAAAAAAAAAAAAAGAACTGCCCCAAAATGGCGTCCAAACATGCCCGACTGACGACTTTGACTTTAGTTAGTTTTTTGGTCACTGAGAATCAGCATTTTGCTTAATTTCGTCATATGTAGTCTTTTATTAAAGCTGAATAGTCAGAGAAAAAATATTAAATTTAGTTTTATGTTAAAAATGAAATTGGTTCACTCCATAAATAAATTTGGGAACTTCATATTGTAGATCATATTTCATTAGAACCCCAGTTCATTGAGCGCCCTTGGTGCTATAGCAGTATCCTAGCCAACTCGATATACAATCTTATATATTATAGGCCACACGTGCGTTCCTCATTTTTTATGCTTCCATTAAATCATCAATTGGCCTTGGCAGTGTTTCCGATTTTTTCTCTTAATGACCTTTTTGATATAATTTTTTTCTAAGACTGGCCTGCGTGATATATTCAGTTTTTTAAGCGGCTGTGCTATTTCGAATGCCGTATATCGCGAATTTGTTTTTGCCAGTACGTGGCCTAGCAAGGTCTACTAGAGCATCACTATGCGATATTTTTGTAGACTGAACGTAAATTCTTCATTCACAGAGATATTTGATTACAATTTAATACTAAATGGAAAAAAACATTAAACGTCGTAAACAGTTTTAAACAATTTTTTTCCCCTTTTATGCTATATAGATTATAAATATTACAATAATCAAAATCATAATTTACAAATCACTTTTGGTAAAAAATCACTGTCAAATATTGCCAATCATTAACATTAATATAAAATCTTGAATTGTCAACAAAACACATGCACAATAACAATAAAACATTTTATTTTTTATATTTAGTATTAAACTATTATTAAAATTAAATACAACGATTACTCGCATAAACAAAGAAAACAAAACTTGCCGACATCCAATCTACAATTTTGTTATTATATTCAGAGGACAATATTAGGGATTGCCCCACCAATGCTCCATAATTTTATAAATAGAGAAATAAACATATAATTTTCTTATTTCTTCTATGGTACTTTTCCATCCCATTAAGATTTCCCATACCCTGGTAAATTCTTACCAAGTGTCTCTTTTTTTTTTTGGTGTTGCAACTTTTGCACTCAAGTTTAAGAGTGATTTTTACAATTTTATTTTTAACTAAAACCTTGAACTTGTATTTTCCTGAGAGGCTGATCTGTATTATTAATTTGGTACTAGCTGACTCTTTCGAATACTCCGCACAAATCTAATATTTGTACCTGATTTTATTCATTAAGCATTAAGGGCTCAGCAGAACTTCCATTGAATAATGTTTGATAGCAAAGGTTTAATACATATAGCCATCAGTTATTTCTTTTATTTCTTAATGGTATTTAGAACTTTATTAAAGAAATACATTTAGTAAACTTGAACATATGGATATAATGACTTGAAAACACTTGTTGAGAAACTACCAAGGTAACGCCCTCATGATATGTCTACATTAGGAGATCACGGGACCATCTTCTTTTCAGACGCCTAGGAGGAATATCAGGAATTGAAGAGTAAGCAAGGTTAGAGACGAGAGGATTGGGATGATTCTGGAGTTTATTATGGAAGGATAGGTATCTAGATTGGGTCAGACCTGAAACATAAGAAATATTAAGGTCATTGTGGAGTATTTTATTGTATGGAGTATGTAAGAAACTAGGGAGCATTGAAAATTCAAGAAGGATTTTGATGTAAGGATTGGATACGAGAGGAATTCGATGGTTTAGTGGAGCTCCATAGCTCAACTCCGTAAGTCCAAATAGGCCTTATTATAATCATGTACATGAGTCTTTTGTAATTAATTGGAAGTTTAGAGCGTTTTTTTAGTAAGTGCTAAAGTAATCGGAAACGTCGAACGGTTTCTTGGATTTATGGAGTGGAGCTTTGAGGCTCCACTAAGCCATCGAATTCCGTTCGTGTCTAATCCTTAAAATCCAAAATCCTTCGTAAAATCCTCAATACTCTCTACTTTGTTACAAATAATATCATCTATAACGATCTTAATGACCTGGTACAATACAGATACCTAGCCTTTCATAACAAACTTAAGGACCATCCAAGCTTGTTTCTAATCTTGCTTCCTCCTCGATCCCTGATAACCCTCCGAGGTGTCAGAAAAGAAGATAGCATCGAGGTCTCCTGTTGTAAATACTTTATTAAAGTGTCCCAGTAGATAATTTCGTGTTATTATATTCTTGTGTTCACATTTACTGAATTTATTTTTATTTCTAATACAGTTGTAAATATCATAAATAATAAAAAATATATACCATATACTATCGACTACTAAGCTACAAACGATGTTAATTAGGTACATTCCCTTGATATACTTAATAGATGTTGTAATTTTCTGTAAGCTATTTCAGCTCTCGGATACGGCGACTGTCTGTCGGGGCTTATTGAACTACGAAAACCCACTTAATTCTTGGCGATGAAAGAGATATGGTAATTAGAAGCCTTTAACCGTATTATATGATCCATAACTCGGTCATGGATAATGAATCTAGTAATTGAACATGTAATTAATTACATATAATTACTAAACATGTAGAGAGGTATATTTATCGTAGGTAAGCCAGGGCTATTCTACCTTGCTATAAGATTGTAGTCAATTTGTTTTTGGCAGGCTGTTGGTCTTATTTACGTTCACTTACCTTGTATATGTAACTCTATACTTATACATTTAATATATAGTAAGAGAAATTATTGCGATTGTGAAAATTTTCTAATCTGAGTTTTCAACGGAAATACACGTTTTGAGGCCTAAATAACTAAACGAGTTTAAACAACGAAGTCCCGCAAAATGGTCTTAGATGTGACTAGTGTTGCTCAAATGCGAGACCGAGACGAGTCTTAATATTCCAACTCAGTATTTGTCATGGTCTTGGTCTTGCGCGAGAGTCTCACAACAGTCTTGCAGTTACTTATTATTTTATGACTATAGAGATTAGACAGTAATTTTTTAGATAGGAAAAACCTGACTAAGCCCGAATGAAAAATTAGAGGAGTTATAAATGCAAAAGAACATTGATTATACCAATCATTAACATATAGTAACTAAAATTGGCGAACATTAGTAACTATTTTGCCTTAATTTTTATTTAAAAATCGATTTTTTTACCAGTCATGGTCTTGGTTTTGCAAAGTGCAAGACCAAGACCGATTTTGGGCTATACTAGAAGTGACAGCAACTTTTTTGTTAAAATCAATACGGGAGTGGTACTTTATCAAAGGAGATACACATTTTTACAATTTTCTCAAAACAACTCCAACGATTTTGATTAAACTCATTGTATCTTTAATATCATTGAGGTCTTATCTCTATTGATGTCATTTTATAGGGCTTAAATGCTTAAATCTTCAACATATGTTCCTCTAAAGTACCTTTAATTTGGTTTATTTCAATTTTGTTATTATTATTTTAATTTAGTTTTATCTGAAATAGAAACACAATTCATACGCTCAGGTATACGAAGAATAGGAGCACAGATCTTACCGCACTGTCACCCGAGGATATAGTTATTACAGAACTGATTTATAGCAACACTCTATGATAACCTATTTCAATCTACTAATGAACAAAAACCATTAACTGATGTTTGCTTTCGATTGCATTAACCCACTTCAAGATGGAATTTCGAAACCATCCGTGAGAATCCTACGACCGTTATAAAAATGTCAGATGTTTTAAATAAGCCGGTAAGGAAATGTATTCGCTGTAAATCCTTGGTGAAAATCCAGGTAAGCGTGGAAGAGTTATCAGTTTTACGACACTACTTAAAGACCACTTGAGGGTTTACACGTGGAGGTAATAGTTCGATCGGCGGCCTCCAGGCTTCGTTAGTTTTTATAGTTTGCATTTTCTTCTGTCAAGGTCTCACTGCCTAGACATTTTTCTCTTCGTTGTATCCTTCTCTGTTTCCTTCACTGTTTCATTTGAGCGTTTCCGGTCTCAAAGCGCCTTAATCGTGAATAAAACCGCAGCGTGATATAACCTAAATTTCCATTGGATGTAACTCAGCTTAATTATTAGAATTATTTTAAATGCTTTTTTTTTTATTATTATTTTAATGGAATTTACAACTGTATTACATAGAAAATACAATAAGTAAATGTGAAAAACATGACATGTACAACATGAAGAGAAACTACCCATTGGTAGAAAGTTTTTTTTTTTTAAATGCAATTTTGCATTTTGCAGTTTAAGGACAGAATGGCCGAGCAGACTAATGCATGTGCACAGCACCGCGCGTTGCCCGGCAACCCGTATCAAAGCTAATTTGATAAAAATAATAATGAATTTTCCCGTACTGGTGCTCGGGGGTGGGGAAGGGAGGGCTTTGAATTCTGCCATTAATCCCCACCCTAATCTCTGACCCGGAAAAACCTTGTATAGCCTAAAAGGCCAGGAAGGGGGTCCAAAAAAAGTGCATTTTGTAGTTTGCCAATAATTAGCTGATTTCAAAGAAAGGATTTAAAAATATTTATTTCATTGATAGTACCCGTCAATTTCGGATCCAGGCATTATCATTAGAGGGTTCAAATGTTACAAAAAATAAATAAATAAAATAAATGAATCTATATTCCATTAAACTTTCTAATGAATGAATGAAAAAATTCTTTATTTTGTAATATTTACTTGAGTAGATATAAAGATACGTGAAACCATATAAAGTTGTGAGTGTAATATTAAGAAGTTACTGATAACAGTAATAACCATGAGATTTATGATTGTATATACTTAATGTAACAAAATAGAATGAAGTTATCATGAGGCTTTTATTATCCGTAAAATACAATATTAAATCTTTACTTTATTATTAATTAAAGGATTTTTTCCAACTTTATTTAATAATTGGATTTAAAATGTGGCAACACATATTATTAGATAAACCAAAAAAAAATTGTGGGTCAGGAATATGATAAAAACAACTTTTTCTGAAAAACATTTGTATCTGTAACTCTGTTACTGCAGACTGGTTGGAGATTTATTTGCATATGTATATATATATTCTAACAGTAAATTAGTGTCTCTACAATTTCATTTAAATGAATTTCTTTCTCAAATGAATAGCTTAGACGTTATTAAGGGTATGTTTGATAAAAAATGTCAGCATTTTCCGAGCTCGTAGCTCGAAAACGATTTAGAATTTAGATAAAACCTATAGAATAAAAGTTCTGGATAATTTTATAAACTTTAATTTATCATGAGATAAATGCCTACTGCGATGGACTGTTTTCGAGATATCAGCAATAATAAAAAAATTATGACCTTTCCTTCTACTGCCGCATCTCTTCGTCTCTCCCCTCCTCCCCTCCACTCACTATTAGACGTCATAACTTTTGATATGTTTATACCCTAAGCACCCTGAAGAAGTTTCTGAATTAATCGCATAGTTCCCTGCTCTATACCCCCTTTTGGGCCATTCATTGACTGGCCTTAAGTATTAGGATAAGTACGACAAATATTAGTATTGAATTTGAGTGAAAAAGTCCAAAAAAAGTGCATTTTGTAGTTTGTCGATAATTATCTGATTTCATTTGGGAAGCAAAAAAGATTTTAAAATGTTTATTTCATTGGTGGTAAGCGTCAATGGCGGATCAAGACATTATCATTAGAGGGTGCAAATGTTACAAAAAATAAATAAAATACAGGAATATTTTATTTTATAAAATACAGGAATATTAATATTCAACATGAAACATTCAAGATATGGGCACCCTATGGTTTTTATTGCGGTACCTACACGATCAGTCTTGAATGACAGTCACAAGACTGACAAGAATTGTTTCAATGATGAAACAACAACTATCGCCACTGTATGATGGGATCCTATCCGAGCTCTACATTGCCTCATTAAATATTCTAGGACCCGATTGTTAATTCTGACTAGACATCTTCCAAATCTATTTAACGATAAAGAGTTGGTTTCGCGAAACGGTTCTAACAAGTATACAATTGTATTAAAAGAGAAAGCAGTATTTCCCTCGGAGAGGCAAATACCCAAGCAATACCAATAAGGTATTGCTCTAATAGTCTTGGAGGCAAGGCCCAAAAAGTGACTTCACTGGCGAAGATTTGAATGTAAATTATGAAAGTGTATGTTATTCTAAGGAAAATGAACCTCATCTGCCCTTTCAGAGGCGCTGGTCTCGAAAATAGTGGCTGATTTAAAGAATATTAAGCCATTAACTTGAATATATCGGGAAACGGGAAATATATCGCGAACAAAATGGCTAAAGCGGACCAAACGTATTAGATGGCACGCGTTAGCTATTTTATGGTTTGCATGTTAAATCGATATATACAAGTTAAAAAAATAAAAACTTGTCCCACATTTTTCACAATAAATTTCTCGTTTCAATCGTCAAGTTACTGGCCTAGTATTGTTCCAATCCATTTTTTCAGGTAGCATGAACTAACTGGCAGACTCATTTTTAAACATTAATGTTATGAATATTCAAAAAAAATCTTTATAAATTTTCTGCCGAATAGTGTCAATTTTTTTGTTCGGGTTCTCGGACTATTACTTTTCGAACATGATTATAAACTGTTGTTAGTTAGAATTCAGTTTATAGGATATTACATCATCTAACAAAACTAAACGATCGGTACAAAATTTGGAAAATTCGGCCCAACCAATACAAATCACAACTCATCACTTTCACTCTTCAACATGAAACATATCCTTTTATTTACCTTGAGAATGCCGAAATTCCTCAAAACGACAAAATAAAATATCTTGGACTGACGTTCGACAGAAGAATGACATGGGGTCCACGTATCAACAAAAAAATAAAAATGTTAAACCTCAGACTATGACTGTTATACTCACTTCTCTCAAGACGCTCAAAATTAAACCTAAAACAAAACTGAACACTTATAATTACCTACCTAAGACCATATGGACCTACAAATTTACGGGACAGCCAAAACGACCCACATACGAAAAATACAAAAGTTTCAGTCAAAAACTATCAGGAATATAATTAAAACTCCGTGGTACGTCACAAACATTACAAGAAATCGAGATTAAAAAAAATTATATAGATTGGATGTTTTTCTGACTAGTCACCTTCGAAATCTATTTAACAATAAAGATATAGTTTTAACAAGCGAAAACGAAAGTGATAGCATTTATTTCTTTCAGGTAGGTACCCATCCCCATTGTAGGTACTGCCCTTACCAGATTGCTCAGGATCGATTCTGCTTGAGAGAGTGCAATTGGTGAGCACATGTGGGCCCGGAGCTCACTTACTGATAGTGCTTCTTTGGTCATTAGCCGGGCCTACTTATCAGATTGGGTACTTGGACCAGAGTGCTTTAGCCTCCCATTGGATGTGCCGTACAGCCTCTTAACTTTGACCTGATGGAACTGCTTCGGGGTGCATTAATGTAACTGAGGGAGGGGGGACTCAAAGGTAGGCCTCTCATTCAAGATATGGGCACACGATGGTTTTTATTGCGGATCCTACACGATCAGTGTTGAATGAGAGTCATAAGACTGACAAGAATACCTTCAATCATTAAGAACCCTACACGTATCAATCAGATTGACTATTAGCTTAGTTGACTTTGAGATAACAGGCAGTATGGATCTGGTGCATTATCCATTAATAGTGATTAATTTCATTAAAAAAGCTTATTTGGTCATTTATAGCATCGGATATCAAAAGAAAAGTTGAGTCATAATAATTACTTCCTAGTGCCTAAAAATCGTTTTGACGAAAGTTACAAAAATGTCAGCTTAACTGATTACAAAAAAATTACGAGAACTAAGAGGTAAACCTTTGTCCACCTAACGGCAGACCAACCCCCATTTTACAGTTACTACTGTTCATTTAATTATATTACTCACTGCTGAAATTGTATAATTGTAATTTATACGTAGTCTGTAGTTCGGATTGTATTATTTTTTATCAACATAAAATAAACTGAACGAAACCGAAAATAATTACTTCATAGCGCCTGATAACTGTTTGATAAAAGTATATAAGTCAACAATAAATAACAAATGTGTTGAGAAAAAAGTAAAAATAACAATGCTTCTCTCAATCACATAAGTGTTATTGAAGTGAATATTGAATTGTCGATACTATGTTTAAGAAAATACTGTGCGTCTAGGATACGAGTTCTAACATATAGAAGAAAAGTACCAATAAACAACTGTTTACAAAAACTGGACAATTAATATCCCATGATTTAAATGAAAGGAGTTTATAGAAGGAATTCATGAGAAAGCCTCTACGTAACAATGAATGCCTCAATGATTGACAACAGACTACGTGAGAGGCTTGAAAAGATATCTATAGATCGAATCAACATATACTCTACCTCTCAAACTCAGATCTCAGACTTTACATCACCCAACAAAACTAAACGATTGGTGCAAACTTTAAAAAGTTCGACGCAATCAAGATTAATCATAACATATTACTTTCACTCTTCGACATGGAATAGATTAGTACAATATCTTGGACTGAAATTTGAAATATAATATCTACAACTGACTAAAGAATAACGTGGTGCATACATATCAATAAAAAAAGAAAAACGTTAAACCTCAGTGTACGACTGTTATACTCACATCTTTCTAGACTCTTTAAATTAAATCTAAAAAATAAACTGAACACTTCCATTTATCTACTTAAGACCTACGCTGCAAAGATATAGACAGCCAAAACGACCCACATACGAAAACTTGAAACATTTTACGCACGTCACGAACATTACTTTAAATAAAGACTTTCACAAGCCAACGATTCACGACCACATACGGACACACTATAAAACATTTTATGATAATTTACATAGAACAAACTCATACAAGATATAGCTACAATTAACATGCCCGAAAACATGCTT
This sequence comes from Nezara viridula, assembly GCA_928085145.1. Taxonomy (NCBI): domain Eukaryota; kingdom Metazoa; phylum Arthropoda; class Insecta; order Hemiptera; family Pentatomidae; genus Nezara; species Nezara viridula. The sequence goes on along the minus strand of OV725080.1, from coordinate 19,223,391 downwards.
AGGAGGCTCAAAATAAGCTGGTTGAGGCATCTCCTAGCTTACAAAGTATAGTAAAAAAAGTAGGAAATAATGCCGCGAGGCACTCCTCTCCGTCACGCCGATCAATTTTACTACTAGAATTCTTCCCGACAGCTGGTTCATTGTTTATTAATAGTTCTTACAGATATAAGTGGAGAAATATAGTAAATAAAAAAAAAAGAATTCTAATTTCTTATAACATTTCTCTCGAGCTATCAATGCGTACAAATTGTTTTCATTGCCCTGAGAGACCATTGCGCAATTCGTCGAGTCAGCAGACTTTCCTAAAATAACCGGAGAATGTAGAGTGTGTAGTTAATAGCCCATCGATAACGAGATAAATCCTTGCGGTTTCCCCGAAGCCGACAATCGACGTCGACTCAGCGGTTTTCCTCCGACGTCTTATCTCGGTGAGTAGTGTCCTGGGATCAGTTGGCTAGTGGAGTGTCAGGGTCTCGCGAACTTCAAACATTGACCCATTGCTTTCTTCATTTATGCATATTATGTTATATTTATCCTGATGTTTGCGTTCTTTTATATTTTTAACTCATTATAATTTAGTTTTTTGGATTATTATTTTCAATAATGAACCATTGTGATCGACCGAAAAATTCAAAAACTTAACCCCCTCTCTAAATTTGAAGTTTCACGTTTCAGGATGCGTAGACTTCTAAAAACGAATAAAATTTTTTTTGTCCGTCCGCCGTCCGCTTATTTTCTCCGAAACTACTGACCTATTTTTTTTTTTTCAAATTTGGAATTGAAATCAGAGGTTACCCGAGGATGATCCTCCTTCACTGACATTACTCTCCGCCTTTTACATTCAAAATGGCGGCCGAAAAACCTGCGTTGCTATAGACTATAGTGCCTAATCGAACGTACCGATTTCAATGAAATTTTCCTGTCTACATCTCGAAGATGCTTTGAAAATATATTTTTATTAAATAATAATAAATCTACCACTTTTAAAGGGCAATAAGTATGAAGGCCCAAATTGTTCATTCATACTGTAAAGAATATTAGGCTACTAACTTAACAAAAATTCATTGGAAAAAATATGGATGTTTTTTTTAACTCGTATAGATTGGTTCAAACATAAAAAAACAAACAAATTTTTTAACACGGGCCACCAAGAGAAAACTGTTTACAGCCATAAAAGTCGGATTTTTCTATTTTTTTTTTTCACCTATAACTCATAAACGGATCATTGAAACGAAAAACTCTTTAAGAAATTAAAGAATGTTAAATTGTGCCTTGATTGTTGTTAAGTGCGTTCGATAACCACTGCAAACAGAAGCTGAGTTTTTCCAATTCGTCAGAAAATGAAAAAAATTACTATAAATAATCCTGCAGCTTGCAAATGAGTTTCCTAACAGAAAAAATCATAATTGTGGGTTGATGGTTAATTGTCGTGAATAATGAAGAGAAGAATGGTTGGGGTGCTCAGTCAGAAATAATCAATTCGAATTAATAAATTATTTCGAAAAAAACTCATAGAATAAAAGTTGTAGGGCATCAAATTCCGTGTCCACTGAGCACCAACAGTTCACTCACTCCGCCCGAAATCAGTAATCGTAGAAGTTTCCTTTTATATCTTCTGTAAACCTACATTGTATTATTAATTATTGATATTGATATTAATATTAATTATTATTTCGTGATTAGCTACTACAATCTCTCAGATTTCATAAAAAAAAAATCAAACTAATGTTGAGTTTAGGTGATAACTTAAGGGACTAAATATTTGTATAGTTCAAAGGAGACAAAGTACAGAGATGGGTTGACGGAAGTTATCTGCCAACAGTGATAAGCGGAGAGGAAAATGGCTGTTTGAAAAGGGCAATCATTGTTGATAACCAGTTTCGATGATAAGTGGGGAGTCTCTTTGATGTTTGGATCTGACTTGATACTTACCAAAACCCCGTTGAGACTGATTTGTAAACATATATTGTAAGCGATTCTATTTCGAACTAAGTATAATAATAATATAGCTTTGTTATTTATTATAAATTATTTTCTTTACAAAAGCCTCTCTCTGAAGAGGTTCAGTGGAGTTCAGCTCCAAAATCAGACTTGAGTAGTTTTTCAAATAAAGGATTTTAATATGAAAAACAATGATACATTTATTCTATTTTTCAGTTATGAAGTAAAATATAAAATAGATTGTTTGTAACTATATTTTATTTTCAAGATATTAAATTACAAAAAGATTATTATAATTACACAAATTAAAATTAAACACAAATAGAGTAGGTTTCCTATTTTGTATGGTGATCGTCCGCTAGAAAGTATTTAGTGTTTGTATTTTGTTTTTACGTAAGTAAAATACAAAATACTTGTAGTATTTTGTATTTGAAATACAATATCTGAAAAAATGATAAATACTTTGTAATAAAAATAAACTGTATTATTAAATAACACAAAATACATGGTATTTAGAATAATATAGAAGTTATTTTTTCAATGAATGTAATGAATGATACTTGCATTTCTGAAGTATTAAAAAACGAAGTGTTACGTTAAGAAAATATATTTAAAAAAGTTTGATCGTTTATTCGTTATCATTTATTATTATTAAAGAAAATTTAATGTACCATTTATTTATATTAAATAAAATGTTAAATTTGTTTTATACTATGTCGATAATTAATTATTTTCTTCCCGAATCATAACAATTTTTCTCTTTAAACCCAACCTCAAATTCGTTCCAAAAACTCACCTCATTAAGTTTCGATATGTTTGGTTTATTATTTTCAATAATGAATCATTGTGATCGACCAAAAAATTAAAAAAACTTAACTCTCTCGAAATTTGAGATTTTACGTTTCAGGATACGTAGAATTCTAAAAACGAATACATTTTTTTTTTCAAATTTGGATTTAAAATCAGAGGTCGCCCGTGGATGATCCTCCTTCATCGACCTTACTATTCGCCTTTTACTTTCAAAATGGCAGTCGAAAAACCTGCGTTGCTATAGACTAAAGTGCGTAAACGAACGTACCGATTTCAATGAGATTTTCCTCTCTTCTTCTCGACGCCCTTTAAGTTTATCTAAATAACATACTTCTACGAAAAGAATTTGGAAAAAAGTTACGAGGGATGGTAAAATTAAATTCTGAATAACTCAAAAAATATACACTTTTTTGATATTGTATGGTTATTTAAAAGTTTACAAGATTTCCTAAAAAAAAAAAAAAGTCATTAAAATTGGACAATTAGGAGTTAAAGATATGGTCTCTAGTTTTCTTTTATATCTTCTACTGCAATGGTTATATCCTTTGTTTTGGTATTTGAATTTTGAATGTCTTACTGAAGTAAAGCTAATTTTGTTAGCATATTACTAATGATTAAAAAAATAAATTTAGTCCAACAATCGGAATCACCTTTTATTAATTTTTCTTTGTGACTAAAAAGGTAATATTATTTTAGATTTCTAATTGTTTGGAAAACATAAACCATTGTGAAATAATTTGCAGCATTTTTTATTTATATTAAAATATTAACTGATATCTCATGACAATAATAAGGCTGAATGAGAAGCGTTGGTATCTCCTGGAGTCCTGCCTTTCCTTCCATGAGTGAGTGGAAAAGCTTGGTTCGGATTTCTTCTGAGTGAATAAATTTATTATAGAATCAGAATAAAACCATTCTGATTGATAAATAAAACTTTGCATTCTTAATTGTTCTACAAAGTTAACATTGAAACGTTATGCAGGATATAAATTATGAACTTCTATTATAATTTGTTATTATTTGTCCTTCGGATTTTAACTTTTATTTTAGAGGGAATAAATTAATGTTTAACAAATACCTTTTATGTCATTTATATATGAATGAAAATAGTAAAAAAAAAAAAAAAATGAAGCTAGAACTTTCATTTAACAGTTTTGAATAAACTTTTATCAAATAGTTAAATGGTGAACCTGTTTAAAAAAGAAATACTGTCTCAATCCCTGCTTTTTAGCATATTCATCGGTTAACGAATCCACACGGATCAAATCAGAATATTTTGATTAATTACTCAGACCATTTTATGAACAAGCATACAAATGCTTTCCGGAGGGTGGTAGCGAGTGGTGAAAAGAAAATTGATGAGGGATCTGTTGGCGTAATCGTGTAAAGTTAATTGAACAGACCGGGGCTGATGTTTTCGTGCCTGGAAAGTTGTTACTGATTCATGAGGCACACCGTGTTCGAACTACATTGTCCGTGAATTAATTTTACACGCCTCGGTTTACAGAAATAATATTGCGAGAACTAATAAATAAAAACATCATATCAGTCTCGTATAGAAAGTTAAAAACGCGACATACTTTCACCTATAAAAATCGAGTTTTAAAATTGATTTGACATTTGTTTACGATTTTTACGGCTTACGGTTCCATTATATCTTATGCAGTATATCGCCAAGTAATGAAGGCTGGTTTCGGTTCATAAAGCCATAAAGTCAAAATAGCTTTTAAGATGTAAATATAAAAGGCAGGGTTGCGTATAAGGTCATCTAACGTCACTATCCCGTACTATTAAGTACTTATTTATAGTGCATCATAAAGATATAAATTTTTTATTAGTGACTAGAAAAGGTAGTCAATTGCGGAAAATCTGTAAGGCGTGTTTTACCACTAGGATTGTGTAGAATGTCCTGTAACACAGCGTAATTTACTGTTTTGTCATTTTACTATTTTTATTTACTTATTAATACTTTTGACTGGATTTATAGCTTTAGATAGGGAAGGAGATTACTTTGAAGTTGAACGAGGAGTTAAACAAGGGTGCTCTCTATCTCCAAGTTCATTCAATTGTTCAGTTCTGGTAATGGGAAAACACTGAGCAACCTAAGATTTGCTGGCGACATATGCTTAATATCCCCGAAAATGGATGGTATTAAAGGAATGATTGGAAAATTAGTGGAAACCAGTAAAAAATATGGACTGAAAATGAATATGAGAAGAACTAAAATAATGACAAACTCCGCTGAAGTTCCAATCTATGTTGATAATAAACAGGTAGAATACGTAGAAGAATACATTTATTTGTGTCAAACAATATCATTCAATGAAAAAATGAGTAAAGAGATCGACAGAAGGATAAAGCTTGGATGGTACAAATATTGGTCCCTCAAAACGATTTTTAAAAGCAATATAAATCTTAAAGCGAAAGTTTTGACTACTTGGGTTTATTCTACGGGGCACAAACTTGGACATTGACTAAGAAACTTGAACTCAGGTTGAACGTTATACAGATGAAGCTTCTAAGGAGTTTAATGTCAATCAAGAAGAGATAAAAACAAGAAATAAAGACATTCTCCGAAAAGTGGATATTAAAAGCTTAAGGGCTGAAGCTCATTGGTTAAAGTGGACCTGATCTGGGCACATGGCAAGGTTGAAGGATGAAAGATGGTCCAAAGCATGTACCGAGTGGATCCCAAGAGGGAACAACTGGAAAAGAAGTCGGCTGCATCTGAGGTGGTGAGACGAAATGATACAACATGTAGGCGAAAACTGGTGGCTGGTGGCTAGGGATAGATACAGATGGGAACAAGTTATAAACAATATTTAGTTGCTGTGTTTTATTTTATTATGTTCTGTTTGTCTTTTTATTAACCGTGGGCTTCCAAGACTGTTCTGTATGGCTTTGTTTTTCTTAGGCCTTACCTGGCTATTTTGCAAAAAAAAAAAAAAATATATATCTATTTTGTTTTATTTTAAACATTTTTATTTTTTTATTTTAATGAAATTTACAACTGTATTACATGGAAAATACAACAAGTAAATTGACAACAAGTGACATTGGTAACATGACATGTGCAACATGAAGAGAAAATACCCATTGGTAGAACTAAAATTAAAGTTCTATATTGGAAGGTCTCGAGGCCATCTTCTTTTCAGACGCCTCGGAGGGTTATCAGGGATCGAGGAGGAAGCGAGGTTTGAAACGAGAGGATTTGGATGGTTCTGCAGTTTGTTATGGAAGGATAGGTATCTGGATTGGGCCAAATCGGAAACATATGGAACATTAAGGTCTTTATGGATGATTTTATTTGTGATGAAGTAAGGAGCGTTGATGATTTTACGAAGCATTTTGGATTGTAAGGATTGGATACGAGAGGAATTAGATGGTTTAGTGAAGCCCCAAAGCTCGATCCCGTAAGTCCAAAAAGGTCTTATTATTGTTTTATTTATGAGTCGTTTGTAATTGATTGAAAGTTTTGAGCGTTTCTAGTTTCTAGTCGTTTCAGTCTGGTATGGGAGTATTTTAAACAATTGAAAAAAAAAAATGATTGTAATAATTTTTTTTTTTTTTTTTATTATTTCAATGGAATTTACAACTGTATTACATAGAGAATACAATAAGTAAATGAGAAATTTGTAACATGGCATGTACAACATGAAGAGAAACTACCCATTGGTAGAACTCAAATTAAAGTTCTATATTAGAAGATCCCGAGGCCATCTTCTTTTCAGACGCCTCGGAGGGTTATCAGGGATCGAGGAGGAAGCAAGGTTTGAAACGAGAGGATTCGGATGATTCTGCAGTTTGTTATGGAAGGAAAGGTATCTGGATTGGGCCAGATCGGAAACATATGGAACATTAAGGTCTTTATGGATGATTTTATTTGTGACAAAGTAAGGAGCGTTGAGGATTTTACGAAGGATTTTGGATTGTAAGGATTGGATACGAGAGGAATTCGATGGTTTAGTGGAGCCCCAAAGCTCAATTCCGTAAGTCCAAATAGGTCTTATTATTGTCATATATACGAGTCGTTTATAATTGATTGAAAGCTTAGATCGTTTGTCTAGTAAGTGCTGCAGTAGTCGAAAACGTCGGGCGGTTTCTAGTCGTTTCAGTCTGGTATGGGGGTTCCAAGTGAGTCGTTTGTCAAGGTGGAGTCCTAAGTAGCGGATTTGCTCAACAGGAATAAGTGGAGTATTATTGAAGGATACTGTAGGACAAGAGGTCATAGGTTTACGACGGAGGGTAAAAGTGATTTGATGGGATTTGTTGGAATTTATTTTTATTCTCCAATTTTTACACCATTCTTCAAGGCTTGTGATATGTGATTGAAGAGTTTGGGATGCAATTAAAGGATCGTTATTAACTGATAGGATACACGTGTCATCGGCATAGGTGGTGATGACAGTGTTGGATTGGGTTGGGATGTCAGCTGTATAAACTGTGTAAAGGATAGGACCTAGGATACTACCTTGAGGAACACCGGCAGACTGAGTAAAAAGAGATGAATAAGCATTGTTATGATTGACTTTGAAGTATCTGTCAGTAAGGTAGGAACGTATAATGAGGAAGTATGTAGGTGGTAGGAATTCACGGAGTTTGTACATCAGTCCCGGATGCCAGACTCTATCAAACGCCTGTTCAACGTCGAGAAAGACTCCCGTGCAGTACATTCCGCGCTCCAATGCAGAGGAGACTACATCTACCACACGATGGCATTGCTGAATAGTGGAGTGGGATGTGCGGAATCCAAATTGGTGATCTGGGATAATGTGTTTAGAGTCTAGGATGGGATACAGGCGTTTTAAAATGAGTTTTTCCAGGATTTTGCCCATAATGGGTAAAAGGGAGATAGGACGGTAAGAGGATGGGTGTTCTGGCGGCTTTGTGGGTTTAGGTATCATTTTGACAATGGATAGTTTCCAAGAGTCAGGAAAATATGTGGTGCGGAGTACAGCATTAAATATATAGGTTAGGAACAATATGGCTTTTTTAGGAAGACATTTTAGGATCTGGGAGGTGATTAGGTCATGGCCAGGAGCTTTGCGAGAAGGTAATCTATTAATGATATTGGATATTTCTGAAGGATGAAATGCTTTAGGTGGAGGAGTCAATTGGAGTGGGGTATCCAATTCTGCTTCAATAAACTCAAGGTGGGTTGGATTAAGGATGTCTGGGTGTGGATTAAATGTTTTTGAGAGGTGTTGAGCAAATATTTGAGATTTTTCATCATCAGATCTGGACCAGGTTTGGGTTTCAGTAATAAGTGGGTGGTTAAAATCTTTGAATTTAAGGAGTTTTTTAGTGGTCAACCATAGTGATTTGTCACAAGTAGTAAGTTTTTCTGTCATGTTATGTAAATTTTGAACTTTGTATTTTCTAATTTCAGCTTTTAGTTGGTTAGTTAATTTGTTGTAATATGTCTTATCTGATGGATATCTAGTCCTGTGCCACTTCGATCTTGCTCTGCGTTTTTCCCTTAATAAGATACGAATATGCTGCGGCAAATTTGTCTGTTGGGAGTTGTCAGTTTTATTGGTAGATGTATTATTCTTTATTTTGTCACTTATAGATGTAGTAAGTTCTTTTATGGCTGTGTCAATATCACGTTTCGTCTTAAGTGGAATATTTAGGTCCAATTTATTTTCCAGGTCTTTACGAAAATTGTCCCAGTTTACTCGTCCTGTAATCAGTGTAGGAGAGGACGAGGGCTTAGGAGCGAAGGTTGTGTGTAATGAAAGCAGAACTGGAGAATGATCTGAGGAGAGGTCATCCAGGGATTTTATTGTGACATGGGAAGAGGAAATTTGGGAGGTGACAAATATGTCGAGGATATCAGGGCGTTTTTTGAGGGATGTTGGCCAATAGGTAGGATTCATAGGAGAGAGGACAGAGTAACTATTGGAAGTTGAGACAGAAGATAGTATGTTACCACGGGAGTTGGATGATCGACAACCCCATCGTTGGTGTTTAGCATTGTAGTCTCCTCCAGCAATAAAGCGCGATCCGAAGGATTGAAATAAGGATTCAAGTAAGTTATAGGTAAGAGTATGACCGGGAGGACAGTATACAGCTGAGAATGTTAAATGGAAAGGACGAGTTGAAATGATAACCGAGGTTGCTTGAATAGCCTCCGTTGGAGTAGAAGGAATGAGAGAATGGGATAAGGATTTATGGATAAGGATGCAAGAACCGGCATGGGAAGTGTTGTCGGGGTGGTCTGATCTATAAGTGATATAGTCACGTATGTAGAAATATGAACGTCGAGTGAAGTGAGTTTCTGTCAGTAGAGCAATATCAATGTGATAGTCATGAAGAAAAATGTCGAGTTCGTCTCGGTGGTTTTGTAGTCCGTTAGCATTCCATAAAAGAACAGCTAGGGGCTTAGTGCTCATCGTGAGAGATTGAAGGGAATTTCGGTAAGGATTCTTGTGAGGAGGGTAATTAGTGGCTTGATAGTCTCTTGGAGATCTTTCAGGAAGGACGCAAGGGTGGAGTTTATTAAATCGATCGGGTTTTGTTGGTCAGGTTGGTTTTGATTAGGAGTTCGTGAGGGAAAGATCTTATGATAAGGAGTGTCTGATGAAGGATGTACCCTTGGAACTTGGGAAGGAGAGTAAATATGAGCAGTAGGGTGGGAATAAACAGGAGTTGGATGTTCGGGCGGTAATTTTACACGTATAGGTATCTGGTGAGGAGGCATTTGCTGACGTGGAGATTTTGAATGAATGTGGGAGATTTGAGTCTTGGATTGGGAGGTCTGGATCTTAGGTTTGGAAGCCTGAGTCTTAGTTTTGGAAATCTGAGGCGTCTGACGTCGCGGCTGTTGATTCTTCACCGTAGTGTCTGAATATAGGTGCCTAGAGTCTTGATGGGGATGATCTGTTGATGTAGAAGGGTTGTGCGTCAATTGTGGTATTATTTCGTTCGGCAGTTGAGGAAACGCTGCCAAATTTAGGAGTTCAGGTGCCTGTACCTGTGCCTGGGTAGAATTCTTCTGTTCTTCTTTTAATGATAAATTATAAGTTCTTTGCTTATATAGCTTCTTATAGATAATGCAGCCCCGATAGGTTGCAGGGTGGTCCTCACCACAAAGGGCACATTTTGGTGGTTCATTTAACGGTTTCTGGCAGGTGTTAGAGGCGTGAGGCCCGGCGCATTTAACGCAACGCACCGAGTGATGGCAGTAAGCCTTTGTATGCCCTAAGTTTTGGCACTTGGTGCATTGAACGACTATTGGTTTCTGCCTCGGCTCTTCAAATTTTACAACAGAATACAGCAGTCTTTTAACTTCGAAGATTTCTGCATTATTCCGGGCTGGTTCTAGATCGATGAAAAATAATGGCAGTGGATATTTATCAATAGGATGTAAAATAGAAGATATATGTCTTACCGAATGGCCGATATCTTCCAGATCTTTTTTTATAGCGGTAGTGGGTGTGGTAGAGTGAAGACCTCTCAAAACCACTCTATATGTTTTGTCTTCTTTTAGTTGATAGCAGTGGAAGTCGTGATTGAGTGCTGTCAAATGATTTATAAGTTTTTTATAATCATCTTTAGTATTGGTGTTAATCTTTATATCGTTGACTCGAGAAAAACACCGGAAGTTGGTCGGTCCGATCAGATTAGCTATTTCTTGACCGAACTGAATGAAATTGTCAATCTTGCTTACATAAATCGGAGGTGGCACTGGTTCAGTGAAAGTTCTAGGTTCAGTGATTTCGTTAATTTTATTATTGGCTGTAACAGAATTGTTACTGGATGTGTTAGTTGATGGTTTAGTGTCAGGTTTCATAGCTGAATTATTACTAGTTTTTGATTGTTTATTTACTTTGAGAGCTTGCTTTGTTTTAGCGGATTTGTTTTTTTTTTTATTAGGTGAGTTGCCCGCCGAACCGGGGGCAGAGTTTCTATGGCGCTTTTGGAGAGTTCGCCTTGTTAAATATTGAGAATCAGTCTCACTGATTTCGGAGAAAGGAGTCTCTTCATCTGATTCGTCAAAAGAAATGTTCTTATCAGAATCCATACCTCTAAATAATAATATATACAAAAAGAAGAGAGAAAAAAAAAAAGTATCACTAATAAGAAAATTTACAAAACAAATACTTAATAACTAATCTATTTACAAATATATATACAAATATTAAAAAAAACATTTTTATAAATAAATAAAATAGAGTCTCAGTAGAAAAAAAAATATTAAAATAAAATAATCAATTAAGAAATAAAAACAGAGAAAAAAAAAAATATATACTGTCTTAGGTACGAACTCAAGATATTCTGAACGTAAAATAAAGCGCCGTGACCTTGAATTTGAAAGATAAGACCCGCTGAGGGGAATTATCTGCCACGTAAACTGTCTCTAGCAATCGAGTACCAATTTAATGTTGCTAATTGTTAATAAAAGTCACTCACCTCACTGATTGTAATGTAAAAATGTTAAATTGTTTATAAACTCACTGTTTACAAAGTCTGAGAACAGGATTTGAGATAATAAGCACATAACAAACTAGCAAAGACGGAACGATACGAATATAGAACCTCAGTTTCGGCCATGACACTTACGACTTGTAATAATTTAAACATTTTTTCTGTTAAAATATGTCAAATCCGTTAAAATCCTCCTTAGGAAGAGGCTTTTGTCAATAAAGCTAATTATTATTATTATTTTTGACTGGAATCTACTTCCGAAGAGTTTTTTTTTATATTCTTTAAGATTCAATTACTAATTCTTGTGTTATAACAGTGACACGGCTGAGAGAGAAGCACAGGGATCTCCTGGAGTTCTGCCTTGGCTTCCACGTCGGGGAATAAGGCATAACTCAGAGTCCCCTGGGTGAATGTAAATATTGTACATAGGTGTGAATGTGATTTATTTACTTTAATTTCATCTAGCTTTTATCTATTATTTCATTTTTTTTTTTTTTTGTACACAGGCATACCAATTTACTTATTTTATTTTTTTTATATTTCTTTTTCTTTATTATTGTTATTAATTGTATGTACATATTGTGTGAATGAATTATGTAGCCTTAATATTAATGCCCTTCAATGTTGCAGAATGTATTAATATTCAACAAAGAAAGTTAATAAAAAAAAAAAAAAAAAAATATATATATATATATATATATATATATATATATATATATATATATATAGTAATACTTGTGTAGTAAAAACGGAGAGAAGTTTAACACTCCTCTTGACAAGGATGAAATATACAAACCCAGCCATAGGCCGTGTGTGACACGGTCAACCATACCAATTTTTGGGGGCGGGGTGGCTTCAGATTTAATACTAATTTAAGTTTAATTAATTTTTATAGTAATAATTCTGCCTAGAATTTTAAAATAACCGGTAATGACCTATATTCAATCGTTAGTAGTCTTTGTTAACTGCATCTGCAGCGAGGTTGATGCAGTCAACAATTGTTGCAGGCTGCAGTTACGGACGTCAACAAGGCAGTCCATATCCACCGGGAATAGACCAGGCCTTCAGCTCGATGGCTAATGAGCAATCACTCAGCCACGCGCCTCTAGCTCAGCCTTGAGGCCTATTTTTCCAGATTTGCTATTCCTGTTCTCCCGCCTTTATTTTATTTTACTTATTTTTTATCTTCAGATATGCACGATTCGTTGAATAAAAAAATGTACGATTCATCTATCTGAAGCAACGGAAGATATCTGCCAATTTAAAGTCGTTATGAGAAACTTTTCCTGAGTTATCTATGACTTATAATCGATTCGATGTTTTAGTTATTAAGTAATTTTCCATAGCTTTTAAAATATTTAACCTTTATATTCCACAGTTTTTAATATGTTTGACCTTTATATTATAATGTCTTTCAATATAGCTTGCGCAAGTACTTACTGAACCTGGGAATACAAAACAATATCTTAAAAGATTCAACATTACACAAAAAGATTTATGTGATGAAGAGGACCAAGTGTTCTTATAGAATTCCTTACCCATCTCCATACGTCAAACCACGTTCGTAAACTTCTTCAAAATACTTCTATTCCACTACCTACTACAAATTCAAACTTCCGCAAGCCTGTAAAAAATTCTGGGTTATATATTTACGTTGGCCACCAGCAGTTCATTGATAGAAGTCATTTTATTTTTATTTATTAATTTTTCTATATCTTAGTATTTTATTGTACATATCTGTGTTTATCGTTAGTATGTTTCATATATATTTGTATTTTCCATTGTATCTTTGTGTATATATATATATATATGTGCGTGTGTGTGCTTACAATTTCCTAGGTATTTTTTGTATATATTTGTATAATATTTAAGTGCCAGCCTAATGTACATATTTTTTAAACTCTACTATTATTCTAAGGGGACTTCAGTCCCAGAATAAAATTATTTTTCATTTCATTTCAAGTCCAACATTTTAGACATAATTTATCGAAAATAGAAATTGGCCTCAGACGGACCAAAATGTATTTACTGGATTCAAGATAAACTTTCTTAAATTTATTAGATTTATTATTATTATTTTTTTTTTTGTGCCTCCCCTTCCTCGCCTTTTAGCCTATACGGATGTTTTCCTGGACCAGAGTGGGGGATTAATGCCAGAATTAAAAAAAACCCTCCGCACTGGGACGCGGACTCGTGATTATTTTAATCATATTATCTCATATATTAGGTGCTTTGCACACGCGTCAGCTCGCTCGGCCACCTCGCCCCTAAGTTTATTAGATCTATCGACTTTGACTTTCTAACTAGTGATGGGCAGGCCCGTCGCGTGGATTCTAGGCGCCCGGGCGAGATTTTCCTAGCTATATTCCTCTTCTCTTCATCCTATATCTACTCCGTGAACATTTACCAGTCCGCACAATGTACATTAACCTATTGAGTGTTGGTGGATCGAATAGCCGCAAGGTTAGTATTTCAATTATACCCATCGGGTACTAATGATGCAATTCTTTTTTCGGTCCAACTATTTTGTGGAATACTTTATTTTCAAAAACCGTAATAATTTCTTCATCCTTCTAACTGTAAGGTAAGCAGTAACGCTTGCTCTACAGCTTGGCCTAAAGGATGTAGATGTTTCATCTCTGTTCTTGATAAGCTCTTACACTTTTGAAAAACCTTAGCTACTAAAATTTAATATATAACTAGTACCGTGGCAGGAACCAAGGAGGAAAATTTTTCCCCCGTACATAGTTTCTTCGGGAGGCAGAATTTAGGGGACAGCAAATTAGTGATTTTTTTTTAGCTTAATTAAAAATATTTTTTCTAATCTTTGGTTCCTTTGCCCCAAATTCAGTTCATGGCACTAGTTAATACTTATTTATTAATATTTATTTCGAAATACATTGTCTAAAATACTGATACAAAATATTGTTTCTTATGAGGAAGATAGAGGAGCGCCAAAGTTTAGCTTTCACCTCATAGCAAAATTCTAGTGCTGGCTCTGATTACTAGATTATGAATACATATCGATTCCGGTTCATTTTATAAATAAGCTACTTATATGTCAATTTTTTTTTTCCTGTACCACTAAAACCCATTAAGGGTCTTGGGTTCAGTACTAATTTAGAGAAAGTACTGTTTCTTGCTCTACGGTTGTGCAAGGAGGTGATTTGATCACGCTCAACCGCCAGGATTTTCCCTTAATTAATTATTTTAATTTAGGATACCCACTTTATAGAGGCTGGGTGTGCCCCAGAAGGGTCTATCTACCCAGGATCGACCCACAGACATTGAAACAGAATAAATAATTTTTCTGTCATGAGCCGGGATTCGAACCTGAGAACTTTAGCATTAGAAGCTCTGTACCCTACAACTGAGCTACCCCACTCCCCTAATGTCAAATATCAGTAATATATATAGTATTATAATATGTCTATACTGTGACATATTATAAGTTTTAATCAATCTGATTGAGTTGATTATCATTTTTCATTCCGCTGTATTATTTTATTGTGTTGTTATATAACTTGATAATACGGACAGATATAAATAAATACGTCTTATTATAAATTTTTATACATTTTGTCAAGGTCTTTTTTAATATATTCTAATATATTTTATAATGCAAAACACAATTGGATTATGTCGTAATGTTTATTAATGATAATATTTAAAATTAATATTTTTTATAATTAGACTTGGAAGATATTATACACATTAAACCTGCACGTGTTCATTATTTATACATCAATATACATTTTTTTTTACACAGGAAATGTTTAACAATGGATGGTGCCACTTGTCTCCTGATTGTGTATATAATGAATTATGAATTAATTCCATATTCGTTAAAATATAAGGCAAATATAGTATCTTTATTAATACACATAGAAGACTTCTTCTTAGCGTTATATTAGTGAGTGTTTGAAATAAAATTATAGTCATCAATTCTTTTTTTTTTAATAATTATTGGAAAAAGTTTTGGTCGCCATAAAATATTAAATTTAATTTATTGATACGTTTTAGGACACATTCAGCTTAAAAAATATTATTATTAAAAATTATCATTATATTTAAAATAAATCAAAATCAATGCAATTATTGCGGTTCTTATTGTTGATATCTTCACAAAGATATTTTTAAAAAATCCCAAATAAATTGTAAATTGAAGAAGAGTCGTTTGAAAATTTTCATTACTCATCTATTTAATCAGTAATATTTGTTTCGCATGTTTTCATACTCACCCCGGCAATAATTAACAGTTTCATCAATAGAAATATCGATATCTTCACAGTTATGAAATTATTTACTAATTAACTTATACGAAAATTAAATTAGTAAAATTGTTTAATAAATTAATTGTAATGAATAAAAAAAGAAAGCTATGTGAAACATCTTTGTTTCGAATGTGTGACATTCCAATAATTTATATAAAAACCTTTAAACAAATAATTTATATATACTAGATTTTTTTAAAGTGAAAACTTCTTGATTTCAACGCTCGGGTAAAGTTGGCTGTAGTCGACTAATTGAAATGTTTTTACATATGGTTTAAAATATTTCAGAAATTAAAAATCGGGTAAATTTTTCAGTATTTCTTCCTCTCTGTAATTAGCTATAATTCACAATTGTATCTTAACTCAACACCGTGTTAAAGAGCCGAAAAGGAAAAAAATAGTGTCTAACGATGTTAATAATGATAACGATGTTAATTAAATATATGAATTAAAATATTTCAGATACTGAAAATAGGACCTGTATACTATAAGAAAGGAAATGTTCAGCAATTTGTCTTCTTTGGGCTATTATTCCAAATTGTATCTTAACCCAACACCGTGTTAGAGAGTAGGAAAGGGAAAAATATATTGTCAAAAACCAAATTATAACGAGTTTATGCTAATACAAAGTACAAATGCTAATATTATTACAACATTGAAATTTTATTTTGACAAAAATATATGAAAAATAAGAAGAGAAATCATATAAGTGATAATAATAGCAGAAATTCTTAGGCATAATGGAAAATATATAATAATATAACATTACATAAACTTCCAACTGGGAATTTCTTCTAAATATTATATAGTCGGTGAATAAAACATAAACTAGTAAATATCACTAATTTAAATAAGTAAATTATAAATCATTTAGGACATTTTTAGATTGACCTTGCTTTGATGTCTATATTTTATGCAACAGAACATTATTATTAACTTTAAAAATTTCTTATTAAACGAAATTAAACTAATTAGTCCTAATTACAATACACCTAGAATACATGGTATAATAAAGTTGCATAAAAGTGGCGCTCCACTTAATCCTATCATCAGTAATATCAATGGCGAAACTGAAAGATTTTGCTAAATATCTCAATTCCACACTCAATAACCTAAAATCAGATAGTAGCAATAATGTAAAAATCTCAATGGAGGTGGATGAAATGCTTGAAAGAATAAATAAAATAGATAATAGGTAAATGTTATTTCGTCTGTTTTAATGTTGAAAATTTATTTACCAATATCAAGTTTATGAAAATAATTGAAAAATACTGAGATACAACAGAACCGCATACCCAAATTAAAGGATTTTATTTTTGATATGGATTAAATATCTCAGAAGCTAAAAATCATACTATAAGCGAAGGAAATGTTTAGCATTTGACCCTCTTTATAATGAGCTATTACTATTATTCGTAATTTATATCTTACATTATTAATCTCGCATTGTTGATGTTTTCACTTCTATCGTGTGTTATAAAGCACCTTAGTTTTTTTCTCTACATTTCTTCATTCACAACTATCATGTTATGATATATAGCAGATCCGTTGTTAAATTTGATTTAATTCTTTCAGGTACGCTGCATCAGATTTTTTTTTCTTGCACCAACTTTACATTACATTTTTTTGTATCTCGTTCTTTTTAGCTCTGATAAAATATTTAACGTCGAAACATAGAAAACAAATAAATATATATTGTATTATGTGTGTGGCTTTTGACCGTCCCTCCGACAAATTTATTCTTAAACACCTCTAGAGATATTTAACTGAATCAATCCATGTATGACTATTTTCTAATTCACTAGCGGATCCAGGATTTAATTTTTGGCGGGATTTCAGCTCGAAAACTTTTTTTTTTTATAAAAATAACGATAATTATTTCGGAAAAAAATAAACTAGCTGCCTACATGAAATGGCGTTAAAGTGATTTCTAAAGTCCTTTTAAATGTGATTACATGAACAATTATACAATAAGAGAAAAGGTTTTTCCATAAAACATAGTTACATTTTATCATTTAGGGGGCTTCGCCCGAAAGCCCTCTCCCCGTAGATCCGCCCGTGCTCTACCTTAAAATTTAAATATCGTTATGGTTGACAATACTTTCATCCTGGTATTCCCAGGACTCTTGTGGTTTCCAGAACTCTCCTGATTACTATTCGGTTGTTGCTGTTCGGTGCTCAAGCTATGCCAGCTGTTACCCAATTGCATCGATTCGATTTCTTTCTTGCAAAATTATCTCTTTGCGATTGTAATATGCATGGTCTGCTGAGGATATTTTCTCTTATCTGCATCCATTTCTTGGCTAATTTATAAAAATGAACTTGATTTCATTTGGTAAATATTTTAAATCTCATTTCGCTACTAGGCCAGGACGACTTTGCAATTAGATCACGTTTTCTATATTGAGTACTCACCGGATGCATTTCAGAGACCAAAGGGTAAACAAAAAGAATTTTAAAAAATGGTATTTTTTGTTCTAAGATTTTAGTCCATGGTACAGACCCCTTTTTATCGAATTTTTGACATTCGTCTGAAACTTCGTTAATAGTTTCATCTCGTCGTAACCTACAACTATTTTATTTACGAAAATTCTTGGAATTGGGGCATTTTCAATCTGCAGGGGGGTAAACTTCTTTCTATTTAATTAGATACTAAAAACTCTTAAATACTCATTTGCCCATTGCCATTGCCCATTTTCCACTTGAATCCTATGATAACTTGAGCACAAAGTCATGAAAAAAGGTGGTCGTTAAAAATATTGAGTCGTTTGGGGTGACCTACACCCCCAAATCGTCAATATAACGAGGTTATATAGGACAAACCACCCAATATTTTTTAAGGCTACCTTTTTTTCATGATTTTGTGCTCAAGTTATCTTACGATTTTAAAAAAAAATCATAGAAATTGCACCAAACAGTTAACATTTTGGCGAATTTTATTTTATTTATCTATTTGCTATATGAAAATTCTCCGGATATTTCTATGCCAGTTTTGAAGCGATATTCTAAAACCCATTCCACCATTCTTTTTTTTTAAGGAAATTTTTTTATTGAGATATATTATAATCTGTCACGTTCAAGGACAATAGTAATAGTGATAAAGAATAGCTCATTCATACTAGGCACAATACATAAAAATACTAAACAAAAAAACGCTGCAAATTATTTCACAATGGTTTATTATTTCCAAACAATTATACATCTAAAGTAACATTACCTTCCAAATTACAAAGGAAAATAAACAAAAGGTGATTCCAATTCTTGGACTAAACTTTTTTTTTTAATCATTTGTAATATTCTAAAAAAAAAATAGCATTAGTTCAGTAACACATTCAAAATTTAAAAACCAAACCAAGGATATAACATTTGGAGTAGAACATATAAAAAAAACCGGATACCATATCTTTGCTCCTAATTGTCCAATTTTAACGATTTTTTAGGAAATATCGTTGACCTTCACGAATATCAAAAATATCAACAAAAAAGTTTAAACTTTTCGAGTTATTCGGAATTTAATTTTACCATCTCTCGTGACTTTTTTCCAGCTTCTTTTCGTTGAAGTATGTTATACAGATAAATTTAAAGGGCGTCTAGAAAATGATTTTAGCGAAGTTTCATTGAAATCTGTGCCTTCGTTTAGGAGCTACAGTCTATAACATCGCAGGTTTTTCGGCCGAATTTTAGAAAGTAAAAGGGGGATAGTAATGTCGATGTAGGAGAATCATCCTCGGGTGACCTCTGATTTTATATCAAAATTTGAAAAAAATCGGTCCTGCAGTTTCGGAGATAATGCGCGGCGGACGAAAAACAAAATTTTTATCCATTTTTCGAATTCTTCGCGTCCTGAAACGTGAAGCTTCAAATTTTGAGAGGGAGTTAAGTTTTTAAATTTTTTGGTCGATCACAATGGTTCATTATTGAAAATAATAATAAAAAAAAAATAATCTAAAAAAATAACACATTCTTTTATACAATATTTACAATATTCATTCACTCATGATCCCCGAACCAAGCCTTTCCCCACACAGCACCATTAAGCAGTGAAATTGTTCGTTTGTTGTTTTCTCCTCCCAGTTCCTTTCTTTTGCTCCATGGTTATTATTTTTTTTTTAACTATGACTACCGTTGATGGGCGGTATCCTATACTCGTTACTATTTCCTGTGAAAATTTTCTGACGAGGACAGTTTTTAGGAACTGGTCATAATTACAGCTTTTAGTCAGGCATTAGTTGAAAAAAAACTGAACTAAGAGATAAGTATAGAAATACAAAACTGTTAACACACCAAGACCAAGATTGGTAAAGAAAAATCTATTTTTGAATAAAAATTAAGGCAAAATATTTACTAATACTTGACGATTTTAGTTACTATATGTTAAAAATTGCTATAACCAATACTTTTGCGTTTAACTCTGATTTCTCATTCGGGCTTAGTTAAGGTTCTCCCATCTCAAAAATTACAGTATTATCTGTATAGTAACAAACTAATAGGTAACTGCAAGACTGGCAGGCCAATACCAAGAAAAAGACTTAGTGCGTAAGACCAAGACTCACATTTGGGCAACACTAGAATAAACGTTATCAACTTAAGAACCAAAATATGCAATTTTTATACCCACGACTGTATGTATGTAAAGAAATGTGGATTTTAATTTTTTTTTGTTTCCTCTATTACTATGCCACAAAATAACAGTCAAAATTTTTTAACAGGAAAATCGACGGCTATTCAATTAAAAATATTTTGAAAAGGATCAGAGACAATATTTAGATATTTCACCAATAAATAAAAGAATTTTTAGTGTAAATATTAAGGCTTTTTAAAAACTTTTGTTTTTCGGTACAAATTATAAATAAACATTATTTTTTTTTTATACAATTCACTTTTCAATTAAAATAAACATAAAAAAAGGGTTTGATTAGTTACTTTTTTTAAGATACATTTTTTCTCACCCTCACGGTGGAGGGGAGGGAGCTTCCCTAGATCTGATAGTGCTGTTGTCATAATGGAAAAAATTATGAATTAACTACTTGAAATTGAATCCCACCCTCTGATGACACTATTGGATATCGTATAATATATTAATCGTTAATTAATAATTTGTGGAAAGTTATACACATTATTTCCTCTTGAAACCCGTAGGCTCCTAGTAACTTCCTTAATTTTTCCCCACTTCGACTATTGCACGGTATATGGGGGCGTCTCTGAAGTTCTCGAGGCGAAACTAAAAAGTTTGATAAATTGCTTTGTACGATTCATCTTCGGGATCCCAAGGGACGCCTCTGTTTCCCGTTTTTATGCAGAGTTGAAGTGGCTTTATCCTTCCTATATATATTCCTATAAGTATTTCCTAGCATCCTTCCTCTTTCAAGTCATCCAATCCCACCGTCCTTCATACATCTCCGAGCTCCTTCAATTCAAATCCTTTGTTCGCTCCCGCAATACTCGTTCCTGTTCTTCAGATATATACACAATGGCCCAACGAACCGCTGTATTTGACAGATCGTTCATTATTCGATCTTCATCCCTATGGAACTCCATCTCCTCCGACATCCGTGGTTCCAATACTCTCTCTACTTTTAAATCCCGCCTATTCAATCACTTTCTTCCCATCCAGTCTCTATAAAATTGTAAATAGAAACTTCTGTAAATATGTATTTATATTATTAGTTTATTTTCAATTATTTTCATCTGACTTTTCTTTCATTTATTTATTTTTTTCTTAATCGATTTAATCTAGGAGATAACTTTTTTCTCTATTATATCTATTAGCTAACTTTCTAAATACATGTATATATCTGAGGCTCAAAAGCATTTCTGTCCTTCTGTATAATTTTAAAGGGACTCGTCCAGAGTAAATAAAGTATTATTATTATTATTTCCATTCTTTATTCTCGCTTTGCGGGGTAAGTTTCTGAGGTGGGAGACCAGAAGTCCAGCCACTTCAGATTAATATCTATTACTTTTTAGATATTTAAAAACTTTCGAACAATACGTGCCGTATCCAAGAGAACTGAGTGTTGAGCCTCTTTCAGCACTTCAAGAGGTAATTTTAATCCCATCGTGCCTGCCACTGTTGTCTTTGGTATCAATCCATTGGAGGATATTATAATTGGAGTGGTGGTGACGTTCCCCAAATGATATAATTCCTTCAGTTCGATTGCCAGTTCCTGGTATTTTCTCAGTTTTTCTCCAACAGTGGAGCTTATATTATTATCATTGGGGATCCCGACATCAATAAGCTCTGCTCTTTTCTCTCTCATGTCTATCAGAAGGATGTCTGGTTTATTGTGACGCACAGTATGGTCAGTTATTATCGATTCATCCCAGTAGAGCTTGAGACTACCTTTTTGGAGGAGTTTATTTGGGTGGTACTTATAATATGGAGTTTTGTCATCTAACAAGTTGAACTTCACCGCCAGAGCCTGATGAAAAATTCTAGCCACATTGTTATGCCTCTGGAGATACTCGGTGCCAGCCAACACTCCACACCCACCTGTGATATGTTGGATTGATTCCAGCGTCGCTGAGCATAATCGACATTTATCCGTAGTTGTTGCGTCTTTAAGAACATGCCTTCTATATGATCTAGTAGCAATAACTTGGTCTTGGATGGCGAGCAGAAATCCTTCTGTCTCGGAGAATATCTTTCCAGCTTTCAGCCATTCAATGGATATTTCCTTGTCAATCGAGCTATCATTTAATTTGCTGTAGAATCTTCCATGCAGAGATTTATTTTTCCATTCTGCCAAGCGTTCGTTTTCTGACACGATTGTAGAGACCTCACGATTGCTCAGGTTAAGTGCGGTTAGACCATAATCCAATCTTGAGATTGCGAGGTAAACCTCAGTTGTTTTTGTAAGAAAGTATCGGCGTAGGGCCGCTTCCTGCTTGCGGCAAGCTTCTTCGATATTTAGCAAACCACGTCCTCCTTCTTTCCTAGGCAAATACAGACGAGCTTTGGATGATATTGGATGGTGGGCCCGTTCTTGTGTGAGAGTTGTTCGCACAAGGCGGTCGATCTCCTGTAGGCTGGTGTTTGACCAGTGCAATATGCCGAAACTATAACCGAGAGCAGGTATTGCCCAGGTGTTAATAGCCTTGATTTTTTGTTTCCCGGTTAGCTGGGTTTTGAGCACTTTCCGCAATCTAATTTTGAACATTGTCAGAAGGTCTTGTTGCATATCTTTTCTTGCAATTTTAAGATGTTGCTGCATTCCGAGATATTTATATAACCTATTGTCTTCAAGCTCCCTGATGTACTCTTTTTCATTGATTAGAATATTCTGCATACTAACCACTTTTCCTTTGGTTACATGGAGCACCGCACATTTATCCAGACCGAGTGACATGCCTATATCACTACTAAAAGATGAAACGGCTTCAACCATACTTTGTAATTGGTCTTTGTTTTTCGCATATAGTTTAAGGTCATCCATGTACCAGCTGTGGCTGACTGTGGTGGCTTCGTCGTTGATGATTAATTTGTATCCCATCTTGTTCTTTCGAAGAATCCTGCTTAGTGGGAACAAAGCCATACAGAACCATAAGGGGCTTAGACAATCTCCTTGGTATATTCCTCTCAATATTTTAATTTGATTCCCTTTGCAGATAGTTCCAACTTTCAGCGTAGTTTTCCAACCTGTCATTAAGTTTGAAAGGAGCCTGCTTACTTTAGATTCAACCTTGTATATATCTAGTACTTTAAGTAGCCAGCTGTGGGGAACCGAGTCAAAGGCCTTTTTATAATCGATCCATGCCATAGAGAGGTTTCGCTGTTTTTTCGCAACTTGTGCTGCAATGAACGAATCTATTACTAGGAGTTCTTTACAACCCCTAGCACCTTTTTTGCACCCTAGCTGTTCTATGGGTATTATATTCTCACTTTCGAGGTGTTCATATATCTTAGTTGCCAAGATGGAAGTTAGAATTTTATACAGACCATTTAAACACGTTATCGGCCGAAAATCTTCAGGACGCATGTTTAAGTCATTCTTTTTCGGAAGCATATACGTGATGCCATCAGAGAAACCATCAGGAGGGCTCTGTTTGTCTTCAAGTATTTCCTGGTAACCTTTGGCCAGCAATTCATGGAAGCAATGAAATCTTTTAATCCAGTAATTTTGGATTCCGTCAGGTCCTGGTGACCTCCAATTTTTCATGTTTCTGACCGCTTCCGAAACATCTTCCACAGTTATGGTCACTTCCATCATTCCATTGACATTATTATTATATATTATTATTTATTTGTCAACACTTTTACGAAAGGTTTTTTTGTTTACTTGAGAGGGAGAGAATCAACTCCAACCACCTCAGGTATGTTCAATTTTAATTACTATTGAATGTTGAGAAAGCTTCTTACAATTCTGGCAGTATTCAGCAGCACCGCTTTCTGAGCTTCCTTTATTACATGAGTTGGGAGGCCCAGCCTGTCAGTAGCTTCCACAGTAGACACCGGTACCAGGCCATTGCTGGAGATCACGATGCCCCTAACGGTTACTTTATTAAGTTTATACAAACTTTTTAACTCAGCTGCTAGACCCTGATACAGTACAGACTGAGTTAATGTTTCCGTCGTTTGGCACAGCGATATCTATAATTTCAGCCACCTTAATATTGCCGTCAATTAATACAATATCAGGTCTGTTGTGGGTCATGAGATGGTCTGTTATGAACGATTGGTTCCAATATAATTTTAAGTCATCTTTCTGGCAAATACCTTTAGGGCAATATTTATAGTAGGGCTTCGAGTCGTTTAATAAATTTATTTTCCGACCAATCGCCTGGTAATAGACTTTATTATTATTATTATTATTATAACTAGACTTGTATATACTAAGGGTATCTTGTGGCTCAAGTCGGTTTTGTCGCCGGTGCATAGATATCCAATCCGGCATTGTGATCCGGCTATCGCAGCGACACACAATACGGCCCCACAGTGGACAGCCGGCGATCCGACTGAACCGGTACCTGCCCTCCAGCAATCATCGGCCTTTGTTGCGGCTCTGCGGCCTGTACCAGCTGATTTGATTGACAGCCTCTGCTTTCATATTCCAGTCGTTTGTTTGTTTTTTTGTGTGTGGATTTGGTTCTCACGAGATAGGATCCAGAACCGCCGAAACGGAACAGTATTTCTCTATCTCAATTGGGGTGCATAATTTGGTGGAATAAATCTCCGATTATATATATTGGCTACTGGATTCCTAATTTTGACTCCCAACAACCTGTTGTGGGATACAATATAGATAATGTCCGTTTAGAAACACATAGCTTGAACACTATTATATTGATTTTCTTGAAAATTTTGTTCATAATTTAATTATAATTTATGTTAAACTGTAATAAATAAATATTAATAATAAATGTAATCGTATACGTTCACATGATGCTCCATAGATGTGGTCCATGTAAAAGTTTTTGTTTTTTACATACTAGACCTAGACTATTCCTAACGGCAGACTTACCCCCCTTTTATATTATATAACAATTCCTTTAATTGTATTATTTTTAATATTGTGTAAGCAGCAAACAATAAATTAAAAAATGGAAAATTAAAATAAATAATAGACAATCCCCACGTGAGTTCCTCTCTAAGGAGAGCCTACCCATGACTATTAACAATAACCCAGTGCCTTAAACAAAACTATGTACGGACTCGACTTAGACTCGAATTTCAAAAGACCTGGAACATACATACTAAATTAAAAAGACGAAAACTGACAAGTCGGTAGGATCTTCTAGACAACAGATCCTCACTTAACTTACGAAATAAGCGACTGATCAACATTTAGCTGAACTTTGGGGTTCGGCCAAACAAACAAAGTACAGATAACACAATAAAAAATTCTACGGAAAATTGTCAACGCACCTTGCTACATTTCAAATAACACTAAAGATTTAAACACCCAAATAGTAAAATCCTACATTCGCAACAAATACACTTCATTTTATCCTTTAACTCAAAATCACTTCAATCCACTAATTCTTTCTATTTCCTGCTCTCTGTTACCTGATCGAGTTTAAAAAGAAAACTGCCAAGAAAGCTACTACTACAATAATAACATAATGAAAACAAAGCGAATTCAGAGCAAATAGCAAATACATCAAATTTGCTTTATGCGCTGCAGCGCAGATGCAAATGGCATAGAAAATTTAAATAAATAAATCTAAAAAAAATAGGTCTTTATCCCAACATTTAAATTTGTTGAGATTGAAAAATAAAATATTAACTTTTTTTTTTCTATCCTTCAGGAATTTATTTACTTAACAAAATACAATATATAAATACATAAAGAAATATATATAAAAAAATATTAACGGGTCACCAAAATCATTTTATATAATAAAGATAATCCTAACATTTTAATTTGTTGGGATAAGAACATAAAATATGACAATCACTAAAATTTTTTTTTTATATAATAAAAAGATAGCCATTCTTTTTTATTTTCATGTTGCTTTTAGAGATCTTGTAGATATTCTGCCGCCTTTGCAACCCTACTTCATCTCAACCTGTCTTGATTTATTTTTTTTTTCTAGTTATTTAATTTATATTTATTGTATATACTTTTTGTTTCCAATTATGAAGGGAAAAGCAGAACTCTAGGAGATCTCTGCACTACTCTCTCAACCGTGTCACTGGGACTAAACCCAGTGAAGATTGAGCGAGAGCCACGTCTTAAATATTCATAGAAAACATTATCTAAAGATTTTTTACTGCTTTATTCGAATGAAAAAAAAAATAATGTAAACAAAAAGTTTTAAACATATTTATTGAGAGATATTACAATCTTTCACAATTAAGGATTTTATAATAGTGTTCAAAGAGCACATTCACACTCCATACAATAAATAAAAATAAATAATACAAAAAAATAATAATACTAAAAGTAAATGTATATAAACGAAACTTAAAAAAAAAAAAAACTAAGGTAATGAAAAATGAAAGATCTCCAAGCCAAGCCTTTCTCTCCACTCGTGGAAGAAAAGGCAGGACTTCTAGGAGATCCCAGCGCCTCTCACTCAGCAGCGCTACAGGTATTAAAGACCAGTAGAGGTTGAGCAGAGGTGCTATAATCACACTTACATGGCTTGAATGGATATATATATCCCATATATACTTATATACAACAGGTCTCTGGGCCACTGCCGCTTCAACCTTCGAGGAGGATTGTAGGGATGGGTGTTGCTGGATAGGGATTGTGCAAGGGGATTTGGATGATAGGTAAACTTCTGGTGAAATTAGGGGAATAGTATAATTTTAATTTTTTTTCTTGAGCCATATAACATTTTTTCTCCCCAAACCAAACATCAATCATTCTATTTTTTTCCTCCAAAGTTCCAATGTTTTTAAGTATTATTAAAATAATGAAAACTTTTCGGAAATATGTGCTAAAAATGATGAATATCTTAATTTATTTTTTTTAAAATATTGGTTTTGATATAACAATTGAAATATTAAATATCTTTTTTACTGTTTCCTGAAAAATTGTCAATAATGATTTACTCTGGAAATAAAAGAATTATATGTTGTTATGTTCAATGTGTATGCATTGGTGAGACGTACAATGTATCCCCTGCGTCAATTACCATATCTTTAGATGTTAATTAGCCATTCAATAACTATGTTCCTCAAGATATCTCGGATATCCTTGACCTCATGCCTCTCATCGTAGCCACAGCGCGATAGTGGGTGATACAAGAGAGTGCAATGACAGCTCAGCACTTCGCCAGCCTTCGCGCCACACGAGCCTATTCCTCTCAGTGTGTGGCCACGTGTCTGCACTATGTTCCTCCTCTGTTCTTATCCAATCCATCTTCATTCCGTGATTAATAATCCTTTTATAGATAAGATTAATCCCGAGAAAAAAAAATTGTATTGGGCAATTAAATTTTTTAATTTGTCCGTTAATACAATCGAAATAATGTACCAAAATCGTTATTACTGTAATCAACAATTGTAATATATATTTCATAAAGAAGAAGAATTTGATTTCAACTGACACTTTTTTCTCTTCAAATTTTAATCCGTACCTGTCATGGATTTGATAACATGCAGATATGATGTAATGAATTTAGAAAAATACATTACAGGCATGAGGAAGAATAATACCCAGCAGTCGTTATTTGCTTCATTAACTCAAAAAAGAAGATCCCTCATCCAGCTCCTTTTCAGCCGCCTTCTGATGGGAATGTCAGTTATCATGTCGTTTATTAGTCTTTAGTTGTGTTCGTGTAGTTCTATATGAAATTAAAAGTAGACAGTATATATGTGTTGGACGATAGTTGGTTGTTGTTAGTAGCTATATATATATATATATTTTTAAACTAATGTATTGAAAACTATTACAATCTGCCTCAAAGGGTATTTATAATAGTGTTCAGAGATCACATTCACACTTTCGTGTACAATAAATAAAATAAATTATACAGAAAAATAATACATATACAATAAATTAGAATAAAATAACCTAAAAATAAATAAATAAAAAGAACACATACATACCTATGTACACTATTTACAATCGGGCGAGAGAACTCCGAGCCAGAATCGTCCCTCCAACTGTGATTCCAGAAGATCCCTGCACTTCTCTCTCAAGCGCGTCACTGGGGCTAAACCCAGTGGAGATTGAGCAAGAGTAGTAGCTATATTAAGTTTTGTTGTTTACGTACCATGGAGCTGCTGATATTAATGTTAAAATTTTGGATTGGAAAAGTTGTAGTTTTTATTAGTGCATATTTTTGCTGAATCGAAAATCTGTGAGGCGTATGTCCATATTGATTTGAGTATGTGTGATTATGTATTTAATTTTGTTTGGTTTTCAATTTTAATTTGCAAAAAAAAGTGAGGGTAGTATTTTCAGTAGTTTGTGTTGTTTTTCTTTTCGTTTTGAAGTGTGGGCCTAGGTTATTCTTCTGTCGGATATTAGTTCAAAGTAAGGAATAGTGTCTGTCTGAGGAATTTGGTTGTCCCAAATATAAACTGGTGGGTACGTGTCTTGTCTCAGTGTAATTCTTATATAGTAGAAGAATCGACTTTATTCTGGGACAAAGTCCCTTGAGAATAACAATATTGTACATAAAAATCAACATGTTTGGGATTATGCGGTCAGTTTCTTTTGTGTAAACATTTATTTTTATAAATTAATCGTTAAAGGGAACAAACGAAATGAGATTTATAGTCCTTCCAGACCGGAGTGCTCCCATTTTAATACTCCATGACACAAACCTTCTCCTCATAAAGGAAATTGCTCTTGGCTTTTTTTTTTCCCACCTCTGCCTCGCCTTTTAGGCTATACGGGATTTTACCAGGCCAGGGGGTGAGCACGGAGGTTTTAATGTCAGTGTTAAAAAACCCTCCTGTCACCGGTAAGCGAACTCGTAACTATTTCACTTCGGTTATCAGGTTGCCCAGGCTAGCCATCCATGTGGAACGATAGCCCATCTGGGAAATTTGAGGAAATCAAAAAATCAATTAAACCATGGACTACCTGCAACCGCCCTATTCGTAGATAAGAAGTTGCCTCAATAGACTAAGGATAAGACATACAAACCTTACGCATTCTTATCTGAAAAAACAAAACAAAATGATAACAGTATTTTCGAAGTCAGCCACCTACTCCAACATTGTCCTTATTATCTAATAATCATAACCGAATTAGTTCTCAAAATTATGAATTGTTTTAAATAATGATGAAGTTAAAATAAGACAGATGATAGATTTTCTTAAAGCTATGGATTCGGTAAACAAAATTGAAACTTGAGTTTTTTTACCAAAATAATTTATTATTGAGATCATTGAATTGAAGATCATAAAGGCATTGATGACCTCAGGATTTTTCGCCTCTAAGTCCTAAATAACAAAAACAACAACTTATTTGTTAAGTTATTTATTATCTGTGAGATTTATTTTTGGTGACCAGTATTTTTTTCCATGTCAATGCGTAAATAGCTTGTTAGTTAAATATTTCTCTATATAAAGAAAGGAAACAGTTTAGAGGCCATTGGTATTTGGGGGAGGGGCGAAGAGTGAAATAAATTGCCTGGTAGCCCCCCTTGGATAAAAATTGGACCGGCTCTGCAGGCCGATGCGTCCTCATTAGCTACAATGATTGCAGCTCATTAATTTTTATTATCATGTCCCGCTCCTCCCGAAATGATTCATAGTCTGTACAACACTCGCTGGACCGTTTCGTTGTATCCCGATGATGGAGAATTATTGGAGTTATGTTTATGATACACTTATATGTTATTTACGTTATTCATAACTAGAATAGAATACATGTTTGTTTTGGGGACTGGCCCCATACAAAGACAAATGGAGTATATACACACATTTCAATTATTACAATATGATATTAGCAAATTAATTTCCACTACTAAAATCAAAGTACAAATGGAGAGGTACGCACATTGTGATTAATAGAATATAACATCAAGAAATCTATTCATAATAAAAAAAAAAATAAAAAAAACCTTTACCACTACAACCTATGAACGGTCTTGGGTTTAGTACTATTTAAGGAAAGCACTGTTTCTTGTTATACGATTGTGCAAAGAGGTGATTTGACCGAGAA
This sequence comes from Nezara viridula, assembly GCA_928085145.1. Lineage (NCBI taxonomy): Eukaryota > Metazoa > Arthropoda > Insecta > Hemiptera > Pentatomidae > Nezara > Nezara viridula. The sequence goes on along the minus strand of OV725080.1, from coordinate 19,193,363 downwards.
CACGCTCAACCGCCAGGTTTTTCTCCTTAATTAAACATTTTAATTAAGGGTATACCCTATTTATTATACTTAAATCAAATTATTCTTTTTATAGATTATCTTTTTTAATATTTTTGTTTACCTATGCAAAACATATTAATCAGCAATGAATATTACCCATCAAATATTATAATATAACACTATACAATACATTTTTTTTTAATCTGTACAAAACATATTAATCAACAATAAATATTACCCATCAAATAATATAATATAACACTATACAATACAATAACATATAATATAATATAACACAACATAACATAATATAATATAACACAACATAACATAATATAATACAACACAATAATAATATAAACATTCAATGAAGCACTAATAATAATACTAACCATAACATACGACACCACAGGGTACCACTATTACAGGATATCACTACTGCAACGCAAATCTAAATAATTTACAAACAAATAATGTATGAGAGAAATAGTATTGATAAATTAAAACCATAATTGTATATTCATTTTGGATAAGTGCTCTTATATTGAGGCTATAAACAGTATAATAATATGAACTGGATATCTGCTCTCTAGTTATTGTTTTTATAAATGATCTAAACATGGCAGGGGTCATTGAATTTAATATGGGTAATAGTTCTAGTCTATAGGAATTACAAATAGGACATGTTATGAAAAAATGATGCAGATTTTTTATTCAAATTACATAATGAGCATAAACTTTCTGTTTTGAATGTTGTGGTATGTTTTTTATGACTCAGATTAATAAACTTTATGTTTGCAGTTCTTATTTGCGTTATAAGTTTTATAAATCTGAATGGAGTGAAGAATTAAGGACGGCCTAAGTTTCTAAATCTGGATCAAATATTGATCTGCAGTTTGGGCAGTAGGTAGAGGATTCCATGTTTTGGATATCTGTAGACATTAACTTGCATTTAACTTTTTCCATTATAACCCCTGTTCATACAGTTCTTGATCCATCACCTGGGTTACAAGAGACAGTATCCTCAATATCCTCTCAATTCTTACAATCCAAAATCCTAAATGCTCCCTACTTTGTTACAAATAAAGCCATCCATAATGACCTTAATGTTTCTTATGTTTCAGATCTGGCCCAATCCAGATACATATCCTTCCATAATAAAATTCTGAATCATCCCAACCCTCTGGTTTCTAACCTTGCTTACTCTTCAATACCTGATAACCCTCCGAGGCATCAAAAAAGAAGATGGCACCGTGATCTTCTGACGTAGACATATCATTAGAGTGCTACCATTGGGTAGTTTCTCAACAAATGTTTTCACGTCATTATATCCACATGTTCAAATTTATAAAATGTATTTCTTTAATATAGTTGTAAATATAATTAAGAAATAAAAAAAAAACAAAAAAATTATGGAGATAAGTAAAATTTTTTTGATTTATCAAATTTTTATTTATATAAATATCTTGTTTGGTTCAATAATTCTCGATAATTTCAATTTTCTTATATCTTCAGTATTGGGATCCGAAGGGAGACCAGCAAGAGCATAATACTGATCGGTATCTCACCCTCTTCAGTACCGACTGCATGGAAGGAGTGTTCCTTATCTAATACTGAGCTCAGTCCTGCTTTGTGACAAAGGTTATTGACAAGAGGAGAACATGATTTACGATTCTTCTCTTTGTTCCAGAGTTCTGGAGGACCATGGAGGGAGGAGCGCGTTTATCTCTGATTCCACGGGATTATTAAATAAATAGAAACCTGAAATACGCGTACGTAAACATTTTGGAAACAATGAGTTCCACATGGATCCCAAAATTCTAAGAGCTGTTTTCCTGCTTGTTCGCGGTTGCACAACCTTCCACAAATATTAACATTCTCTCCGAACAATGGCGTCCCGACGTTCCCTGAAGAATGGATAATCAGTATGTTTTCACAATTGCTCGTCCGGTTCATATTAACAGGATGTTATTGTTTCGTAATAGTTTCATCGTTTGGTCATAATTTAATAAAGCAAAGCAAATTTTTTTTTTGTTCATTTCTAATAGTTATTTACTGACAAATACTCATTCAAACTTTAATGTAGACGACTTTGACAAAATATTTGAATTATAACTAATTTTAACATAAAATAAAGTTTCTAACAATGGTATATGGCTTCTTGGTACCATTTCTATTGTGATAGTTTTACATAAATAAAAGTAAAATGTTGCGTATATACATAACCGGAACCATAGATTAATTAAATATAACGAATTATATCCATTATCGATGTGTTTTTATCCTTCTTCCCCAATAGTTTGAAGTATAAAAGTTAAAAAAAAAAATTAACATCAACAACAACTAATTTACATGAATGAATAAAATTTGTATACTATAAAATCAATTCAGAAAATATTAAAAGTTGACTAGATGACTGGGCTTAGGTCTAGGAAGTGGTACGTGTTTTACCACCCCTTAATGGTGAGAGTTCATCTAATTCATGTTGCAGCCTCTAATCTTTTCAATCTTCAAAGAGTTATAAAAAAAAAAGGAAATCCAATTACAAATATGTGAACCTATACCATTACAACCCATGAAGGGTCTTGGGTTCAGTACTTTATAAGAAATTACTGTTTCTTGCTTAACGGTTGTGCAATGGGATTTGACCGACATCACGCTCAACTGTCAGGCTTTACCTTAATTAATTATTTAATTAATGGTACCCACTTTATACAGGCTGGGTGTGCCCATGGAAGGTCTCTATATCTCAATCGATCTATGGCCGTGGGAACAGAAAAAATAATTGAACTACCATCAGCTGGATTCGAACCTGGGATCTTCGGCATTAGAAGTCAGTGTTCTACCATTCCTCCCAAAATATAATAACACTAGCTGATGTACCCGTTGTTGACGATTGTATAGTTAAAATTTGAGAATATTTTTTCGGATGGATTTTGTATTATGGGGATAAGATCCAAATTTAATTTCGTAAAATTGTGTGGGAGAGAGGAGTTAATTTTAATTTTGAGGAAGTTTTTTTTTCCGATTTCGGCTAATCCTAAAAATGTATTCAACATCTGTTAGACATTAGAAGTTGAATGATTCCTTGAACGGGAAGATCAGACAAAGCTAAAATGAGTGTGTTTTACCCATGTTTTAAGCGACAACGCGTTACAGATGTTCGGGATTTCGGATTTTTCCCGTTTAGTTGTGATAATTTTTTGAGATGAGAGTCGAAGTAAGTAACTGCCTAACCGGGATAACTAGAAAAATTACTCAAGAATTCATAACTTTGGTTCTACTCAGTATTTTTAACTATTCATTTAAACCTTATGTTTTAAGTCAAGCATACATAAATATAATGTCAAAATTTCAAAAGTCTACCATTAGCCATTTCTGAGTTTACCCCTGACAAAATTTCGTTCGACATTGCGGACATACAGACAGACAAAAAAAAATTTAAAAGTGGATTTGGTTTCTGTAATGTATGAAACGGAAAGATACCATGGAATAGGTTGATTCTATTCAATGTACAGACAAAACCTTTATTTTATTTATATAGATTTATTTTAAAGTATACAGTGTTATGTTGTTCGTTTTATAGCAATTAAGTTGAATGTCACACATGATTTTTTACATAATATAAACTCGCTCATTTTTTTTTATCCATGGTCCCTCCAATCAAAATGTAAAGTCTTCGCCTATACCTAATTATTGAATGCAAAGAGCTTTATAAAAGCTCAAATTGAAGCTGATGAAATATTCTACCAAGTAGTTTATGATATTTCACTATTTTTTTAGGAATAGCAGTTTCTTATTTGCAAAAGTGAAACCTTTTTTATCATCTAGACGGTGAGTATGAGGATGTTTTCCATGTTTTCTTAAACAAATCACCAAACTAACAGTTTTTACAAATTTGGATCCCTGCATTTTAGGTGCCATTTTGAAATAATTTAGCAACGCGATAAATATTGTTGCCTCTTACATATCTTTGGCGTATTGTTCTTCATGGCTTACAATTGTAAATTAAGCGATTTAATCAAATTGGCTACATCATCCCCGCCACGCTTAGAAGATTCGCGGCGACTATAATCCAAGATGATTAACGACGTCAATTCTTGAAGAGCGAGTCGTACACACATCGATGATCTTGGACATTATGACTCGAGTAGCTAGATGATCCATGAAAGGAGGGCCCATTGTCCCGGGGATAAAGATGAGGCGGGAAATAAATGGCGGGAGTTTTGACAAAGGCTGCGGGATCAGCTGGGCCTAATGACGACAGCGCTGATGACGTCATTAGACAGGCGGCGGATTACGGAAATGGACCGAGAGACACCGGAGCTGTCGGGACATCTTCACCGCCCCTGATGACCCCTAATAGCAACTTTAGGTAAATGTATTCATTAAAAAATAAATCGTAGATCTAACAAAAAATAGTCTGAATAGGGTATTATTACTCCATTACAGCGAAACACCACCACACGGAGGGTTAGCCGCTAAAAGCTATGTAACGATTTTTTGAGCGCACAGGTAGACCGAATATTTAGTTCCATTGTTAAAATTATTCGATGAAACCTCGTGGGTGTTTTGAAACAATTTAGTTCAAAATACTGACAAATTATTTCATAAAATGTATTTAATCTGCCCGTTAATGATTATATAACGAATTATTAACGGCTTAATCGATTTTTAAGTTAGATGGTCAGACTTACAATGGGAAGCTGCGGACGTAAGGTCAACGATTTCAATTAACTTAGTGGATACTAGGTCAAAAATATCAGACCCATGTCTGAAGGTTTTCACCAATGCGCCCTAGGATCCGAGAAAACAAAAAATCATAAAATTTTTATATTATTTTTTTCTTTTCTGTGCATATATTTTTAGACTGTAATGTATCAATTTTTTTTTATTTATTTCTTTATTTTAAATAATAGAAACATATTGCTAATCGTATCAAACGAATTCAAATATATAATCAACTGTATTACAAGTAAAAATACATTCAGTAAATGTGAACAAAAGAATATAATAGCATGAAATCATTTGTTGAGAAACTACCCACTGGTAGCACTCTAAAAATGTATTTACAAAAGGAGATCTCGAGGCCATCTTCTTTTCAGACGCCTCGGAGGGTTGTCAGGGATCGAAAAGGAAGCAAGGTTAGAAACGAGAGGGTTAGGATGGTTCTGAAGTTTGTTATGGAAGGAAAGGTATCTGGATTGGGCCAGGTCAGAAACATAAGGAACATTAAGGTCGTTATGGATGATTTTGTTTGTGACAAAGTAAGGAGCTGTGAGGATTTTACGAAGGATTTTGGATTGTAAGGATTGGATACGAGAGGAATTCGATGGCTTAGTGGAGCCCCAGAGCTCAATTCCGTAAGTCCAAATAGGTCTTATTGTAGTCATGTATATGAGTCTTTTGTAATTGACTGGGAGCTTAGAGCGTTTGTCTAGTAAGTGCTGGAGTAGTCGGAAACGTCGAGCTGTTTCTTGTCGTTTCAGTCTGGTATGAGGATTCCAAGTTAGACGTTTGTCTAAGTGGAGTCCAAGGTATCGAATTTGTTCAACAGGGATAAGTGGGGTATTATTAAAGGATACTGTAGGACAAGAGGACATAGGTTTACGACGAAGGGTAAAGGTGATTTGATGGGATTTATTGGAATTTATTTTGATCCTCCAGTTTTGAAACCATTCTTCAAGGTTTGTGATGTGTGATTGAAGGGTTTGGGATGCAATTGTTGGGTCGTTATTAATTGATAGGACACATGTATCATCGGCATACGTGGTAATGACAGTGTTAGGATGGGTTGGGATATCAGCTGTATAAACTGTGTAAAGGATAGGACCTAGGATACTACCTTGAGGAACACCAGCGGACTGGGAAAAAAGGATGAATAGGCATTATTATGATTTACTTTGAAGGATCTATCAGTTAGATAGGAACGGATAATGAGGAAGTATGTAGGGTGTAGGAATTTACGGAGTTTGTAAAGCAGTCCTGGGTGCCAGACTCGATATATAATAAATTACAAAAAAGAAAAGGTGGTTCCAGTAAAGTAGATATAATTTAAGTAAATTTTTGTCATGAAAAAATAGCCGATTCATTATTAAAACTATTTACTGTTAAAATTCTTAAATTCGAATTTATTTTATAATATAAAAATATAATTTTTAAAGTTGGTTTAAAAGAGGATTTTTTCTCATACTTGTTACTAAACCATTCTAAACTTCCCATGATTATTTCCTATCTCAATACTACTACAACCGTTGTAAAGCTGAATTATTACTCTTCCAAAACATATCAATAAAATTTTAAAGGAAGGAGATGGTTCGAGGTGGCGGTCATAAATAGGCTAAATAGTGGTACAACTATTTAGTTGACTTACTTAATAGTAACTTAATTATAGCAACTTACAAGTAATAGTTGACCGTTGTATTATTAAGGAAGGAGATGGACTGGGACATAACTTTTAGTGGACATAATAGTTTTAAGTGAAACTCTTTGCTGAGCACACCTCGCTGAAGAAGACCTGCAAAGTCGGGTCGAAACGTTAGCTTTTAATAAAATAGTTTGGCCACTATTTAGTCTATTTATGACCGCAACCCTCCTTCCCTAGGAATAAATATAAATATGACATTCTCTATAGCTTCGCTGACGATGCAGCAATTCTTTCTTCTCACAAAACCGCTTCAATAGCCCTTCAAAATCACTTTCACGATCTTAAAAAATGGTTCTACAAATAGGAAATCAAAATAAATGGCAGAAAGTCAACTCATATTAACCTCTCCCTGAGGAAGACATCGTGTCCTGCTGTGACAATAGACAACGAGCCACTTCCCTCAAAAACTCATGTACGATATCTCGGACTATAAAAGAACAAAAAAAAAAAAAAAAAAATACAAGAATTGACCAGACGATACAAACAATTGTGACATTTTTTCGACTACAGATCTCCACTCAACTTACAAAATAAGCGACATCTCTACACTACCATACTAAGACTTATCTGGACTATATATTGAGATTCCGCAGAACACATACATAAATAAAATTCAAATTACACAATCCAAAATACTTCGTAAAATCATCAATGCTCCTTGGTTTATTTCAAATTTTATTCACACCATACACACACACACACACACACATGAACCCTTTCCGATCAAATTGACCTCAGAATAACCCTGAAAACCCCAGAAGACCTTGACAATGCTGTACATTCCTTAACCACCATCATTCAACAAGCAGTCTGGACTGCTTCCTCTTCTAATCATTCCCTAGAACTCCAAAGAAAAATAAATTACCTCATCACATCCTCGACCTAATCCATACCAAACGCCGTGCCAGATTGTTATGGCAACGTACCAGACATCCCACTGACCGCAGCTCCTATAACTATCTCTGTAAACAACTAAAGCAAGAATTATCCAACTTCAAATCCTAATCCTTTAACTCCTTCCTTACCTCCCTCTCTGCTCACGACAACTCCCTCTGGAATATCACCAAAAAAATCCTAAAAACCCATAATATTTCCCATCCCCTCCGTCGAGGTGATGGCTCCTGGGCGGCGTCTGATGAAGACAAAGCTGAGGAATTCGCCAAACACCTTTCCAGTACATTTATTCCTCATCCCGAATCCAATCCAACCCACACTACAATAGTAGAAGAATTCCTTTCTTCACCAATTCCACTCTCTTTACCACCAAAAGTAGTTCATCCATTTGAGGTCAAATATCATTTACAAAAACTATCTTCCCGCAAATCTCCTGGATACGACCTTCTAACCCCACAGATCCTTCATCAGCTACCACTCAAAGCAATCGTATTCCTCACGTACATATAGAACTGCATCCTAAGAACTACCCATTTTCCTCTCTTATGGAAACATTCCACCATCGTCCTTTTCTTGAAACCTGGCAAACCTTCCAATAATACATCATCATATAGACCAATTAGCCTACTCCCAATCCTTTCCAAAATTTTTGAAAAAATCCTACTGAAAAGAATCCTACCCATAATAGACAACAACTTAACAGACGATACGGACAACTATATAGACTATTGAATAGAAAATCTCAACTCTCAGTCGACAACAAACTATTAATCTACAAGACAATCCTGAAACCTATTTGGACCTACGGAATAGAACTGTGGGGGACAGCAAAACTTTCTAACATCAAATGCATTCAATCCTTCCAGTCTAAAATCCTCCGAACAATAGTCGATGCTCCCTTCTATGTATCCAACAAAACCCTCCATAATGACCTTCATATCCCATTTGTTATTGACCTAATCCGAGAAAATTTTTCCAAATTTCACCAGAAACTCACTCATCATCCAAATCCTGTAGCACAATCCCTATCTAGCTACAGCCATCCCTACAATCATCCCCGGAGGTTAAAACGGCAGTAGCCCCGCGACCTTTTGTAAATATGTACATATTGGAGTACTGGCAATGGCCAGATTCTCCACTCAAGCCATATGAGCGTCTGTTGCTATAGTGCCCTATCAGTTTCCACTGGTTTTAAATAACAGTGTCGCGGCTGAGAGAGAAGCACTGGGATCTCCTGGAGTCCTGCCTTGACTTCCACGTCGGGGAATAAGGCATGACTCAGAGTCCCCTGGGTGAATGTAAATATTGTACATAGGTGTGAATGTGATTTATTTACTTTAATTTCATCTAGCTTTTATCTATTATTTCATTATTTTTTTTGTACACAGGCATACCAATTTACTTATTTTATTTATTTTTTTATATTTCTTTTTCTTTATTATTGATATTAATTGTATGTACATATTGTGTGAATGAATCATGTAGCCTTAATATTAATGTCCTTCAGTGTGGCAGAATGTATTAATATTCAATAAAGAACAAAAAAAAAACAAAAAAAAAAACACATGAACATACCAAAAGTAAAAACATACATACATAAAAAGTACACAACATTTCATTCTTCTACTATCAATCATTTAAACCCACTCGTTCTGTCTCTTTCTTCCTCCCTGTTACCTGGGAAGTCTCAACAACGACTAAAAGTTGCCTAGATATATCCTGCTGACAATATAAACAAGAATCAAGAATTAAAGAAGACAGAATAAACGACAACACATTAGTTTGATGTGTTACAATGCAGTGGAAAATTTAATGTAAAAAATTGTAGGTTGATGGATGACTGTCGTGAATAATGAAGAGAAGGATGGTTGGGGTGATCAGTAAGAAATAAAATGGCAAAAATAAATAATAATATTTATTTTAACATTTTTCGACGTTTCAACCTGATGTTCATGCCTTCATCAGGGCTGTTCGAAGAGATTGCTTGAATAGAATCCAGCAATCTCTATTCACCACTCTATTCAAGCAATCTCTTCGAACCGTCCTAGTGAAGGCCTGAATTTCAGATCGAAACGTCGGCAAATGTTAAAATAAATATTATTATTTATTTTTGCCATTTTATTTCTGACAGATCCTTCATCTTCATTAATGTAAAATAAATAAATATGAGGAATTACTGCTTTCTGTCCAAAAAACTATCTGTCCATTATTTATTGCCGAATGTCTTTGATATTTCGTGGTTTGTTAGATTTAACATTTTCCCCTAATTAATGATTCGACTCTCTATATGGTAGCTGGGAACAAACCTACTATCGAATTCGATTACCCGGAGATTATTTCCTGGGCGAGAAACCACCTTCGAGGAATAGGTTTATGAGGCAATCGGTCGCGGATGTTCCATGGTTTTCAGATGTCCATTGTTGAGCAGTAGTTGACTATTGCTATTTCCTGTGATTAGCATTTTTTAAATCATAATTGTCGTAAATTAATTCTTAACCTTCAGTTGTGGGTAATTGTTGGTGAATCACAAGGCGATAAATCTTTTCTATGATAATTGGACAGTTATTTCCAACTAGTAATGCATCTATTTTCGCAACGATAGCGCCACAGTTCAGATAGAAAAGAGTTATTATTCTCATTTATTTTTATATAATTACTAAAGGGTTGCATCTTGTGCTCCTAATGGCGGACCAACCCCCATTTTACAAATCATACAACTGTTCATTTAATTTTACTATTCGTTGTTCAAATTATATAACTTTAATTTACATGTATGTATTCTGTTGTTCAGATTGTACTTTTTTTAACAACATGAAATAAACTGAACTAAACTAAAGTTAGTACCAATATTTAATTTATTTAATAATTTATATTATACATCGCACCTTATTGCCAGTTTATATTATCATATAATTATAATTATTCTTATAGCCAATTTGTAACCATATTATATATTTAGCTTGTCGAGTTTCGTATAAGCCCGACAATAATATGAGTCTTTTATTTCTAATATTTTTATTGTGAAATATATTGTGTATGCTTTTCTGTTTCATAATAATTAAAATTATATCACAAAAAAAAAAAAAACCTGTCCCACTACAACCCATGAAGGGTCTTGGTCTCAATACTATTTAGGGAAAGCACTGTTTCTTGGTCTACGGTTGTGCAAGGAGGTGATTTGACCAAGATCACGCTCAACCGCCAGATTTTTCCCTTGATTAATTATTTTGATTAAGGGTACCCACTTTAAAGATGCTGGGTGTGCCCCAGGAGGGTCTACCTACCCATGTTTGCCCCGCGGCCAATGAAATAGAATAAATAATTTTTCTGCCATGAGCCGGGATTCGAACCTGGGATCTTAAGTATTGAAAACTCAGTACCCTTTCCCTCAGCTACCCCACCCCGAAAATTCTATTACAATATAATTTGACATGATAAAGTTTTTTAATGAGAATAAAAGTCGCCTCTTATTCTCATTTAATTGTTATGAAACTTCAAACTACGAAATAGTCACCTTAGTGTTTAACTATTAGTCTTTCTAGTTTAAGTTCTATATAAGTTATATTTAATATTTAGTTACATTCAGTGATCATCTATCTAGAAATATTCAATAAATATCCAATGTAATTTCATCTTAAAATGGCAATTAAAATAATTTATTGCCAAAATAGTACTTGTTTTTACAAGTCTTAAAGCCGAAAAAGAACCAAAAAAAAATGTATATATATATATATATATGCATAAAATTAATATATTGCATTAATAAATGCTGTTACCTGGGTAAAATTTAAAAAAAAAAACTACCACCTCCAGATGAATACCATTTCTCGGGTAAATTTTGTGTCTAAAATCTTTATTTTTGTGTTAGGAGAGTAGTAGGTAACAGGAGCTCAACACATATGTAATTAAATGAACTGCTGTATAATTTGTAAACTAATCGCCTTAGGAGAGCTGAAAAGTTGAGCTCTTTTACATCATTCACAAAATAACTTCGAACTTTTATGAAAATAGAATGTACCATTTTGAAATGTAGGCGAAGATAAGAAAATACGTTTCCCCATTCGTCAAAAAAAAAGAGAGTAAAATTTGATAAAAAATTGTCAATACTCCTCAACGTTCCTTCAACGCTGAAGTTAATCCAACGTACATTCAGTAGTAAAAATAGTGAATGGAATCTTGTAATATCTAGGTAGGTACCTATACTTTTAATATATATTATTTGTCATTAATAATACTATAACAGTTTCCCAATGAGATCAAAAGAAGGATGACATGGAAAGGAAACGTTTGAAACTAACGAGTATAATCCGATCACCAGAAGCGACCAAGTTTGGGGCTGGGTGACAAATGAGGATGGGTTCAGCAAACCCTAGCGCTTCGTGTTCCTGAGTCACCTCTTACTTATTAGGGTACGGCCCTCGGCCGGATTAACCAGGTATCCGGATTATCCATGGGGTACAGAAAATGTGCCCTTTTAACTTTAAAGACTTCCTCTATTGCAGACTGCATTATATTTTGATGATTTTCTGAAAACTGGGGATTTTGTAATTTTGATTTTCATTAAATATTACTGCTATGATTTTTTTTTTTTTTCAATAAAATCATTTCACTGACAATTACATTTCATTCATAACGTATTTTGTTTTTACATTATTAATTAAACATTAAATAATGACATAAAGGAATGGATTTGTTTTTCTTTCTTAAATTCTAGAAAGTTGTATCGAAATAAAAACAATCCAAAATGAATTATATATATATATATATATATATATATATATATATATATATATATATATATTATTTACCACAATTGATGAATTCTATTAAAGAAGACACCAACCATCGTTAATGGCTAAGGCAGTCGAAACGACGTAAAAACACAAAAAAAAATCTAAAACTGAAAAATCAGTACTATTACCAATTCTATGACAAAACATACCAAATAAAATATTTTCAAAACAACACATTTAAAATATACAATATGATCCATCAAACATTACACTCTTATGTTTTTGGTGGTTAATATTAACACAATAAATAGTTACAACTCTTTACGTGGGTACATTTTAAAAATTCGATAGTTCCCATTCTGTTGGGTATATAAAATGTTGTGTAAAATGTTAGATAATTTTAAGCTGTTTGAAATTGAATATACCCATTTGTTTTAATTGTGGGTAAATGATTTACTGTCATGAATAATGAAGAGAAGAATAGTTTGGGTGATCAGTCAAATAAGAAGGCAAAAATTAATGATAATATTTATTTTGACATTTGCCGACGTTTCGACCTGAAGTTCAGACCATCATCAGGGCTAAGAGAAGAACCAGATAACAAGGTATGAGAAACAAAAATTAAAGTAAAATGCAGTTGTTAAAATAATGACAGTAGTAAGAACTACGAGATAAATAATAATAACCCGTACAAAGTGTGGAATGATGAAGTAAACATAATCAAAAAGGTGACATAAGTATTGAATTGGTAATCTTAGAACAAAATGTAAAACAGAAAATATGAAGTTATATAAGAAATGGAAATAAATAGTAAAATTAAGATATTGCGAATAGAATAGTTAGATAGAAAATTGAGATGTTGTAAAGTCTATCAAGATGTACAGACAACGTATAGTATAATAAAGAGTTAAAACGGAGAAAAGGAATGAAAGGAAGGAGGAAAGAAACTGATAAGTAGAATAAGAAAGAAAAAGAAAAACACACCCGACTGCAATGAAGTAAATCGAAGCTATGAGCATGTTAGTCAAGGAAGGGGTGGAAGGGATGTATAGTGGCGTCATCTCCAACGGTTATCTGACGAAGTTTGAACTAAAGTACCGGAAGCATAAATAAATAAGGACGAGAGATATATTATTCATAAATATTGTGCATAATTAAACGAAAGTTGATAGAAAGAGGCAATAAAATAGTTTAATATAAAATAAATTTATAATAAATAAATTATAAATAAATAATTTATAAATTATAAAGAAATTTAAATAGTTGATAGAAATTCTGGAGAGGCAATAAAACAAAGATAATAACTGTTGAGTAATAATGGAGAACTATTTTTTTTCTATGTCGTTCTAAAAGGGAGATATTTAGCGTAAACCAAAAAAAGGTATAAATTTCAATAGTTTTTGGAGAACTGAAGCAAACTAACAAGACTTTCAAGGATGGAAACTTGGATTTTTTATTTTGACTACATACCTAACTATGTAAAAAGAAATTTTAACTACTCGTACTTTTGCAAGGTAACATGGCTGGGCTAATCAGGAATAAAATGGTTCGATTTATAGCGAACTTCATATTATGTTTCTTTAAATAGACTTATACTCTCCCACTTATTATATTCCTTATTGCTTATTATTCATTACAGTACAGTTAGATTTTGAAGACCTCTCCCCCCCCCCTCGGCTTCCTGGTCAACTGCAAAGGTCATAACCCAACTTGACCTTCTCACCCCTAACCTCCATCAGCCCGGATATTACAATCCTACCTTACGGTTATATTATGTATATATATATATATATATATATATATATATATATATATATATATATATATATATATATATATATATATATATAATAATTCGTTTTATATCAGATTAACTATGAAGAAAATTTTTTTATACTGAGCCATTTTATATGAAATATCTGTTTTATCATTTCAGAAATCTTGATGAAGAAAAGTTGTTTGGGGTTTGCAGACAATGGAAGCTTTTTTTTTTTAAACTTATTTATTCAGAATTATTAAATCTGTCACAATTAAGGACATTTATAATAGTGTTCAGAGAGCACGTTCACATTCTGTTTGCAATAAATAAAAATAAATAATACAGTAAATTAATAATTCTAAAAGGAAATTTTTTGAACTCAAGAAACATTTTGAAGTTTGACTGCACCGCTTAACGATTTTTCATCCTTAATTATACAATTCCCTTTGGGTTTTTTAATATTTTGCGACCGCCTAAGGCTCTGCGACCAATTTAGGTTGCATTGATGCTTTCTACGCCATTAGGTGTAGAGTGTCATAGTGAGAGCTGAGGAAGGATATTTCATAAAATTCATTCAATGTTACTAACCAAAAACAGGCGTACAATAATATTGGCTGAATCTTATTATGGTCCGATTTTCATGATTATAGTAAGGGAAATTATTATGATTCGTCACTTCTCCATGAAATACCCTTTAGTTTGATACCTCATTCATCAATATCCATCGCTCCTGACAGTCAAAAAGGGGATTTACTAAAAAAAAAATAAAAAATAAAATAAATTGTATTTATAGACAAATAAGGGGCTGGTATAGCAGAGTGGTTAGCGCGCTATAATAGTAAAATAAATCTCATAGGATCGAATCCTAACCCTACTTTCCACTACGGCTGGTTCCCGCGGAAAGTAAGAACACACCCTCTTAATTAGGGGAGGCCTTCAGGTTGTAACACACTTGTACGTACAGGCTAGAAAAAAAATGTGTATATATATATATATATATATATATATATATATATATATATATATATATATATATATATATATATATATATATAAAGATTCTTTAAACTTTCTTTTTATTCATTTGGTTGGATTTTTTTCTAATATATCTTTTGAAGCACTGTTGTAAAACTGTTTTTTCCCAATTAGTGTTACCCAAATGCTAGATTAAAATGAGTGTTGATCTTGTGCACTCAGTCGTAGTCTTGGTCTCGGTCTTGCGCAATAGTCTCGCAACAGTCTTGCAGTTAGCCAATTACTATAGAAATATTACTGTACTTTTTCATATAGGGGCAACCTAACTAATCCCGAATGGAACATTGGATGACTTAAATGCAAAAGTATATTGGTCATACCAATTCTTCACATGTAGTAACTAAAATTGTCAAGTATAAGTAACTATTTTGCCTGAATTTTTATTCACAGAAACGATTTTTTTTTCACTAGTCTTGCAACAGTCAGGCGATCTTCGAACCCAATTCGAGCTAGATGTTAAGAATAGGTTTGAAGCTTTAGAGCTGTCTGATGAGGACCGCGAGGTTGTTAACAAGTTATGGGTAGAGATCAGGGATAATATTAAAGCAGTCGGTAACTCGTGTCTAGGAAAATAAGAATAACAAACCGTGGTTTGATGAAGATTGCTTAAACATGTGCGAAAAAAGAGAAGCCGCTAAATTAAAAGCTCTAAATAATCCTAACCAAGACAATCTGGTATACTTCCGAACATCAAAGAATGAAACGACAAAATTGCTCAAAAATAAAAAACGGGAGTATCTTAAAAATAAAATAATTGAAATAGAATCGAAAATAACGTAAGAGATATTTACAAAGGTATAAACAGATCACGTAAATGTTTAGGGCCCGTCACGTCTGGAATCAGGGATGAAAATAACAATATTCTGACCGATTCGGTTGACATATTAAATACGTTTAAGGACCACTTTCACAATATTTTAAATACGGGATATTATGATCTGTGTCCTCCTACTGAGTACCAGAGTGCTGAACCGTTAATAAAAGGACCAAGTAAAGAGTTGAATTAGCTATCGGAAAATTAAAATCTTATAAAGCAGCGGGAACCGATAATATTCCTACTGAACTAATTAAGGCATGCGAGGAAGCTGGAGTTTCTAGAACACATCGGTTCGTCAAAAAGATCTGGGAGAATGAGAAAGTACCTGAAGGATAAAGAGAATTTATTCTTATTTCGATTCACAAAAAGGGCTTGAGGACGGATTGTAATAACTATCGAGGAATTTCACTCCTGTATGTTATAAAATATTCACTTTAATCTTAACTAATCGAATCACGGAATACGCCGAGGAAATTATCGGAGACCGGTCCCAATATGCCGCATCAGTTGCTTGGGCGATATCTACGCTACTGGATGTAGCAATGCAGAATTAATTATCATTCCGATAGTTGACTGGCTAAGAAAGGTGAGCGATTGTCCAATCAATTAGGTACCTGATGGAGAAGCTGATGAAGCCATTTCTTCACGACTAGAAACTGTCCGGAGCTGTAGAGAGGTATCCCACTCAGATCGGCTAATTGGTCCACATCTAGCTCTCTCTGGGTGTGGCCTCTGTATCTGCCTCCGCGGTCCGACCGCTTTTTGCTCCGGTCGCTGATCACTAGAACGCACCATGGTAATTAATATCTCCCGTTTTAGTGTCTCCGGGTGAGTACGGGGAGTAAGTAGCTCTTGGGCAGGAAATATCCTTCATCAGCTGTCAATACGGCCCCCCACACCCAGTGGCATAAATAGCGCCAAAGCAGTAGATTAAAGTCGCAGAGCCTTATGGGATTGCAATGTATGAACAAAAGAATGGATTTAAATAATTATAGAATAGAAATAGAATAGAAAATTAAACTTTATTCTGGGACTAAGTCCCTTTAGAATAACAATGATGAGTTAATACAAAGTAAAGTACAAATCTGGCCAAAAACTAACTTATAAAAATTTTAATATTATATACATTATTTAAAAAGTATGTAACCAGTAAAAAATAAAAAATAAAATATATATACAAATGAACATAAAATCTTCTCAAAATTACTTAATTGTGATGAAAAAAAAAAAGAAGAGAAATTACATATTTATATATACATAACTACACAATTTATAAACAATAGGCTATCTAATAGAAAACTAACTTAATACAAAATGTAATAATATCTACAGTGGTTTATATAATAATATGCAGACACTAAGATAAAATAAAATCTTAGGATACTTGTGGTGTAATGGAAAAAAAATAAATAAATAAAAGGAACTATTTATACGTACATTCTCATATTGGCACACAGAAAGACAAAAATATAAAATATAAACATATATACCCGAAAGAAAAAGCACAACCTGAGGAGAAGAGAAAAATAAATAAATAGTAAAAATAATAGTCAAACTAGGTGACAAAGATCATTGCTGTTTTATGTTAAAACTTAAACAGTAGGCACCACTATTTACTTCACGCAAATTCAGTTCATAAAATGAAATTTATGGTGGTAAATCTTCTGTTTGGGATGTAAGGAGATATTGGAAAAGGAGGTATTTGAAAGTTGACAGGGAAGAGGCATGACGGATGTTATGTGGCAAAGAATTCCAGTAGGAGACGGAGCGGGCTAAGAAGGAACGTTCATAGGTTTTTGTCCTGTGGAATGGAATATAGAGGTCAGAAACACGGGATCTCGTTTTTATTGAGTGGACTAAGAGTTTAGGCTGGAGGAGACAACAGATATAGGAAGGGTGCTGGGAGTTGATCGTTTGGTATAAGAAATTTCCAAGGAAGTATAGGCGGCGGGAAGAGGGGAAGAGCCACTTTGACTCGGCATATAGGTGGGACACATGAGACCATCTCGAAGTGCCGAAGACGAATCTTAAAAAACAGTTCATGATTCTCTTCAGTCTGTTCTCAAGCTCCAACGAGAGGCCACCGTATACCACACAGCCATAGTCAAAGTAGGGGAAAATCAATGGGGAAACGATATATGTTTATTTTTGGTAAAGGTCTTATTCAGGATTGGCTTTATTTTGCCACGTTTTGATTTTTTTTTTTTAAATCTAACTAAATAATCAACATACAAGACTGAAACGACAAGAAACAGCTCGACGTTTCCGATTACATCAGCACTTACTAGACAAACGCTCTAAACTTCCAATTAATTAAAAAAGACTCATATACATGACTATAATAAGGCCTATTTGGACTTACGGAGTTGAGCTATGGGGCTCCACTAAACCATCGAATTCCTCTCGTATCCAATCCTTACAATCCAAAATCCTTCGTAAAATCCTCAATGCTCCTTAATTTGTTACAAATATAACCATCCATAATGACCTTAATATTGCTTATGTTTCAGATCTGGCTCAATCCAGATACCTATCCTTCCATAATAAACTTCAGAATCATCCCAATCCTCTCGTTTCTAACCTTGTTTCCTCTTCAATTCCTGATAACCCTCCAAGGCGTCTGAAAAGAAGATGGTCCCGTGATCTCCTAATGTAGACATATCATTAGAGTTCTACCATTGGTTAGTTTCTCAACAAGTGTTTTCAAGCCATTATATCCATATGTTCAAATTTACTAGATTTATTTCTTTATTACAGTTGTAAATATCATTAAAAAATAATCTACAATATATATCTAAGGTAGTACTGACACCTTTTCCGGATCTTGAAGGGCATGGATTTTGATGGAACGGTGAGGAATGTCATGTGACTAATCAGAATTTTAAACCTTCCTTCAATTAAAATAAAAGTCATTGAGAAACTTAGGATGTTTCAAAAGTCGATGTATTGAGACAGGATAAATTTAAAAACTTTTTTTTGATCTAGAAATTCTGCTGAACTATGGTGTATCCTGCGTTTCAAAGCCATGAAATTCACTATTTATGAAATAATGTATGGGCACAACTTTATTTATACTAGCGATAGTGATCCATGATGCCACTGTTGCCATAGATTCCTAATCACATAAAGATCTTCTATATATATTACTTAAGTATATTCGTTAATCCTCCATCAAATTCAATGCTTGTGCCATCGAATAGAAGATTATTTTCTTCCACTTTCAGGTGGAAAAAATAGTGTCACACCCTCCGGAATTTCAGAAAAAAGTTAAAAATAAACTTTATTTGCGAATAACTCGAAAACTATAAATCTTATTTTTAGTTATCTGGGAATAATAACTTCTAATTGTAACAATTAAGTATATTTCTATTATCAACGTTACATGTTAACAAGTTAGTTGATGTTTCGGGATATTTATTCCCATCTTCGGAACTGCAATCCCAATAATCTTGTGGATGCAAGGCTAAAAAATTTTTGAGTTATAATATTGTGCTTGTTACATTACATGTTTGAATTTTGTTGTTACAGTAAATTTGTAATTACCTTAAAATTAATAATAATTTTATTGTCAGTTGTTACCATGATAATATGTATGAGATTGCTAAATTTCTAACAAAAAAAAGAAATCTGTTAGGATTTTGTTCGATTAGATTTTTAAAATTTTGTTTTCACTCTTATTTTCTTGTTATATAGTGCGGACAAGTACTATTGCTATTACTAGTGTCTAGTGTGAATATAACAGAACATAATATTTCTCAATAAAGTATTGAAAAAAATTCTTTTATTTTCAGTGTATACTAGTTAGGAGAGCTATGTTGTAACCCATTTATTTGCATTAACTATATATTTGGCATTTAGCTATGGTACGTTAAAACAATTTGTAGCTACCGAAGGAGCAATTTTAGTTATAATATTTTTTTAAGGTGAAGTAAAGTCGAAATTAATATTTCGCAGCTTGAAAAATACTCAAATATGAATTTTTATTACTATCGAAAAATAAAAACCTCTTACTTCAAATTTTCATCAGCTTGAATGCTAGTTTGAAATTGATTTTTTTTTAGAAAATCATGAAAAGTGTGATAACTCCCCCTATTCAAACGAAAATTAACTGGAATTGAGGACCACATAAACTACACGAAATGACACAAACTAGATCCCCGTAAACATACAATTGATGGAGATTAAAATAAAAACGTTTTAGGAGTTTTTATTTATAAAGGCTTCAAATGTTACAAAAGTATCTTACCAAATTATCTACGAAACCAAATAAAAAATCGATGTTTTTACCATAAAGAATATGGTTCACTCTGAATATTCATAACGCCTTCAAAATTTCGAAAAATATACCCCAGAACTTTGATGTCGCAACTTGCGCAATTCGACCCCTTCTGAACATCCTTCTCCAAAAATATGTATCGTATGATTTGTCAATTTATTCTTATCATGCTAGAGATCTATTAAACTTTAGAGTCTTATGGTTTCTCAAGTATAACAGAAAAGTTTTTATATATTTATACTGTTTAATATCAGGATTTTAGTAAGAAATATATGTACCTTGTTTTTACTTAAATATATTTGTATGGCATTATGTATTATATATTAGTTAAAAATTATTCCACGGTAAATGGGCGCCAAGGTGGATGACGCCGATAAATTTTGGCCACGAGCAAGCCTACCGTTCCGTTGACCCTAGCGCCATTCAAGGTGAGCTCTATGACGTCACCGATCGACACTGAGGTCACAGCTGCAGCGTCCCATGACGTCACTAATTGATGCTGCGGTAGTATTGTCGTAAAAGCTAATTATATGCATCTCCTATTTCTCAATTGAAAGTAAAACAAAAAGATTTAGTTCTACTTTTATGTTTCCTGGATAATATTTTAGACTATATTTATCCTAAAATCAAACAGAATAAAGACAAGGGCAATAAGTACACCATAAATGGGCAAAATCAGAATCAACAGTGATTTTGATTACAAGATTACAATTTTTCACTCTCCATTACTTTCTATATTTGATATTGTTTTTTTCCTAAAAATTTCCTCTTCCCTACGATATATTATACGTACACCTTCTGAATAGTATTTCCGGAAATTTTCGACCTCAATACACATTTGCCCTTTTTTTCTCCATTTTTCAATGCTTTCAAAAGTTATATTTTGCATTTTTTCTTAACTCTTGTTAATGAGAGATGGTTATTTATTTTAAATAAACCAAATTAAAAGTACTTTTTTGAGTCATTTTTGAGAATATTGTAAAAATGTATTTAATCGTAGATATAAAGTCGTACTTTCGGTTAGCCTATTTTCAGGAAAAAGTTGCTGTCACATCTAAAGCATATTTCTATAAACAGTGATTATTTTTACGGTTATAATTGTAATCAGCTTATCTTATGGCATTTTTACAATATTGAATTAAGTATAAAATTGGGTCATTATAACTATAAAAGTCATTAAGTTTTATTTAAGTTTTAATCATGTAATCATTGATTCCGTTTTAGCCCATCTCTGAGTTAAGCTTAACCATTCACACTATATAAAAGAATGAAAGTAAAGAAAAATAAATGAAAGTAATGAGGAAGCATTATACTGCTAGGAATCATAATGAGTTGCCTATATGAATACATTTTTCAAGAAATAGGACACAAAACGAACAAGAGCAATCAGTTTCAGTTCTAAGTGAAACTTCGGCTTTCAATAAAATAGTTTTACCATTATTTAGCCTATTTATGACCGCCACCCCGGACCATCTCCTTCCTTCAAATTCTACTTTTGTTTGCACTGTTTTTAAGAAGAAGAGAGGAATAAAATATCTTAGGAGAGGTTGAGGTAGGTAGCCCTGATATTGCATAACCTGTACCACTACAACCCATGAAGATTCTTGGGTTCAGTACTATTCAAGGAAAGCACTGTTTCTTGGTCTGCACAGTTTTGCAAGGAGTTGATTTGACCGAGATCTAGCTCAACCGCCAGATTTGTCCCCTTAATCAATTATTTTAATTAAGGGTACCGATTTTATAGATGTACCGATTTGCTCCAGGACGGTCTCCCGACACAATATCACCCCACGGCCGATGAAACAGAATAAATAATTTTTCTACCATGAGCCGAGATTCGAACCTGGGACCTTTAGCATCAGAAGCCTCAGTAGCCTACCACTGAACTACCCGCTCTCTTGATGATGCATATGTATTAATTATGTTATTGCAAACAAATAGGGATGTAAGTATGGAGAAAAAAATGATATAATAATTCAATATTGGTATAATAACGAAAAAAATTTTACGGTAAATCATTTTTTCTTTTACTTGGAAGGAAATTGACTGAATATAAAAATGTGAAATTTTACGTAAGTGTGAAAATTTCATATTTAACTTTATCATTGTCTCTAGCTCATTTTATAACGCATTTTATTGATCAACTAATCTCACCTTTTGTGCTTTAAAATAAGTTAGCCGAGAATTAAATTGTAACTAAAATAAATACTTATTGCACATTGCGATTTCACTGTTGGTAAAAAATACTCCTTATACTAGTGGGTGCGGATTAAGGACAGGTCCTATAAGGAGATGTACAGAGGACCTATTTATTCGGTCTGAAGCGGGTCTAAAAAAGTGGCTGAGGAATGTCGGCAGGTTGCGAGGAAGCACACGCTGCAGAAGTCCTTGCATGTGCCTATTTTAGTGAATAAAATATTTATAAAATTGTATCTATGTTCTTAATTAATGTATTGTATTAGTAATAATAATTAATAAGATCAGTTGTAATCAAATAACCATGACGTCACTAATTGATGCTGCGGTAGTATTGTCGTAAAAGCTAATTATAAGCCTCTTCCATTTCTCAATTGATAGTAAAACAAAAATATTTAGCTCTACTGTTATATTTCCTGGATAATATTTTATTTTATAGTTATTCTTAAAATAAACAGAATAAAGCCAAGGGCAATAAATAAACCATAAATGGGCAAAATCATAATCAACAGTGATTTTGTTTATAATTTTTCGTCACTCCCCATTACTTTCTATATTTGATATTGTTTTTTCTAAAATAAAGTTTTCCTAGGTTCCTAAATCCTAAAATAATTGCAATATTATTATATTTTAATGTTAGTTTGTACTAGTATCCAGACTCCACAGTACGATGACTATGTGCATTGCCTAAAAATAAATAATACAATAAATAATTGTATTTAACTTAATTTATAACTAATTTATTAGCTTTCTGTAGACTTAAATTACTTCTCATCCGTTTCTGAGGCTTATTTAAGAAGTTTTTGTTCTAAAATGTTACATCGTGGAATAATTGATCGTATAATGTATTTATCGTATATACGCCCTATAGTCCTTCAAGATATTATGTATAATTTGGAAATTTGTCGTAGGACGTGGAATTTAAAATAAATCTGAAATTATGATATTTAGAAAAGGAGGGAACTGGCGAAAAATGTATAAATATTTAGGGATATTATTATTATTTTTTTTTTAAACTTATTTATTGAAAAATATTACAATCTGTCTCTAGCACATTTATAATAGAGTTCACAGATCACATTCACACTCTATGTACAAATAAAATAAAACAAATTACACAGAAAAATAATATATATACAATAAACAAGAATAAAATAACCTAAAAATAAATAAATAAAAAGAACACATACACACCTATATACAATAGGGATATTATTAACACCAAATTTATCAATGAGTAAGTATTTAAAAAAAAAAAAGTTTCTAAAACAATGATCATTATTAATGTTATATGGAAGAAGCTATTTAGTTAAAATAAAATAAGTTTGAATGCAAAACTTAAAGTTTTCAAAGCTGCAGTTAAATCAATTATAGGTTATAGATCACAGGTGTGGGGAGGTTGTGAATATGTGAGCTTGTTGATACTTTTGTTGTATGTTATTGTATAAATAGTCAATAAAAAATTCATTCATTCAAGAAGTTTTTGTTCTAAAATGTTACATCGTGGAATAATTTATCGCTGTTCAAATTTAAGTTGGCCGAAGGATGCAGGAAACAATGCCACACATAATAAATTGGAGTAGTATCTATTCTAAGCTTTCAATCAATTTCAAAAGACTTATATACACATCTTTAATAATGCCTGGAGTCCTGCCTTTCCTTCCACGAGTGGGGTTAAACGCTTGGCCCGGAGTTCTTCTGAGTGAATGGATTCCGTAAATATTGTATAGTATGCATGTGTTTTAGTTGTTATTTTGATTAGGTTAGTTCTTTTGTTTATATACATTTATTTCTATTATTATTAATTTCTGTATTATTTACTTTTATTTATTGTAAATAGAGTGAGAGTGTGCTGTCTGAACACTATTATAAATGTCATTGATTGTGACAGAATGTAATATTTCTAAATAAACAAATAAAATAAAAAAAATAATTGGACTTGTGGAGTTGAACTTTAGGACTCGACCAATAATGCCAATATAATTGAAAACTCTTCGTAAATTCCTCAATCACAAATAAAATAATCCATAATGACCTTAAGCTTCCATATGTTTCCGATTTGGTCCAATCCAAATACCTATATTTTCTGAGAAGGAATTAGTCGAGGGTGCGGTCAAAAAAAATAAAAAAAAATTAAAATATATAAATAATTTTAATTTTTGCCGACGTTTCGACCCACTTTGCAGGTCGTCTTCAGGGCGTTGGATGTGGCACTGCGGGAGGCGGTTGAAACACTTTGTTTTTAAAACACAGTGTTTCAACCGCCTCCCGCAGTGCCACATCCAACGCCCTGAAGACGACCTGCAAAGTGGGTCGAAACGTCGGCAAAAATTAAAATTATTTATATATTTTAATTTTTTTTTATTTTTTTTTTGACCGCACCCTCGACTAATTCCTTCTCATATCATATCAACGGTCAACCAACTCTACATCATTATACCTATATTTTCATTATAAACTTCAGAATCATTTCTAACATTTTTTTCTTCGTTCCTTGAAAACCATCCGCGGTGTCTGAAGATGTGCTCGTGATAGATGACCAGTGGATAGATTCTCTAGAAATCTTTTCATTTCATTATATTTCTGTGTATACATTTATTGGTAGTATTTTAGCTATAATAAAGTTTTAAATTCCATGAATAAGAAAAACTTTTTAGAAATTGTTTTTCACTTAAAACACTTTTGGATTCAACAGCTTGCTCATATCGTGCTCATATTTTTTATCGGCACCCACCGCTCCACTTCACGTTGAACTCTTTACGCTTGCACGAGACCATCAATGTCGGTCACCCCCAGGAGTCCACACCCGGATGCAGATAACCATCGCTGGGATAGGAGCGACCTCCGCGAAGATGGAGGAGTAGCGATAGAGAGGAAACAATAAATATGATGAATGGTGGGGCCAATTCATTTGTAATTGGACTTGTTTAGGAGCCGGCATTCCTGGCGGGGGCGTATCCCGAGCAGATGAGAGGGGAGAGGGAGTTCTCGATCGGTATCTGATACCTGCACTAAGGAACCGGTCCGCGTGTTCCTCAGGCGGTTCGAAGAAGTCGGCCTCTTCTGATCGCAATATCTAGTCATCCTCTCATTAATACACTCACACGTGTATGTTTCTATACACTCACACACAATATGTGTGTACGAGAGAGAAAGAGGGACGCGAAACTTATATTTATCTGCTTGTAGAGCCAAAACTGGGCAGGAGTAGATGGGGTACTTTCCAATTTTGCAGTAGAATAATTTTATAGTAATAGATCACAGGTGTGGGGAGGTTGTGAATATGTGAGCTTGTTGATACTTTTGTTGTATGTTATTGTATAAATACTGAATAAAAAGTTCATTCATTCATGCATTCAAGAAGTTTTTGTCCTAAAATGTTACATCATGGAATAATTTATCGCTTAAGTTCAAATTTAAGGAGTAGTTGGTCGAAGGATGCAGGGAACAATATCACACATAATATATTGGAATAGTGTTTAATGGATAGCCTAAGTTTCAATCTAGTTTGCAGATCTTTATCAAGGCTTACGTCCAGCGATACCGAAAGAACTACAGTAACTAACTTAAGTTTTAGGTCAGTTCCGATATTCAATTCGAGTTCATCCATATAAAAATCGATACACATTCTTATTAAACACGGACACAACTATAGAAATAACAATACATGAAAATAAAATATAAGTGGAATTGTTGGCTAAATATAAAATATTTTTGGGTTGGCAGGACCGGACCCAGAGCGGTGAATGGCCTGCACCGGCCGAGCCGCATAGTTGCCCTCTCGCAGCTTGTGCATTCTTCGCTGGACCCTCCCTCTCCTTCCCACTGCCCAGTTAGCCTTTTTAACAATCGATCTTCCACTCTGAACAGTTTAGAATCGACCTTGTATAATTTTATATCAATGTTTATTGCTTATGTATATATATTTTTTTATTATTTTATTGAAATTGTCAACTCTAAACATATGTACAACTAGTAAATCTGCTATAGGAATATATAACATGAAGGTACTTGTGAAGAAGCTACCCATTGGTAACACTTCAAAGATAAATTAATTTAGGAGGTCCCTTGGGCATCTCATTTCAGACGCCTCCAACGGTTGTCAGGAATTGTATTAGATGAAAGCTTACGAACTAGAGGATTGGGAGACCAAAGAGTTTGAAATTAAAAGAGGTATATCTAGTTTGGGCCAAGGTCATCCACAAAGGAATGTAGAGGTCTTATGGATAATTTTATTTGTTACATAATAAGGAGCATTTAGGATTTTAAGGAGGATTTTGGATTGTAAGGATTAGGTACGGGAAGAATTTGATGTTTTTTGTAGATTCCCAAAGCTCAATACCATATGTCCAAATGAACCTGATCATGGTACTGTTAATAAGTTTTTTTTGTAGAATATTTGAAGTTTAGAATATTTGTCAAGTAAATCCCTGTTCGACAGGTATCAGTGGAATATTCTTGAAGAATACGGTAGGACAGAATGTTGTAGGTTTAGGGCGAAGGGTAAAAGTAATTTTTTGGGATTTGTTTGGATTAATTTTAATTCTCCAATTTGCACACCACTCTTCAATAGCTAAAAATATGTGACTGCAGAGTTTGTGATGCAATAGTTGGTTTATTATTGACAGATAACACACATGTGTCATCAGTATAGTGAGGACGGTTGAAGGATAGGTAGGTACCAGCTGTATATACTGTGTAAAGGATGGGACCTAAGATGCTCCCTTGAGGAACACCAGGGGAATGGGAAAAGAGAGATGAATAAGCAGAGTTACAATTTACTTTAAAGGTTCTATCTGTGAGATAAGAGCGGATTAATAGGAAACATGCAGGGACAGGAATTGATGGAGTTTCTACAGTAAACCTGCATGCTTCAAAAGCCTGTTCAACATTGAGAAAAGCCGTCATGTAGTACATTCTGCGCTCCAGTGTTGAGGAAATGACATCTACCACATGATGGCACTACTGAATAGTGGAATGAGATGTCCGAAATCCAAACTGATGGTCAGGATTTGAGTCTAGGATTGGGTAAAGGCGTTTTAATATATTTTTTTCTAGTATTTTGCCCTTGATGGGAAGTAGGGAGATAGGACGGTAAGAGGATGGGTATTTAGGTGGCTTTTTGGGTCTATTAATCAACGTAATTATTGTGAAACGTACAATATAATACTATATATGCATAAATATATAAATGTGATAAATTTTATTTACCAACAATTTTAGTTACTATAAGCAAAGAATTGGTATAATCAATTTACATTTAACTAATTTTCATTTGGGCTTAGTTAGGTGTCTCCGATCTTAAAAATTACAGTAACGTCTCTATAGTAATAAACTAATAGGTAACTGCAAGACCCTTGCGCAAGACCAAGACTTGTCTTGGTATCGCATTAGAGTGACACCAGTTATGTTATAAAATTGTTAAAGTAACCGAATAAAAAGTATTGTAAAGATAAAAAGCACTTAACTTGACAGTGGCAGATACTGCAATGAATCCATGAATCCATTCAAATCCATGATCTTAATCTTCTCGCATGTTAACATGTCTATGAAATACATGAGATAGGAAATTTAATGCTCTTTCTATTTTATCATAATGAATTTCTTCGATAGATGCTTAGATTATGAGTTTTGGCTGAAAACCTACAAATGAGATATTTATTGTGAAATAAGCAAAAAATCAAAATTCTTTATCTACTCACCCGTTACCTCTATGTCAAAAACTATTGATCAAATTCTTGGTAAATTTTATTTTATTTACTTTCGTATATAATAATAATTTCGATAAAATGTATATTTTCGGAGTCATGTTCAAAAAACTAAAAAAAAGTTAGAAATTGTCGCTGTGTTTTGCATATATCTCAGAACGCAATGGAAAATTCATTTTGGGAAAATCAATTTCTGTTTCAGCGTTCCAAAAAACATAAGATACTGTAGAGAATTTGAATTTTTCCCGTGTCTAACTAGTATCCGACTGGCCTGATGATTGATGATTTTGATATCGTCAGTTTTCAAACCGCATCCGAGTACATCATCAGTCAAGGTGAATTCTCTTTTAGCGTACATATTCTTTACAACATAAAAAAATTTCAGCCGTCAGTTCTTCCGTTAAATAAAAAGTCGAATTTAATTTAAATTTTCGTATAGAAGGCAACGGCTTTCGACCTACTGACCGAAATTGTGTATTCTGGTGAGTTATGTCTAGAATTTGAAATGTTTACTAGCTGTAAGTCCTTCCGTTAAATGAAATGGTCGGTATATATTTCTTGATTTATCTTCTTTTATTTTGACTTTTCTTGAACAGGCTCCACTTAGCCCATTTATCTACTCAGTCCCTTTATAATTACTAGTTCTACTGAAAGACCTGCCTCGCAAGATGCCCGGCGGGAGATCTACCCCTCCCCTCCCCCCCGAATGGGACCAGAACAGACAAAATAAGAAGACGGGCGAGTTCCCTTTTGTGACGCGGTACGTGCCGGTGCTCAATTCTTTGTTGTCCCTCTTCTTCTCACTAATGGCTTCTTAGAACGCCTCTTTTAGCACAGCCTTCTCTTCTAGCAGTGCCGTCTGTTGCACAACTGTTCCATTTATCGTATCTTTTGCATATTGTTGTATTTTTAATTATATATTATTCCTGTTGTATCATGGAATTTAATTAATCTAGCTAGCAATAGCATCGGTAATTCTTGTATCTAAAACTTTTACATACTTACTAAGGATGTTAATATCGAATAAATTATATAATCATATACGGACCAAATCGATATTTTTCAAAATATTGTGGCTTGATAATTTGTATGAAGAGAATAAGAACGTAAATATCCAAAAATAATGTCAATTCATATGATATCGATAGTTATTAAATATATAATAATAATATTGAATATTTAATAGTTGACCGTTGCATTACAAAGGAAGATGGTCCAATCGGTGGCGGTCATAAATAGGCTAAATAGTGGCAAAACTATTTTATTAAAATCCAACGTTTCGACCCGACTTTACAGATCATCTTCAGGGCTAGAGCGGACAAGATACAAAAAGATGAAGAATTGTGGAAGTTACATAATATTTAGACAAAAAATGATAAACAATGTGAATAAGCTTTTTTTTTTATTTTATTTATTTAGACATATAATAGACATATAATCTGTCTCGTGGACAATAATTATAGTGATAGAATAAGCTTATTACAATTATAAACAGTAAGTACATTAAAATATAAACAGAGTAAGCTAAGTAACAAGATCCTAAACTGAAGTAAATGGATGCTAACAATTGTAATGTAATGTAATATATAATAAATGATAATGTGAATATACTTCTAGCAGAGATTGAAAGAAAAGGAAAAAGGATATAATATGAAATAATAGTCATAGAGGTCTCGAAACGTTGGCTTTTAATAAAACAGTTTTGCCTCTATTTAGCCTATTTATGACCGCCACCCCGGATCATCTCCTTTCTTTATAATAATAATAAAAAAAGGCTTAAGAAAAGCTACTTATTTCCCGGAACTGAAGGGTGTATTAATAACTCCATGTGGATGCTCTTCATTGATTTTTAGGCAGCCTACGACACGGTGGTTAGAGAGGAGCTCTGTTATGCAATGTATAAATTGGGCATACCGGCAAAGCTGATTCGTTTAGCGATGGCTACCATGGAAGGCACTGTCAGTAAAGTTAAGGTAAAAGGGATGATTGGCGATTCTTTTGCAGTTTGTTCAGACCTCATGCAAGGTGACTCATTAGCCCCACTCCTCTTTAATATTCCCTAGAGACCATCATGAGAAGAGTAGGATTAAATAACGGAGGAACAATATTCCACAGAATGACCCAACTGCTTGCGTATGCTGACGATATGGTCATTGCAGGGCGATCACTTTAAGCAGTTAAGAGTGCATTCAGTAGGTTGGAGAATGAGGCAAGGAAAATGGGGCTATGCATCAAAGAAACGTTTACCACACTTTTCAAACTGTATCAAGCTTAACCTACCTCGGTTTCATAATTAACAATAGCAATAACGAAGAGGAGGAGATAGGAGCTAGAATAATGGCTGCCAACAGAGCGTACTTTTCTCTAGCGAGCCTTCTGAAAAGTAGATTGTTAAGTCGTACAACGAAGTCTAGGATATACAAAAAGATTATTCGGCCAGTTGCAACATATGCGTCCGAAGCATGAACTCTAACAAAGATATCTGCTGAACGAATAGGTCGGTTTGAAAGGAAAATACAAAGACGGATAATAGGACCTAAAATGGAGGAAGGAGTTCCCCGCATGAGAACAAACAAGAAGGTATACTCAATGTATGGTGATCTGTCTTTCTCCTAATTCGCTCTAGTGCAGCGAATGAAATGGTCAGGACATGTCCTGAGAATAAATGAAGCGAGGACAGCGAGAAGGCTTTATCATGAGAAGCCGGAGGGAGTTAGGTCTAGGGGAAGACCAAAGGAAAGATGGAGAGATAACGTAAAAGAATACATGATAAAAAATGGCATATCCATCAGATGCGCAGCCAACAGGGATGACTGGGCAAAGGAGATTGAACAGGCCGCTACATGCGTCTGTTACGCCAATAATGAATAAAAGGGTTTATTTTGGCAATACAAAACGAGGTAGTATCCACCAATGCTTACAAAAAATATATATGTAAAGATATGACCGATGTCGCTTATGTAAAAATGCAATCGAGACAATCCAGCATATTTCTTCGAGATGTCAAGCGTTGGCAGAATATCTGATGAGACTCAATAACCTGGCTAAGACTTTTCACCAAGCCCTGGACTCGTTAAATAACATGATAACAGACGAGGTTCCTAATTATCGATCGAGCCCAAACCGAAAGAAGGGTCAAAGGAATTATGTTGAGTTATACTCTTAGCGCATACATCTTCATCTTATCGTAACCTATAACTCAGAATTGAGGCGTGTTCAATCTGGAGTTGAATAAAATTTTCTATTTAAATAGAAAATTAATTAGGTACTCATAAAAACTCATGTACAACCATTTGTTTTATTCATGGCAAGGCAATTTCATACCATAAATAGCAAAGCAACCAATATCGACGATACTAGAGAACTACCTAAACAGTTTTTTTTTTCTGTGCGATAATCAAAAACCTAGTCCTTGGCATATTTTTGAAAACCTCAATTAAGAATAAATGTTAATTGGGCTGGAGATATAGCCCTATCATAATCGGTATAGCTCAAGAATAACTATTAGGGCTGATTTTTCAAGGATATTCAAATTGAGAAGTTAATTGGCCTAATAAGACAGCTTGTAAATTAAGAGGTTCAAGACTGTTACCACAGAGATAACAACCTCATTGTTGATCATTGTCAGCTATCGGGTCGTTAGTGCGAGGAATCAACCGCGAATAAAAAAGAGGTGATTCGGGAGGCGATGGAGCGTTGACTGGTCTGTTCTGTGTTCTGCTTCTCAACCTCCATGTTCGGTAGTAATTTATTGTTTACATTTAGTATTTCACTTATTTATTGTTTATATTTACACATTACCAGCTGATTCATTTTTTGATTTTATATATATATATATATATATATATATATATATATATATATATATATATATATATATATATATATATTTGGAATTCTTAAGGAAATATAA
The DNA here is from genome assembly GCA_928085145.1 of Nezara viridula. Taxonomy (NCBI): domain Eukaryota; kingdom Metazoa; phylum Arthropoda; class Insecta; order Hemiptera; family Pentatomidae; genus Nezara; species Nezara viridula. Next base: position 19,161,605 of record OV725080.1, on the reverse strand, counting down.
ATGAGTACAGTATAATGTATGATAAAACACTTATGTTTGCATCACACAACTTTCAGTTACCACTCTACTAAGTATGTATGTATGTGTTTTTTTTTTCTTTTTTCGCTCGTAATCTATCGCGTCATAGGTAGACCACAATACTTGTCTACTTTTTCACGATACCTTCACATGTTTTCACTTAAACGTCTTAAGGAACATATATAAATCATTTATTTACTCTAGTTACTTTCTTTTATTCTTATTTTTATTTTATTTTTTTGTTATAATGTAGCACTAAAATTGGTTTCCTATAAAATTTATTTAGCATTTCTTTCCAATTTTATTTAGTTATAACTGTTTTGTTATTTTTTGTACCAATATTTTAATATTGTAACCGTTGTACCCATCCGCTTCCTTAATATACCCTCCAAAACTATGTATATACTCATTTCATTGCTTAGATTGTAGTTACTCTTTATTATAATAAGGCCAGATTTATTGTCAATTGGTTCAAACAATATTGCTATTCTCAAGGGACCTAGTCCCAGAATAAAGATGATTTTCTGTTTCTACTTTGAGTTGAAATAGTTATGTTCATATACCTAGAAAGAAAGAAAGAAATAAGAGTGAGAGTGAAAATTATAGAAGGTATAACATGTAACCAAGATTAAGAAAGTACTGGAAACAAAACAAACTCTACTCTCTTTTGTTTCCTGAGCAGATGACTAATTGATATTTTAGAATGTGTATGTACTCTTACATCTTATTGTATCTTGACTATCTTTTCTATATGTTTGGATGTGGCATGCCATAATATTGTATATAAAATAAGTATCTTTTTTTTATTTTTATTTTTATTATCTTTATTAACCTACAAATCTTCCTATTGTCCCCACGTTGGGCTTATAAAGGATGAATAAAAGTTAATAAAATAATTTTTAATAAATAAAATTTTCCATAGGAATTTTTATTTGTTGGGCGCCTGGCTTATCAGCCTTTCATCTCTAAAGAGATAAATTAGAAAACATAAAGTACTTACCCTTTAATGGCCATCATTAAATATTTACTCTACCATGCTAGCTCAGGTGTGAAGGGGTTAGGTTGGATATTTTTTTATAAAGCAGCAAAAAACGTTAATAGATCTATTTACAGAAAGAAATACTTACAGAATTAATACTATGTACAATAAAAAGAAATAAAATACAAGGAAAAAGAGGGAATTTAAACATAATTACTATATACAATTAAAGATAAATAGGAAGATATTTAAGATAATAAAAATAACAAAAAAAGATACTTATTCTATATACAATAGTATGGCATGCCACATCCAAACATCTAGAAAAGATAGTCAAGATACAATAAGATATAAGAGTACATGCACATTCTAAAATATCAATTAGTCATCTGCTCAGGAAACAAAAGAGAGTAGAGTTAGTTTTGTTTCCAGTGCTTTCTTAATCTTGGTTACAAACATATCCTTTACATTTTTAGTAAGCTTGAAAAAAAATAATAATAAATCCTATAAATATTACATAGAAAATAAATAATTTAGAAAGAAATTGTTTACTAAATATAACTTTTTTTTGTTTCAGGTAATGCAAAGTTTTTTAATAATATGGATGTGATTTGATGGATGCATCAAATCTCCTTAAGATGTAAGTAAAAAAAAAACATATAACATTGATTAATTAAAACATCATGATTAATCAAAGGGTGGGGAGTAGCTCAGTGAGTGAGTACTTCCATAGCTCAACGTCCGAGGTTCGAGTCCGGCTGATGACTAGTAATTTTTCGTCAGCCGTAGATCAAGAGATCCTCCTGCGACATACCAAGTCTCTATAAAGTAAAGGGGCTCTTAATTAAAAATAAGAAGTTAAGGAGGAAAACCTGGTGGTTAAGCGTGATTTTGGCTCAATCACCTCCCCGCAAAATCATTGACCTTGTAACAGTACTTCCTCACATAGTACTCAACCCTTCAGTTGTAGTAATAGTATTAATAGTATTTATTTCCGAATTTTATATGCAATAAATATATTTTTTAACTGAGAACATTATGCTGAAATCTAGTCAATTCATTCGTAAATCAACTATGCTTTAAGTATACCAAAACATCATAAACTTTATATTATCAGAAACAATTACTATATCAGTCTATTTAAATTACTTTTATTTTTAGCAGCACTACTACGAAGTAAGGGATTGGATAAACCATTGATTAAGCATTCAGTTAAGGTCTTAACAATTGTTATTAATTTGTCTACACTTTTAACTTTTTATTCGCTGTTAAATAATTAACAAAAGTAATTTGAATCAATATTTATTGACTAATGCGTTTATTCTTGCAGAAACAAAACTTATGATCTTATTTGAAATAGTTTACGAAACGCTATGATATACCCTTTGAAATAGATAAAGACAACAGCCTGTGGCTACAGATGACCTTTTAAATACCCCTATCTTGTATGTTATGGGAGCGTCATGTTGTAATTCCTATTAGAAATGGGTTTACATAGTCCGAATAACCGTTATGTAAAATGATCGTTTTAGCTGGATAGTTGATTAGAAAGAAATGTTTGCTTCATTGTAAATCTTATATTAATGTTTTGAGTTCAAACTTTATAGCCGTTTAATGATATGAAAAGAAGCAAAATATAATAATAATAATAATAATAATAATAATAATATTAATAATTCTTTATTATTCTGGGACACGAGTCCCTTTTAGATATAATATAAAAAAGACAATAATACTGGGTAAGGAGCCTTGATTACCAAAATAAACAAAAATATACAGTAATTAAACAGTCAAAATTAAAAAAAATATAGAAACAAATTTTAAGTTACTTAATAATTTAGATCAGTTAAAAATAAAAATTGAATAAACATGAAATAAAAATAATGAAGAACGCTCTAATAATTTATATACATATTTACAGTAGTAACTATTTTCCAATTTACTTTTCATCTATACTATTACAATAATTATACCGTTTAAATAGTAGAAAGGATGTATTGGGTGGGGAAATCTGGGAGTAAGGGATAAATGGTTTTAACTAGGTTTCGGATATTGCTATTATGTGGTAAAAATTATCAGAAATGTTCCAGAATTTCATTCTAGTGTGTCAGTAAGGGATTGCTGCATTGATTGTGAACAGGGAATTCAGATTATTAGTCATGACTGGAGGGTTGGGAAATAGGATTTCGGAAAACAAAAAAATATGATCAAGGATCGGAGGATTGGATATAGCATTTTTTAACATAATCTCAAGTTTATAAATATAAAACAATGCTTACATAAAATAAACTTAGAGATGAAAAAAAATATTTTTCGGTGTTTCCGAAAATAAATATTTAGTTTAAATTTAATTTATAAACATAAGAAAATCCTATAAATTTTCCTTGGTCTAGATAAATTGATAAAAATTGGCAGGATCGAATAAAGTTCTAAATATTTATACAAAAATAAATAGAAGCTTAAATCTAAATAATAATATTTCTGATGGTAAAATTGATTACATAATAAAAACAAGAGAGTCTACATTTATAAAAAAATAAAGAAAGCTGAAAATGGATAAACTATTAATAAATATATTTCTAGCGAGAGAAAGTAAATTAATTGCCAAGCTGAAGGTAACTTAGTAATACTAAGTTCAGCTGAAAACGTCCAGATACTTGTTTTTCCTATAATTACTTACTGACCTCCAATCTGATTGTCTGCACGAATTTTACCCCACTGCAATCAGGAGGTATCTTATTTTGCCGTCACCCTCTTCTGCCTGGCTAACCAATAAAGGTGTTTATTGGTGGGCGTCATGGCTTCCCCCAATATATAAAGTATTTATATTATTATTTTGTTGTTTATTTTTATTTATAAATGTTTTGGGCTCTTCAACCACCTGCGCCATTTTCGCTCTATATTACAATTGCATTAACATAGGCATACATAACAAAACTACAGCTAACAAATTCAATTTAAAGTTTATAAAGTTAAAAATAGTTACAGATGAATATGATAGTACAATTGAATTAAATTTATAAAAATTGAAATTTAAAGATTTAAAAGGAGATAAGTTAACAAAGACAATTTAAATAAAGATTAATGATTTTAAGAACAAAAGTTAAAAATACGTTTTTAGGAGGGAAAAATTTATATTAGTATAAGAGAAGTTAAAGAGTACAATTTGAATATTAAAAAGTACAAGAAGAAACATAAACAAAAACCATTAAAATAAAATATTAAAGATTAAAAAAAGATGTTACCAAAGACATTTAAATAAAAAGTTTATGATTTTAAAAATAAAGTCTAAAATACGATTTAAAAAATTAAATTAATATTAAAAAAAGAATAGTTAAAAAGTACAATTAAATATTAAAAATTACAAGAAGAAAAATTGAAAACCATTATAATTATTTGTTTTTATTTTTTTAAAACTTATTTATTGAAAAATATTACAATCTGTCTCAAAGGACATTTATAATAGTGTTCAGAGATCACATTCACACTCTATGTACAATAAATAACATAAATTATACAGAAAAATAAAATATATACAATAAATAAGAATAATATAAGCTAAAAATAAATAAATAAAAATAACACATACATACCTATATACAATATTTACAATCTGGCGAGCCAGCATGACTCCAGGAGATCCCTGCACTTCTATCTCAACCGGGGCTAAACCCAGTGGAGATTGAGCGAGAGCACTTTAGCCACATACACTCATGTCGTGAGTGGAGAATCTGGCCATTGCCAGAACTCCAATATTTACAAAAAAAATAAAATATTAAAGATTAACAAAAGATAAGTTAACAAAGACAATTAAATAAAAAGTTAATGATTTTAAGAATATAATCTAAAAGTACGATTTAAATATTAAAAATTACAAGAAGAAAAATTGAAAAACCATTATAATTAGTTTATTTATGTTTATCTTAATAATTAAAAATTAAGATTAAAAGAAGAAAAACTAACAGGTATATTTACAATTTGAAGAGGAACCTACGAACTTAAAAAACTTAACAGGTATTTTTACATATTAATATACAGGTATATTATAGGATGTGATTAAATTGTGTACAAATATGATATGTGATTACAATTTTTCGAAATATTTTGATTTTATTATTCATTTATTTTCTTGTCAATCCTCTTACACGCCTCATCGCGACAATTTTGCGATATATTCATATACATATGTATGGCGACTAGTTTTAGAAATTTCTTCCTTCTTTGGAATTGTGGCGTAGACTTTCTATTTTGATTGGAGCAGGGGAGTGAGTAGCGATGGACAGAAAAAAAAAATGGCTGCAGTTCATATTATGTGTCAAAATTCAACATTGTAAAACAAACGGGGGGCAGTCTTCATAACATAGGTACATTTCTATAACTTTTTCAGATAAAAATGAATAATATTAAAAAAAACTGAAAAATATTTTTGATTTCTTAGTTTGCACAACGTTAAAATACAAATACAAGGTTTTCACATGCATAATTATATATGTGTGGAACCAGTCTGATCGTTTATTTTATGACTTCAATAATAGTTGAAGGATACAATCAGGACGTGTAGATACTGTAAGGTTTTCGCTCGCCAAAACCTTGCAAACGCTCAGTGATTAGACCAATGCAGACATAATGATCATAACTATTACATCCAGGAAGAGATTCCATGAACAGGAAAATGTTCAATTGTTCATCTCTCAAGGTGTTCCGTGTTCACAGTTCTGTTCTCATTATGTGTTGATTACTGTTATGTGGTGTTTGTTCAAGTAGGACAACCTGAAAGTTTTTCTGCTCAATTCGACACGCATGCGTTTGATTGTATTAGGGAAATTATAGCAAGATTTGAAACAAACTTTGAGAATCGAAACCTAAAGATATAAGTAGAGAAAGATGAAATCTATAATAAATGCATTCCATGTAAATGGGAAAAATATATAATTCACCGAACTACATTGTAGGTTTGGAAACAGGAATAAAAACTATGGAAGTAGAAGTTGTCAAAAGAATGTACAGATGGCGGATAACTCTACTAAAAATGCCTGAAGATAGAATCACACGGATTTGCAACTATAGATTGAAGGAATTGGACAATAATCGCAATATGGTTTTTAATCGGTACTCTCAGCTAAAAGGAAAATTATTAAAGTAGATTAAGATTCAATTTTTCAACATAATAATGACCCAAATCCTGAAATTGCTCAACTATACCTCAAAGACATTATAAATATATTTGAAAATCACTCCATTTGTAACGATATAAATTCAGTCGTCAATTCAGAATACAGAAACATGAGTAGTCTAAGCCACGGAAAACATAAGAACAAACATAACCAAACATAGAGCACTTAGCCAACTTAGGGTATCCAATTTAACAAAACCTTCATTTTATCTTAATGGAATTAGAATGCTACCAATGGGTAGTTTCTCAACAAGCGTGTTTCATGTGATAATATTTCTATGTACACATGTCCTTGATGTATTCATACTAATACAGTTGTAAATATCATAATAAAAGTTTAAAAAAAAAATCTTAATGGAACGGCCTATACACTAGAAGGAGAAAAAAGCTATATTCAACCTCCAAAAGTCAGAAAATTTATATAATTTTTTAATAGAATGTCTGATGTATGAAGACTTGAGGGAACATTACATAGAGAAATATATTACAGAAGACAACAATTCAATGCTCGGTAATTTGTTAACGATAGAAAACCTCCCAAAGTTAAATGATATATTTTATTTTACAGTAGGGAGCCTTAAAATAAGATCATTCATTATGAATGATTAAATGCCAGCAATATTTATGTCTATGTTTATGTTTACCACAAGACATTGTTGTCTTCGACTAAGAAGTTGAGCATATGTATTGTTGCAATCTGTATTTATTTGATTTTTTTTATATATCTTCAAAGTCAATACTTTTTATTTATATTTTATACAGTTGTTTATTTCTTTTGTTTTTACATCACAATTTATATATCTAGTTTATCTTGTTTATGAAAAAAGAATATTTCTCCAATTTATTTTTATATTTGTATAGTACTTTATTTTGATTCTTTTTTTATGTAATAATGTATTTAATGGAGCCAGACCTCCTGTAATTGTATATATTAATTACAAAATTCAGAATTTTCATTCATTCATTCATTCATATAATTAAATTCAGTGAGAGAATTTCCGGTTCAAATACTGATTTGAAAGTAGCGGAACCATTTCTCTTTCGAAAAAATATTTTTTTTAAAAGCTGAATTTATAGAATATAATTTCTGCCTTAACTATAATTTCGGACTCGCTAGAAATTCTGAATCACCACCTATATGAACACGTTCTGATAATTCTTTTACATATTGTAGGAACAGATAGTAAAAAAATAGTGCAGTGTGCGCATCCCACAACTTACTTACCACTCTATCTTGAGTAAAAATAGAAATTTCTATTTAGCAGTAAAAAGTAAAAATTATAGACGGTAACATAACCATAACATTCTTAGAAAGCCTAAAAAAAAAAAATTCTAGTTCCATTATTGATATAAACAAACTAAGAGGCCATTTCCACTAAGTGTACCAACTTAACGATAACACTCATACCTGAACCATTAACAAACGATATCGTATAAAGAGACGTCGGTCAGAACAATCTGGCTACTCTATCATAATAAAGTGGCTGATGGATTGCTCTACACAGGTAGTCCATTAGTCAATCGATCTATCGAAATTACTGTTTCCTCGTTCGATAATCGAAGAAGCTCCCTTCCCTTCTTGAATGCTTAGAATCAGTTTCGTTCACTTTGAACCAGAATTAAGAACCAGACGCGAATTGAGGTGAAGTTTTGATAAGCTTTGTCGCTCATGAGAAGAAAACTGTTATAATCTGACAGTGACATTGCTTTAAATTCCGTCAACGTGTCTTCCGTGTGTGCGAAAATGTTTGTAGCCAATGTTTTGTCCAAAGAAAATAGAACACAATAAACGTCATTATAACAATTGATCACAGGAGTTTTTTTCCATTCAATTAATGTTTCACCATAAAATATAACTTCATAAATTATGCAGCATATATACAGCGGAACTTCATGTATTAGTCTCAGCCCTCCACATCTGTATGTCAATAACTCCAAACACAATAGTTTTATCAACCGACTCTTTGAGTTCATTTAAAGGTTTTAACAGTATGTAATCAAAACATTCCGTTATCGTAAAAATTCATAAATACCATAATATTCTCTGTGCTGGCATTTGCTGACGACCTGGTATTGCTAGCTGCCAACGATCGAGACCTCCAATACAACATCAACATCCTCCAGGAAGAAATAGCCACGATAAACATGAAGATTAACCCGGGAAAAACTAAATGCATGAGAATAGGGAAGAAGTGAATAATGAGGGTGATGAGAGCAAGTGGTGAGAGATTGGAGCAGGTAGATAATTTTCAGTATCTAGGTGCTCATCTCAACGAAAGTGGTTATGTTGATGAAGAGGTGAGTAAAAGAATCGGGGCAGCTGGCAGAGTGTTCTATCTTCTCCGGAGGGGATTTCTGGGCCGACGAGAGATAACGAAGCGAACTAAAGTAGCAGTCTGCCAGAGTATATGCCAGATTGAAAACGCCCCAATTCCAATATTTTTCTTTAATAAAACAGTTGTAAGTTACGATGAGATGAAACTATTTTCGAAGTTTCAGGCGGATGTTAATAATTCGATGAAAAGGGATTTGTACCACGGACTATCATTTGTTTAAATTCCATCTCTGACAATTCAGTTTACTAGTAGTATTGAGTTATTATCTGCTCAACTCAATTGACAAACTCCAACCGCCAACAGTAGGTCAAGTTCAGTACTAATGGGCACTCAATTGCCGACAGTTGTCGACGGTACCCCGCTGTGGGTACAGCTCTGGAACATAACGACCTAAATTAAGACCAACAAGCGAGTTCATTCAATGTGTCACTCATTCATAACTCCGCCAGTTCATTTCCTTGTCAGTCATCGGCTTCGTAGGTGGCCTTATATTCGGAATACTCTCTTAGGAACTAGAAAAGATTATATAGATGAGTCTAGTTTAGATTGGTTTTAGTTCTGAAGTTATTTATACCACACTAGAATTCATGTTTGAAAATTTTTTTAAATTCATGACAAAACGTTTGTCAAGCACTAAAATAACACAGGGATGGTTGTTGGGAATTATATACAGAGTGTTTTAGGGTTAAGAAAAAAAATTCCAATGAAGGCATGACCTCAAACGGTTTGTTTAGGAGATATTCAGACCTAAAAATTTTCATTGTTATGAATTATTTACGTTATATTATGTAAATAAATACCAACTACTTTTTTAAATTAAACTTAAACATTAAATTCATATTAAATGTTGTTCAAAGTTATTTCCTTGAGCATTAAGACAGGCTCGGCATCATTCTTCAACAGCAGCAGTGGCAGAACGGTAAATGTACCAGTTTCTCGAAAATATCGAAACGTTGAGCTAAAGATAGACTTGTTTGGTAATTTTCTATTCGTAAATCGCTTGGCATATCCCGACGGGCATCATTAGTAATACCATTGCAAAAACCGTATACAAACATCATATTCACCATTTGTATAAATGGAAGGCATAATGATGAGTACTCTGCAAAACCCTCTTACAAACTGATAAATGTTATTGAGAGTTCCCAATGCTAATTCCAAATAGTATTTATCCTTATGTTGTCAATAGTTTGTATACAATTAGGGATAAAAGGCCATATTAGTATTCTATCTAATTCATCTCCGAAATAAAGGTTTTGCTGACATATCGTCACTTTGAACGACATTTAATATGAATGTCAATGTTTATATTTAATTAATAAAGTATTTTAAACTAGCTTTAAACGGTCACGCGTTGCTGTGACTCAGTCTGGCTAAATGGAAAATAAACAAAACAGAAAGCGTCCATTTAACTTTGTGATGATAATTTTATGTTAAATAAAAATACAACATTTCGTTTATTCAAAATCTAACATCTCGAAAGTTACATTAAGGATTGCTTTGAAATTTTGGCTTAACGTTGCTTTAGATTCCGCGGTTTGTTTTATACACCTGCTCGTATAAAAGTCAGGTAATATATATGTATATATATATACTATGTGAGTAATCCCTGTTCCCCTAATGGCGGACCAACCCCCATTTTGCAAATTATACAACTGTTCATTTAATTGTACTACTCGTTGCTCAAATCAAATCAAAGTATAACTTTAATTTGTGTATTCTTTAGTTAAGATTGTTTATTTTTTATCAACATGAAATAAATTGAATGAAGCTATAGTACGGACAAATTTTTAATTTCTTAAAAAATCTATATTATACATTGCACCTTATTTGCCAATTTATATTATTATATAATTATAATTATTCTTGTAACAAATTTGTAACCATAATATTTATTCAACTTGACCAGCTTCATATAAGCCCAACAATAATTTGAGCCCATTATTTCTAATATTTTCATTGTGCGTTATATTTTGCTTTCTTTTCTATTTCATAATATTTATAATTTTATCACAATATAATATAAATAATATTATATATAATATAATAATTAATTTAAGAGGAAATATCTATATCGAAAAATAGTTGCTGTCTCCTAGACCACCTCCAGTTGAATTTTATTCCCGTACACATTTTTAGACTAAAATCACTATTTTGTATTAGGAGAGTAAGAGGAAACAGAAGCTCAATACATGTAATTAAATGAACAGCTGTATAATTTGTAATGTGGTTGAACTTCTGTTATCTTCTATTGTCCTAATACTAACATAAAATAAAATATGAAAATCACTAAAAACCTTTTTATATAACTGAGAGAAAATAACCTAAGTATTAGTAGTCTCTTTGGTCCTCTTAGAGAAGTTAAAGATACATTTCTTCATCTCTTTTATTATATTTCTTGAAAGTATCCTTTTCCTTGTACGGTCAGTTATCTCATTTTGGAAGAAAACTTCTTATTTAGTGGTGACGTTTAACATCGAAAATAGGGCACTCGACTATGGTCCGCGAATATTTCTTTGAATATTTTGAATATTTTTATTGAATATTTTGAATATTACAATTTTAAAAATTATATACAAAATACGAAATGAAGTAATTCACTCAAGTACTTGGATACAACAATAAAATAAAAGATGCAAATTTTACTCCATTAGCTCCTCAACTGTCTGGTATCTTTTTTATATCAGCGGCTTTGGAATAGTACACAAGGTTTATTTTACTTAAAATGGCATAAAATTTCGTAATTAAAATTCCAATCTACTCCTACTAAGAGTACCTTAACTTTGGATTTTATCTGATCTTTGAGAATTAAAAAAATAATTCATGGTGTAATACGAATTTTGTTTTGTTAAAAACGGTTAGAAAAAATGTGTGTTCTTCGATTTTTAAAAATTATTTATAAACATTATCTAAATAAATGGAAATAAATAAAAAACATCCATGTTTTCCTTCAATGTTTTTGAACATATGGAGAGAAAAAAAAATGGTGGAAAAGGATAAAATTAAGCAAATAGGCATTCAATTTTTGTTACTGATTATAGAGTTGAAAATATATTTTTTAATGATTTGGTACACACGGCAATCAATGGGATAAGGATCCTTCAATGAATTAATGAGTGATACTTATTTTATTTGTGAATGAAAAGCTTGTTATAGCTCCCAACTGCACGTTTCTGTTTAACGTTGTGTTTTAGTAATTAAGATTTCTAACCGATATAGATTTATCTCTAAATGCCAAGGGAGATCTTGATAACAGAAGAGTTCTTAGTTGCAGTTTTTGTACCGCGCCATGTCTTCTCTTAAAAACTATATAGAAAATGTTTGTATATTCATACTCACTTAAATTATCAGAAAATTGGTGGGATACAATTGTATATTTTCAAGGCCTCATTTTAAGGGACCATATTATTATTATTTATTTATTATATTATTTGAAGTTTTGTGTTTTATGGTACGTATAATCCAAGAATCAATAAAATAATCAACGAAATCAATATATTTTTTAATCCTTTTTAATGTTTTTATAAATATATATATATATATATATATATATATATATATATATATATATATATATATACATGATACATTGTAACGTTTATAATATTTTTGTAGATCTACTGTAACTTATATAGTATTTCTGAAGAAATACTTTTATAACCCGTGTAGTTATAATTATAGAAATAATTGAGGAAAGGTACCGCAATATAGTTTATTGAAGAATAACAAAGGTAAAATTTTTTAATGAAAATTTAATGATACGTATGTTGCTAAGAAATAATAATAAATAATTTAAACATTGATTTATTACACTTTCTTTCTATCATTTTATTATTATATAGTTTTTTAAATCAAACTTATGAATTGCTACATGTGTCGTTTTTATGCATTAACCTAATCAATTGTATTAATGATTAATAAAAAATAAAAAATGTATAACATTTGGAGACAAATTTTGTGGTTTCCGCTGACTTAGTGGGATGTTAATCCTTTAAAATATGTTTATCTTAAATACTGAAATATTCTCATTCCGTCCAATTTCCTATCAAGATAAAGATTTTAAATAGTTATTTATTTGCGAAAGTTGCCAGTTTCTAGTTTAAAGATCATATTGAGATAACTCTAATATTTACCTTAAATTCCTTTTGTGACTATATTTGAGAGCTAAGGAATTTCGGACACTTAAAGGTACCTATAAAGCTTTAAAAATATACATTTAAACCTATGACATTACTAGTTTTAAGTTTCGATGATTATGACAAATTACTACAAAGTAATTTCTAATGTTTAAACCTAATGCTTAGCTTCAAAATACAAGCATTGTATTTAATCTCAATTAATATTAAAGAAGCACCATTATTACTAGAATGTTCTAAGAGCTGAAATATTGAACTATAATTTCATCGACCCCTCAGCATAGTGTATTTATTCAGCGGTCTTATATTGAATATATTTCAAACACTAAAGTTGCCGATAATTATTCATAATTTGCATATTTAAATTACTATTATGTGTTTTGTTAATGAGTTCCATTCATGATGTATGCCGTTTTAATGAACTGTGTTTTATGGAAGATAAGTTTTATTGAAAGACAATTTTTTTAAACCTACACAATAATTTCTTTTATATTTTGCCTAAAACAAAGTGAACACATTTGTATATTTATGAATCAATAATTATTAATAGGTAATTTCGGTAGTAAAGTAGCTCAGTGGGCAAGGCATTGTGCTCCTATGCCCAAAGTCTTAGGTTCGAGTCAGCCTTTTGCGGGTAATTATTTATTTTGTTACATCAGCCTTGTTTTCAGCCTCTATTAAGTGGGTACTCTTAATTACTTAATTGATCAGAAGGGAAAACATGTCGGATGATTATTATCTCCGCCCTATCACCTCGATACACAACCATTCACCTTCAGTCTTTCCTTACTAATTACTGAACCTCCATGGGTCGTAGTATTGTTGCCCAAATGCGAGACCAGGATGAGTCTTGGTCTTGCGCAAGAGTCCAGCAACAGTCTTGCAGTTACCTATTAGCTTACTACTATAGAGATATTACTGTAATTTTTTAGATAGGAGAATCCTGACTAAGCTCGTATGAAAAATTAGAAGAGTTAAATGCAAAAATATATTGGTTATACCAATTCTTTACATACCATTAACTAAAATTGTCAAGTATTAATAACAATTTTACCTTAATTTTTATTCGAAAAATGGTTTTTTTTTTGCCAGTCCTGGTCTTGTTTTTGCAACAGTTAGGCGGTCTCGGCCTTGGTCTTGCAAAATGCAACAATTGGTCGAAGAGACATAGAATTTTTTGTTTTAATAAGTAATTTCAGTTCATTCACAATATTTAAGATTGTAAACTCGTTTGAAATAAATACTGACCTTATAAACTGTACATCTATTTTCTAACTGTTTAAATATAATGTATATTATATTTAAATTAGTGTATTTGTGTGACAAATAATGTATTTGTCTATTATTGATTGATTTGTATCTAAAACGATTTGCAAAATTTTACGATTTAATCACTAATGGTCGCAAAGTTCTGAGTAAGTTACTAATTTTTTAAAATATGAAGTTATTTAAAAATAGTATAAATTAATAATATAATAAATAAATTTAGTTGTTCCTTTTTGACTCTAAGGGATTTCCCCACTGTCCGTTCACCGCCTTTATTAATATATTCAAACCCCGTCAACGCGCGCTGACAACTGGCTAATGTGCTATGACAAGTGGCGTGTCAGTGAGAGAACTGCCAACTGGCATCCTTATCATGAATTTAAAATATATCATAGCTGAGAGAAATCCTAAGTCCAGCACTTTTTCAGTTTTCACTGAGTCCTCTGGGAGAAGAAAATTGCTGCACTAGAAGATTTAAAATGAGTTTTCGTAACTGCTAAGTTGTGAAGCATGATTCTGAAAATTTTCAATGGGCAGGAGTTAGATTACCTACAGCAGTTTGATTATTAAAGTTAAATGTTAATTGAAATTAATACTCAAATGATCTTGTTACTTCAAAAGTAATTTTAAGAGCTACAGGCAGCTAAGTTCGGTAAATGACTAGCTAATTGTCGACTTACAAAATCCAATATAAAAAAAAAATGTAAACTTTGTGTTACATAGCCATGAAAGAACGATGTTGGTCATACATGCGTTTCAATATATTTACAATTAAAAAAATTATCAATTATTGTAATTTTAAAAAAATGTGCTTAAAAATATAGCTTAATCTATTATGTACTCTATGACTATTTTCGACAAATCTACATTCAATTCAAAGATCCGATAGTGATTAAAATACATGAAATGTATTTTTTATTCTTTTTTTTCTTTTCCTGTAATTCTTTTTTCTTTGCTATGTTTTAACGTCACTTCGATTGCCGTGTGAAGTTTAAATAATATTTTTTTAAATGTTTAAATAATATATACATTTTTAATTTTCTGACAGATCCTGTAATGTTTAGTGACTAAAAAGCCTAAATTGTTTGTTTTATTTAATTTGTTATCATGTGAATAACATATATCATTTTTAACATTTATTACATGATACGTATTATATGAACACTGTTGCTGTCGCACTAATTTTCAACGTGTAAACGATACGTTTACAAAGCCTTGCTAGTTGTGCTGGAAAGACTATTTTTTTCGGGGGGGAGGGGGACCAAAAGAGGGGAAGTAATTGTGGAATCTTTGACATTTCATTGTACAATTTCCTTTCATACAAGTCCCGTCAACTCCTGATTCTCTTCAGTTGCCTCGCTTTGACTATGCCTCACTTTGCAATAATTCGTATCCAAACTTAAACGCCTAATGAATTACTCAAGTCGTTTTGTTTTCGGAATCTCATGAGATATAACGCAGTATTACACCGAGTTTAAGTTGTTCTATTCATCTAACCGTCGTCTGTACTTCCTTGCTATCTTACTATATCAGAACTCAACGACCCTCCTTTATTTTTCACAGCCTATAATTTAAATACTCCATTCAATCCCGTCCCACTAGATCCTGTACATGCGACCTCTATCCTCCTCCTTACCGAACTGCTGGGTTTGACAAATCCTTTGTTTCCCAAGCGGTCTCCCTTTGGAATTCTATCCATCCTGATATTAGACATGTACAACCAGTTTCCTCTTTCAAACCTCTCATATTTAAACACCTACTCCTTTCCCAGCAGACTTATCATGAAATGTACCTAAGAAAACTCTTTAGTACCCCTAGAGACTATTTCGGTTTACTTATTTTGTTCTAGTTTCCGATGTTGTTTTATACATATGTACTCTTTTTTATTTTCTCTTTCTATCTGTATTTTTATTTTTGATTAACAATTATGTTGTAAATACTTATGTATGGCCACTCTGGCATTTTTTTTTTTGTTCTTATAATTTATTCTTGAATGACAACAGTACCAGAATAATAACAAATATTTTAATTTTATTTCATTTCATTGCAAAAAAAGTTATACTAAAATTAAAATAAAATGAGTATATTATGGTTTTCGTAATTTTTCTAATGATTAGTGATATTTATCAAGAAGAGATTGACGGCTGTCGACATTTTGGTTCAGATAAGAATTGGTAATTGTGCCCCTATCAATTAGCTAGGTGTCAGTGCAGAGGCGAAGGCTTATCCATAGGGCCTGGCTCTGCCGCTTATCTATCTGTGTCATCCATTCATATTAAATATTAAATAATTTATAATTGTTTCAAATAATAATAAAGGTTGGGCAGTATTTTCTATTGAAATAAAATGTAACTAGTTACAGATTATTTAAATATTATTTTGTATTACACTCCTTTTTCTCTTATCGTGTGACATTATATACCTTGCAGCCTTAACAAGCCTGCTCCATCTCTTCCTATCTTGGCAAATTTCTTTCCAGTTATGCATGCAACTCTATTTCATTTTTATTGATTTGATCTATCCATCTGCTTTTTGGCTTTCCGCGTGTTCTTTTGCCTACTGTTGGGTCATACATTCATGAGAGGAAAACATAAAAGAATTTGTATGTTTATAATATTTTTTACCTACTCTTATATATTCGTACATTCGCTTTTTTATGTACTTAGAAAAGAAAACAGTACAGTAATATTTGTGTAATGTTTTACTTAAAGGCAAATGGAAATGTGAACAAAAAAAAAAAAAAAAAAAAATGAATCCACATTGCTTACTTGGTGAAAATTTGAGGCAAATTTTTTTTCATTCGATTGCCGATTTGAAAATTTGTATTTGAGGTTTTTTCATGTGCAAAATACCAATTTTAATTTGGTTTCTCCTTAAAGAAAAATATTTCAAACCACTTCGCCCCTTTAGTCGGTATTAATTGTTTTATTTTAATATTTTTAAGAAAATGACCCATTGAAAAAATGTGTGCTAGCTGATAATTTGTAAATATATTATTCTTAATAAATCTCAAACACTTTTTAGTGTATCTTTAACGAATGTTTTTATATAAAATTTAATATACAGGAAAACAAAAAGTGGTAACTTGGGGTAAGTTATTACTAGCTGTATCGGATAATAAGAAAAAAAAATGAATATACTCATTTATATAAAGACTAATCAACAATATCTTAAGAGTATTCAGTCAAATATGTCTGACAATTTTAACAAAACTATGGGGTAAAAGATATAATTCTCCTTTGGTGTTTCAACACCTAATAGAATCTCTTATAATTACTTCATAACTCTAGGTTGTACTTTCAAATTATAATTTATATCACAATTATCTCTTTTCATTTTTGAGGTATTTCTGCTGATCATAGTGGGTTCAATTTCGAATTCAATTTATTCAATATTTGAACGGTATCTCGGATTATACTTGGACAAAAAACCTGGAACATACACACAAAATTAAAAAACAAGAATTGACCAGACGATAGAAACAACTGTCACATCTTTTGGACTACAGATCTCCACTCAACTTACTAAACAAGCGACTAGTTGGACCATACTAAGACCTATTTGGACATACGGAGCAGAACTTTGGAGTTCCGTGGAAAACACAAAATACTTTGAATCGTGAATGCTCCTTGGTTTATTCAAATCACTCCATACACACAGATGTGATCCTACCAAAAGTTCTATGTTCTATGACTAAGTCCTGTCTGGACTATATATTGGGATTCCGCAATACACACACATAAAGAAAATTCAAATTACACAATCCAAAATTCTTCGTAAAATCGTCAATGCTCCTTGGTTATTTTCAAATTTTATTCACACCATACACACAAACATGAACAAACCAAAAGTAAAATCCTACATACACAAAAAGTACACAACATTTCATTCTTCTACTCTCAATCACCAAACCCACTCGTTCTGTCTCTTCCAAACCTTCCTCCTTGTTACCTGATGTGCCTCAACGACGATTAAAAAGGCAGTGGCCTGGTCTAGAGATCTCCTACTGACAATATTCCCGTGTTTCGCACCACTATGCTGAATTAGGATGGCTCTTCCCTTCCTTCCGAAGACAATATTTCCTAGGCACATTCCTTTACCAAATAATCAATAGTCATCGTCCGTCCTGCGCATACAATCTCCTACAATTCAAATGATCTATCCACACCCTCTCCACAAGATCTCATCCTTCTGACCTTTACACTCCTTTCCACAGATCTGCATCATTTAAACATTCCTTCGTTGTCCGTTCCACTGCATTCTGGAATTCCATCCCATTAAAAATCCGCCATGCATCATCCTTATCCACCTTTAAAACCCTCTTATTCCAATTCCTCTTCACAATCCAATCAGACGCTGGTTAAATACATTAAGCATTGTGAGTAGATAAAATTTGTTTTCCTTAAGTTCTTTGTTATTCATGGAATGTATTTCAGTGAAATGTATTTTATTTCTAATTATCTTCAACATACTTCTCGCTATGTGTATATATATACTTTATTTTATTTTCTCTTCTCCTAATCTTTACGCGTAATCACTTAAATATCTTAGGGAACATATGTATATCATTATTTGTTTTTTTTATATATTTTTTTGTTTTAGTTTTTACAATTTCTTTCCCTACATATTAACAGTTATTATTATTTTTTTAAATTTTTATATTCCATCACTACAATGCTTTACCTATAAAATAGATTTTACTTTCCTTATAATTTCATTCAGTGATTATTATGCAATTATTTAGCTCCAATATTGTAGTACTGAACCCCTATTACCCAACTGTCCTCGTTAATTTATCCTAAGAGCTTAATTAATACTTAATGTATTACATGTATTTTGTCATTATTCATTGTAATAAGTCTTTTGACCAGTTTTGTAGTTAATATATATGAACAATACTGTTATTCTAAAGGGACCTAGTCCCAGAATAAAGATGATTTTTTCTAATTTGTAATATAAACAAGGATAAAAAATTAAAGAAGACAGAATAAACGGCAAATTACAACGCAGTGGCAAATTTAATGTAAATTAAAATAAATATTTGCAATAATTGTAGTTTCATTATTCTAAACCGGCTATTTTCCTTTTTTTTTTTTTTCATATCCCCACTTTCAAAGATTTCTGCTCATCATAAACGTTGTCATCATTAATAACGCTACTTTTAAGTATATATACTTAAAAGTCAATACTTATATATATACTTAAGACAGTCAATATATATACTTAAGACAGTCAATTATACCTTTAGTAATATACTCAGTTATACGAGGAGTTGACTCCGGTACTGTGTAAACTAATGCAATAACAAATCCCTAGAGGCAATGATAACCGGACCTTTATTCATAGAGGATTTCTATGTCCTTCCCCAAGTCGTTGCCTGAATTTTTTATTGATATTATTTATTATTCATTTCAACTTGAATTATATTTCCTAAACAATAATGGCATTAGCTGGAAGACTGGAAGGCTGGAAGTATGGCAGCCATGTAGCAGTGAAGAGCTGTAAATATTTGAACCTGGAAGAGGATGCTATCTTGAGGACACGACAGCTGCCAGTCAGAGGAGGATATTTCCACTCCACTTTGGGCCCGCCCTTATAAGGGATGCTTTAGCTATGTCTCTCTCCGCGGGATTAGGACTTCTGTCGGAGGAATGCTAAAGTAATTTATGCTAATCTCCAGGTATTTGGCGAACTTCGACTGCGGGATTCGACATTAAAACCAAATCTAGTGTCATTATCTATCATTAAGTCAATTTAGTTTTGAAAAAATCATTCACAAAAACTAGCAGTTTATTTTGGGCACTACACACACAACCTTTTTAATATTTTTGTCAACAACCTTGTTAATATCTATTCTAACAATCTGTGAATTTTTTTTTTTAATAGTGGAGTTATAGTTAACCGTTGATACGATGGGTGAGAACTAGTGTCGCCCAAAAACCGTTCCGACAAAAGACTGTTGCTAGACCAAGACAAGACTGAAAAAAAAATTAATGTTTTTTGTATAAAAATTATGGCAAAATAGTTACTAATACTTGACAATTTTAGTTACTATATGTAAAGAATTAGTATAAACAATATACTTTCGCATTTAAATCTTCCAAATTTTCATTCGGGTTTAGTTAGGTTTCCCATATCTGAAAAATTACAGTGATATTTGTATAATAATAAGATAATAACTAACTGCAAGACTCTTGAGCAAGACCAAGATCATGACAAAGACTGAGTTTGCAATATTAAGACTCGTCTCGCTAGAACACTAGTCACATCTAAGACCATTTTGTAGGACTTCGTTATTTAGACCTCAAAACCGTAACCGTATTTCCGTTGAAAACTCAGATTCGAAAATTTTCACGATCGCAATACTTTCTCTTACTAGATATTACATATATAAGATAAGTGAAAGTAAAAAAAAAAACAAGTAACAAAGGTAGAATAACCCTGCCTTACCTACGATAAATAGACCTCTCTACATGTTTAGTAATTATATGTAATTAATTACATGTTCAATCACCAAATTCATAATCCAGAACCGAGTTATGGATCATATAATACGGTTAAAGGCTTCTAATTACCATATCTCTTTCATCGCCAAGAATTAAGTGGGTTTTCGTAGTTCAATAAGCCCCGACAGACAGTCGCCGTCTCCGATAGCTCAAATAGCTTATAGAAAATTACAACATCTATTAAGTATATCAAGGGAATGTACCTAATTAACATCGTTTGCAGCTTAGTAGTCGATGTATATGGTATATATTTTTTTAATTTTTATTATTTATATTTACAACTGTATTAGAAATAAAAATAAATTCGGTAAATGTGAACACAAGAATATAACAACATGAAACTACCTACTGGTGCACTTTATTAATGTATTTACACCAGGAGATCTCGTAGAATCTTCTTTTGAGACGCCTCGGGGGGTTATCAGTGATGGAGGAGGAAGCAAGATTAGAAAAGAGTTTGGGTGGTGCTGAAGTTTGTTATGAAAGGATAGGTATCTGAATTAAGTTGAGCTATTAATTATCAAGACTCTTGTGCAAGACCAAAACCAAGACTCGTCTTGGTCTCGCTTAATTTTTTTTAAATAAAAAAATAATTAAATATTTCGATTTTTAGAATCATACCAGACTGAAACGATGATAAACCGTTCGAAGTTTCCAACTACTTCAGCACCTACTATACAAATGCTCTAAGCTCCCAATTAATTACAAAAGATTCATTTTCATAATAAGGCCTATTTGGAATTATGGAGTTAAACTTAGGGGTTCCACTAAGCCATCGAATTTCTCTCATATTCAATCCTTACAATCCAAAATGCTTCTTAAAATCCTTTAGACTTCTTACTTTATCACTAATAAAATTATCCATAACGACCTCCATATTTGTCCGAATGGGCCCAATCCAGAGACTTATCCTCCCATGATAAACTTCTGAATCTTCCGAACCTTCTTGTTTCTAATCTTATTTTCTCTTCGATTCCTGATAACCATAGGAACAGACAGCTAAAAAAGTTTTAGAAATGTACCTAAGTTATGGAAGCTGTCTTCCTTAATAACAAATAATTTAAAAAAATACATATATATCATCCAACTATTCTAACATTTAATATTAATTATTTGAATATTTAAATTTATTTTTAAATATTCAATATTATATTTGTTCGTTTAACAATAATTACGTTGAGTTTTTACAAATAATATGAATTTTATATATAATACCGCCAATTCTTTTTCTGGATTTTGTGATTAAATTGTCTTACGATTGAAATGGAAAGTAAGAAAATGGGTACTCATGAGTTTTTATTGCATAATTAGAGAAATAAAGTTTACCGATGTTCTTATTTAAAACACCGCATTCCCGGAATTTTCTTAAATAAAATAGTTATAGGTTTGCGGTAAGATGAACCTAAGCACGAAACTTTAAATGGATGATATCTAAATCATCAGTCCTGATGAAGGACTGAAAGTTAGGCTGAAACGTTCTTATAAAAGAAAAATAAAATAAAATAAATCATAAACTGAATATTTTTATATTTATAATAATTAAAGAATTTTAAAACATAAGACTTTTGCTTTTTGGACACTCCGAAGTTTTACTCGTCTCTTTACCACCCACTGCTATCTTCAAGAACTCGATGACCACACCATCCTCCGCCTAATCACAGACATAGCTAACACTCTCCCACAAACGCCTACTCCTGGTATTTCATCATCCAGGCCTCTATTCCGGTAATGATACGCCGGCTGGCTACCATTAGCGTCCCAACAGCCCTCTGGATTCGGAAGGGAACCGCAGGTCCTCGGGGTTAGCGGAATGCCTTAGGACATACTTTCTTCGCCCCCGACGCTTTGGGGCCAATGGTTCTGTGTGTTTAGGGAATGGTTTGAGTGTAGCCCCAGGAGACTGAGCACCTCGATTTAAAAAAATTGAATTTTAATTTAATCTTGCTGAGGAAGATTTCGTGTCCTGATGTGACAATAGACAACAAGCCAGCTCCCTCAAAAACTCATGTACTTTATCTCGGAATATACTTGAAAAAAAAAACTCATCTAGAACATAAACACCAAATTACAAAATAAAAAACATACAAAAACTGCACATCTTTTCGACTACAGATCTCCTCAAAAAGCCAGTAGCCTCGGGATCTGCTCACAATATGAATACATTTTTCAAGAAATAGGACACAAAACAAACAACAGCAATCAATTTCAGTTCTAAGTTAAACTTCTATCTGAACACATCTCCCTGAAGAAGACCTGCAAAGTCAGGCCAAAAACGTTGGTTTTTAATGAAATAGTTTTGCCGCTATTTAGCCTATTTATGACTGCCACCCCGAACCATCTTCTTCCTTTATAATGCAAGGGTCAGCTATTAAATATTCAATTAAAGATTTCATGAATCATTTTTTATTATAATATAAAATCTTGATGACTGATTTTAAAAAGTGCATTTGATCGGGCTAGTTTCCACGAAACATAGTGTTCTCAAGAGGCTTTTCCTACAATATAAGACTATGAGCCTTTGATTTACGACGTTCTAAATCATCTGTAAAATAAAATGACCTCGAGATTGTTGGCTGATTACTTTCTTTCCATGTTATGTCGATGTGATTAAGCTATGACATTTTCACTCTCAACAGCTTTGTTAACTTGAGTTGTTAATTTTAGTAAATAAATAACTTCAGAGAACACCGTCGTGGAAAAGGTCGTTTGCTGGCGCCAGTGAAAATTTGGCTGTAACCAGGATGTAACTTAAACGTGTATTGGCAAAGGAGGAACTGATTATCCTTTGCAAATACTGTTTCTAATAATGAGGTCGAACGGTATGCTTAGCTTGGAGCTCCAAAATTTATTCAGCAACACAGTTTGCATGTTCAGCAGGGATATAGTCATGTAATCTAGTAATACTGTAATCGGCAAACTAATTAGTTAAATGAACCAAATATCGACATTGAAAAAAATATTTTTTTTTAAGTTATTTTAAGTTAAGAGGTATTAAGGTTGAGGTCTTGTTATTACTTGGCGGTCTCAATAATAAAAAAATCTTGCAACCCGTAACTCCTGGTAATCTATACTAGAAAAAAATAGTTAAAGTTGACTTACAATAGTTTCTATGTAGATTTAATTTTATTTGCTTCTTGCGATAGTGTTGAAATAATATCGTGGTGTTTCTAAACGGAGAATATTAAAATTAGACGGTCATTCAGAAGTTGAGGAATCTCTTTATATATGGTCTTTGCAGCATAGATCCCGAAGGTGTCCATTTTTCGGGATTTTTTTAAAGAAGGATGACAAAGCAGATTTTAATGCCAGTTAAGATTTGCTTGATAATTTAAGTAACAAGTATTTTTATTTTACTATACAATTTCTTTACACTAATTTTATTTTTTATTATAGATAAGCCATAGAAACACCATGAAGGCATTTTAGCCTTTCCGAATAACTCCAATTTCAAAATTTTTTATTATTAATTTTAGTGACCCTCTATTAATTGGTCCTTAATTCCAGTAATGCGGCTGAGTGAGGGGCGCTGGGATGTCCTAGAGTCCTGCCTTTTCTTTCACGAGTGAAGAGAAAGGCATAGCTCGGAGATCTTGAGTGAATGATTTTTTTTAATATTGTATAAAAGCATGTGTGTATTTAAATACTTATTTTGATTGGTTCAATATAGTTTCTTGCAGTTTATATACATTTACTTTTAGTATTATTATTTTGCTGTTTATTTATTATAGATAGTGTGAATGAGTTAATATTTTATCGGTATTACTAATGTCCTTAGATGTGAACGATTGTAATATATCTCAATTCATTCACCGTTCTATATTTCAACACTGCAATCACCTGCTCTGGAATCAATTCACTGTCTGTATAAATATAACTTTTCCAACTAGAAATATCACTAAAATGTTCAAATTGGAGTTAGTCATTCTGTCAACTGAAAGGCACATATAGCTCAGAGATCACCTACTCGTGCTATAGATATTATAGGAAATACATTTGAACATATAGAAAAATGTAGGTATTTAGAGTCCACAATAAAAAGAAAAAACGAAATTGAAGAGGAAGTTTAAAGGCTGGAAATGCTTGTTATTTTTGAGTTGCAAAAATACTTAGCCTTAACCTTTGGGATCACTAAGCCTTATTATTATTATTATAATCATCTACTCTGGAATCAACTTACTCTCTATCTGTACAGATTTTATATATATATATATATATATATATATATATATATATATATATATATATATATATATATATACATACATACATATTTCTAAACTAGAAATTTTACTAAAATTACTTTATTCAAAGATGTTGAAATTGGAGTTAGTCAGTCTGTCAATTGAAAGACTCATTTCATACTTGCTTGGAGTAAGCGAATAGATAAAACGCCAACTGCCAAAGGCTGATACTTTTAAGAAATTTACGAGATCAGTCGTTTTCTTTAACAACGAAGTTGGAAATTCAAAGTACATTATGTGATCATTTTCAAAAATATTTTGTTTGTTTGTGTGTTCACATTTAACAGAAAATACATCTATTTTCGTTACCCTGTTCATTTTTTCCATCATTTTAGATTTAACCTTTGATAATCCAAACCATGCACTCTATGTTTTAGGATCCACAAGATACTGTATTTAATTAGGGTTATCCTAATTTTTTTTAGCTTCTTCCAAAAACGTCCTCAATCTTATTGGGCTATATTCCTATTTCCAACTCCCATCCATGGCCGTCGCTTGAGTTTGTGGCGCCCAGGGCGAAATTATATCAGGCGCCCCCTCCTTACATCCCTCGAACTCGGTCAGTTGTATATTGTATCATGTTTACGGGTTATATTTATTGTACTTTATACTATACTTTTGCAATATCTAACAATAGTAAGTGGAACTGAGGATAGAAATAATTATTTCGTCCGTCGTGTATGATTATTTAGGCAAAGATGAAAAGGAATGCATTGAAAAGTAGAAAGCGGATAGAAAAAAAGATTTTTCAAAAGCATTATGCATTTTTTATATTTTTGTTCCTGATTCGTGGTGACCCATCCGTACTCGTATTTTATACTTATGCCATATATTTCCTTCGTTTTATCATTTTCCTTTCTTCTTTAATTATATTTTCGTGCCTGTATAGGGTAAACTTATTTTTTTTACATGTTTGCCGATTGGAATTTTTAATAGTCAATTTAAATTTACTAAATTATAATTATTTAATTAGATCAGGAGTTGAAACGTTTTTAGAAAATTCCATTTTAACAGTTCCTGTGAAACCCTAAGGAACTTTTATAATAAATTTCTAAATTTCTGGTAAACTTATAACTTTTATTTATCTAAATTCTTAAAAAAAATGTGAAGTGAATTAAAAATAAAGAGTTATGGACATTAGATTACAGTTATATTTTATCTTTTTTTTAAGTGTTTTTTTAATAAAAAATGTTTTAGATCGACTTTTTTGCAAAATCAACTGAACTTTTAACAAAAGTTTTTTTGTTTTTTTTTAATTTCTCTTTAACCTTTACTTAAAAAGTAACAAGGGAAACAGAAATACTTACGAAATAACTAAAAACAATTTAAATATAGATTCCATTCAAACCGAGACTGTTAAAAAGAAAAAAGAACGTTAAAATATCATTTCAAGTCCTGCATTAGATACCTTATTAAGTTCTTTTATTTAAATATTTGGTCTAAAAAAAATATCGGATCTAGTTCTCTTATTAAGACCTTTTCAAGACTGTTCTGTTTCTTATATCTTCTTATTTTATTAGCATTCCTTCCCTGGAATAATCCGTTGGATCAGTTTTCTTATTTAATGATATTTACTTGTAAGTTCATTAAGAAAATATAATCTCATCAATGAAACGAGTGGACATAGGTACCCGGCCCAGCTAATTAAGAAGAATGAAATAAAACAAAGACACTCTTTCAGGAGGATAGGTTTTTTTTTTTCTTTTTCTGACACTGATATATATATTGATATAATGTACTGATATTGATAAAATTATTATGTTTTCATAATAATTTTTATTTATGTTTATTGTTTTTTCTCTTTACATGTCCTATGCCATTCGCTTCAACGTTCAAGTTCTCATTCAATTTATGAATCTTAGGCTTTATACAGAGTGTACCGTAAATAGAAGGAAATTTTTATAGGAAATGATTTTTGATAGCCGACTTGAAAAGCTAAAAAAATGTAGTATGAATCATAGACCAATTTTCAGCAAAAAAGTAGGAAATTTAAGATTTCTATTTTTTAAGCAAGTCACTTTTTTTTAATAGGAAGCGATAACTTATAAAATATTTGATTTAAGTAATTAAATATTGCTCCATTGTAATCTAGACAAGATTTACTTTAAACGAAAATAGAATTTGTCATTGTTAAAATTATTTAAAGAGGGCTATTGTGCTGACAAACACAGCTAAGTTCTGTTTAAAACAAAAGTCATAAATAATTTGTCTTTTTTTTTTTTTTTAAACTTCCTCGTTCAATTAGCTTTAAGTAAATATTAATTAAGTTGAGGTTTATATGGAAAATTTTTGAGATTATATGGGATTTATTGTAATAAAAATAATTGCCTAAAAACACACTTTATTTATCAATATAAAAAATTTAAAAAAAATGATTTTTCAAATATTTTTCATGTTTTTCTTCCCGACTTCCTTCATAGAATTTGAAAATATATTAATGTGTGACGAAGGTAATGTTTCTTACTAAAATTTACGATTAAAATAAAGAAACCCTTTGTTTGCTTTAACTATTTTTATGAAAACGTAAATATTACGTCTAAAAATATTAATTTTGTCAAATGTAAGTACGTATCATTTCCTATGACAAAAATTTTTGGGAAAAGACACAATTACATAACATCCTGACATAAAAAATATTATTTTTAATTACTTAAATCAAATTATGCTATCGCTTCCTATTCCTACACAAAAAAATTTAACTCGCTTAAAAACACTTAAAATTCCAGGATACCTTGTATTATTCAGAAGGCTTTTATTATTTAAAAAATGTACTTTAAAATTTTTTTTTGCGGTGATGAATAAAACTCATTCTTATTTAAAGCACAAAAACATATCCATAGTATTGAAAAAGCCTGGAACAACTGAAAAGAAATTGTTAACAACTTTTACGTAATCATTCTCACACCTGATTTCAATCTTAAATTATATCACCTGCGGTGTGATATCAATCTTAAAACAAGTCCGAATCCGTTTCGTTATCCATCTATAATCTATTTGTCATCGATTACCTTTAATCTATCAGTAAGAGAGCTTTTAAACTTTTCTATTTTTTTCTCATTTACTCCTTACATCGTCATTCTTGGCATATGGAAGGGTTGTTTTCAGGGTACAACCAAATCCATTTTAACCATAATGGGATGGTCTAGAGTCATTCCGGCTAGACTCGAGAATGTTAGATCGAAGAACGCTCGGCCATGACGACCTCAAAGCATTTGAGCTGCGTATGTTCCGAATAATTTGTCTATGTTAAAATTAGATTAAACGTGTTTTGATCCTAAACGACTCGAATGATATACAATTCCCCATGGTATGATACCGATCTTCGGACATGATAGAATCCGGTTCGTTAGCGGCCTGTTTAATTTTTGAATGATAAATAAATATTGGACGCGATGACTGGAAGGCGTCCAATCAGAAAGCGCTATTTGGCTGAGTGGTTGTGAGAGAGCCGCCGTGGTGTTCTCTGCCTCGTCATCATTTGAACAGCAATCCAACCGGAACCACTTTGCACTTTGTTCGCCTCTGATATTTTCAATCTCCTCGAATGGATGCTATATTTTCTTTTCTTGCTGTTATAAAAGTATATAAATCTTTAAAAAAAAAGTTTTTATATCTTTACATATGTTCATGAAGAAACAGGAAAAAATTGAACTTGATTTATTTTCCTAAAAATTGATCAAAGAAAAGATTTGAGTACGATTTATTTGTTAAACTAAAGCAATGTAAACCGGCTTAAGGTAGATCAGTGTAAAAATTTCAATACTCTCTAATATTGCTGAATATTAGAGAATCTTTTTGCCATAGCTTAGTATAGTCAAACAATGATTTCTGTTAAAAGTAGGGGAACTAGTAGTGAAGCTTGTGTGATGCGGGCAACATATTTTCTTACTTTCAGTTAGTCATCTTTTTTCTCTCATTCACCCTTTTCTGACACCAGGATATGAACCCGTAATCTTACATTGGAAATTGAATAGCTAAAACTTCGTTAATAGTTGTCCGAAATGAACGATTTTCATATAGTTATACAGGGAATTTCATTACTTTTCAAAAAAAAAAAAAAAAAGGCATAGTAAAGTAATAAATTAAAACATGTGTAAAAAATAGAATAGCTGTATCATCGCTAATACTGGTTCGATTCCGGTGTTTTTTTTTTTTTGTTTTGTTTGTAATTTTATTACCTTTCAAAAGTTCTATTATAAGTTTTACCATATAATATATACTTAGAGAGTTAGGACCCATAGCATTTTTCTTTTCCTTATAACTTTTTTACTGAATTTTCTCGGGAATTCTGTCCATACACAAAAATTGAAAGGACAATTATTAGAACATTATAGGAAAGTTTCATCAAAATCGTTAGATCCGTTTTCACGCTACAGTCTATAGAAAAACATGTTTTTCATTTATTGCCCACGGAGCACTGAATTTCTGTCACATGCATCAGTAGTCAAAACCCTACAAAATAAAAAAAGAAGCAACAATATCGGTTCTGTAGTTCTCGAGAAAATCTTGGCACAGACAGACACACAGACCAATGGCTAAATATGTTTTTTTTCGGACTCAGGGTCTCTGAAACATATAAATCCGTCGAAAACCGCATGTCGGAAATTTGACCCGATTGCAATATTCCAATTACTTTCCCATCTATACTAGTATAGATAGGAAAGTAATAAGTTAAAACATGTGTAAAAAATAGAATAAGCTGTATCATCGCTAATACTGATTCGATTCCGAAGATTTTGTTTTTATTTTGTTGGTGCTTTAATTAGCTTTCAAAAGGTTTCTTATAAATTTTACCGTATACTTAAAGAGTTAGACCCTATAGCATTTTTCTTTTCTTTTATTCCTGAATTTTCTCGGGAATTTAGTCCATATACGAAAATTTCGTCTATGAATGGACAATTGTTGGAACATTATAGGAAAGTTTTATCAAAATCGTTAGACCCGTTTTCGCGCTACAATCTATAGAAAAACATGTTTTTCATTTATTGTGCGCAAGCTGTGCTCATGGACACTGAATTTCTGTCACAGGCATCAGTAGTCAATACCAGACCAATGGCTTAAAATATGTTTTTCGGACTCAGGGGGCTCTGAAACATGTAGATCCGTCGAAAACCGCATATCGGAAATTTGACCTAATTGCAATACTTCCCTTACCTAGCATAGGTAGGAAAGTAATAAATGCTTTGATATTACTGAATAACTGTTACTATACAATATAAATCTATTCAGTCTGTGGGTGGGTGCGTAACAGGAACTGAATATATGCACGAAGAAGCTTACCGTAATCCACCAAATCGCCGACAGAGCTCGGCGAACGAAAGCTGGCTGATCGCTTCGGAGAATAATGACCAGGTTATGAAGATCGTTAGTGAGCGATCATTAGTGATCACTAGCCCGCTCATTACACCCCCCGTCCAATTAATGATCTCCAACAAGTCCAAATTATGAGGCGAAAAAGCACATTAGTGAAAACAGGGTCTTTTCGGTAATTTCATTTCTCGCCTCTTTAAGGCAACCCAAATTGAACTCCAGAATCTAGAGAAACCTTCTGAGCTAAACCTGAACTAAACCCCCTTTTCTTTCAAATTCAATATTCTTTCCACTTAGTGATAATTTAGAACTCGGTGTTAAAAAAACAGGAGTTCGATTAGATTGTGTGTGTGTGTGTGTGATGCATGGCCACAACCTTCATTACATTTAGTAGAAATTAATTTCATTTTAATGTAATGAGCAGCTCAGTTCCGTTATTGAGATCCTTTTCTCCTCTTGTTTTTTACTTTCCTACCTATACTAAGTAAGGAAAAGTATGAACTCGTGGTCAAATTTCCGACATGCGGTTTTCGACGTATCTATACGTTTCAGAGCCTCTTGAGTCCGCAAAAAATTGATAGCCATTCGGTCTGTCTGTCTGTTTGTCTATCTGTCTGTCCGTCTGTCTGTCTGTACCTAGGATTTTCTCGAAAACTACTAACTGATTTTGTTGCTTCTTTTTTTATTTTGTAGGGTTTGACTACTGATGCTGTGACAGAAATTCGGTGCTCCATGCGCAAGAGCTTGCGCCCAATAAATGAAAAACATGTTTTCTATAGACTGTAGCGCAAAAAACGGCTCTAAGGGATTGATGAAATTTCTATAATGTTCTATCATTGTTCTTTCAATTTTCGGATATAGACTAAATTCTACAAAAATTCAGGAAAAAAAGTTATAAAAAAAGAAAAAATGTTATAGGGCCTAACTCCCTAAGTATATATTATACGGTAAAATTTATAATAAAACTTTTGATATGGTAATTAAAATACTAACTAAAACAAACTAAAAATCATCGGAATCGAACCAGTATTAGCGATGATTACAGCTTATTTATTTTATATGCATTTTTAATCTTATTTTATTACTTTCCTACCTATACTAGGTATATGGAAAGTATTGCAATCGGGTCCATATTTCGGACATGCGGTTTTCGACGGTTTTTACGTCAACTATTAACGAAGTTACAGCTCTTCAATACCCAATGTAAGATTACTGTTTCATATCCTGGTGTCTGAAAGGGCGTGAATGAGAGAATAAGATGATGAGTGTAAATTAAGAAAAATCTGTTGCCCGATCACACAAACTTCCTATTTCCTATTCTTTCAGCATAAATTTAATGTTTGTCATACTAATCTATGTCAAAAAGATTGATCAGCAATTTAGAGAGTATTGAAATTTTTACACTGATCTATTTTAAGGCCGGTTTACATTGCTTTAGTTTATCAATAAATTCATACTCAAATCTTATTGGTTTGACAATTTTCAGGAAAATGTATCAAGTTCAATTCTTTACTTCACACTAGAGCAGGAATAGTATATGCAACTGGCGTATTCTGGATGTTGCTCAAGCGTTTTTGACAGAGTTTGCCACCAGGGTCTTCTTTTTAACTCAAAGATCAATACTCCACCTACTTATATCTAATTCTCAATCCTTCCTTTCCGATAGATTATTCTAGTCCGACACGGCTCGAAATATCTTCCATCGGTCTATCTCAGCAGGAGTACCTAAAGGTTCAGTACTCGCTTCACTACTTATATCACATACACCCAGACATACCTTGCTAGGTCCCAACATTTTAACAGCGACATTGCAGTCGACACAGCAATTTTAGCGGAGACACAAAACTCCAACATACGCTCCAGACCCTAACAGTATTTAAACAGATTACATGACTGGTTCAAAAATTGGAAAATCGGATAAAATCAGAATAATCACAGCACATCGCATTTACGCTTCGACATGAAACAATAGCCCTCAGTTTCCTTGTCAATACACAGATTCCACAGACAGACACCGTTTACACCTTGGTCTGACATTGGTCAGATAAATGACGTGGGGCCCACATATAATCAAAAAAAGATTAAGAATTCTGAACTCACTTCTTTCGAAAAATATCAAAATTAAAACTAAGACAGAACTGAACACATACAATTACTTACTAAAACCTATTTTGGATTTACGCATCACAAATATTTGGGAACTGCTAAAAAGACTCACCTTAAGAACAAACTTCAAACCTTTCAAGCTAAAAATTCAGGGACAATCACAAAAGCACCTTGGTAAGTTAGCAAACAATAACTACATACTGACATGAATATGCGACTGTTAAACGGACACTTTACAACTCATTTACTAATCGATTCCATGGACAACTTACCAAGGACATCCCAATACATTTATTAAATGGACATGGCCACTACGAATTATGCCAGGTAACGTCTGCAGGAGACTGAGAGGAGCTGGATGAGGGACCTCCTCGTACTAATTAGATATCACCGCTGAGGTGCCGCTGGGCATGATCCTCGTAATGAATTTCATGACATTATTTTTTTTTCCATCAACCTCAAATTCACTGGTTGCATTACATTTTGACAGGTGTGAAAAAATATTAAACCAAAAAAAAAAATTCTTTTTTGTTTCTTCATGAACATATGTAAAGATATAAAAACTTTTTGAAATAGGTAGGAAAGTCGTGTGGGTGGACACACCAGATTTTATTTAAAAACAATTGAAAAGAGGTTTCATTGTTTTGGTTTTTCTAATTCTTTTAAAAATAATTATAGGAAGGTAAGATCACATTCACACTATATGTACAGAAAACAAATAAATAGTAAATTATAGATTGTATTAAGAAATAAAATTTTCATTTGGAAGAAAGCTGGCTTTGGTGTGGTTAAATACAAAAAAATAATACGTAATCATTGGGTTTAATTTGGCTGATTTAATTTTGATAAGTTTAGAGAGGGGGATATGATTGCGGGGTGGTGGAGCGGACTAAAGTGAATACGAAACACGCATGAGTTTGCCTCCCGGTGCCTGGAGGGCTTTTAACTCTGGCATTAAGCTCTCACCCTTTCCCATGGTCCGGAAAAACTCCGTATAGCCCAAAAGGCGAGGAAAGGGTAAAACAAACAACAAGGAATGTGATATTTAACTGAGCTGGGGATCAGTTTGTCAATGTGAAAATTTTAAAGTTGAATTTAATTTAGTTTTCACGGCTTAACCCTTATCTTCTGTCTTAAACGTAATGATAACTTCATGCTTTTTGCGAGTACGGATGATGATGTTGATTTTACAAGGTCTACAAAGCTTGTAAAGCACTAAGTTATGGTTCCAATTAGTCAATTTATTTAGCACCTATCTGCTAGGCTCTTCGTTAGCTTTAGCCGGACCGGGAGGATAACGAGCCTGCCGGGAAGGAAAAAAGAAGCCGAAGGTTCGATTCCGATCCCATTATAGCGGCTATAAAGGTGTAGGCATTTATTAATGGGCGACACCGCTCCGCCAACTCCGGCCTTTTTAGATAGTCCTAATTTATTACTTCTATTTTATATGAATATTCTGACTAATCATTCTTTACATTTGTTTTTTATTTATCTTACTACTCTTATCGATGTGTGAATTTAAATCGTATTAAAAAAAAAAGCATAAAAACATTGTCAATTGTTAATGAATGATTTATAAAACATTAACTGTTGTTTGCTTGAGCGTAATTAAGGTAAAAACATATCGGTAATAGATTCTTTAAGAAAAATTTTGCAACATTTATGTGAATCACAACTTTAGTTCTGACGGTGAATCTTTGTTAATTGGTTTAATTTACAGCTAATTTAGCCTTTTACCAATTTTGTTGCTCCTATGCAGTCAATTAGTTTATTACTCATGAAAAACATAGGAATTTCTTATACATAGTCCGTGGTACAGACTCAATTTTTTTTCAAGGGAGAATCACTTTATTTTCATAAAAGGGACAGCATCCAATTATATTGGGTTGCTACAGACACAACATACTTATTAATCTTTTTGGACAATTTTGTAAAACTAATATAAACATATACATTAAATCCGTCTGAAACTTCGTAAATAGCTTTATCTCATCTTAACCTAAAACTATTTTATTAACGAAAATTCTTGGATCTTGGAGTTAGGACGTTTTTAATATGGAGATAGGAAAACTTTGTTTATTTAATTAGGCACTAAAAACTCGTAAATACTTATTTTGTGTTCCACTTGTATCGTAAGATAATTTGATCAGAAAATTGAGAAAAATGAATCGAGAAATATAAAGTATTGGGCCGTTTGGCGAGACTTCCAACCTAAACAATTCAAAATAACGAGGTTATATAAGCCAAACGACCTAATATGTTTGTAGGCCACCTTTTCCCTCAATTTAGTGATCAAATTATTTTACGATCCAAATGGAAAACAAATGAGCATTCATGAGGTTTTAGTACCTAATTATAGAGATATTCCGAGTTTTCATAAACAAAATAGTTGTAAGTTACGATTAGATCAAGCTATACATGAATTTTTAAGCGGATGTTAATAATTTGATAAAAACGGGTCGGTACCACGGACTAATATGTAACAAGTAAATCTGCTAAAACATGATATAAATTTACAAAGAAACTACCCATTGTAGCACTTCAAAGATTACATAAATTTAGAAGGTGCCTTGGCCATCATTTTAGACGCCTCGGAGTGTTTTCAGGAATTGTTTTGGATGAAAGGTTATGAACTAGAGGATTGATGTGACCAAAGAGTTTGGTATTAAAAGATGAGTATCTAATTCCGGCCAAGTCTTCAACGAAAGGAATGTTGAGGGATTTATGAATAATTTTATTTGTGATTTAATGAGGAGCATTTAGGATTGTAAGGATTGGATACAGGAAGAATTTGATGATTTTGTGGAGCCCTATAGCTCTATTCCAAATGTCCAAATATGCTTGATGATCGAAGAATGTAAAGAAGCGTTTGTAAAGTAAGTGTTGTAACAGTCGGAATCTATTAGCAGTTTCTTGTATTTTCAGCCTAATATAAGGATTCCAAGTAAGGCGTTTGTCGAGAAGTCCTAGCTAACAGATCTGTTCGAGAGGAAAAGGTGGAATATACATTTAAGTTTAAGGTCTTCACAATAAGAGGAAAAACTCCATCAACTAATTAGAAGTTAAAAATAACAGAAATTGTTATTAGAACATAAACCTCCTTAAAATGCAGACAAATATAGAACATTTGAGACCTTAAAACAAGTAAAAAAAGTATATATGAGACTAAGGAAAAAAAAAATTGAAAACTATCGATGTGATACAATGCATCAAATAAGTTTCGTTATCAAACGCAGCCTAGTTTTGTGAATCCCTAATTTCGCAATTATTTAAAATTGCATGAAAAAATAACATGACTTGTAGAAGAGTGTACCAGGGACAATGGGCGGTTTCCTTCCGCGTTGGGTAATATTTACAAATGCGATAATAACCGCGGCGACGGAAGGAGAATTAAAAAACGCTTACAACAAAAGAGACGGGACTCCATTGAGCGGCTGAATGGGGAGGAAGTCGCGGGCCGCAGCGTCTGCTCCGGTAAACAGGAAGGAAGGACCGGCAGGATCTGGTCCAGGAGGCATTGCACCGGCAGTGTCCTGTCCTTCGCGGAAGGCAGTTAGCTCTGATCTAGTTCTCTTCCGAGGATCCTGTTTCTCCTTAGCTAGCTGATTGGTCTTCAATAGGAATTGCTTGCATTCCAGTTTTCAGAGAGTCCTTTGGTTAGGTTTGTCCTGCAATTAGTGATGGCCTTCGATAGTCGAAATATCGATATTTTCTTTCCGATATTCTATAGTTTATCATCGATAGTATTAACTACTATCGATATCGCCTATCGATATTTTAATTTTATTTTTTTATTATAAAAATTTACAACTGTATTAAATGACAAATACAACAAGCAAGTATGAACAAGCAACATGGCATGTACAACATGAAGAGAAACTACCCATTGCTAGCACTCCAATTATATTTCTCTATATTAGAAGGTCTCGAGGCCATCTCCTTTTCAGACGCCTGGGAGGGTTATCAGGAATAGAAAAGGAAGCAAGGTTGGAAACAAGAGGGTTCGGATGGTTCAGAAGTTTATTATGGATAAGTATCTGGATTGAGCTAAATCGGAAACATATTGTACATTAAGGTCATTATGGATGGTTTTATTTGTGGCAAAGTAGGGAGCATTAAGAATTTTACGAAGTATTTTGGATTGAAGGGATTGGATACGAGAGGAATTCGATGGTTTAGTGAAGCCCCAAAGCTCGATCCCGTAAGTCCTTATTATAGTAATATATATGAGTCTTTTGTAAATAGTTGGAAGTTTATAGCGTTTGTCTAGTAAGTGCTAGAGTAGTCGGAAACGTCGGGCGGTTTCTAGTCGTTTCAGTCTGGTATGGGGGTTCCAAGTTAGTCGTTTGTCAAGGTGGAGTCCTAGGTATCGGATTTATTCAACAGGGATAAGTGGGGTATTGTTAAAGGATACTGTAGTACAGGAAGTCATAGGTTTACGACTTTTAAAAATAAAAATTAGTACTATCGTTTTCCAGCGTTTAATAAAACGAGTTTTTATTCTTACTGTGCCCAAGTTACCCGATTCGGTACATAGATGTCACGGGCCAAAAACCTTCAAAAAATAAATTAAAGAACTAAACAAATTGGTCCCCTCCTTCAAGATATAATCTTGGATCATTGACACGATCAATTAATGACATTGTATTTTACGGCTCAGAACTCTGTAAACATATGTTGTATATTTGACCTTATTTTTATATACCTTTCAGTTGACGGATTGACTAACTCCAATTTCAACATATTAATTTTATTGATATTTCTAGTGGGAAAATTTATACTTTCATTCACAGTTCTATATTTGAACACTTAGCCTGAATCAACTTGCTCACTGTCTGTACAGATATTATAAATTTTCCAATTTGAAATATTACTAAAATGATTTTAATCAAAAATGTTGAGATTGGAGTTATCATTCTGTCAACTAGAAGGATCATATTTTCAGAGTGAAGAAAGTAACAAAAAATGTTCATTGTGGTCTATGTTCTCCAACTGGTTAAGAGTCACATGGCTTCAACATGGCACTAATTTTGCATTGTTTGCTCATCTTCATTGATGATCTTTTCACTCTAGATGAGTCAAAGAACGTTCTCCCCACTACGTGAATCATTTGGCAGTCGGTTTGCATCGGTTGTTGACTCTGGCGAGTGTCCAATGAGTCCTGTTGATGTTTACAGTCGAGCTGGGATACTTGTCTTCGGAAACCTTGGGTCTGTCATGAATCACGCGAAGGTGTCTGGCGAGTCGGTACTGGTCGGTGGTACCGTCAATCAACTCAGTAGGTCACGCGTGTACGGTTGATAAAACAACTTTCTGCGTCTTATAATAGCATAGGACTTTTTTAGAAGTAATAAATGAGTCCAATAGCCACCCTTACTGTATACACATACCTTCATAGTATGAAGGCAAGGAAGTTAAGAAGGGTAGGGCATGTAGCTCGGAGAAAAGTATCACGAACCCTCTATACATCACTGTATATTAGGTAAGGTATTGTTTATTAGACAATAACCAAATAGTGGTACAGCGCCCTTTTTACTAAATTATTAACACCCGCCTGAAACTTTCTTAATAGCTTTATCTCATCGTAACCTACAGATATTTTATTTATGATAATAGTTGTTTTTTTTTTAATAAGTGTTTTTTGTTTTTTTAACTTTATTTATTGAATAATAATACGATCAGTCACTGTTGGAAGGGCTATAAGTATTACGGCTAAAAGTTCTCATTTATACAATAACTATAAATATAAAAAAGTAAATAAATAAGAAAAAAATAAACAAATAAAATAAAATCAAAACTTTTAAACAATATACAAATAAAATAAAATAAAAACTTATAAACATTATAAAAACTTCTAAACAAGATATTTTTTTTTCTATCTCGAGATCGTCCAAATTTGTCTATTTAATTAGGCATTAACTCGTATATACCAATTTTATTTATACTTGGATACTGAGATGATTTGATCACAAAATTCAGAAAAAAGAAGGTCTATAAAAATATTGGGGCTTTTGGCCTATACAATCTCGTTATTTTTACATTTTGGATGTGTAAGTAACGATAAACGGCTCAATATTTTTGAAGGCCGCCTTTCTTCTCGAGTTTGTGCTCAAATTATCTTCTGTTCCATCTGTTCCAAAGCGAATAGATATTTACAAGTTTTTAGTACCTAAGTAGACAGTGTTTTCCGATCTCAAGATTGAAAACGCTCCAATTCCGAGAATTTTCCTAATGAAATATTTGTAGATTAGGATGAGATGAAGCTATTTACGAAGTTTCGGGTTGATGTTAATAATTTGATAACCCAACTGTAC
Organism: Nezara viridula; assembly: GCA_928085145.1. Taxonomy (NCBI): domain Eukaryota; kingdom Metazoa; phylum Arthropoda; class Insecta; order Hemiptera; family Pentatomidae; genus Nezara; species Nezara viridula. The sequence continues at coordinate 19,123,220 of OV725080.1, read as the reverse complement.
TGTACCACGGACTAAAATGTATAAGTCCAATCAACAAAATGCTAGGCTTTGAATATAGGATGTAGGTGGAGATAGAGAAGAAATTTATTTATATTTTATTTATTATTTTGCATTCCAATTTTAGTATAGGTACCGCCGAAGACGTGTAAGGCCTGGAGTCTCTTTGCAAAATGTAAATATTGTATATAAATAAGTATGAATGAATTTTAGAAGAATTTTATTTATTATGGAGTAAGAAGATGGTCCGGGGTGGCGGTCATAAAAATACTAAAATAGTAAAATAATATTTTATTTAAAGCCATCATTTCGACCCCGTATGGCTTATTTTTAGTTGTAAGTTGGAGTAGAGAGTTTCGGTTGTAATTGTTTCAACCGAAACTCCATACTGCATGCAACCTGCTGAAGACCTGCAAAGTCGGGTCGAAACGTTGGCTTAAAAAAATTTGTTTTTTACTATTTTAGTCTTTTTATGACTGCCAAATCTTCTTACTTCATAATATACCACGGTCAACCGTCAAGTATTCAATTTTATTTATTTAACTTTTTTTTCTTCTAATTTTTGTATTTACCTTACTTTTGTTATCTACAGATTTTGTAACCATTTACTATTTATATACACATTTTAATTTCTGCAGTCGTATCTATATATATTTTACTTTTATCAGTATACTTTCATATTATTATTTTATATATATATATATATATATATATATATATATATATATATATATATATATATACATTTTTTGAGTGGATACTTTTATCTCTAATGTTTATTTCTTTTCAGTGTGACAGATTGTGTTGATATTCAATAAATATTAAAAAAAATATTTATTTTTCAGTTTTTTTCAGTTGGCTTTACAGACCTATAGATCTTTTGCCACGTTAACCAGCTTATAACATCTCTGCTTATATTGGGCTATTTCTTTCCAGTTATCTGCGTGCACTTCTTTATTATCTTTGTTGATCTATCTGGTTTTTTTCGCCTTCCGCGTGCACTCTTGTCTACTATTAAGGCATTCATTATTGCGTAGAGGATTTCTGATAGATTTTGTCGTCTCGTTGTCGTGGATTGTACCGTTGTCGAGGAAGTGTCGTCTCTATATTAACCGCCTTCATATCATGAGATATTGATTGACCAGTTTTTTATTGGTTCTTCATGTGTTAGTACTCTGGTCCTAGATCGGTAGGAGATTTCTTTAAAATCATTTAAATCTTCTTTTTACGATATGTTGCTGATTAGTGTTCTATGAAAAATATTTCAGCGGAATTTGATGAAATTGCTATGTGTTGGATCAAAATCGGATTAACAGTAGCACACAGGCATTAAATATATGGGTTGTGATAAGGAGCGGGGTGGCTGAATGGGCTAACGTGTGTGCAGTGCACCAAATCGTGGTCCGGCAACCTGATGACCGAAGTTATGTGAAAAAAAATTACGAGTTCACGTTCCGGTGCCAGTGGGATTTTTAACTCTGGCATTAATCTCCCGCTCTCATCCTCTGGTCAGGAAAACCTCGTATAGCCTAAAATACTAAAAAGTAGAGAACAGGAAATAACAAAAAGATTTGATCCATCACAGGTAAAATGCGAGTGGAAATTTTCAATTTCGGAAAAAACAATATGTTAATCTCATGAACGAATTCAAAGCTTCACTACTTTCGGTGAGAAGGCAAAATAATAAAAAAAAATTATACAACTATTTTTAAAATTTATAATAATGTAATAATTTAGTATAGCCTGAGAACGAAAAAAAGTTCAACATGCTTATAGGGACTTGTTACTAAAAATAGATATATTCACATTGACGGAAACTGAAAATAATAAATAGAAAGATTGCTTGTATTTTATACTTTTTTTCTGTTGTTTCTTTTATTAATTAATTTTTAAATGAAATAAAATAATTTTCGTAATTTAGAAAAGTGAAGATAAGAAGGAAAATAAAAGAAAGTACGCCTAACAACGAACAGGGACAATTTATGCGCAACCACATCAGAATTCGTATTCATCGCCAAACCTTAAAAAAAAATGTTTAATTGTGTCTGAATCTGAAAGGATATTCGGACAGCTAATTAATGCTTAAAACGCTGGAAAATTAATGCAAATTCTTATGCAAATGAATTGCATAAAAATCTGGTCTCACGATATTCAGCAGGTTGTTCCTGCCAGTTTTTATGAATAAAATATGCAGCGAATTTTTAATTCGAATTCAGATTATTTCTCTCCTTAAATAGAAGTGCCTTATCGCTTTGATGTTCTTAAAATATCTTTTCTTTTTTTTTTCGTTATAAATATTTTATTGCTAGAAAGGAATATATTTTCGTTGTAATCAGGTCAAAATATCGTTCATTAAAATGACAAATGTTAATTGCTGTTACAGGCCATGATAATGAAGGAGAAATGACGAAAATAATTATTTTCGACCTCTTTAATCCTTTGTGCACCTTTTTCGCCGATAATGTCAAGCGTTTCCTATACTTGTAACCAATTTACGGTTACTAAACGTAGTGGAAAAATTCCAAGGTTTTCTATAATTAGATAATAACATGAATTATCATATGGAAATAATTCTTACTGTAATACTCCTATGCTCTACTTTAATTGTAAACTTGCATATATGTATATATACTTCTTTTTAGCCCTGATGAAGTCCTGCAATTTGTGTCGAAATTTCGGTATTAAATAGATAGTTGATACTTAATTCATGTTATGTTTAATCGACTCACAACCAATTTCCCATTTGATTTATCATACGCTGGCACATAAAATACATATAATAAAATAATTGTAATAATAAAATATCTTGAAAACATTAATATAAGCGAGTAAAAATATATTACAGTCACCAAGACGTATAAAACTCTAACAACCCTGCCTTGTGTCTGTTTTGAGTTGTGTTTCACTAATTCAGACGTCATCGGGACAGAAAAGAAAACGAACCCGAAATCACTTCACTCCATGTCATCCAATCGTCAACCAGAAAAAAGGTGTGATAACACAATATAAATTATAACCTCATCCATTAACTTTATCCAGGGAACTTTTGAAAAACATCGGTGATATATTTTATTCTTAACGTACGCTAAAAATTTTAAATGTATGTACATTATTCTTAAGTCATCTCTTTTATTTTACCTCGTTATGTTTTGTGTGTATCGCGTTTCAAATATCAGACAACGGCTTCTTAAATTGTTTGTAAAATAAAAATGAAAGATAAAAAAATTAAAAATAATATACATTCGCATTTCAAATTATTAAATGTCCAAGACATTTAGTGGTCGTTATAATGTATTACCTGTTCTATAATTTAGATGATCCAATTTAGATTTCGCAGACGCCTCCGTTTTATGCTTACGACTACTTTTTCCCCATTATTATTTAAAATCGTAACCCGTTCGATATCGAGTTTATTTAAAATAGCTTACCGAAATGGTGGTTAATTTTAGAGTGTAGGAAACTTATTGCAGATCTAATATAGATATTCACTTATCAAGTTCCTAATCACCTGGCTGGTGGCTGTGCAGGCAATGTTCTTTGCATTAGCCTTCTTGCCTTTAAATTCCGCCTATTTAATCCTCCACGGGAAATAGTTTATTCCTTTTACTATCAAAATTTATCTATTTGTTTTTTTTAAATTTAGTATTTAATCTTTGTCTAACTATTTTTGTTCTATATATATTTTTATTTAAGAAACTCCTCGGAAATGAGGTGCTAAAAACCCATCAATACCTATTTGCTTTCCACTTGAATGGTAAAATAAGTTGATCATAAAATCGAGAAAAAATATCACCTTACAAAATTTGACCTTTACCTCCTATAGATAGATATATAGAAAATAAACTTTATTCTGGGACAAGGTTCCTTTAAAATAACAATTATGAACAAAAAACTACATCCATATCTGGTCAAAAACTACATAAATAAAAATTAAACAATATATACAATATCTTGAGTGACAATCTACAAACAACTGGAAATAAAAACATTTTGAACAAAAAAACATAATTGAAAAGAAAAGAAAAACAGAAAATATAAAACACTATGCGTTGTTCCTTCAAATTAAAACTTGAACCACTTCAACAATTAATTACTTCAATTGAAATTTGATTCATAAAATCTATATCATAATTGAGTAGTGCCATAATTTTGGGACGTGAGAAAGAATTGGTAAAGATGGTATTTCAATGAGGAGAAGGCAGTGGTTCGGGAAATAAAGAAATGTTCTTCTTCTTTTTAGCTATATATGAAAGATCCAAGGAAATATTCACTGCAGAAAGAAGGGAAGAGCCACTTTAACTCGTCGTAAAGATGGGACACATGAGACCGCCTCGAAGTACGGAAGACAAATCTTCTATTTGTTCATAAATCTCTCATAAAGCGATTAATTCATAAATTGTTCATAAATCGTTCATAAATCGCTTAAATCAGTTCTCGAGTACCATCGGGATGCCACCGGACACCACATAGCCTTGGTCTAACAAGGGAATAAGAGAGGATAACAAGAACTTGAATATAACATGTGGGAGTAGATGACGGGAGCGGTGAAATAACTTATGGGAAATGAAGGTAATATGGGTTCCAAAAGAGGTATTCGTCCTAGGTACCGATGTAAAAGTCATGTCAACATCAATATGGGGCGGGGTAGCCGAATGGGCTAAAGCGTGTGCACAGCACCGCGAGTTGCCTGGCAACTGGATTACATATTTGAGAAGATTTAAAAACTACGAGTTCGCGTCTCGGTGCCGGAGGGGATTTTAAATTCCCCGCCCTCACCCCCCGGCCCGGGAAAATCCCGTATAGCCTAAAAGGCGAGGTAGGGAAGAAAAAAAAAATGTCAACATCAATATGTCAAAATCAAGAGATTACAGCCAAACGATCCAATATTTTTGGATACCAACTATTTTCTCGATTTTATGATCAAATTATAACTATAGCTGTAACTTTTAAATTATAATTCCGGTCAATCATTTCTGTACCTTTCAGAAATTAATTACGGTGATCAAATAGCCTTTTAAGGTTCCTTTCGTTTCACTAAGTCCTCTTAATAAGTTTTTTTTTTTTAGATCTTTTTGTTGGGAAATATTACATTTTGCCACACTTATAGGCACTGAAGAAGTACTAAAGCTGACTGAAGAACATTCATACTGTATATACAATACAATAAAATAAAAAATATGTATATCTATATAACAAAGGCAAAAACTATAAAACCAAAGAAATGTAACTTGAAATAAAATTAAAAAAAGAAATACAGAAATTCTTAGCCAATTAAATAAATTATAATTAAAACAAATAAATAAATAGAAAAAAAAACATTCATACTTAAACACAATATTTACAATCAGCTAAGGAAGCTCCGAGTCCAGCCGTTTCCTCCATGTGTGAAGGACAAATCGAGACTCTAAGAGATCCCAGCGCTTGTGTCTCAGCCGCATCACCGGCATTGGAGTCCAGTGGAGACTGAGAGAGCGCACTAAAGCCATTCTTATTAAGTTAGCTTTCATGATAAGCTTTTAAATCTTTAACCAGTTAAGGCTGACGCCCGTCGAAAACGCCTTCTCGCAAAGAGACGATCCCCTGAGAATACTTTGGCTCGGAACCATAAGTTATAATTAGACTACAATAGGAGAGCGATTGTCTTCCGCCTCAGGACTCAATCCCAACAGCCCTTTTGTTTTAGTCCTGTTTTGTCCTTTCCTCGGTTGGCATCCTTTCAAAGATCTTGCAGACCACCAGGGAGTTCTTGATGAACCCTATTTCTGTAAGCGGAGGGGAGTTATCTCTGACAGAAATAGATGAGACATTTTGATGCGCACTAAAACGGCTCATTACCGCTCTTCGCGTCGTAATTGGTTTATTTTAAGTTGTCCACTATTATAATCCCCAAAAGTATCAATGAATTGTGCGGAATGTATCTTTGAATTTTTTCTGTCGTTTATCCATGTATATTTAATGAGAGAAACTATTGAGATCGTGCAAAACTTCGAATTTGAGTTTTCAACGGAAATAAACGTTTCAATGTCTCCTGAATCCAAACAACCAAATCTCGCAAAAAAATTATCTTTGTATGTGTGTATGACAGCCTAGTTAAAAAAAAAAATGGTACTGAAATTAGATATTTACGAATCTGCAAAAAATATAAAAATATATATAACTGTGGATTAATGGCTGACTAAAATGAATAATTGAAGAGAAGATTGGATGGAGTGATCAGTCAAAGAAAATATAAAAATAAATAAGTATATTCTGTCAAAGTTTCGGTCCAAAGTTCAGGCCTTCATCGGGGCTGGGCAAACTAATGGTTTCCCCAAGACTATAAGCGAGGAAATTGTTTAACATTTCATCCACTATGTAATAAATTATAATTCAAAATTGTATCTTAACGCGACGACGTGTTATTTATTTTTTTTCCCCTACCTCTTAAGAATTTCTTTATTACAAAATACAATATATAAATGTAATGAATTATATATACATAATTTTTTTATTTCCTTTTCTTGCCCTAGGGCATTTTAAGATAAAAGGGCTATGCACGCTGTATACTTGTACTGTATACGACGTGTTAGAGAAGCGAATGCGAAAAAAATATATAGTGTCGAAAACGATGATAACGAGTTTATTTGAACATATGGAGTAAAATATTACAGATACTAAAAATCGGATCTGTATACTGTAAGCGAGGGTGATATATGTTCAGAATTTCATCTTCTTTATATTGAGCTATTATTATAATTTATGTATTAGTATAATTTATGCACAATTATTAATCTGACATTATTGATGTATAGATTTCTATCGTGTGGTCTAAAGCACACCCCTAATTTATTTATTTATTTTTTATTAGGCTACTTTAAAAATTCTGTCTAAAATTATTGATGGATAGAATTGATTATGTGAGCAGTTCGAATTGTATCTGATCCTCCTGTCGAATATTGCCAATTCTCTTTAAGACTCGCTCGACTGGTCGCAGACATAGAGCAGTAGCTAGATGGTGTGTAGTGTGCAGCCAGCGTGTGGTCTCAAGCAAACTGGAGCCTGGAATTTGGAACGGCAAGATATATAGTTGGCTGAGCACGCCTTCTTCATCTTCTCTCTTCCATTATCTTCTACTTAGTCCGTCCTTTCGTATAAATCTCCTCATGTATACATGTCTGTGTATATATTTTTTTGTTTTAGTTTTAACAATTTTTTTCCCTACATATTAACAGTTATTATTATTTTTTTTAATTTTTATATTCCATCACTACAATGCTTTACCTATAAAATAGATTTTACTTTCCTTTCTAATTTCATTTAGTGATTATTATGCAATTATTTTAGCTCCAATATTGTAGTACTGAACCCCTATTACCCAACTGTCCTCGTTAATTTATCCTAAGAGCTTAATTAATACTTAATGTATTACATGTATTTTGTCATTATTCATTGTGATAAGTCTTTTGACCAGATTTGTAGTTAATATATATGAACAATACTGTTATTCTAAAGGGACCTAGTCCCAGAATAAAGATGATTTTTCTATTTTTCTATTTCTATTTCTATATTGCGCAGTTCATGCCACATCAATAAGAAGCTATATAAAACGTCTAATTAAGACCCAAATTGACAATTTAATGTATTTAAATATGATTGATAAATTCTACTATTGTACATATTGTTAAATGTATATAAATTTTCTGATTAACATAAATATTTTTTTTTATTTATTCATGATATCTACAACTGTATTAAAAATAAAAATGTATCCAGGAAATGTATTCACAGGATTATAATGACATGATATTATTTCTTGAGAAACTACCCATTGGTAGTACTCTAAAAAATATATTTACATAAGTAGATCACGAGCCATCCTCTTGCCAGACGCCCCGGAGAGTTATCAAGGATTGAAGTGGAAGCAAGGTCAGAAACGAGAGGGTTCGGATGGTTCTGAAGTTTATTTATGATAGCTATTTATAGCTATTTATGGATGATTTTATTTGTGGAAAAAGAATAAGCATTGAGGATTTTACGAAGATTTTTGGATTTTAAGGATTGGATATGAGAAGAATTCGATGGTTAAGTGGAGTCCCAAAGATCAATTCCGTTAATCCAAATAGTCACATGTATGAATCTTTTGTAATTAATTGGAAGCATAAAGAGTTTGTCTAGAAGTGTTGGAGTGGCCAGAAACGTCGAGCGGTTTCTTGTCATTTTAGTTTTGTATGAAAATTCCTAATGGGACGTTTGTCCAAATGAAGTCGTAGGTATCGGATTTGTTCAACATGGATAAGTGGAGCGTTATTAAAAGATACTGTAGGACAGGAAGTTGTAGGTTTACAACGAAGGATAAAGCTGATTTGATGGGATTTATTGAAATTTATTTCATTCTTCCAGGCCTGGAATTATGAACCAGAAAACTGTCAAGGACGAAGGAAAACTTAGTGAATTTAGGAAAGGTAGGATGTGGTCAACATTATCACACTATGTTAGTTTAACTTTTATTTTAACTATTTTGTCTCCCCTTTCCTCGCATTTTAGGCTACACGGACGTTTCACTATAAGATTAGTCCAATTAAGTCTTTCGGTATTGTTGAACCAATAGTCCTTAAGAAAACCTATAAAACTAATGCCCTTGATTCTTTCAGGAATTTCGGTCAAACACTCCGAAGAAAACCTACAATATAGGTCAAAACGTAAGCTAACAATAAACATAACACTAACATATTGTGTGGGAAAATCTCCGTACGAAATTAGTTTATCAATATCTTATAATATAAAGGCAAGGAGGTTAAGATCAGCGGGACATGTAGATTTAAGCAATCCATCAAGAAGAAATCTAACTGTCAATATAGTAGTGTTAGATGGGCTATACGGGATTTTCCCGGGCCGGGGGGTGAGGGCAGTGTTAGATGTTGAAAAATTTGAAAACTTTTTAAAGCTTTTTAACACTCTTATTTTCAAAAAAAAAAAAAAAAAAAAAAATACTTGTTGGTAGAAGAACGAACCAAAGTTCCCGAAACGAAAATCTTCTCTATATATACTTTTGTATATATGTCAATTTGTATATATTGAATTATTTTAATTTATTCGTCCAAAAAAAAATTGGCTGATTTTGGAATATTGTGATGAAAAGCCCAATTATTTTCTCGATGATCTTTTGCCATAATTTTGTTAAATGCTTATTATATATTATAATTAATTTTGGGCGTTTGCGTTTACACAAGGAAAAGTCGGAACCCGCTCTCATTATCTAAGAATCGCTTTCTTTTTGCATAACTACGCAAGGACGTTTGAAGGTAAGGTGAAGTCTGTAACCGTGTTCATGGTCACATAAACCCCGTTTTTCTACGTCTTTTGTGATTCCGGGTTACAGTTTTAATGGTACAGGATTCCGTAACTGGTACTGATAAACAGAAATATATTATTTAAAAAGTCCTTTAATGAAAAAAAAAAAGAGCAGCGAGATACTGCTTAGGAACTAATAAAATAAATTATTAATTTAACCCTCATTTTTACTGTCGTCATTTAAAAAATGTATCTGAAGGTTTCTAGTTCAAATTAAGCCATAAATTACCTCAACATATCGAAACCTACATATATCGTAATGCTTGACGATTTGAAGTAAACACGCTTCACTTATATTTATTTGAGTTTGATGTATCAGGTTTCGTCGTTAGTAAATGATATTACGTGTAGAGGCAATGGTTAAGGAACAGAAATGAGAATGAATAATATACCATAGAGCATAACCCTTTTTATCGAATTATTAACTTACTTACTTACTTCCATGGTTCTCTAGCCCTTGTAGGGCCTTGGCTTCCACGACAACGCCTCTCCAATCCTCTCTATCAGCGGCCCTGCTTCTCCATTGTCCAATTCCTATCTTCTGCAAACCGTCCTCCACATCATCAATCTATTTAAGACTGGGCCTTCCTGCTATTCTTTTGCCTCCTGGTTTACCATATATTATTCTTCTTGAGTATCTATCTTTACCCACCCTTTCTACGTGCCCAAGCCATCTTATACGGCTCGATTTACCATAAGTGACTATGTCTTGTTCTTTATATTTGGAGTTCTCTATTATTTCTTATTTTCCATTGGCCACTTATGCATATCATCAAAGGGTTGCCGAAGGATCTTTTTTTCAGACCCGGAGGATCTTCTGGCATTCCTGTGCCAAGACCCAGGTTTCACCTGCGTAAGTGACAATTGGTCTCACATTTTGAGGATATCATATATTGGTTTTTATCCTTATTTATTTTAAGACCAAATTTTTTTAGAGTATCTTCAAACTCCTGTAATATTCCCTGATAGTGCGGCTTTAGATCTTGACGATATTACTACGTTATTAGCATACGCTTATTATTGGGTAAGCTTATTATAGATTGTTCCTCCTGTATTTGTCTTTATTATCAACATTCTCCTAAAATTTCGTTCATAGCTCCATCTCATCGCAACCTACAACTTTTTTTACAACTTACAACATATTTACAAAAATTCTCGAGATGGGGGCGTTTGCAATTCGGAGATCGGCAAGCTTTGTCTATTCAATTCAATTAATTACTAAAAACTCATGAACACCTCTTTGATTTCCACTTGAATCGTAATACAATATGATCCCAAAATCGAGAAAAGGGTTTACGAACAAATTGAGCCTTTTGGCCTGTATAATCTCATTATTTTAACATTAGAGACGGAGGTACAGCCAAGGGTTCTAATATTTTTGTAGGCCACTTTTTTTCAATTTTTTTATCACATTATCTTACGATTCAAACGGAAAGAAAATGGTTGTACTTGAGTTTTTAATACCTCATTAAATTGACAAACATTACCGATCTCCAGATTGAATACATCCTATTTTAGAGAATTTTGGTAAATACAAAAATTGTAAGTTACGATAAGACGAAGCCATTCCTTAATTTTTAGATGGGTTTTAATAATTTAATAAAAAAAAAGGGTCTGTACCGCGCAATACATGGTATCTCAGTTTCTGTCGTTGTTTTTTTTTTTTTTTTAAATTAAGATATTAAGATTTTATATTTGATAAAATTATATATTTGTTATATTGGAATATAACTAACTTCAAGAATATTATAACAACAATGATTGTTCATATCAGCTTTGGCAAACTGAGAGCTATCAGACAAGCCAAGTGCTAACTCTCCAACTCTGCCGCCCTTTACACTCGATAGATAATTCCTGTTTGTCATCTCCTTTCAGGCCACTGATACACGGATCCATTGCATAACACAATATCTAGGACTATTCATATCTGCATCATTTATATTTAAACTGTATTAGTCAATACCAGAAGAGATAGTGTCAATTCAGGAGATAGAGGAAGCTATAGTTTTGTCATTTGGTCTTTGTAAAAAATATTAATTAATAACCTTAGATAATATCTATCGATTAGCGTTGTTGAATGAGGTGTTAAAAGAAAGGCAATTAAATAGAGAAGGAACGAAAACCAACTTCGATCCTTAAATTCCTTCAACAACTTCAATAACATTTAATGAAAAATTGGGTGGTTTCAACACTCAGATGATTTCAAAGGTAAAGGATTCACAAGGTATAAATTGTGTTTTAAAGATTTGATGAAGACCCGATGTAATTCCTTTGAAGCTACTACCACTTATCCCTGTCGAACAGATCCTTTACCTAGGATTTATGTTGATAAACTTTCTACTTGGAATCCTCAAAGTAAACGAAAAAGTAAGGGAAGAACTGCTTTTAAATTTCGATAACTACAATACTTAATTGAAAAACTATCTAAATTTCAAATATCATACTCAAAACTCATATACACTACCAACATCAATCCGTGACCCATCGAATTTTGACTTATCGAATTGAGCTTTGGGGCTTCACAAAATCATCGAGGTTTATATTCTTATAACCATTTCTGTTATTTTATTATTTTTAACTTCTAATCAGGCGATGGAGTTTATTATTTTATTCTTGTGAAGAACTCAAACTAAAATTAAAATTAAATGTAAATTCCACTTATCCCCGTCGAACACACCCGTTACGTAGTACTCCTTCTTGACAAATGCCTTACTTGGAATCCTCATACTAGACTGAAAAGACAAGAAGCTGCTAGTAGATTCCGAATACTACAACACTACATTTTATCTGGTCGCCTGACTATTAAAGGAAACGAAATGGCTGATAGAGCAGCAAAAGAAGCTCTTACTCTTCCAGACCTTTTTTGACACCATCTGAACTTGCACGAGCTCTAAGAGAAACCATATCCCAAGAATGGCGAAGACGGTGGGACAACAGCGCACCTAGCAAATTTAAGACAATAAAGAAAAAGGTGCAACCGTGGACCAGCTCCAGACACAGCAGTCGTAGAGAAGAGGTCGTCCTCACTCAGCTAAGGATCGGACATACCAGACTGACACACCTCCAACTCATAACAAACGATCTTATCCCCAGGTGTTCTAAGTGTGACCAGTCATTAACAATAAAACATGTTTTGGAAGAGTGCATTTTTTACACTGCAAGGTTAAATATACTCGGAATACTCCATAATATATCAGCATCTCTGAGAAATCAAGAAGAAATCGTTACCAAAGTTATCAAATGCCTGGATAATGAAAGACTTAAACAACATATTTGAAAAGTTTATAACTAATGATCCTTTGCAGATTTATTATTATTTTTTATTTTAAAAGTTCATTTGTTTATTAATTTCAATTCATTTATTAATTTTATTGCTATTTTTTTAAGTTTATTTTATCCTAGCAATCCTTTTATTTATTTTTTTTATTCATATTTTTTGTATCAACCATCCATGACCTGAATGTTTTGCGCATAAACATCGCAACAAACGAAACTACAGCACTTACTTGTCAAACACTCTAAACTTCCAACATTCTACAAAAAAATCATTTAAACCATAATCAGGCCCATTTGGACATATGAACTGAGTCTTGAAGTCCACAATATCATCGATGTTTTCCCATATATTACAATCCAAAATCATCCCTAAAATCCTTATTATGTCGCAAATAAAATTACCCATAAAGATCAGAACATTCCTCTTGTTGAAGACTTGGCCCTAACTAGATTTAATTCCATACTTGGTTGTCACCCCAACCAGGGCCATAACCTTGCATCCAAAACGGTTCCTAACAGATCATCGAAGCGTTTGAAAAGAAGATGGTCAAGAGATTCCTTAAATAAATCTGGGCATCTTCACGAGATCTGATCATTTTTTTTTTTTTTTTTTAATAATAATTCTGGCTTTTCAACTACTAACGGCCCATTTTAGCCCATTTACAATTTAGCTCTTATGGAAAATTTGACGTTACAAAACAATTTTATTATTATTATATTTTACATTAGTACACTCTTTAAAATGTTGCAAAACTTGTTAATTCTTTTTTCTCCAGTGAATTGGTGGCTTTACGCTGAGGCAGCGAGCTACAAGAGGCTGAGCTGCGAACTGATCTTATCAGGTGCGACTCCAATTAATTAGCGAGGGTCAGTGCACTACAGTCCTGCCCTGTGATCTTGCCATGCGATAGCTACGCAAGCAGTTACGGTTCTTAGGTTCAGTACTTGAGGGTTGCATGTTCCCAAGTGCATCAAATGGCCATGGGAAACCGTCTTCAATGTAAGAGTTCATCTTTAGATATATTATGTCACTCGAAAATCAGATAACTGGTTTAATTAGCCAATGGCATCAATTTTTTATTCTCGTCGGTAAAAAGTTCCTTACAACAATAGAAATGGTAAAAGATAATTATATAAAAGTAATTAGTGTTCATCAGGGCTGTTAATCTTGGAAAAAGTCAGGCTGTTATTTTTGGAAAAATATATTTATGTTCTTATATTAGGGCTTCCTTTTTTTTTATTTATTGTTTTGATTGGCTGTGTTATACATGTACCATTCTGTTCTATTGCCTTCTTCCATATCTCAGGAGACTTTTATAGCCTTATTCCAAAAAAATGTTGAGACTTGCAAAATATTTACCAAGATGCGTTTTTATTTCGCTGTCGGATTTGTGTCATTTATCTCGGAGAGATTTCTTTAACGAAAGAAACAAGTAATCAACGGATGGCGTAAGATCTGGAGAGGATGGGGAAGATGAGGTAAAAAGTTCCAATCAACCTGTAAGAATATCTGTCTTATGGCCAACGGACCATGCGGTATTGACCAGAAGAACGGTTCATATTTCAACCTTTAATCTTTCGTATCATTTTCAAAATCTACGACTTCGGAAACATAAGAATACACCCTTATATCGAATAACTCAGTAAAACTTAAATAAGTCGAAATGTAGTGGCATAAACATAAAATGAAGACCATTTTCAAAATCAACGGCTCCGGAAACATAAGATCTACCCTTATATTGAATAAATCCAAAATACTTAAATAAGTCTAAACGCCGTGGCGTAATCTTAAAATGTAAAACATTTTCAAAATCTGCGGCTCCAGAAACATAAAAATACTCCCTTATATCGAATAAATCATAAAAATGTAAATAGCGTAATTTTAATTGACCAATACATCGAAAAATTAAAAATAATTACATAAATAGAAAAAGATTGAATTTGAATTGGAAAATGTTTAATTTGAAATGGAAAAGGTTGAATTTGACTTGGAAAAAGTTTAATTTGATTTGAAAAGGATTGAATTTGACTTGGAAAAGGTTAAAATTGACTTGGAAATGCTAAATAACATAGTAAAATAACCTTAACAACAAATAAAAAAATGGTAGGAACTTATGGAACACCCTAATATATTCTTCGTCGAAGCTATTCATTAAATTGTTATTCTTTAGTTAAAGTCTGTTGAAGTGATTAATTAAATTAATCTATAAAGACAAAATTTAACTAAAAAAACAACAACAAAAGTTTTTGTCTGAGTGAAGTAGAATGTTTCAATTTTTTTTTTCATTTTAAGTAGATGCTACATGATTTACCATAAAACCATTACTACATCAAAAATAATGTAAGTCAATGGCATAGGAGTATCTGGTAATTTCAAATGTAATGGAAACTCTTTCGTCTTTGTCTTTTACGTATTCAACAACTTCTTCGTTGACCGATGAAATTGAAAGCAATTTGTTTAACCATAATTCACAAAACAAATTTATTTTTGGAAGTAAGTGCGCCTTGAAAGGTGCGAAAGGTAGATTGGTGGCGACAATGAACTTGGAACCTGTAAAAATAACTCAATCCCTCGGGGCCTAGATGTAATTAGGCGTCAGGTACTCAAACGAAGACGGCATCGTAAACGCGCCTAATTCAGCCTGTTTTACAGTCCCAGGAAACATTCCGGGATTTTCCTTGCTAAATAAAACAGCATCATTGATTTAAGGGGCCCTGTTTTGCACACGAAATTTGGCTAACATTTTTATCAATGTGGAACAGTTGTTCTAACAAGAAATAATTTAAAATAAGTTATGAAACATACAAAGATGTTTTATAGGTTAAATTTGACCTATAGAGATGTTTTACTATTTACAAAAAGTGATCAATCAATATCTTATGATATAAAGTCAAGGAAATAAAAGTATATGCCTATATGTAATCGGTAGTATAGATCACGTTTCAGGCTCTCTTAGGCACTGGATTTTGACAAACGAAGAAGAAAGGAAATTTTACGGAAGATTAACAAATCTCAATTTCGACCCTTAGATTCTTTCTAAAACTTTTATGAAAGCCATTTAAGAAAGTAGGATTTTGGCAAAATTCCGATATTTGTATTTGGACGGATCTAGACGAGGCCTATGGAATACTTATCAGATACTTGTTTAGATTTTTGAAAATATAAATATTTCTATTTTCTGCATTGTGTCAAAATTCTAAATTAAATGAAAAGGTATACTAAGGAAAATAGTTTTTGTAAGAAATTAAAAAAAAAAAAAAAAAGAACAAAATAAGTATTGAAGGAAATTCGTCGACTGTTCTACATACTATGAGTGACAAATATTCATGACGCAGTCATTATAAAGTTTTTATTAGTGCCGACAATTTTCAAACATGAGGGTCATCATCATAGCGTATTTTGAGCACTGATGATGACCCTCATGTTTGGGTTGGAACGTCGGCACTAATAAAAACTTTGTAATGATTGCGTCATGAATATTTATCATCCAACACAATGAGTAATTTTCTTGAACACGTTTTAATTTATTTGGTTGTTAATTTCGCCATATTGGCGATGAAGTTCTTATTCAAGTGTTATTCATATATTCTACTTCTAATAGGTAAGAGAACTACAAACCAATGACACTGTTCTTTTGCACCTAACCAATGGCTCACAATGGATACAATTATAGGTTTGTATAACTTCATGGATATCTGAGCCGCATTGCCTAACTAAAGAGATATATTTAGATAGCAAGCTAATTAGTTTACATTAGATTGAACGGTTACTTTCACATAATCATTATAAAAAGAAAAATTAGAGAAAAGGTTAAATATTTAATGAGAGAGTTAATCAAAAAGCTTTAATACTCCTACGGGCATATCGTGAGCCTTGAAATATTTTTTGTACAGAATTTTGAAAAAATAAACGTAAAGAAACTTAGGTGTGTGCTTTAGACCACACGATAGAAGTGAAAACATCAACAAGGCTAGATTAATAATATTAAATTATAAATAACAGCTCATTATAAAGACGATGAAATGCTGGACAATTCTCTCGCTTACTGCGTGCAAGTTTGATTTTTTGTTTTTGAGATATTCTAATCCATATCTTCAATAAAACTCGTTATCATTTGGTTTTTGAAACTTTGTTTTCGCTTTTCGCCTCTCTAACACTGCGTCGCGCAAACATGGAATTCTTCATAATAGCTTATTACAAAGAGACTGAAATGATGATCATTTGCCTAGTTATCAATATGCAGGTCCGATTTTTATTTTTTATTTACTTTACCCGAGCGTTACACATCGAAGATCTGACTGCTCGACCTAATTCAATCTCTACAAAAAAAGTGCGAAACGCTCCTAGAATTTTTCACTTCAAAAGTTTAAAAATTTCTGAATGATGTTTAATTTCGTTGGCAGCCTTTTCTATTATTCTGAAATTAATATATTATCTTTATCTGTCAAGTAGTATTGTAAAACTCTTTCCCCTCGTTGCTTAAATACACTGTCTTTGATAATAAAGACGTACATTGCGAGAAGCTATAGAACTATCCTCGTATGTTTTGTTCTTTCCTCAGCCATAATTTCGCACCCCGCCATTGTTCGCTTTTCGTTTTGTTTCTCCTCTTTCACCCCACCCTCGCAATCAGGCCCTACTTCAGCTGCCCAATCTTCCACTGCATTGCTCTCCACATCGCGGGCCTCCCAGACCCCCTCGGCATCCGGACCAAATGGACAGCATAATCAACCCTTTGGAGCCCCTCCAGGCCACAATGGGGTCGGCCCTTTTCGATCGATAAATTTTATCTTTCGGAAATCTGTGTTAACGGTGTGGTCAGAGTCGATAACTTGTTAAATGGGTGATGTTAGTGGGACCAAGTTCTTTTGATAAGACTTCTACTTTTCGCAGCTAAAACTTCTTTAAGCGCCTTTCTCACTTTTATTGTGGATAATGAATTACATTGAGCCGTCAGATTTCCGATGTTTAACGGTCGTGTAACATCGGCTGGGGTCGACTAATTGATAAGTGTTTTTGCATGTGAATTAAAATATATCAGAAACTAAAAATAGGGCCTGCATACTTTAAGGGAGAGAATTGTTTTCATCCTCTCTGTAACAGGCTATTATTCAAAATTTATCTTAACGCGCTGCCCTGCGATTCAGCATTTCGCCCTCTTTATAGTGAGATGTTATTTATAATTTATATTTCATATTATTAATTTCTTCTTGTTGATGTTTTCACTTCTATCGTGTGGTCTGAAGCACACACCTTAGTTGTTTTTTTTAAACACAAATATTTGAATAAAAATAAAAACCAGAAATCTGGAACTCCTCTTTGTCTTAAGGGAGTGTACTTACACGTCTGCTTAAACATCATGATAGGTTAAACATTTCCAAACCAAATTCAAGATCTATCTCAATATTGACAATACACAGATTCCACCGACACCGCTCACTACCTTGGTCTGACATTTGACAGAAAAATGACGTGGGACCCACATATAATCAAGAAACGAAAAACGCTAAATCAAAGGTTAAGAATTCTGAGTTCACTTCTTTCGAAAAATTCAAAACTAAAACTTAGACAGAAATTGAACACATACAATTACTTACTAAAACCTATTTGGACTTACGCATCACAGATATTTGGAACTGCTAAAAAGACTCACTTAAACAAACTTCAAATCTTTCAAGCAAAAACATTCAGAACAATTACAAAAGCACCTTGGTACGTTAGCAACATAACCTTACATACTGACCTCCATATGCCGACTGTTAACGAACAACGATCATTACAAACGATTCCATGACAACTTACAAGGACATCCTAATACACTTATAAATGACATGGCCACTACGAATATACCAGGTAACGTCTGTAGGAGACTGAAGAGGAGCTGGATGAGGGACCTCCTCGCCTAATGTAGATATCACGCCGAGTGAGGTGCCGCTGGGCACTGATCCTCGTAATGCCTTTCATGACATTATTTTTTCCAACGACCTCACATTCACTGGTTGTCATTACCACTATGACAGGTGTGAATAAAAAAAATAAACCAAAAAAAAAAACTTATATCTTACACTACACGTCGTGTAAGGTATCCCATTACTAAACCAAATTTAAGTATTCGTGAATAACAATTTTCCTGACATCTATTACGGTGTTGAAGTACGGTGTTTAAGAGCATCCCCTTACGATTTTCATATTTATTTGGTCCGGATTTTTCGCTCAATAAGCCCTCTCATACCTTTTAATGAACTTAACAGACAGATTAAATGTATGTTATTCAATAATTTGTAGGTATTTTAAATTTTGATTTTTTCAACCACTTTCAGGACCACACGGGATAAATTGGTTCAGGAAAAAAAGATAACTCGAACCTTTTGGCATAGTCTATGACTAACCTTTCGGGTAAAAAGACATAAATCTTTAGCATAGTTTAACAATACTTTTTTTTTTTGTTTTATTAACGAAATTTACAACTGTAATTAATAATAAATACAACAAGTAAATATGAACAAGTAATATGACATGTACAACATGAGGAGAAATTACCCACTTGTAGCACTCCAATTATATTTCTATATTAGATGGTCCCGAGGTCATTTTCTTTTCAGACGCCTCGAGAGGGTTCGGATGGTTCAGAAGTTTATTATGAAAGGACAGGTATCTGGATTGAGCTAAATTGGAAACATAAATTGGTACATTAAGGTCATTATGGATGATTTTATTTGTGACAAAGCATGGAGCTTTAAGGATTTTATGAAGGATTTTGGATTGTAGGGATTGGATACGAGAGGAATTTGATGGTTTAGTGGAGCACCAAAGCTCGATCCCGTAAGTCCAAATAGGCCTTTTTATAGTAATATATATGAGTCTTTTGTAAATAGTTGGCAGTTTAGAGCGTTTGTCGTTTAACAATACTAAAATTATGTTCTAAGACCTAAATAAATTTATAATTTAGAAAACTTAATAAAAATTACTTTAAAAGTAATATGTTTTACATATAGATTTGATTGCTTACCGACAGTGTTGGGCAAATACTCCACTTTTTTGTTGTTAATTTAAATTTGATATGTAAAAACGCTTTTACCCAGTTTCTAAAAAAAAAAAAAAAAAAAAAAAATAGATAAAATGAAACAAAAACTTTTTTTTTATCCTAGTGATAAAATAAGTGAACAATGATTTACTCATAGCTAAACAATTAAGAATGGTCACTCATCACTCATTATCATAGAATTAATTTTATTACTCATTTACTCGAGTTATTGCCCAACACTGCTTACCGATAGGCCATCAACATGAAACGCAAGAGAAAATTTTCTGAAAGTAAAATGTTTTTCCAATTACTACATGAATGCAAACCAAGAAAAAAAAACATATTAGAGCAGACGTCATGTCGATTCCCAGAATTACCGCAGGTTATAATCTTCCAGCATGAGCAAGGATTCAAATACCAGGAAAAAGTCAGGAATAATATTACAGCTTTGGTGAATGGGATTCGAAGAAGCTCAAGCATTTCCTCAAGCAACTCTTCGGCGTGTCCTTAAGGATCAGGAACCGGTTGATGAGAATCCTGTAAGGCCCAGCGGAGCTTTAGCCTGCCCCGAGACTGTTTAAAAATAGTTTCACTATAGCTCTATCATATAATAGCTAGCTATTAGATAGAGAATGAATAGATATCAGTTCAGTCAATGGGCCAGGGGCAGCCTAGAGCTCTGTTGTAATAGTTTTCAACGGGATACATTCCATCGAAGACCTGTTATGTTTCTAGCTAGTCAAGGTTACATACAGGCCATTTCAGTCAAAAAATGTCAAATTCTGTCAGAAAGTTATTGCTATTTTTCTACTAAAATTTTGTATTCAAAATAAATATCCTAATAAAATATAGGATTTTATCTACAGTTGATATTAGCTAATAATAATATGAATTAATTATTTTTTTTTTTTAACCCCACTTCTTCACTCATACCTATCATAAACAGTAACAATTAGCGGGTCTGCTTGATCTGCGTGCTGGAGAGAAGTGCCAAGCGGCATCCCTTCCTGTCTTGAATTTAGCATTTTTTTAAGCGAGGGAATCCCTCATTCATCTCCTTTTGAGCCTCCTAAGTGTAGTTTTGAGCATCTGAAATGTAGTGAATGACTTTATCTTATCGTAAACTAAAACTTTTTTATTTACAAATAAATCTTAGAAATTGGGTGTTTTCAATCTGGAAACCAGTAAACTTTGTCCATATAATAAAGTATTAAAAACCCATAAATACCCATTTGCTTTCTACTTGAATCATAAGATAGTTTGATAACAAAATTTAGAAAAACAAAATTTGGCCTGAAAATATTGAGCCGTTTGGCGCGACCTCCACCCCTCAACATATAAAAATAACGAGGTGATATAGACCAAACGGCCCAATATTTTTCTGGGTCACCTTTCTTCTCTATTTCGTGATCTAACTATCTGACGATTCCAGTAGAAAGTAACCGTGTATTCGTGGGTTTTTAGAATTCAGTTAAATTAATTAATTTAATGAGGAAACATTCTACATCTGTGAATTTTCGTAGATAAAAAAGTTGTAATATTTGTAAAAAATATTATATTGTTACACTTATATAAACACAACTATGTATTTAATTCACATAGTTATTCCTTAAGTTCATATTTTTTCTTGTTACACGGGCTATCATTAAATTTGTCCCAATGATTTATTTATGGTACTTGAAGTTTTTTCTCACCAGGAGAGTTTCTTTGTCGTTTTCGTTCCAAAGTACTTTTCTTAGTACTAAACGATGGGTGCAAACTCTGAAGAATTCGACTCAACCAGGACAAATCAAAACACATCGGTTTAACTCTTTGACATGAAACATGCTCTCCTATTTATCTTGACAATACCGAAATTCCTCAAACAGATAAAATACAATATCTTGGACTGACATTCGACAGAAGAATGACATGGGGCCCACATATCAACAAAAAAAGAAAAACATTAAACCTCAGACTACGAGTGCTATACTCACTTCTCTGAAGACGCTCAAAATTAAACCTAAAACAAAAACTGAACATTTACATTTACCTACCTAATCCCATATGGACCTACGCTTCACAAATTTATGGGACAGCCAAAACGACCCACATACGAAAACTAAAAACTTTTCAGTCAAAAACTTTCAGGATCATAACTAAAGCTCCATAGTACGTCACTAACATAACTTTACATAAAGACCTTCAAATGCCTACTGTTAACGACCATATACGGACGTACTACAAACGATCTCACAATAACTTACTTGGAGAAACTACCACACTTATATAAAGATTGGCTAATTTTAAATCTGGACCACGTATCACGGTACGTACATTGAAATTATTTAAATATAGATCCAGTATATATATTTTTTTTTTCATCAAAACTAGATCTTCAGTTCATTTTTCCTACTTTTGGTGTCTTGAAGTTTTTTTATTTGTTTCAATAAATTAGGCCATTTTTCACCAACATTTTATTATTACGCATCAATTTAACGTTTCGACCATACTAAGGGTCATTTTCAAAACTGGAAAATTATAATATAATTATTAGTTAATATTCAGCATTTATAAAAAGTAATACAATTAAATGTAATAAGAAATTCATTTTATAAATGCTGAATATTAACTAATAATTATATTATAATTTTCCAGTTTTGAAAATGACCCTTAGTATGGTCGAAACGTTAAATTGATGCTTAATAATAAAATGTTGGTGAAAAATGGCCTAATTGAAACAAATAACAAAACTAGATAGATTGAGAAATAACTTTATTCTGGGCAAAGTGCTTTAAGAATAACAAAATGTTACAGAATAAAGGTATACTTCTGGCCTAGAGAACAACATTAAATAAATAACATATCTTATGTAAACTAACAAATATACGAACGTAACAAACTGATGAAATTATATACAAAATGTCTATAACCAGATACGATACAAATATGAAAATTAAACAAAATAATCAATGTTTAACTAAAAAAAAATTTTTTTTTTTTTTTTATTTCTTTATGACATTTACAACTGTATTACATAAATACATCAAGTAAATTTGGACATAATTGATATAATGACATGAATACACTTGCTGAGTAACTACCCAATGGTAGCACTCTAATGATATGACTACATTAGGAGATCACGGGGCCATCTTCTTTTCAGACGCCTCGGAGGGTTATCAGGAATTGAAGAGGAAGCAAGGTTAGAAACGAGAGGATTGGATGATTCTGAAGTTTATTATGGAAGGATAGGTATCTGGATTGGGCCAGATCTGAAACATAAGGAACATTAAGATCTTTATGGATAATTTTATTAGTGACAAAGTAAGGAGCATTGAGGATTTTACGAAGGATTTTGGATTGTAAGGATTGGATGCGAGAGGAATTCGATGGTTTAGTGGAGCCCCATAGCTCAACTCCGTAAGTCCAAATAGGTCTTATTATAGTCAAGTATATAAGTTTTTTGTATTTAATGGGAAGTTTAGAGCGTTTGTCTAGTAAGTGCTGAAGTAATCGGAAACGTCGAGCGGTTTCTTGTCGTTTCAGTCTAGTATGAGGATTCCAAGTTAGTCTTTTGTCCAGGTGGAGTCCTAGGTATCGGATTTGCTCAACAGGGATAAGTGGAGTATTGTTAAAGGAAACTGTAGGACAGGAAGTCGTTGGTTTACGACGAAGGGTAAAGGTAATTTGGTGGGATTTATTGGAGTTTATTTTAATTCTCCAGTTTTGACACCATTCTTCTAGATTTATGATGTGTGATTGAAGCATTTGGGATGCAATTGCTGGGTCATTGTTTACTGATAGGATACATGTGTCATCGGCATATGTAGTGATGACAGTGTTGGGACAGGTAGGGATGTCAGCTGTATAAACTGTATAGAGGATAGGACCTAGGATACTACCTTGAGGAACACCAGCAGACTGGGAAAAAAGGGATGAATAGGCTAAAAAAAAAAATAAAGAAAAAATAATAAAAAGAAATAAAACAAGTAGAAACAAAAGCAATAAATAAAAAATTATTTCCTCTAGTAAATGAGCGCCAAGTGAGAATAACTGACGTGAAGTAAAATATAAAGAAATAAAGATTTATATATATTCTATTTTGGTATGAATTAAAACATTTATAAAAAAAAAAGTAAGAAAATAAATAAGATAAACAACTTTAAGAGAGCAGTAATCTTGTAGAACAGCAATGGCACGGTATAAAAAATATATGTACAAGTTCATAAGTACACGTAAGAATAAACACAAGTTCATGAAAAGTAATGAAAAAAATTTATGTGCATAAAACATTGGTTTTTAAACCAAGGCTCTGAAATTTAACACGTGGTTAGCCATTTTCTGGCTTATTAGAATATGGCCATTTCCATTCAAATTAGAAGCTCTTCCAAAGCCAACAAATAAAATGTTAGAAATAAGTTATTCCTTTTTTTTTTTAATCTCAGAACACATGTAAACATTCTTCTTTTCATCTTCATAGGCTTGACCTATCAATTACTAAGTGAAAATAGTTGACTCATGCGAGTTTTTTTGTTATTAGGCGCGAATGCCGCAGGACAAAGAAGGAAAAAAATCAAGAGTGAGGGGGGGGCGCCTAAAAAGGTAGTGGATAAGTTTCGAATTACAAAGACGGCGGCAAAAGGCAGAGACCGTGATATACTGGCCTCAGGGGAAACCGGTTTATTTTAGTTCCTTTTTTCCCACCGCTTTATTTAAATAATTTTCCCACCAAACTAAGGCCTACACCGGCGGATAACGGGTTGTTTCTCGCGTCGAGGACAGAATGTTCATTAATGGGAACGGTGGAGTAGTGAAGTATAACCTAAACTGTGCTAGTTGCATCAAAGGAAATATTAAAATAACTTAAATAAACTTCATAGGTGGTAAATAGTAGTATTTATCTTTATTTATAGTAGTATTTGAACACCTTCAGAGCTCGAAAAACGCCCTGATGATGACCCATATGGGTTGAAACGTCAGCACCAATAAAAACCTGAAAATGACTGTGACCTGACTATTTATCATCTTATGATCAATATCATTGCAATCTGCTATATTTTATTGTAGGAATATATTATTGATATTTTTAGTATATTATAGGAATATATTATTGCTATTAGTTTATCTTCTCCAATTTATATCTATATTTGTATTGTACTTTATTTTGATTCTTTTTTATGTAATAATGTATATAATGGAGCCAGACCTCCTTTAATTGTATATATTAATTAAAAAATACAGAATTTTCATTCATTCATTCATACATCTATGATGTGTAGAACTTCGATTAACTTCCTTCAATAAATTCACTTCAATATACTTTTAATAAAGATCGGAGGAGAAGAATTCAAAAGTATTCAGGAGAATGAGGAAAGTGTGGAGGAAAATAAAATAAATATCTACTAAAAATAGTAAGAACAATCTTGAATTAGATATTCATCATACGGGGTAAGGTACCTCCTCCTTATCTGAAATATATACATTGGTTGTCAGGCAAGGAGGTCCCTTATCCAGCTCCTCTTCAGTCTTCTACGGATTTTACCTTGCATTCGTGTTGTGGCCATATCCTTTATGAGGTCTTTGTTATTTGATATGGAATTTTTTTTAATAAGTTCGTTAACAGATAGCCTGTAACGCTGAATGTGTAAGGTTGCTTGCCTACCAATGTGCTTTTGTAATTGTCCGAATTGTTTTTGTTGGAAAATTTGAAGTTTGTTATTATGATTTGTTTGTTTTCAACTATTCTGAAAATCTGTTATGAGTAGGTCCATATAGGTTTTAATAAGTAAGTTTATATATTCAATTTCTTTCTAAGTTCAACTTTGATTGTTTCCAAAGGATTGAATGTAAAAATCTTAGAGTTTGATTTATACTTAGTCTTTGAGTGAATGAATGAATGAAATCAATGACAAATAATTTTATTCTGGGACGAAAGTCCCCTTAGAATAACAGCAGAGCTAAAAAAATATAAACAGCAGTTTGGCATATAGATACAATAAATGTATATATATATATATATATATATATATATATATATATATATATATATATATATGTATAAAGAATCCTTAGAAAAGTAAAATTATGTACAAAAAATACTGAGAGAAAAGTAAAAATGAAATGGCTGTTATAAATTAAATGTTGGCGAGCAATTTAATAACTTAAAAAAATTCTTACAAGGTTGTGAAAGTTTGAATGAGTAGTAGGTGAAGGAATAGAAATTTTTGGAATGAGATTGTGGCGGTGGTTTGACGTATGAAGCTAGGCAAGACGTTCTAAAAGCAGGTAGCACGAATGACGAAGGATTTGCTAAAGAAAGTGATTTTATGCGAGGGAATATATTATATTTAGGTTGAGTTCTGGTATTAAGAGAATGGATAAAGGAACGTAGAGTAAAGAGTTCTAGGATTTAGGGAGGATTTTTAGTTCTGAGGAATCAGAAAAAGAAAATATCAAGAAGGAATTGTCGTCGGAAAATAGGATACAGCCACTTCAACTCGGTGTATAAGCAGGAAACATGGGAACATCTGGGAATCCCAAAAATGAATCTTATGAACGTTAGTCTTTAGTTAATGTTTTTATTTATTTTTCTTGTAATATGTGTAATCTGTATATTGTCTAGGAAAACTGGACTTTTCATGTCGAAGAGTAAATATGATGTGATGTGATTTGTCATGATCCAGTTGCATTTTCCGGAGTTGTTGTTAAGTCTGTAAGGATTATGTTGGATTTTGTCTTGTTAAAATTACTGTGTTGTCGGTATATATCACTGTTACAATGTTGGAACTATAAGGTATGTCGCGTGTGTGTGTATATATATGTAATATAGAGCAATGGAGCAAGTACTGAACCTTGTGGTACTCCTACTGATATAGTTCTGACCCCTGTCAGAAAAGAAGGATACTAAGTAATATTTGTGATTGTTCTGATCTAGATTATCTCGCGACTAATAAAAAAATGTTATATATAGTTCGAAAATATTTAGTTTAATTGAAAACCTATAAATCAGGAAGAGTTTATCATATTTTCGAAGCAAACATGAATCACTGAACAATGTGTTTATCATTCATTGATAACTTTCTAGATATAAAACCATTGATACAATATCAAAAACTTACCTTTCCTGCCCCCTTCCTCCAAGCAAAGTTTACTTGTGAAACATTTAATTATAATTATTAAAATATTCCAAACCACAATCTAAGAGAAGCCTGTATCGAGAATTACATAACGCTCATGCCCTCCCTCACTTCTTCTAGAAAGTGCTTGCTAAAATACATGGTGATGGAGTACTCTCACATAACATGCAACATGTTACATAAAGCCTCGCTGAAAGCAATACCTCGACCGAGTTACCTTGGCACTTCGGGAGCAGGCTTGCTCGGCCTAGCCCACTGACATATAGAGGCAACTTAGGAGTGAACGATAAGATAAGGTCAGCTGTAATTAGTCAGGATTATTATGAATTCTTCTTGAGGCGAGCTGACCTTTGGGCTCCTGTCAGGAATAGATAATGGTAATGAAGAGTAGTGGTGGGGGGGAGGGTGGAGGGATTAGAGAACAAGGCTGAGTCGCCCCGGGCAAGCGGAGAATAAAAATTTTGCGAGGAAAATGTAACCAGGTCAGCCATCAGGATATTAGATCACATTCTCATTTCACTTGTCTGGAAATACGTTTTGAAGTTGTAATATTGGCTTTACTACCTTTTGTAATATTATTATATACATATTATATAAAAAATGATTACGTTCGCTGTTTAGACGATATTTCAAATTAAAAGCAAAATATTTAATATTTTTTTATTTAATGTATACATAAGGAATAAATAAACAAGAACTTCATATACGTTTTTATTTTTTATCTCCATTTGGAGTTTGTTTACGAAGGTCCTGCTGATGTCATTTTGTGTAGTTGATGTGGCTCTGAATTCCTGACAAGATTTCTAGTTGATGGCTAAAGTCGTATTGTAGTATGGATTCTTATTGTTGTTACATATTATTTAAAAAACACGCGATATTATGAAAAATATATTCGTTGATTTATTTGGGAACTTACTCAACCTTTGTTTTTGTCTAAACACAATCATTACACGTATTGAAGTTATAACATTTTTTTGTGATTCTCGAAAAAAAATCATGTGAGGGACCCAAACATTAAGCCAGGAAACATAGCCAAGCTTGTGCAAGTGGTTTTCTACGCCTGTGTGAGACACATTTAGGGCTAACCAATTTTGACAGGTGAGTTCGGTTAAGACATCATCCCCATAAACACTGCAACTTTTTCTACTAGCTTCTGCATAACGCTTACCTTTTTTAAAATAATGAATGATATGTTCTTGAATATTCACAGTGCAATAGCAAACACAATACAATGGTAGTTTTAACAAGAGTTAACACATACCTATCAAAACCTCTCTGGACGTATTTACTACAGCTTATTTCCAAAGTGAACTTAATTCCTATGTAAAAATACAGATATAAAATATACCGAAGGTAAAGGAAGCGATGTCAATTTTTTTATTAAATATTTTAGTAACTAAGAAACAAATTTCAATAGCTCAAAGTTATAGATTATTGGCTCCAGTGAACAAATACAAAAATCGACTTAGTGTTCTTTACTTCCGGGGTACAGATATAAAAAAGTACAGTGAAAATAAGTTATATTTACTCATTACATTTTTAAAGAATGTAATCGTACTTGCATTTCTCAAGTATTTAAATAAAGACAATAATTCATGAAAAACATTTTTAATAATTTTATTCGAATGAATATTTAAAGTAAATTTATTTATTTATTTTATTTTTAATCTGCATTGACAATCATCCCGTGCCTTTAAAAAACTATGTACGGTACCTCGGACTCTACTTAGACAAAAGACTTACCTGGAACATACATACTAAATTAAAAAGACAAGAACTGACTAGACGATATACGAAACAAGCTACTGATCTACAACACCATATTAAGACCAATTTGCACATACCGAGCAGAATTCTGGAATTTGGCAAAACAAACAACGCAATAAAAAATTCCTGAAAAAATTGTCAACGCAACTTGGTACATTTCAAATAACTCTGTACATAACAACTTAAACATCCCAATAGTAAAATCGTACATCCACGACAAATATACTTCATTTCATTCTTCTGCTCTTAATCATCCAAACTCACTGTCTCTTTCTTCCTCCCTGTTATATGATCGTCGTAGACTAAACAGAAAATGGCCAAAGGACCTACTCCTACAACAATAACAAAATTATGTTAATCAAGCAAACTCGCAGTCAATGCCTAATTCATCAAATTTGCTAGGTGCGCTGCAGCGCAGGTGCAAATGGCTTAAAATGTTAAAATATTTTATATGAGGAGCGATTTATACATCATTTTTTCATAAACATATGCAGTGATATATATTTTTCATTTTTAATCAGATTACTAAGAGACGATATAACATTTACACTTCGACGAGACACATGCCCACCAGTTTATATCGGCGACAACCGAATTCCTCAGACGGACACTGTACGTTATCTCGTGTTAATATTTGACAGAAGGATGAACTGGGGCCGACATGTCAAAATGAAACGAAATGCTTTGAACAAGCGACTGAAAATACTGTACACACTTTTTTCCAAATCAAAATTGAAAATCAGACAAAACTTAATACATACTCTTACCTACTCAAACTCATATGGACATACGCCTCACAAATTTACGGTCCTGCAAAAAAGACGCACTTACAAAAATTACAGACATTTCAGTCCAAAATTTTATGACTTATAACAGGAGCTTCCTGGTACGTAAACAACAAAATTATACATAACGACTTACGACGACCAACTATCGACCAACACACACGTGATCTTTATTCCAGATTTATCTTGAACTACATGAATATCAAACAGACTTATTAACGACATGGCCACTGCTGACATGCCCATCAGGAGACGACTAAAGAGGAACTGGATGAGAAATCTCTTTTTCTGAATTAAGGAAATAAACCAAGACCAGAAAAAAGTGCTACTTGATACTCTTTTTTTTCTAATACCTAAAATGTCAATATTTTTATTAGTTATAACACATCTGCTTATTGCCAAGCTTATGACAGGTGTGGATGGAAATATAAAAGCAAAAAAAAAAAATTAGACTCCTGGATTTTGTATACCTGATTTTGTGTATTTTTACAATATTATTTATATTTTATTATTGTATTTTCTTTTGTTTGTTAATGACCGATATAACAATACTACCCGCCATTATTACAGAAGAGGAGTGGCTCTCGAGGCGCAATCTGCAGTCCGTGCAGGTTCCGGGCATTCTTCGGCTGTTCCGAATTCCTTCCAGTAGCGACCTCTCACGGCCTTCTTAGTAATTGCTAATCTTAGTCACATTCTAGGGATAGTCTAGCAGATAGTATAGGTATAGTCCAAGTATTTATTATCAATCCTTGTGGTTTTAGGATTTATTAAAATAAATAACTATTAAATATATTACAAAGATGAAACAATCTTAAAACTGGTAAAAATAAAGGCGACGCCAAATTGTGAGTATATGTAACGAATTCGATGACACACTACATCTGGCGATATCGTGTAAGCGTTTTATCTAAGGAAGGAGGAAATATATCGAGGAATTGGCACTAAATATTACTAAAATAATATAAAAAGAACAAGGTCGTGAAGGGAACAATCAACTTATAAAATTCATTAGAAAATAAAATTACGGATTAAATACTTTAAAAATATAAATATCTAGCAAAATAGGATTTTACAGCAAAAAAAAATAAAAAAAATACGAAACTAATATTTGTGTACCACCCACTTTACCAAACTTTTTTTTTTTTGTTGTCTATCAAAAATATATTTGCACCTGTCAACTTATTTTAAAATCCCTTTATTGTTCTTAGTGAGTTTATATTAAATCTTGCTTATTTTTTTTATTTATTTTTTTTCGTGCAGTGGTACTGTATTTTAAAGGATTTTTGATTTCTATTTTTCCATTCCTAATGTCTTAACACTTGAAGAATTTGCTTGAAATATAAACAACTCTTGGCATGAGTGTACGAACTTGAAAGATCTTGGACGTAAACAGTAGAATTTTCCTGTTTGCTGACAGAAAAGGAATGTATTATAAAGTTATAAAAATGAAGATCTTAATTTTCCAAGGAATAAATCGTAAAAATTAATTTAGTGATAAAAAAGATCTTAAATCTCTTATTAAAAATAGTATATTGTATACAAACATTGCTAAAGTCAGTGATCATAGTCTGAATTTTATTTATTCAAACAATTTCAATTTTAAAAATTTATTTCCTTTAAAATAGTTGAATATTTCAATACAGAGGTTTTATTTGAGGTATAACAATACCATAAACGATTGTGAAACCTGGGATCTCAAATTTTCCTCTCTCATCCTGCATTTTTTTTTTTTTTTGCGGTTTATAACATTATGTTCACTTATGCCTGCATTACTATCAACTTGAACCGTTAGATCATTTGATTAAAAATCGAGAAAAAAAAGGTTGCCTACAAAAAATATTTGGCCGTGTGGCCTATGAAACCTCGTTATTTTGATGTGTTGGTGGTGGAGGTCACGACAAATGGCCCAATATTATTTTAGGCCACCTTTTTTTTTTCTCGATTTTGCGATCAAAATGTATTATGATTTAAGTGGAAAGCAAACAAAAATTAATGAGTTTTTGGTATTTCATCGAATAGATACAATTTACCAATCTACAGATTGAAAACACCCCACTTTCGAAAATTTTTGTAAATAATAATTTATGTTACATTAAGGTGAAGCCAATTACGTTTAAGGTTTTTGATGGATGTTGATAATTTGATAAAGGGGATCCGTGGTACAGAAATAATAGAAATAGATAAAAATTAAATAAGAATAAATAGAAATAGATAAGAATTAAATAAAAATCAGTATTTCCTCCGCTTTTATGCATCATATACACACAGCATTCTTAACAGCGCTGAAACTATTATAGCGACTTTTTTATAACGACGAAACTATTAGAACGAAAATTCTAACAAGGCATAAAAATCCTACACACATCTCACAGACTTAACATCATCTAAGAAAACTAAACGATTGTTGCAAACTACGGAAAATTCGACTCAACCAAGACAAATCAAAACACATCGGTTTCACTCTTCGACATGAAACATGCTCTCCTATTTATCTTGAAAATACCGAAATTCCTCAAACAGCTAAAATATAATATCTTGGACTGACATTCGACAGGAGAATGACATAGGGCCCACATATCAACAAAAAAAGAAAAACATAAAACCTCAAACTACGAGTGCTATACTCACTTCTCTGAAGACGCTCAAAATTAAACCTAAAACAAAAACTGAACATACGAAACCTACAAAATCTTCAGTTAAAACTTTCAGGACCAAAACTAAAGCTCCATGTGTCACAAACATTACTTTACATAAAGACGTGAAGAATTCACAATAACTTAATGGGCATACTAACGCACTTATACAAAGTATGGCTACATTTAACCTGCCCGAAAACACACATAGGAGTCTCAGAAGGAGCTGGATGAGCTTAAAAACCTGCTGAATTCAAGACAGGAAGGTATACCGCTGGTCACTCCTCTCCACACTTCGATCAAGCCACCACTACCTGTACTCTTACCAATAGCAGATCGTTTAATTGTCATTGGTTATTACAGGTGTGGGTGAAGAAAAGGAGTTAAAAAAAAAAAGATCATGTCTCATTGTTGTACATAGCTGAAAAATTATGCATTGCTTGACGAGCACAAGATCGTAAAAACTCCACTTACTTTCCTGAATCGGACGGCATTAAAACCGGTTTCCAGTCGCGGGCTGGATAACCCACTTCTTGAGAATCGTATTTTTTCTTTTCGTTTTTTCTCTCATTCTATTTTCCTCCAGTTACCACACACATCGGGCCACGTAAAAGGCGTTTAATCGGGTTATGGAAATCTACCCTTGATTTATTTAGAGACTTGGTTTGCAGAGATAAAAGACATTTATTTTTCCATCGTGACATTTTCTCATTTGACATTCACACAATATATACTTATTAAAAAAATTATATGTTTCCTGCTAACGATGTGTACGTCATCAGGTGTGATTCCTGGAACCCCTGGAGATTTATTTCGACTGGAGTGGACTGGACTTTACTACAACAATTTTATTTTTTATTATTTTTTTTTTATGTGGCAGAAAAATCAAATCAAAATAATTACGATATCTTTATTTGGTACAGAAATATTTTCAGGTAAGTTTTCGCTTACCTGCAAATTTTGTTTCTTGACAATTATAATTTTTTTATTTATTCAAAGACAATATTGTATTGATAAAATTCTAAGTTTTTAACTTGAAGGGTATAGTTGTTGTTTTAAAGTTTTGTGCCTCTTTGAGTGAAATAATTCACCACAAAAAAGAAGTTCCCAAATCTCAAGTTTTTCAACTTATTGAGTTTTCAAATTAATTGGATTAGGAAGACCAGAGATGTACAATATTCTTACCTTACTGCCTCTACCTCATGGTGACATACTTGTTCTCTTTCTTGGATCTGATCTTCAGATCAACCAATTTCGAGTTGGGGAAGTTGCGATAAGGTAATTGAGAGGTAAGTTCAGAGACTTTTGAATGGATAAAATAGATCTTTAATCATGGTTTATAGCTTTGTTTTACTTCTTCATCATCTTTAATTATATACGGGTTATTTCTCGGACCTAAAGAGAAAGCTAGGGATTAATGCCGGAGTTAAAAACCCTCTATAACACGAATATAGTGCTTATACACTGCCTAAACATAAGATAAAATGGTTTGGATTTATTTTCCATCTCTTAAAATGTTTAAGGCATTTTTAAATACCAACTGTTAAATTGCTATTGATGGTTTCTATCCTCTAAGGGGAAAAATGAAGGGCTGTATTATCTGAACATGAAGCAATATTGCATTTTATTTTTGTTTTTGTAATACTGGAAAAAAAAATGTTTAACAGTCGTGTGCTTAATATTGAACCTAATATCCAGAATAAATATGTTAATAAGGAGAGCTTTCATTATTTAGGGATACACAAAACGTTCTGCTTCATAGGTAACTATTAATTAAGCGGATTAAATATTTTAGATAATCCCACATTTATGAGCTTAAGCAGAAGACTTTGGTGCCACACCCGATCGAGAGGCTTCTGTATATCGATCAGAGCCATAACTGAATGCTTATTGAGATTGAAATTGTATGAAACAATATAGTTACTTTGGCGATTTGTCTAGTGGCCGAGTGATGGGACCTCTTCCCAGAAGACAAAAAGTCGTTTGGTTTATCGGATGATACAGAATTTTTTTTTTTTTTAAATTTACTATTCGAGTTTGGATTATTTTTTCAGTCACTTTGGCTAAACCGTTAAGAAGGAATATGCAGCGATAGTTATTGGAATATACATGGTTTATGCCGGATTTTGATATGACTATCACTTCCTTAATATTTCCTCACTTTGACTATTGCTGCACGGTGTATGGGAGCGTCTCTGGGGATCTCAAGGAAACTTTGAAAGATGGCTTTTTACGATTCATCTTCGGGGTCCCAAGGAACGCCTCTGTCTCCCGTTTTTATGAAGAGCTGAAGTGGCTTTATTCTTTCTACCGTCGAAGTACTTCCTAGCTTCCTTCCTCTCCCAAGTCATCCAATCTCATCGTCCTTCATCCGAACTCCTTCAATTCAAATACTCTGTTTACTCCCGTAAAACACGTTCCCGGTCTTCGGATTTATATATAAGAGCCCACCGAACCGCTGCCTTCGACAAATCGTTCATTAATCCGATCCTCATCTCTATGGAACTCCATCCCTTCCCATATCCGTCAATCTAATACCCTTCCTACCTTTAAATCCCGCCTGTTCAATCATTTCTTATCCATCCAGTCCAAATGAAATTTTAAATAGTACTGTAAATATGTATATAAATAATGTAATTAATGTATATAAGAACTCACCGAACCGCTGCCTTCGACAGATCTTGTATTATCCGATCCTCGTCCCTATGGAATTCTATCCCTTCCTGCATCCTTCGCTTCAATACCCTCTCCACCTTTAAATCTCGCCTATTCAATCACCTTCTATCCGTTCAGTTCACATAACATTGTAAATAGATGTTGTAAATATGTATATAAATTCTAAGGTCGTTGTAAATATTTTTATTTCATGTTTTTTTCTTTAATTGAGAAGTTAGAAGACAACTTATACTTTTTTATTTATTATGTCTATTTCTGTCTCTGTATATTATTCTAAAGGGACTTGTCCCAGAATAAATAAATTATTATTATTATTATAGAATTTCGCAAATATTGCTGGGAATATTCACCTACCCGTACCTAGTCCATTGGTTAGGATCAAATCTTAAACTATGCTTAAACATTTTCTGACCATATTCGGTACGCCAAGAAAAATTGCTTTCTGCCCTTCTTCCAATTCTTTTTCTGACAGCTTTAACTTCTCAATAGAGCGGATGGTATCGTCTAGGATTAGGTCATTACTAGAGATTACTACTGGAAATACTTGTATATAATCCAGTCTATGGAGTTGCCGAAATTCCTGGTACAAGTCTTGGTACTTTCTGTTCTTCCCAGATAACGTTTTTCCGATATTATCATCCGTAGATACCGCCATATCGATTACATAACCACTTTTTGTGTTTCGGTAAATTATTATTATTATTAATATCATTGTTCTTAATTGAGATACTTTAATATTATTCAATAAAATGGTGGAAAAAAATCCTGGTTTATACTTTACACAATATCGCCCTTCTTAAGCGTTTCATTACACGTCTTGTCTGATATTTGATAACGATGGAGTGAGGCCGAACATTTTATTCTGAGACGCTGGTCCATTCTAAGAGCAATTAACGGTTAGATGGAATGTCCTTTAGAGTCGGGTCGATTGTTCTATTGTCTGCCTTATTTTATTGCTCGGTCGACATCTTCGCCTTGAATCGATTCTTCTTCGCTGAGGCTTCTCAGCTTCCAGTAATGATTATATTTTTAGTAGTTTACTTGTTTAGTATTTACGGTCATCTTTCGTAAAAGAGACTGGAGTTTCACCGATGTAGATAAACGAAAGAACCTAAGAAATGAAGAACGACAACGAATAAGATTATCTAGTAATTGTTTTAATTTAGTATGAAGTAACATAAGTATTTATTTACAAATTTAAATAATATAATATAAGTAAGTAAAAAAATTACCAAGAGACAGGGATTCAGTGATCAATTAGAATTGGGACAATTCCAACCATTATTATAATTATTTATGGATTTTGGTTGGATATTGCACATTTTTTATTTTTCCTTTTTTCTTTCCTGATCAGCTGTTTGATTATAACCTGTCTTTTCTGTGTTACCTTAACTTCCTTCCAGTGTGCGATGGGATGTCATGGGTTGATGTGATCTTGATTTTCTTTTCTTTTCTGTCCCAATCATGACTGAATTTGCAAAACATTGACGAGCTTTTTATTCTTTGCATACATTTTGGATACATAAGGCTGTGTGGTTGGATTTTTTTCAATTATATCCAAACATTTAAATAAAGTTATAAAATATTAAATGCCTAGCTAGTACCAGTTTGTAGTAATTGCAATGAATTTATTTATAATATTTTTCTACTTAACTACTGTTCCCTCTCTTTTTTATTGGTAACTATAAAACGTTCTCTATCGATTTGTTCAGTTTATTGTGGTCAGGCAAGGTATATATAATGACAGTCATTATGAGATTAAAGACAAAATATCGAATAGTGTAGTTCTAAAAAAGAACCTTGATGTTTGTCGGGTCACCTTCGTATCGATGTGAATTTTTATCCAATATATACAGTAGCAGAATTTATATTATATATAAATTTATGTTTTTTTCGTTATATGTTTTATGTGCAGTTATACAATACATGTTTAGTCAGCAAGATTTGTTGGGTAAATTACCGAGAAAACATATGTTTGTTTCAGATCGCTGGAAATCTTCGAAAAGAATCGGATAAAACACAGTGACTTACTCAAGGAGCAGATGTCAGCTGAAGGCGGTTCAGAACTTGGAGGTCCCCTTAGGTACCCGAACACCGCCATATTGTGGATAACAGCTGATCAGGTAATCATTACATATAATAGGAATCAATATATAAATATATTTAATATTGATAACAATATTACTAAAATAAGCAAGTAGCTAGAAACAATATGGATATATATATATATATATATATATATCCAAATTATAAAGCCATAAGTCTCTAACAGGTAAAATGTAAACCAGCCAACGTTCTGGCATCATCAGATTATAAAAACATAATTTGCGTTATGCGTATTTTTTTTCTTTGTATCCATGCTAATCAGCTGTTCAAATTAACCTTTCTTAGCTGTGTAAATAGAACCTTCTCTTTCCTTCACTATGTATTTGGCTGATTTGAGATGTGAATAGCATTTTTTTTTCTATCTTGTTTTTGTTTCCCTGATGATGCCTGAATTAACGAAATGTTGGTGGGCTAACTGCTCACCTTTATGTTAGAGATTCATGGCTTTATAATTTATTTATAACTTTTATAACGATAAATTTCTATCAGAACTGTGGTTTAACAGATGATTTCCATTATAGTTAACTCAAAAAATAGATGTAATATTGGTCAATGGTGGAATTTAGTGTGGTCTCACTTCAATTTATGTTAAATCTAAAAATATGAAAAGTTTTAAAGAAAGAAAAAGTCTATTGAGTTGGAGAGTGTAGCTTCCTCCCCATTTCCACTGCTTACGTAATTACCTATATTTTAAGACTTATAATTTGCCCTTTGAAGAAGAAAATTACAGGTCAAACTGTTATTTAAGGTTTGCCAAGGGAAAACTCACGCTAAAAAAAAGAAGATGGCGGAATTAGTTAAATCAATATTGGACCATCAAAATATCAAGCAGTACATTTTTTTTTTATTGTAATAATAACACAGTTGATCAAAATCAAGGTCATTGAATACACACATTGAAATAAAAAATAAGAAGAAAATATATTTATCAAAATTAAATAAATATATAATTTATAAAGGGAAAAATATAGAATAATAAAAAGAAAAAAAATCTAATAACCAACATACACAATATTCTACACTCCTATTCTTATTTTATTTATTCTATTTTTCATCTTATAACAAATAGAATATCTATGTATTCATATCTATATAAAATCTAAATTTATATCTCGACCTCAGACTATTGTTTTATAATATTTAATATCTTTATTATATTATTGTTATATATAATGATATGTAATGAAAATTATCAAGTTAAAATAAAAATTTGGATAAGCATGTATATGCAAATAATCAAGATTATAATTTTATTAAAAAAATAATAGAATGTTCCAATATAATCCCTAGTCTAATGAATCCTATTAAGCAAAAAAAAGCTTATATAATCACCCATTACCATATGTTCACGGCCTACTACTTTTCACAGCCATTCCATTATCTTGAATTGTCAAATTGACCACTTTTCACAACGATTATATTCTTAATTATTCGATAGATTATTTGTAGTTGTTAAATGGAGCCAAATGAAACTAGTTAATTATGAAATATAGGCGAATCCAAGGAAGTATATCTGCGTTTACTTAAGCGAAATTAATTAGCGAAGCCATTCCGTATAATCTCTGAAACTTTACTGCTTGTCACATGGATTTGAGTACAGACCAGACATAATAACGTATTTTTTCATTATGTCTAAAACGCATTTTGCAGTGAAAATTTTAAATTCGTAGAAAAAAAAAATGGATAGTCCTTCTCTATCCTCTTCTCCACGTCGTAGTAGCTAAACCTGATTCTGGTCGTTACTGAGGTAACTATATCAACTACTGAATAAAGATTGCTGTGGGGTCGAGCTCTTACAACCGCTGGAGTACGCAGGGCCACCATATGCTGTCGAAGGCGGAGAATATATCGAAAAGTATCAGAACGACGGACTTCTAGTGGTAATCATTTGTCCCAAGATCTTGCTGACGACTGGGAGGAGATATATAGGCCGATAAGACTTGGGCGATTCCTTATTCTTGTATCCACTCTTGTTGAGCAATGTCAAGTGAGCGATCCTACACTTGCTTGGGAAGTATCCCTTGCCCAAGTTCTGACCAGTGATTAACTAGGATTTTTACCAGGAGGGACCAGCTCAATTTAGCTGCATCTTGTTTTACCTCCTTTCGCTCACGTCACCCAAATAAAATTTAACATTATACACGTATACTGTATTTTAGGTAATGTATTTTGAAATAAATACCATCAATGGGCAATACCTTGCAGGACTTGGCCCTATGCCACTAGTGTATTCTTCTCCTCGTGATCCACAGTTCACAGATTCGTCCAATTTCTGATCCTAGCCACCTCAAGTCATCTCCCAGATCATCCTACCATCGGTGCCAGTGTCTGCCTCTATTTCTTATTCCTCCTGGTGTACCACTTAGCGTAATTTTTTGTATTGTATAGAGATCCATTTTCTCAATATTACTCAGCCATCTGAGTCTGCTGTTAATAAAACTTAGGATATTAGACACACTATTAGTTCGACGTTTGTTCTGATTCTCCACCGATACTGCTCTCTGGTGTCTCCGAAGACCTTCCTTCGTACCTCATTTAGAAAAAATATTTCCTATTCACATTCCTTTACCAAATAATCTATAAGCATCGCCAGTCCTACCCATACATTCGCCTTCAATTCAAG
Organism: Nezara viridula; assembly: GCA_928085145.1. Taxonomy (NCBI): domain Eukaryota; kingdom Metazoa; phylum Arthropoda; class Insecta; order Hemiptera; family Pentatomidae; genus Nezara; species Nezara viridula. Next base: position 19,083,881 of record OV725080.1, on the reverse strand, counting down.
TCATCTATGCACTCCCTCTCCATAAGATCTCGTTCTTCTGACCTTTATATCCATTTCCACAAATCTGCATCATTTCAACACTCCTTTATTGCCAGCTCCACCACTTTTTGGAATATCATCCCACTTAATATCCGCCATGCACCACCTTATCCATATTTAAAACTCTCTTATTCCAATTCCTCTTTACAATTCAAAGATGCTGGGTTGTCATTGATTATGTAACGAGGTTTCATTTTTCTCTATACATCAGTATATATATATTTACTTATATGAGTATAGAAAAGATTTCCAGTCACTTTCACTGAGAATTGTTTTTTGTCTTTTTTCTATTTATAAGATTTTAAGTATTTGAGATGTATTTAATTGTTTACTAATATTGAACGCACTCCTCTATATGTATGTTATCCTTTCTTTTTTTTTCTTTAGTTTTCTCTTATCAATTTACATCTTAGGATATAGATCATTTAAAACTTCTCCAATGTTTACAATACTATTATAATTATTCATTTGAACATATTAAGATACAGATGAAAATCATTTATTGTAAATATTTATCTACTTTTTTAATTTTTTTTTTCATTACTGTAGTGATTTAACAACAAAAATAATTTATCGTTCTTTTCCTATTTCATTTAGTTATTTCATAGTTTGTTGTTTGTGGCAACTATTTTACAGTATTGTTACTGCAAGTATGGCTCATCCTTTTTCAATAATATGTCTGTATAGTTAGTTAAATACTTCTCTTCTTATTTATGTTTTAGTTATTCTTTTATTGTATTATGTATTTTGGCCAGATGTAATGTTAATTGTTATGATGAATATTGTTTTCTTAAGGGACGTTGTCCCAGAATAAAATTTATTCTTCTATTCTATTCTCTTTCCTCCCAGAATAGCAACGTTATTATTTTTCGTTAGTCAGAGTCTAGATCTGACTGTCGTACTCAACTACCACCATAATCCCCTTTCTGAATATTACAATCTTTGCTTTCATGGAGAAACTTTTGAATCGGAATGCTTTTCGCAGATTGTAGAAACATCTAGTCTCTACAACCATCTTCAGCCTCAAATTATTGTTTTCCGTCACTATCTTCCCTCCTCCCTCTTCCCCTCTCCCCCCTCAGGTACTTAACTTTATCAAACATGTGGTTCATTTTCACGGCTCAGTTTTCTATTTATATTATCAGATGAGGGTACAGAATATAATGAAGAATTTTATAAGTATCAGCGAAATGTGGCAAATTCTGTAGTGAAGGCAGAGATGAATCAAGCTGATTTGTGAAACCAGTGATGTCTCGAAGAGTGCTCATATTTATGTTGTTTTGAGTAGATCCCAATATTAAAAACTTTAGAGATGGATAAATAGTCGACTGATGAAGCTGTAGTATTAAGCAAGCTGTAGATAAATGTAATGAAGACTTTTAGAAGTAGCTGCAAAATGTAGCAAATTCTTTAGTAATAAAAATAATAATATCTTGACTGAAAGTTCTGAAAACTTTTTTTCATCTTTATAATTGATCAGTAGACTATTTACCCATCTCTAAATATTAACTCGTACCATTTATTGATTGAATTAAGGTTAAAACAACTAAAAAGTAGAAAAAAATTTTTTTTATTTATTCTAAGAAAAAAAAACTTCCTCAAGATGCGCCGCCCCATGCAAGTACCTCTTTCGCTTCTCTTTAGTCCCAGTCCTGCTAAAACTACCATTTTCTTTAGTTAGATGACCAAATAAGAAGTCCTTTCATTAATGATATGTTAGATTAAATATTGACTAAATCTCTGACGACACTCTCATCATCATGAACACCTTACCGTACTTCAGGCGGATGTGAAACTTTTTTAATGTATCCGCAATTAATTTCAGCAATTAGAGGAAATGACGCTTAGCCTGTGAGTGGGAGTGAAAGTAGGAAGAGATTGCCCCTTATCCTCGGCTCTGGGATGCTCTTGCTCCATATTGACAAAATGTTGTGCAATTATTACATTATTTACAACTATCATTATATTATTTAATATCATGGGTGATAAATATTCAGGACGCATTCATTATAAAGTGTTTATTTGTGTCGACGTTTCAACCCAAACATGTGGGTCATCATTAGGTTTCGATCACTAAAGGTATTCAAGTACTCAATACTTGGTACTTGAATACCTAAAGTTTAATACTTCATCTTGAGGTACTTGAATACCTCAAGTTGAATACTTCAACTTGATACTTGAATGCGATCAGTGCTCGAACCACACCCTGGTGATGACGCTGGTGATGGGTTAAAACGTCGGCACTAATAAAAACATTATAATGACTGTGTCCTGAATATTTATCACCCATGATATGTAGAACAGTCGACTAACTTCCTTCAAATGTTATTTAATATCCTTTTTTTTCTATTTATTTTTTAATTCACAGTGAACATTGACCACTGACAACTAGCATTGCCCAAAATCGGTCTTGATCTTGCAAAGTAGTCTTCCAGGACCGCCTGACTGTTGCAAGACCAAGACTGGTAAAAAAAAATGAAAAGGTTTTGAATGGTTTTGGAAGGTGAATGGTTTTTGTGAATACAAAGTGAGGCAAAATAGTCACTAATACTTGACAATATTAGTTACTATATGCAAAAAATTGGTACAACCAATATATTTTTGCATTTAACTCTTCCAATTTTCCATTCGGGCTTAGTTAAGTTTCCACTATCTGAAAAAATACAGTAATATCTCTATGGTAATAGGCCACTAGAGGATCCAGGATTTAATGTTGGGGAGGGCTTCAGCCCGAAAGATTTTTTTTCATATACATACAACAATAATTAATTAGGAGGAAAAAAGGAAGAAATTAATTACTCATATGAAATGGTGTTTAAGTGGTTCTTGAAGTCCTATCAAATGTAATTAAACTAACAAGAGTACTTTAAGAGATAGTTTTTAATCTTTTTTTCTGTAAAACATAGTTACATTTTACCATTTTTGGGAGGGGGGCTTCAGCCACAAAGCCTCCCTCCCGTAGATCTGCCTGTGCAATAAGCTAATAGGTAAGTGCAAGACTCCGGCACAAGACCAAGACCAGGACCAAGACTGAGTGCGCAAGACCAAGACTCGTCTTGGTCTCGCATTTGGGCAACACTACTGACAACTAGTGAATGAGATTCCAATATACAAATAAACTAGGGGAAAGGGCAGGATAGGCCTGAGGATGAGAAAACCCATTAGCTAATATTTGGTAATTTTAATGGTTAATCATGGTTAATGTCATTCAACTCCTTTTCAGCCTTCTACGGATTTATCAGACATGTTTTTATTAGATATGTTTTGAGTGAGTCTATTAGGGTGACCATATAGCTTGCTGTGAAACCTTTTGAAACCGTAAGTTCTTATGTGTCCAATGACACTTTGCAAGCTTACATTTTCGTGGAGAGTTATGTTAATAATATTCCAAGGTGCTTGAGTAGCATATATTTGTGAAGCGGATGTCCAAATTGGTTTTAGTAAGTAAGTGTTAAGTTTATGTCTCAGGTCTAATTTTGAGCGACGTCCCAGCAGGGAATATATCCTTCCATGTTATCCTTCTGTCAAATGTTGGGCCTAGGTAATGTACTTTGTCAGATTGGGGGATATGTTCATTGTCAAGATTGACAGAAGGGAAGGTCTCGTGAAAATGTTATATGTTGGAATTTGTTGTGATTTAATTTTATTTTCCAAAGTCTGTATTAATTAAGTTGAGGTGAATTAGGAAAAAAAAAATTGAGATTCACCTAAAGGTGTGTAAAAAATTATGTGATTTTTTAACCTGTCACTTGAAAGTACTCTTATTTTCAGAAAAAAAATTACTACAAACAATTGTTGCAAAACTTTTATTTCTTGTTTTGTTATTATTTGTTTTTAAAGGTTTTTGCCAACAGCACGCGGTTTTCCCAGGCGATCACCCATCCAAGTACTAACCACGCTCGACGTTTGCTTATCCTACCTCACTATAAATAATGTCCATGTGGCAGATTGTTGTAGTACTCAATAAATAAAAAGTAAAAAAATAAAATTAAAATTTTTGGTTTTTAGTTTAGAAGCTCAAAAGCTCTCTTTGAATGATTCTAAAAAAATATATATATTTTCATTTAAAGCAAATTTTATCTAGTTTACAATGAAATAAAACATTTCTTTAGTTGTCGCTTCCTATTCAAGAAAAAACATAACACTTCTATATAGTATATTCATTTAGATTAATAGTGTAATAAGATTTCCGTTGTTAGTTTTTCTATTTAATCAAATTGTTTTATTTGATAACGTTTGAAACTTGGTGATGAGGACACGAAAACGTAACAGGCAAGTGAGAATTTACGAGTGCTCATTTTGTTTTCGAGACAAATAAAACAGATGCCTCTTGAGAACTGCATTCTTCAAACATTTCTGACCTTAAAGATACGACCACTACTCCACAGAGACGTTATTGTAGTAGCAACTATCGATTATTTTATCGCTAACAACCTACCTATCGATACTGCTGGCTGACCCAGCGTAGGAGCCGACAGTGGAGTACAATAGACAGCACTTGAGCGTACACGGCCTCGGCTATCTGCCGACAGGAAGCCCGATAGCCCCACTTGCTGATAAGGCCCCCCCCCCTCCCTGTCAGCCAGCCCTGTCTTCGTCTTTACAACTCCATGTCCTCCTCCTTCCTGGCCATGTCCTCTTCTCCCTTTTCTATTTCCCCAGTCACAAATATTTATTATATATATATATATATATATATATATATATTATTATATTATATAAAATTATTATTTTCGTTTTGGACGTATTTTATTACAAAAATTAAACAAACTTATGAACTATGCCCTCCTTGAACATAATGATGGAGGTTTGAGATATATCTGATTTATAATTGTGTACATATATATATATACACACACACACACACACACATATATATATATATATATATATATTGGGTCGGAAAATAAGTTCTTTCGGTTTTTCAGGATGAAATAAAACTCAATGTATTATTGACATAAAATTGATTTTAATCTGCAATATATTGACCATTATTTAATATTAATTTTTCCCATCTTTAAACTAACTGCATAATGCCTTGTTCATTGAATGTCTGGACTTTATTGTTAAAAACTGATCCAAGTGGTTTTTGATGTCCTCTTCCTTTTGGAATTTCTTTCCATTCATGGAGTTCTGCAGAGATCGGAATAAGTGGTAGTCACTTGGTGCTAGGTCTGGTGAACAGAGAGGGTGGGGCAAAAGGTCCCATCCAAGGCTCAATAATTTATTGCGACCAATGAGGTAGGGGACCTAGTCTTGGTGGAAAACAATGCCCTTTCGATCATTCATTACTCTTCAGGATGTTCTATAAATTCGATTTTACTATATCCGTTGGAAAGCTGAATTATTGCTCTTCAAAGCCATATGAATATTTTATTTTTATTTTTTACCTCCATTTGTAGTTTTGTTACGAAGGTCCTGTTGATGTCATTTTGTGTAGTTTATGTGGCCCTAAATTTCTTGTAGAGAGCTAAAGTCGTATTGAAGTTATATTTTATGATTTTCGAAAACAAATCATGTAAGTGACCCAAACATTAAGACTGGAAACATAGCCGAACTGGTTCAAATTTTGATCAACAATGGCCTTAACATTGCTCGTTTCAATTTAATGTGGGCGACCAGACCGTTGAGCATCATAGATGTCATAATTTCCCGAATGAAATTTGGCAAAAAAATGTTAGCATGTTAAGGCATCATCTTCGTGAACACTGCGTTTTTTTTTTTCTATGAGTTTCTGCAGCACGTTTACCTTTTTTAAAATAATACAACAGAATATGCCGATAATGAATGATATTTTCTTCCATATTCACAGTGCAATAGCAAACACAATACTAAGCTAGTTTAAACAAGAGCTAACAGATATAGTTGTTGACATATTACAAACAGGATAAACAATCCGCCTTAGGAATTAATTCATCAGAGAAGAAGTGTATCATAGTGACATACAAATAAACAGGAAAACCGAAAGGACTTATTTGCCAACCCAATTTATACATATACAACATATACAGGGTTTCTCAGTTCTTAATTCCCAAACTCTGGAGGGCGATTCTAGACAAAATTTCCAACAAAAAAGTCAATGATAAAAGGAACTTTTAGGTGGTCTAATACGACCGCTGTGCTGCTGTGTACGAATCGGAAATATAGAGTGTATGGGTACTGTAACAAAAGCAGTACTGCGGCCTTATTAGATCTCTTGAAAGTTTTTTTTTCATCGGGCTTATTAGATTTAATCACAGTTTTTTTTGTCAACAAAACAAAAATTTTGTCTACTTTACGATGGTTAACTAAGAATTTAATTATGAGCAGTTTTTGAGGATTTCCTTCTTATTCTTATGACCACCTTATGAAAACAAAAAATTGGTCTTAACTAGTTTTCTATTTAGAACTGTGACACTGTATATGATAATGATAATGAAACTACTGACTTATTTGTCTCGCAGTTTTTTTTTTTTAATAACAGTGGCTGCCTTTTAATTCATTTTATGACTTACTCGAAAACTTATCCAATGCTTATTTTGGGAATGTAAATATATTTTTTAATATTTGTATTTTTATTATTTATCGATTTTTTTCCTCTTAGCCAATATGACAATTAAAAATTGAGTTAATATATTTCCAAGTAACTTTAAATTAATGTTTGAGATCGCAAGAAGAAAACATGTGGTCTTGGTATTGCGGGGACTGTAGCATCACAGCGCCAGACTCACGCTTACATCATTGAACGATATGACAAATATCTGATGGAAAAATGCAACATTAAAGATTCAAAATCAATATAACACATTATTCTGCTGAGTAGTATCTATATATTATAATATTAAACATAGTTAATAAAATCTAGGTTGATAAATATCTAAATAGAATGCAAACATAGCTTCAATTTAAACCAATGCTTTTTTTTTTAAGAATAAGCTTTAAAAATTCTTAAATAAAAACATCAGAAACAGTTTGAGTTGAATCTATTTAACTTTTTGTTGAAAAGAGAAATTGACTTTTTATCTGAAAATGGCAGATATCTGTCTTTAATATGAGACCATTCATATGTTCTCACTCATTGATTAGTGTTAGTATTGATTACTATTATAAAGTATTAAGATTTTGTTATATTTCTTTGTAGTATACATGCGCTTATACAATATGTGTCGTGTAAGCCTTTTATAGAAAAAAAAAATCTGGTTTTATAGGAATACTTTGTCCAAACCGGTTTATCGTCGCCGTGGCGGGACACTAACCTAACAGGTGACATTTTTATTCTATTACCTGGAAAGGAAAAAGAAATGAAATTGACGGAAATACAACCTCGTTCTCTTACGATTCACTATCACCATACTTAATTAACCATTTTTATTTTCTCATTTAGAAATTTGCAATTAAAAAAAGTATGGTTTAAAATGAAATATCGGGTTAGTAAATAAGCCCTATCGGTTTTACACGGTAATATAAAATCGGTGTATTATAGACATAAAATTAATTTTGATTTATGTTGGTAATTATTTAGTGTAACCTCTTCAAATCTTCAGTGTTTCAATCGGTTCAGATTTTGAGGAATCTTGTGGAATAGTGAACATTTTTTTTTATTATTGAAATTTACTACTGTATTAAATGTTAAATAAAACTAGTAAATATGAAATAAGTAAAATGACATGTACAACATGAAGAGAAATTACCAAATTGGTAGCACTCCGATTATATTTCTATATTAGAAGGTCCCGAGACCAGCTTCTTTTCAGACGCCTTGGAGGAGAAGAGAAAGCAAGGTTGGAAACAAGAGGGTTCGGATGGTTTAGAAGTTTATCATGGAAGGATAGGTATCTGGATTAAGCTAAATCGGAAACATATGGTACATTAAGGTCGTTATGGATGATTTTATTGGTGGCAAAGTAGGGCGCATTGAGGATTTTACGAAGGAATTTGGATTGTAAGGATTGGATACGAGAGGAATTTGATGGTTTAGTGGAGCCCCATAGCTCATCTCCATAAGTCCAAATAGGTCTTATTATAGTCATGTATTTGAGTTTTTTGTAATTAAATGGAAGCTTAGATCGTTTGTTTTTCATGATTTGTTTTTCAGCTGTTTTTCATGATGGACGCCCAATCATAATTTTCTCTTTACGCCTAGACTTCAAAAACGACTCATTCGATTTGTTCTAAAGGTGGAGAAAATTTGGGGATTAATGTAAAAATGTTCTAATATCAATTTTATTTAACAGTTTATTAATTACTTATGTAATTATTGCTGTAAAATGAGATAAGCAGTAAATATATGCCAATGAGAGATTTTTGAACATAATGCGATTTTTTAGACCTGTTTGGATGAAGCATTCTACTCAGTTTTAATTGAATTATAATCTCAGTGAAGTGTATGCGTATTGTTTTTATTTATCCAATCAAAATGGTGATGAAGTGACTGATTTTACTTGACAGATGTTTTTTTTAAACACTAATCTTTACTGATGATATTTTCAGATAAAATATAATAACTGATGTATTTTATATTCGTACGGTAAGGTATCCATACAATCTTAATTTGTTAATAACTACCTAATTCTTCATATCTCCATCGACTAAACCACTCCGAAACCTTATTAGGATCGAAAAAATTCTCCTAATCTATGTTTTTTGACTGTTGTATCTTGTATTTTACAATTAATAATTGGATTAGAGATCATTACTTATTTAGTAGTTGTTTCGTTATCAATTCGAAAAGCATAATGGATAGTAGAATCTAATGTATTGGCAATACCAGTGATGCGGCTGAGTGAAAGACGCTGGGATCTCCTATGGGAGTCCTGCCTGCCTTTCCCTCTACTAGTTTGGTGAAAGGCTTGGCTCGGAGATGTTGAGTGAATGAATATTGTATAAAAGTATGTGTGTATTTAAGTATTTATTTTGTTAGATTAGTTTATTTTTGTTTAGTTTAGTATCTTTTAATTTATATACATTTACTTTAGTATTATTATATTGCTATTTATTATTTTTATTTATTGTGCATAGTATGAATGAGCTACTCTTTATCACTATTTTTATTGTCCTTGAATGTGACAGATTGTAATATATCTCAATAAAGAAATCTCCTAATAAAAAAAAAAGTAGGTCGTTGGTTATCAATTCTAAAATCATAATGGATTGTAGAAACTATTGTATTATAAACTAATTGTATAAATTGTATTATTATAAATAGCGTCTATTTGCTAAAATAACTCTGTTTTTGTAAACTGGATTACTTTTTATTTAACTGGATTACTTTTAATACTGGAAAATTTAAATTTAATATTTAGATTCCGAAAATTTAGGCAATAAGTCAGAAGTGAGTGCTTGTATTGTAGGATGATTGAAGGTGTAGCGGGCAAAGACCTTTCTTATCAGTACTAAGCTGTTATCAATAGTACATACCTATATCCGCCTTCCTTTGGCTGGCTATAGTGCCTGTATCTTCTTATATATATATATATATATATATATATATATATATATATATATATATATATTTATATATTACTAACAATTTATCAAGGTCTTAAGTAGTTATAAATGTACTTTCCGTTAGAATTGATTGATGGTGCTATTTCTGTATATATTTTTTTTTTGTTTCTTTTTAACTTATTTATTGAAAAATATTACAATCTGTCTTAAGGACATTTATAATAGTGTTCAGAGATCATATTCACACTCTATGTACAATAAATAAAATAAATTATACAGAACAATAATATATATACAATAAATAAGAACGAGATAAATCCTTCTAACAGTGGAGAGAAAAGCGTGATTCCAGGAGATCCCTGCACTTCTCTCTCAACCGCATCACTGCGGCTAAACCCTAAAGTGGAGATTGAGCAAGAGTGCTGTAGTTCTTTTCTAGTTTTTTAAAATAAATTTTTAGTTTATTTGTTTTAGCGTTTCTATTTTTAAGATTATTGACAATTATATTCAACATATATGAAACTAGCTGATGTACCCGTCGTTGACGATTGAATAGTTAAAATTGGGGAATCTTTTTTTGAAATGGATTTCGTACTGTGGGGGGAGGATCTAAATTTAATTTCATACAATTGGGTGTGGGGGGAGGGGAGATAATTATAATTCTGGGAAATAATTTGATTTCCGGCTAATACGTTAGGTTAATCCTAAAAATGTATACGACAATATTTGTTAGACTCGGGAAGTTAAATCGAATGACATCTTGAACGGGAAGATCGGACAAAGCAGAAAAATTAGTGTGTTTTAAGCGACAACGAGTTACAGATTCGTTCGATATTTCGTATTTTTCCGGTGAGTTGTGATAATGTTTTCCATCAGTCGTATTAGTACAACTTTTAAATGTGGCTCGCGGTAGAGTAGATTGGGATGAGGATTGAAGTAACTGCCTAATCGGGATCTCTAGACAAATTACTCAAGAATTCATAACTTTGGTTCTACTCAATATTTTGTTTTCATTTAAAGCCTATATTTTAAATAAAGTAAACCTAAATATAATGTCAACATTTAAAAGTCTAAAGGCAAAAAATTGTTTAAATTGGATTTGGTTTCTGTAATGTATGAAACGAAAATATATGAAACGGATTGATTCAATGTATAGACAAAATCTTTATTTTATTTATATCGATAATATAAACTTGAGAATTCATGAAACATAATAAACCATACCTGTCACACATTTTTTTTTCTTAGTTCCATATTCCTTCTTCTGCCATACAAGGGATTGTTATAGAGGTACAGCCAAGACTATTCTAACCAGAGGGGAAGGGTCATGATTCAGTCCATGGCAAATCCACGAATACATTTTAATCTGCCTAAGCTGGATTCGAACCCGCATCGTCAGACTCGAGTAACCTCTTTATTGTTGATTTCTTGTTGTTGATTAAAAGTTCTTAGTTTTTAACATCGCCTTAGTTGTCTTTTGGTCTTCCTGAAATTAGTCCTCTTCGACCTTGATGGAAATGTGCTGGCCCCACGACAGATTAACACCCGTACAAAAAAAATTTAGAAAGGGTAGTTATTTAACGTTAGGAAGTAGAGTACTGTTTCACTCAAGAGCATATTGGGGCATGTGTCCCTGAGTGCCTGGTTTTGAACCTTGTGGATTTGATTCTCTACTGGGTCGGTTAATTTTCATTTCCCGGCGGTGGACTGGAAATTTTTACATTCCCACCCGGGCCAGGGGAGTGGACGGGAGAATTATGCCAGAGTTAAATCTCTAATCTCCGATTTATCATCTGGTAAAGCGAATTTTACACGCTCGTTAGACCGCTTGACCACCCCGCCCTCATGACATTCCCAATCTTGTAAGTATGCGGCAGCAATCTGAAATTAGCCGTCAGTAGTTGGGTAAATGACCATGTGGCCCACTTGCCGCACTAGTTTCCCCATCAACTCCAGTACCAGTACCTGTTCCTCTCAACAGCATGGCTCTGAGTGCCTCATGGAAAGGAAGTAGTAAGGGGGATTAGCAGATATTTTGAAAGATCGAAAATAGTTGAGATGGATTCTTCTATTTCTAACAAGTGGGACCAGAAAAAATGGTATCTATCTAAATATTTTTCTTTAAATACAGATTCCTCCTGGTTTTTATACTACTGCTTTAACATTTGTTGAAATCGGCATATTATTATAAATAATATAAGGAAGTTCTCGTGTTCTTGAGTTTCTTTACCCTTTTGTAAAGGTCTACAGTGAATTTCTCAAGTATTCACCCCCGATCTTTTGTAAGGACAGGAGTTATCAAATTTTGAAGAGGGTTCGCCCTGTAAGAAGGTTCCATAAAGCCTTCTAAAATGGAGTATGGTGATGCTATGATAATTCGCTCCTCCTTACCCTAGCTGAATACCAACAGGGTCGTAACCCTCTGTCAGGGGTCGGTCAACTTTACACCCCCCAAATCCTCCAGAGTTCGTCAGTAAACATTTTTATAATGGACTTCGTTCTCATCTTCTCAACTCTACACTATGCCATATCTAATGCGGTGTTAGAGATTCTTTTTTCGGCTCTCAAAAGCAATAGATTTTGATGAATGATATTTCAAACGGAAACGAATTTGTCCCACCGTATTTGCCATTCTTGAGATATGGTTTCTCTTAGAGGTCGTGCAAGTTCAGATGGTATCAAATAAGCTTTACCGCGGCCTCAAAGAGTATCAGCTTCTTTTGCTGCTCTTTCAGCTATTTCTTTTCCTTTAACGGCTATATATGAAGAGGCAACCAAATAAAATGTGCTGTTACTCCAGCTCCATGAAGCATTTATATAAAACTTAGAATGCAGTGTATTCCTGAATGGTCCGGATAAATGTTATTCATGGCTTTTAGAGTACTTAGGAAAAACTTATATGGTCTTATGGGATAGAGCTATGAAGTCCTGCGAAAACTACAAACATCATAAAAATTCAAACATTTCAGGTTTTGAGAAAAATACTAGATTTGTTACACACAGCCATAGATATCCAAACGGTTTACGACACTGCAACACAATACTATTAAAATTTCCACGACGGGAAAATGACTTACACATCTTTAGCTCAAATCTTTATTTCCACCACAAACTCGCACACCCCCAATCCGACGACTTTTAAGACGGTTGCCAGGAGATTTAGTAATTTAACTCCTACTTATAATATGTTCTGTAATAGTAAATAATTCTGTAATATAAAATTTTGCAGATGACTAATTTGAAGCTTGCCAAATTTATATATTTGTTTAAATAAATAAAAATATAATGATTTTGATAGGATCATCAGGACAATATAGTTCCAAAGCCTCTGAGTTTCAAAGAGCAAAAAAATCCCGTTTTCGAGATAAATTATAATTCTTGCCGAATGCCTCATAAGTGTTATGCTAAATGTGATAAATTAAATTATTGCTTATTATGTCTTTTAAGAACAAAAATCTATTTAAAAATAGATAAATAAGAATAGATCTTGGAAATAGGATAATATAGAAACTTTTACAAATATTCAATTAATAAAATAAATTCCAGATATTGCTTCTACACTCCTAACAAACCAAAAATTGACACAGATTGACTCCAACTTCAACATTTTTGATTATTAATTTTGGTGATATTTATGGTAAAATTTATATATTTTTTCACTGTTCTATATTTTAACACTGCAATCACCTATTCTGAAATCAACTTACTCTCTATCTGTACAGATATCATAAATTTTTCAAGAATAAATATCGCTAAAATGACTTTACTCAAAAATGTTGAAATTGGAGTTAATCATTCTGTCAACTGAAAGGCTCATATAATGTGAGAGTTCTTACTGGCGGCATATACTAGTATACTTTAATAGCTATATCCTGGTAATATGATTATTTTTTCCAGGAAGTTCTAGACAAAAGACTGGACGACAGGGTCGACGATATGATGTCCAGGGGACTGTTAAAGGAGCTGGAAGACTTCCACAAGGATTACAATCAGAGACGTGTTCAAGAGGAAAGGTGATTCATTTATTGATATATATCCAAATAGAATAAGCATTAAATGATAGATAAGCAATATTTAATTTACAACTATTTTTTATAAAACTGATAATTTATGTGAAAGTCTGTTGATTAGATTAAATTAGTAATAATTAATGATAATAACAATATAAGGATAGTGGCTAACGTTCATTTATCTGACTAGTCTAATTTTAAATGACAAAGTGTGCTAAGAAACTTAAGACATCTCATTACAGAGAGGATAAAATGCTGAACAATTCCCTCGCTTACAGTATGCAGGTCTGATTTTTAGTTTTCGAAACTATTTTTGCCTTTTCGCCTCTCTAACACGGCGTTGCGTTAAGATACAATTTTGAATAATACCTCATTACAAAGAGAACGAAATGATGAACATTTTTCTTGCGAACAGTATGCAGGCCCGGTTATAGTTTTTGAGATATTTTAATCCATATGTAAAAAGACTTCAATTAGTCTACTCTAGCCTATTTTACCCTAGTGTAACACATTAGAGATCTAAAGGCTCAATCTAATCCACTTTTCACAAAAAAATGTTAAGTACACCTGAAGAAATTTTCACTTCAAACAGTAAAAATACACTCCCTCTCTCTATATATATGTATATAGATATTCTTCTCCCTTTCAAGGGTACTGAAAACGAGAAAAATCTCCAGAAACCTAAAAATAAGGGCATACAACGCCGTGATTAAGCCAGTTCTGCTGTACGATTGTGGAACCTGGGCTCTAACCGGCACACTAGAAGCCAGAACTGAGAGATTCGAAAAACAAGTTCTCCGTAAGATAACAGGACCTATGTAGGAGCAAAACCTTGACATATGGGGATGGAACAATAAATAACTGCTGAAAGAAAGTCAATATCTGATGACGTGAAGGCAAGGAGGTTAAGATGGGCGGGGCATGTAGCTCATAGTAATCCATAAGTGCGCCTTAACACAACAATGAATGCAAGAGTAGTAAGGAAGAGACCACACGGGAGGCCAAAACCAGATGTATAGATAGGTTAAACCAAGATACCGGTGAGCTTCATGTCGCAAACTGGAAAGCAATAGCCCAAGATAGGCAGAGGTGAAGAAGGCTGATTTAGGCTGGCAAAAATCTACAAGGTCTGTAAAGCCAACCACAAAAAAAAAAAAAAAAAAAAAAAAAAAAAAAAAAAAAAAAATATATATATATATATATATATATATATATATCTTCATTTTTCTTATTTGTATTAGTTTAATTATATTTCATAAATATTGTAATATTTGCTAACAAATTTTTATGAAATACGTTGAAACAATTTTATATTTAAAACCGGAATAATTTCGCTCACGAGTGGTAAGGCCTTGCCCCTATAACACAGTTCTAAGACCTAACATTAGCTGAAGATTGTTAGGAATTAATGTTTGATTACAGTCCATGCAGAAGTGAACCCGATGATGTAAGTCAGTCCGGGCTTGAATGAAAATGTTCTGGCATGAGGAAAGTGGAGATTACTTCTGACCTCACTATCTTTGAATATAGTTTGCATTTCAATATAGTTGCGGTAACTAGTCACCCTGGCTTGTTACCATTGTCCTTGTAACACTATTTGAAAATATTATTGACTTCTGATTCAGGTATTAAATCATTATTCCATTCCAATCCTTATGTAATTTACACGATTCCATTGCCTTTTTCCTTGTGTCTTCGATTGATGTATAATAATTCTGAATCAAATAACAAACAATAAGAAAACATGTACGTCTGCCAGGGATTGGTTTCCATAGATTCCTTATCGTTTCAATTTTATAAGTAATTAAACTTTTGACGGTAACTATTCAAAAATCAGTAAGGCCCTGGACCACACCAAATCGCAGAGAGCAGGTCTTCGTATTATTTTTGGGTATAAACCTCTTTTTATCAAATTATTTACATCATTCTTAAATGGCTTCATATAGTAACATTTTTTTTTTATCTGAAATTTCTCAACGATGAATGTTCTCTAATTAAATAAATTAATTTTATGATATGTGATATTTCAAATACCTCGGCTCCACAATAACCTCAACGAATAATCAACTATCAGAAACAGCTCGAATAGAGTTTTCTTCTCCGTTTCAAAAATATTAAAATCCTGAAAAATCTCAAATTTAAATAGAAAGCAAATAAGTATTCATAAACTTTTAGTTCCTAATTAAAATGACAAAGTTATCCGGCCCCTAGATTAAAAATACCCGAATTCTGAGATTTTTAATTAATAAAATAGTTGTAGGTTACGATGAGATGCACCATAAATACATAAATCGCTTAGACTGTAATTTGAGATATTCTAATTAAAAATCATAAAATACCTACAAGGGCATAAGCTAATGGCATTACTTTCTTGGCGACTTCATCATGTTAAAAAAATTGGTATAGCATCATTTACTGTAACGATTAACTATTTAAATAATAGTTTGCTTATTAGGGAACATTTATAACCCTTATTGGCTGAAGAAACATTGCAATAATAATTAAACTACATTAGCTGTAATTATTTGAAACAAAAAAGAAAACATGAATGGATAAAAGAAACAACCCTAAAAAAAAAAAAAACCTTTGACTGTTTATGATCAAAGAATACCAATACTCTGCTATGTATTTGACTCTCAAATTTAAGTGGAAAGCAAATAGGTATTCATAAACTTTAATAATAAGTTGATAAAAAGGGGTCTCTGTAGCCATACAAAATTGTCTAACATAAGACACATCCAATCCTTTCAGTCCAAAGTCCTCCGAACAATAGTCGATGCTCCGTTCTATGTAACCAACAAAATCCTACATCACGACCTTAATATCCCATTTGTCCTCGACCTTATCCCTGAAAATTTTTCCAAATTCCATCAGCACCTTATAAATCATCCAAATCCCCTAGCAAAATCTAGTTCCACTCATCCATACAATCCTCCTCGAAGGTTGAAGCGGCAGTGGCCTAGAGGTCATTTGTAGTATATGTCTTGGAGTTATAGTAATGGCCAGATTCTCCACTCAAGACATGAGTGTATGTGGCTAAAGCGCTCTCACTCAAACTCCACTGGCTTTAGCACCAGTGTCGCGGTTGAGAGAGTAGCGCATAGATCTCTTGGAGTCCTGCTTTTCCTTCTATAGTTGGAGGGAGAAGCCATGGCTTGGAGTTCCCTGCCTGATTGTACATATTGTAATAGGTATGACTGTTTTTATGTTTTTAATTTACTTATCTTTAGGTTATTTTATTTTTTTATTGTACATAGTTATTGATTATTATTTAGTTGTTTTTTTCACGATCAGGCATTAAAGACCACGGGAATATCACGAATTTAATGCTTCCTCTTTAGTTATTATTTTACTGTTGTTAATTTTATATTTTCTGTATATATGGTGTGAATCTGTTCATATATCACTATAATTGTTGTCCGCGTGACAGATTATTATATTTCTAAATAAATAATTTTAAAAAATAATTAAAAATTGATGTCTGTAGAACCAGTATATTATCTCATGCTAACAATAAAGGATATAATAATCGTATTGTATTATATGTATGTATGCAGATGTGTATACATGTGTCTTAAAGAATAATTATACCTCCATGACCCGGTTGCAATAGGCAATGCAGCGATGCGGTGAATGCAAGCTGTGGCTCATCGGTGGTTGCATAACAGGGAGGCTGAATCCTCTACCGTGTCCTTATCTGGCCATCTGCCTCTTCTGTCGATCCCTCCTTTAACCCTCCTTCGAAGAGAAACACTAAAAGGATCGTATAAGGTACGAGTGTACAAAATAAAAGTGGTCAGAGTAATATTTCTTGAGAATATCCTTTAATTATCCTCTATTAATAGCAGTGTAATGTGGTCCGATTTTTAGTTCGACTTTTAATCCATCTGCAAAAATATTTCAATTAGTCGACTCCAAACGACTTTACCCGAGTGTTACACATTCGAAATATGACGGCTCAAGCTAATTCACCCTTCACATAAAAGTTCAAAACAGGCCAAAAGAAGTTTCAACTTCTAATAGTGGGGAATAATCGATGACTTAATTAAAACCACAAATTAGTGTTGTGTAACCTTTTAATAGTTTTGAAGAAGACAAACTCTACTGGCATTTGAAGGAAGTTTTGTCAAATTTCCAATGTATCGATTTTTAGTTACCTAAATAAAATAGTTTTTGTTGTACCACTTTCCAATGAAAAAACAAGATCGGACTTCACTTATTTTATCGGAATTGGACCATGCATGAAATGAACTTTTTTGTTGAAAATTTTGTCTAGAATCACCTCCCAGAGTTTAACTATTAAGAACTGACTCACTTTGTGTACCAAATGTAGCACGTAGATTCTATAAACCGGGTACATAACCTTTTAATTAGAAAAAAATTGGTGGATGGTTGGTAGTGTAATAAAGACGTAGAACCTGTTGGTCATCAACGCCGTTAATTAAAATTATATATTATTATATATTTCGGTTATAAATATTAAGAATTTAAAAAAATTAAAATTAAAAAAAAAATGTTAAATGTACCTTAAGGTTAGAAGTTGTTTATTGTTATTGAATTTTAGTTATTTAAAGTTCGCACAATCGGTAGAAAACAAAAAGGAAAAGAAAAAAAAAAGTGGTAAGAGGAAGAAATGAGGTGGGGAGTGCTGCGTGAGAGGTTCAGATATTTTTTAAGATTCCTTCTTCGGGAAGAAAACATATTATTATGCCTAGGATTTTTTCATCATTTCCCAAAGTAGCCGGTGTATTTGCTGGTATTCCACATATGTTTAATTGTCTAATGTAAAAGGCACAACTCTCGAAGATATAGACCACTGTCATTCTCTCTCCCCTCTTCTGACAAACGGGTGGGTTTTTTGGTGGATGAGGATGATCCTAAACTTACAAAGATAAGTTTCAGTCATTGGGTCAACGATTTTAACTTTTATGTTGGACAGACATATGTGAGGGTAAATTATTTATATAATTATTTAAGTTACGAAAATTAGCATAATTAAGTTGAATGTATGTACATAGGTATGTGTATTTAGTGATAAATAAATATATCAACGGTAAAATATAAAGAATTATTGCGGCCTCCATTAGCACTTGTCTAATTTTACTGCGTCTCTGATGGATAATTATATATAGTATATATACTAAAGTAGAAAATACACTATTGTTTAGCTTTTATACTTTCCTACCTATACTAGATAAGGAAAGTATTGCAATTGGTTCAACTTTCCGATATGCGGTTTTCGACGGATCAGAGCCCTCGTTTCGACGTTTCAGAGCCCCCTGAGTCCGAAAAACACATTTTCAGCCATTGGTCCGTCTGTCTGTGCCAAGATTTTCTTGGGAACTACTGAACTATTGAACTTCCCTACAAACTATATAAAAATCGTCCATTTTGGACAACTATTAATGAAGTTACAGCCATTAAATTTCCAATGTATTACGGGTTCATATCTTGGTGTCAGAAAGGGCCGACTGAGAGAAAAAAAATGACTAAGTGAAAGTAAGAAAATCTGTTGCCCGCATCACACAAGCTTCACTATTTCCTCTACTTTTAACAGAAATCATTGTTTGAAAATACTAAGCTATGGCAAAAAGTTTTTGATCAGCAATATTAGAGAGTTTTTTTTCTCTGATTTATCTTTAGCCGGTTTACATTGCTTTAGTTTATCAAATAGATCTTTTTTTTTTATCAATTTTCAGAAAAATAAATCTAGTTCATTTTTTTTTTTTTTTTTTTTTTTTTGTTTCTTCATGAACATATGTCAAGATATAAAAACTTTTCTGAAATAGGTACGAAAGTCGTGTGAGTGGACACACCAGATATTTTTTTTGCTTCGTTTCTATTTGCTATTTTTATCTTTGCCTAAAATATTGGAATTCACGATTTTTAGAATGTTTTATGTTAATATTAACAAAAAACTATCATATCTATTACCAGCACCTGAGAACCCGTTCCGCATTTCCTAAGGTATGAAGAAACCTAAACAACGGTAGACAGGCTCGGATGTGATCCGCAGTTCTGAATGGGACAGGTGTGGATGCAATACCGTCCATTCACTCCTAGGGACATAAATACAACGGGACATCGCCCCGCTTACGTCTCGGTTCTCAGAGGCCATCACTCTTGCTCCTTCTGTATTGTGGCCGGTGTTGTTCATATATCTTCCTCTCTCTAGGGGACGTGTACACTTATCGCTCGCATCAACCTTATAGCGATTATAATAGAACTTGTTCATCGTGCTCGCCGATTTATATGTCACGCAGGATATTTAAAGATAAAAAACATGTGCATAAAGTTTAGGATTGCGTTCAACCATCAGATTTTTCATGAAAATTATTAAAATGTCATATATCCGCATTATAGATGCAGTGTACCACGGCTGATGTATATAAAAGATAAAATAACGATTTAAATAAAAAAAAAAAAAAAATCGTTTTCTCGGCTACGAAGGACCGTTGGAACAACCATTCTGACATATGTTTAATATTTTCGATGTACAATTATCCCCAAAAAAATTGATTGGAATCGATGAACAACAGACTTTAACCTCAAGTTAGTCACAACAAAGTACATTTTTATTTTATTTTACAAAGCAATAATTCATCAAAATTCTTTGTGATTTAAGGTTATAAAATGTCACATAATGGCAACATGCAATAAATCTACGATAATTTCATTTAATTATTCATATTTTACAATAGTGGTGTTCGTCAAGTGGTCGAAAAAAAAAAATGTTTTCTAGCTTTATATGTATTCGTTCATTCCCTTTTTATATGTAGTTAAAAAAGAAAACAGTGCAGTACCATTTGTGTATTTTTGAGTTATTGGCCAATGAAAATGTTAATCGTAGTTTTTTCAAAACAATATTGCAACCCACTTTGCTCACTAGGTGGAAAATTAAGGAAAAATATTTTTATTTTTTTATTGCTACGAAAATTCGTTTCTAAAAAAAAAAAAAAATATCAATTTGGTTTCTCGACTTTGCTCCTTCGGTCTGTAGAAATTGTATCATTTCAACTTTGTACTTATACGTCAGCTAAGTTAAATAAATTAGTCACAATAGAGCTCTCCTAAAAGACATAAACGGAAAAAATGTTAAAAGATACAATAAAAATATGTTATCAGACATGATTACTATCGATTTGGGTATTTTTTTAGGGAATTCTGGAAGCTTTTAAATATTCGTAGGTTTAATGAACAAACAATTGTGTACTTTTTGAGTTATTGGAGATTTATGAATCCATCTTTAATATTAAAGCTGGATAAATTTTTTAGGCTCTTTTCGAGGAAGTATGTCGTTTGGCATGCTTGATATGGCTTTTAATTTAGCTAATTTTCATTAAAATCTTTACTGCCGTTTTGGCGCTACAGTCTACAGCGACCATTTGTCGACCCCTATTTCAAAATGAAAGGCTGTATGCTAATGAAATGTATATAAAAACATTCCTGAATTAGATTGCAATATCCTATCATAATTTTAAAGCAATCAGTGAAGAACTTTCGGAAATTACTGGTTGGAAAAAAAAAGAACATGTAAATATTTGAATACTTAATAGTTGACCGTTGTATTATTAAGAAAGGGGATGGTCCGGGGTGGCGGTCATAAATAGACTAAATAGTGGCAAAACTATTTTATTAAAAGCCAACGTTTCGACCCGACTTTGCAGCTCTTCTCCAGGGAGGTGTGTTCAGCAAGGAGTTTCACCTAACAGTTAGGTGAAAACACACCTCTCTGAAGAAGACCTGCAAAGTCGGGTCGAAACGTTGGCTTTTAATAAAATAGATTTGCCACTATTTAGTCTATTTATGACCGCTACCCCGGACCATCTGCTTCATTCAAATTTTTATTTATATAAAATGTTTCCATTTTTTTTTTATTTTTTATGAGTGATAAATAGTCAGGACGCAGTCATTATAATTTTTTTTTTATTTATGCCAACGTTTCAATCCAAACATGTGGGTCATCTTCAGGGCTGATGATTTTAAAATACAATCAGACATTTTTTTTATATTGATAATGCTAAAGCTGGCCAATAGCTACAAAAGAAAATCAGTTGAGGAGCAAAAAGGACTGAACTGTTTTGCCTTTGCCTGTTTATATAATGATAATATAATTTAATTTAGTCTTTTAATACACATAGGCTATGTGTTATATTCCTTTCGCTGTAATCCAGTTGGTCGTCTCTAAACTCAGCGTAAATCGCTATCCGTTACTGAATTCGATCAATTGATGTATTCCATCGATGAAATCTGTTCTTAGTTTTGAAACTTGTCCCTGCATTCGAGTATGATGGTTGTTCATTATCCATAACGTGTAATACAGTGCGATGTGGGACATTTTGTAAATTGAAGTGGTTGCCATGAAAATTTTTTGTGCGTATTTATAATTTCATCCCTGGTCTCGATATCATGCGTACTCCCTCTCAGTGTCATAACAAGGTCCAGAGGGGAACAAACTAACATCAAAGGCTTCTTAACTCAGTTGCTGACATCGTTAGCAGACCCGCAGAGAGTTCTCATTGGCTTGAGGCATGGCTTGAGCACAAAGGTAGAAAATAAATATGGAACTCAATTTGTGCCTGGGCTAACTAAATAACCATATATTACAAACGGTTTGGAGGGGTTTGTGTTGTTTTTTATTGTTCTCTAACGTGAAATTCCATTATCTTTTGTCTAAGATATCCTTATATATCTGTGGCACCTGTGATTAATGTGTTGAGTACAAAAGTCATATTTTCCGGAAAAAGGAAATTAAAAGTGTGTAATTTTCATGGGTGCAAGTTCAATTTTCGAGATTAAATCCATTATTCACAAAGAAAGAAAGAAAATTTAGCTTTCTGTTGATAGTCATAAACACTCAATTGCACTTAGTAAACTATCCACAGGTGCCAGAGGCATAATACGATAGTGTAAACCCTTTTACAGCTCTCAGAGAAGGATCAATAAAGAACTGCTTGTAGTTAACGAGTATAGTAATATACTTTGTTGCAAACTATTCAATCATTATCTCATGATGTGAAGGCAAGGAGGTTATGAAGGTACATTGTAGTACCAAGATTTTTAATGAATATCAATTGCACCTCTCTAAACTGGTAATCTCACGATGAAGGTACATATGATTTTCAATATTATAACAACATAGGGTGTTTATTCTACTGAGTTATTCTGGTTTAGATTCTGCTTTATGAAAACTCTTTCCAATTCTCAAGACCGATGGATTTTGACAATTAAGGTGTCAAAATGAACCGACTTTCATGAAGAAGTTATGAATTCGAGACGTGTACAATGACAGGTAGGTAAATATCTATTTTAAAAATGTTGGTACTCAGTGGACGCAGAATGTGACGCTGTATAACATTTATTCTATGAACTCTGTCTCTTAGAGAACTCATTTTCTGCTTTATAGGAATATAACAAGGGATTTTTTTATTAAAATAATTTCGACGGTTTTATAGCAAAAATAGCACATAGGTGTATTATTTTATTCATCAGATTATAAAATTCAGGTTTTTTTTTTTTTTTTTTTTTCCTCAAACGATTCACTTGGAATCCTCAAACCTGACTGAAACGATTAAAAACCTCCTGCCATTTTCGAATACTGCAGCACTTACTTGACAAACACTAAACTTCCAACTATTTACAAAAGACTCATATACATTACCATAATAAGACCTATTTGGACTTAAGAGATCGAGCTTTGGGACTCCTCTGAACCATCAAATTTCTTACGTATCCAATCCATACAATCCAAAATCTTTCGTAAAATCCTCAATGCTCTCTAGTTTGTCACAAATAAAAGCATCCATAAAGACCTTAATATTGCTTCTGTTTATGACCTGGCCCAATCCAGATACCAATCCTTCCATAATAAACTTCCGAACCCTCGTGTTTGTAACCTTGTTTCCTCATCTATTTATGATATACCTCCTAGGAGTCTGAAACCTTCTAATAGAGAAGTTTAATTTGTTCTATATTTCTACCAATGGGTAGTTTCTCTACATGTTGTACATGTCATGTTTACTTGTTGTATTTTTTTTTTAGTTTGATACAGTTGTAAATTTCAATAAATAAAAAATTCTTTTCTCGGTCACTATTTATACTGCCATATGTATAAATATTCGATTCTTAATCGATTCTTCCATGTCCGCCCTGCTTGGGAAGGAACTGCGCCATGAATGACCGACCTGCGACGCTGAGGATACGACAGGATGACGAAGTAGTTCCTCCAGGAGACCTACACTTCCTGCCAAGCCTAGAAGTTTCCCAACCGAAGAGTGTGGGCTCCAGCGGCAGTGAACCCGGCTGCCCACACTAGTCTGTGTTCAGCCACAATGAGGCGTGGGACGGCTCATGCGCAAGATCTACAATCACCGTTCGCTCCCTTGCGCATTGCATGTCCCAGTTATCTCTCTATCAGAGCATCGAGATTCTACCCTTTATAATTGCCGATAGTAACCATTAATGAATAAATATCTCCAACCAAAATGTCAAATTTGTCTACATTGATGTATCCTCTTTCTTTTTTTTTCATATCGAAATTCTAGGTATATCCGCTATTGTCTCAACTATTGGCAAACAATAAATGTTCATTGGATGAACTGATTGAACTTTTAAGTTCACTTTGAAAAAGAAATCAAGATTTACGGAAAAATTTGAAATAAAAAAAACGCAATCAATTTATCAGTAGTTTCAAATTCTTATAATCACATTTTTATTACTTTATACTAAAGGTTACGTAATAATAAAAAAATAAATAAATTCAATATATATAGATAGATAGATAGAAAAAAAAAACCTTTATTCTGGGACTAAGTCCCTTTAGAATAACAATATTGTACAAAAGAATAGAATATTACTGGCCTAAAAGTTTGAAACAATTAATAAAATTGATGAAATAAAATAAAAAGTAAAAGAAAACCTTAGGTGCACAAGCTATATACAATACAGATAAAACTATGTACAGAGCATTTAAAACTATGAACAAAACAATTAAAACTATGAACGAATCACTTGAACTATGAACAAAACTATATATAAGAGTTGAACAACATAAACATACACTTTGAGAAATGAAGAACAATAAAGGGATAGAATGAGTTCATTTCATAAAAAAAAATAATGTATGTATTGAAATTCCTACGTCGTTAGTAGGAAATACATGTATTATCTCTTATCAAGTATTATGATTATATGATTGCTACACAATACATATATAGTAATAATAGTTAGCTGGTATCTAACTGTTTTTGGAACAGGAATTGGAATAGGAGGTTTTTAAATGTGTATATAGGGAAGGGACAAGTTTGATCGGTAGGGAATTCCATAAGTTGACAGAGCAGGCTATAAAGGAGTTTTGGAATGAGGCAGATCTATGAGAAGGGATGTGTAGGTCAGAGGGTCGAGATCTTGTAGTGAAGGAATGGATTGAGGACTTAAATTGGAGAAGGTTGTAGGCATAAGAAGGACGATGATCGGTAAGTATTTGATAAAGGAAAGTGCCTTATATGTTTATTTATATGTATAAATATACATGTATATATGGAAATTCGTAAAGATTAGGTCCGGACTAAGCTAAGAAATGAAGAAAGGAGGAAATATGAAAATATTTCGATTATTTTTTTAATGAATTTCAAGTTATTGAATCATATTTTTAATTTTTGTCGAATGTACATAAAGTCTGATTTTTTTTTAAAAATGTTATGCTTCTCCTTTATCCACTTGATCCTTTAATGTATAATTGCCTGTCACGCCTCTTTTTTAAGGCGTTTAGGGAGGTTTCATAAAACTCTAATTTTATTTAAAGTATTAATTATGATGTAGAGTTGGTTGACCGTTGATATGATATGAGAAGGAATTAGTCGAGGGTGCGGTCAAAAAATAAAAAAAAAATTAAAATATATAAATAATTTTAATTTTTGCCGACGTTTCGACCCACTTTGCAGGTCGTCTTCAGGGCTACAAAAACGTCGGCAAAAATTAAAATTATTTATATATTTTAATTTTTTTTTATATTTTTTGACCGCACCCTCGACTAATTCCTTCTCATAAAGTATTAATTATTTATATTTGTATTTATATCGGTTCCAGAAGGAAACCGATCTACTTAAAATATATATCAATTATGCATTTAAAGACTAGATAGCACAGATCCTCAACTGTAATATCCTAGCTTAAAGTTTAATATCTTCTCAAAAGGTGTCATGTTTACAATTTACTATTTGTAACTATGTCTAAATGATGATATTTGCTAAAATATTATGTTTTCATCAAAAAAGTAACCTATTTATAAATTTACAAAACATTTACACTTGGAAGATCATTGTAGGAGAATGCTGGTCTGAATAGGACTGATTTAAGTTACTAATTGAAAAATCTATTAAGTTGCTGATTACCAAGTAAGATTACACAGCTATATCTACATGGATGTTCTGACTTAGCTGGCTGTATCGATTGTATCGATTGGTTGTATCTGGTCGATTCCTTAGCTATCGGTATCGCAGTCATCTTCCGATCAGTTATTGATTCCCTCTTCCTCTGGACCATCATCTTCGAGGAATCCTTTAAGTTCGCTTCGCTCGAGTCCTTCTTGTTCTTTCCGACTCTCTACTCCTAACGATTAACTCCTCCAAGAACTGACATGTATCTCTGGATGTCTCAAACTCCCTGTCTCTCCCCTGGACTTGTTTCAGTCTTCTTTTTCCAATTTGAAGTTTCGTACCAGAGGGGATGACCACGCCTTAAAACGGTATGGCCGTTTCATGTTGCTTAAAATGACTGACCCCGTCTTACCTGACCTCTACTGGCAATTATTATAATCTTTTATATTTATTTATATTAAATCCTGCAATCTATTATAATTCACAAGCCAGCCTCTACGATACATAGCGTAATATTATAATACTATTATTTAACATTATTTGTATTATAATAAATAATTATAAAGGGAGATAGGTTAGTGCCCTTTGACCTAGGAGAAGCGAGGAAGTGCATATTGTACTGCCCACTCGACTCTAGTGACCTCCACTTTAATCATTCGCGGTGCAGCCGCTCTTTGTAGCCCATTCTCATATTTTATATTCAAGGAAATAACTGAACATTTATTCTTTTTTTTTAATTTATTAATGTTCAATGTGTTTTATTTTTTTATTTTATATAATTTTTAAGTTCAATTACAAGTACATTTTATATACAGTATACAGATTGAGTGTACTTACTTAAAGATTAAGTGAAATCGGGTCCTATTTTTGGAATTTTATTTTTCTTAATATTGAATATTATATTATATTATATTTACGCATAACTAAGAAAGTAATAAACATTTGAAAGTAATTTTTTGTAAAACAAAAAAAAAAAATCCTTCCTTCTAGACTCATTGTACTTGCCTATATTTCAAATTTTAGTATTTCTAGTTTGAAAATAACATCAATGGGACTCCTCCTGATTTTTGAAGGAAATCCGCACGCCAAAGAGAAAAAAAATGGACGAATTTGTATAATATCTATATTAGAACGTCTTTCGACTGTACTCTCTCGATATTTAACCTATATCTGTAATTTAGTTAAATTTCTTAAATTAATACTTAATATTAATAATAAACTTTAAATGAATGAATGGAATTTGAAGTTACATTACTAATAGAAATATTTATTAAACAACTACAAGTTGTTGTACAAGAAAAAATGTAAAATGATACTTATTAATGAAGGAAAGAGATGGTCCGGGGTGGGGGTCATAAATAGCCTAAATAATGGCAAAACTATTTTATTAAAAGCCAACGTTTCGACCCGACTTTGCAGGTCTTCTTCAGGGCTAGAACGGACAAGATACAAAAAGATATAGAGGGTTGTGGAAATTACATAATATTAAGGCAAAAATTATAAACAATGTGAATAAGCTTATTAAAATTATAAACAGTAAGTAAATTAAAATATAAACAAAGTAAGCTGAGTAACAAGATCCTAAACTGAAGTATTTATGACCGCCACCCCGGACCTTCTCTTTCCTTTATAATGCAACGGTCAACTATTAAATATTCAATTTAAATTTTTAATTATATACAATGTTTCCATTTTTTTTTTATACTGCTAAAGCTCGCCTATAGCTACTAAAGAAAAAAGAAAATCAGTTGAGAAACAGAGGAGAAAAAGTGACTGAACTCTTTTGCCTGTTGCATATTTATATAATGATAGTATAATTTAATTAGTTTTAAAGTGAAACTAGCTGAAGACACCTCCCTGAAGAAGACCTGCAAAGTCGGATCGAAACGTTGGCTTTTAATAAAATAGTTCTGCCACTATTTAGCCTATTTATGACCGCCACCCCGGACCATCTCCTTCCATTATAATGCAAAGGTCGGTTTGAATATTATATATTCAACGATACATATTAATTATTATATTATACAATATTTACTTCTCTTTTTAACGATGAAATACGAATCGATTACGTGAGCAATTGCTCTAAATGTTAATTTAAATTAGCAAACCTGCCCATATCCATAGAGGCTTAGATCAGTCTATCCAGTATACTTTCTATGTCGTCATATACATGTATCCTGTTACAAAAATATATCGCTGCCCTGTATAACTTTTCCCTTAATCATTACCCGTTATCGATTATTAAAACATCATTGTAAATCATAGCCGTTTACGGGTTGGTCGGTTTCGAAAAGCCCCAGCCAATGGCTGGCCGCGATCCAAACTCTCTCCCCTTCTAGGAAGGTGAAATCTCGCCTGGTCTATTTCAGTGCATCGGTTGCATATTTAGAGAGTGAAATTTGCATTTCTCTGCGAACGTAATCATTGTAACGTGTTATTGGAATCGCTAGCTGCCAGGAATCCGGGAAAGTGGTCCAGAATAACAGCGACTAGTTCCTAGGTTAGCGTTGGTGAGTAAGCTTCTAGGAAGTATTCGTTTTCATTGGACGACAGAACCTCGTGTGGGTTTGGAATGCAGCCGGAGAATTCGAGAGGATATATATATTTTTAAAAATTATAATATCGGATATCTTTTTATTTTATTTTTATTGAGCACTTCTCCATATTTGAGCAAATATGTTTAATCCAGTCATTGAATGCTAGAAAAGGAGTTATAGAAGGAAATAACGAGAATACAATTTGAATTTGCGACATTGTTGTTTATAGTAAACATACTAAGGAGGTAAACATACTAAAAGTCCCCACACCTGGGTTGTGAACAAGATGTAGGGAGAGGGGCGTCTAGAACATTTTTTTCGGGTTTTCTGCAAATATCAGGAAAACTATCCATCACAGGGACAAAGATGTTCCATACAAAATTAAAGCTGATAAAATTTACATTATGATTGATTATATATCTTTTTTCATTATCTCGATTAGTTTCCAAGATATGCGCCCTCAACTATGGCTAATTCTGAAAAAACATTTTTTGTCTCATGTTTATTGCTGTATTTCGGGTTTTTGCTTAAATCAAGAACACTATCCAACGCATCGACAAAGATGCACTATACAAAATTAAAGCTGATAAAATTTTCAATAACATTGATTATATACTTTACTTCACTACTTCTCTTAGTTTCCGATATATCCGTTCTCAACTTCCGCTAATTCGGAAAAAAAAAAAAAAAATTGTACCTCATATTTTTACTTTATTTACATTACCAAACAATGTCCCAAAGTCAAAAATTGTGTCCCTGTCATTTTCTTCTATAATCATTGATTGACTGGACTGGTTTCACTATACGTAATACAAAACATTTTGTTCACCATCCCAGTCGATCTAGGGGGACAAAAGTCTAAATATCGATGACGAATACTTTTATGGAAAATGGCATTAAACGTGTATTTATATGTCAATGTAATTAGAATAAGAATAATTAGTCTAAAAAAATCCTAATAATATAAGTGAAATGGGTGATAAACATCGAAAATTGAGAGCCAGTTTTAACAATAATCGTACTTATCAGACCACTCTACCAACTGCTTCTTGCAAAGCCCGATAGCACGCCCTGATGAAGACCTGCAAAGTGGGTCGAAACGTCGGCGTAAACATTAAAATACTATTTTCATATATAGTATTCATTTGACTGCATCCCTCGTCCAACTCCTCAATTTTCGTAACTAGTTTAATTACTAGAGTGAAGAAGAAATAAATTTTTCAACTTTATCTTAGGATTATTAAGACATTTTTTTTAACATGTATGATGTAAAAACTTTATGTAGGCTATCGGTTACTCCATCTCATGGCATGCGACTTTCAAAGGGACATAACGACCCTTTTGTGGCAAAATAACTAGACCTTGAATAGTAAAGCAACTTATGTTATATCACAAACTGTCAATAAGTTAGGTCAAAATTGAAGTTCAAAGTTATGAGAACTATAGTGCGCATGACTAGAAAATGGTTAAATGTTTGAACTGAATTCATTAAAAGTTTTCAATGAGTCATAAGTAATATTTTTGCAGTTGTGTAGAAATTTGAAATGAAGATCAGGAAATTTTAAAAACCTGTAACTTTACCGGAATATCTGGAAATATCATAATATGTATATATATTTATCTCATATGTCCAGTTTCTATAAGTTATGAACGTTACATATATACCTAGTCACAGCAGAAAAAGGCCTTTTCAGTCTCGGTAGTAAAAATATTTTATTTTAAATTTATACCAATTTTCGCCTCTTCAGGGATAATCTGATTCTAGATATATTTTAAATTTTCATCTGCAAAAACATATAAAAAATTCTATCAGAGGATTTACTAGTAGACATTTGCCCATTTATAAAACTAAAATAAAATTAAAAACAAAAGTTTTAGGTTTTTTAATAATGCCAGTAAAATTTCAAATTGGTCAAGTTTGTCGACCATAGATTTTTTCTGCAGAAGTTGTAGTAAAATACTTTGTTTTCAACCACCTGAGGAGATTACCACAGACTTTATAGACCCTTTTACAGTGTTAAGTTTCTCGAAAAGACTAGATTGTACTTAACCTATTTTTTCGTCAGATGAGTCAGAAAAGTTACCTTACCTCACAACATTACGTCAAGTGATGTTTGTTATTGGTATTATAAAATTGAAGAATGAATTTTCATTTTACTTAATTCAACTCCACACAAAAGATGCTCTATAAAGAATGAGGAATATTTAAAGAAGTAATAATAAACCTCAACAAAATGGTTCAGAGATGGTTCTACTCTTATCACTTCAATCTATTTTTAAAACTTGTTCATAGATCCGTCCCAACATTCTTACCATTTAAAAAAATTAAGGTGTGTACATCAGACCACATGATAGAAGTGAACACATCAATTAGGCAAAATTAATAATATGAAATTTTATATATAATAGCTCATAATAAAAAAGATGAAATACTCAACAACTCCCTCGCTTACAGAATACAAGTCCAATTTTTAGTTTCTGCGATATTTTAATCCATATCTTCAATAAAATTCTTTATCATTTGGTTTTCACTATATTTTCCTTTTTCGCCTCTCTAACACGGTGTCGCGTTGAAATCAAATATAGAATAATAGATTATTTCGAAGAGGATGAAATGATCAACATTTCCCTCGCTAACAATATGCTGGTTCGATTTTTAGTTTTTAATATATTTTAATCCATACACAAAAATTCATTTAGTCGACCCCAGCAGATTTTACCTGAGCGTTACACATCGGAAATCTGACTTCTCAATCTAATTCACTCTCCTCAAAAAAATGTTAAAGTAGTTTTCAATTTAAAAAAAATAAAGCGAAACGCAGAGTTCATACTTTCAATAACACAATAGATGGGTGATACAAAGCATATTTTGAAGAACAGTATGTTTTCTGAACATAAGGAGTGCTGCTATAGTTTAGTAAAAATATTCCAACATGTAGGATCAATTTGAAACTGTGCAAAATGACATTTACCCATGATAAGATATCGTTAAGCAAGAAAGCATTCCGACTTGGTGGAGGATACTGGAGGCACTGTTTCTAAATGAGAAATCCTCAGTAATAAGTCGGAAGAGATAAATGGCGCCCTGTAATCTCGCCAAAGAGGTTAGCGTATTCGTCAGGCGACCTCTCTGGCAGTTGTTGCCTCAGGCATTCGCTGAGTGCTCCAGTGTATCTTGGAGTGAAAGTGAGTTCTGTCAGCTGTTTGAGTTTCTGTCTGATATACCATTTCGAATGGAAGGGCGTGGTATATTGCGGGGAGTAAAGGATCATTTCCTGATTGAGTTTGGCTCTCAGCTTAAGGGGGTATTCATAAGGCTCGTTCATTCTTTATAAGCTGATACTGCTCACATTGCTCATACAAGCACCTATATTTCTGTCTTAAATTGCAATAACTAATAAAGTCCATCAGATGCTGTCTATATTTATTTATATGTTATTGTTTTTCACTTCAATTTATAATTTATTTTCTTAGTTTACAGGTAGTCCTCATAAGTGGAGGAAATAATTTATAGGAATGATAGTTGACCTCAAGAGCTGCAAAAAAGTTTATATGAACAATATCCAGTTTTCCAGTAGAAAAATAGGAAATTAAAGTTCTGTATTTTTTTTTTTTTTTTTATGTAAGTTAGGTTTTTTTTTGTTTTGTTTTTTGGAATAGGAAGCTATAGCTAAAAAACTATTTAAAGGAAGGAGATGGTCCGGGGTGGCGGTCAAAAATAGGCTAAATATTGGCAAAACTATTTTATTAAAATCCAACGTTTCGACCCGACTTTGTAGGTCTTCTTCAGGGCTAGAGCGGACAAGATACAAAAATATAGAGAATTGTGGAAGTGACATAATATTTAGACAAAAAATTATAAGCAATGTGAATACGCTTATTAAAATTATAAACAGTAAGTACATTAAAATAAAATATAAGTAATCTAAGCAACAAGATCCTAAACTGAAGTAAATAGATGGTAACAATTAATTGTTGTAGTGTAATATATAATATATGCAAATGTGAATATACTTCTACAGATATACACATTTTCTATATATATCTACACATCCTACATATATTCACATTTGCATATATTATATATTACAATACAACAATTGTTACCATCTATTTACTTCAGTTTAGGATCTTGTTACTTAGCTTACTCTGTTTATATTTTATTTTAATGTACTTACTGTTTATAATTTTAATAAGCTTATTCACATTGTTTATAATTTTTTGTCTAAATATTATGTCACTTACACAATTCTCCATCTTTTCATATCTTGTCCATTCTAGCCCTGAAGAAGACCTACAAAGTCGGGTCGAAACGTTGGATTTTAATAAAATAGTTTTGCCTCTATTTAGGCTATTTATCACCGCCACCCCGGACCATCTCCTTCCTTTATAATGCAACGGTCAACTATTAAATATTCAATAAAAAACTATTTAATTTATGTAGCTAAAAATTATTTCACTCTAAACAAGACCAAATTTACTTCAAATACAAATAGAGTTTGTCATCGTTAAAAGCATTTAAAGAGGACTTTTGAGTGGCTAAACTAAGCTAAGTTCTGTTTTTAGAAAAGTGATAAATTATTCGCCATTTTTTTTGTCATCATCCAACTATACTGCAGTTACTTTTAGAAAAACTTTATCATTTGATAAGCTTTAAGTCCATATAATTTAAGTTGAGGTTTATTAGAGAAAAAGTTGAGAATCACCTCAAGTTGTGTATAGAAATGATGTGATTTTATGTTTTGACTCCTATAAATGCGGATCATTTCCTATAATAGAGATCTCAGGAAAAAGTTCTATTGTCATATTAAATGAATAATATTTAAAAAATGATTGCTATTAAAATTTTTGTTTTATAAACAAAAAAGTGTATCTAGGAAATTTATTATAATACATCCGAATCTTTGAAAAACATAAAAATGTTCCAGTGATTTATTGTTGTTATTTTTGCTTGAGGTGAATCTCCAAATATTTCTAATAAATATCAATTTAATTAATATGGACTTAAAAGTTTAAAACGAGGAAGTTTTTGTACAAATAGGGTAAATGTAGTACAGTGAAAGGGTCATTAAAAAAATCATAAATAATTTATGACTTTTTTAATCATAACATAGCTGAGATTGTGAGCTCAATAGTCCTCTTTAAATGGTTTTAATAATGGCAAAATCTACTTTAGCTTGAAGTAAAATTTGTCTAGTTTACAATGGAGCAATATTTAATTACTTAAATCAAATATGTTTTTTTTACCGCTTCTTATTCAACAAAACTGTGATTCGCTTAAAAAAGCACAAATCGGAAATTTCCTTCTTTTCTACTGGAAATTTGGCAATTGTTGAAATCTACCATTAATCTTTTAAATATTTACCTGTTATCCCTGTTGAATAAATCCGATACCTAGGAATCTACCTGGAAAAACGTCTCACTTGGAATCCTCATACGAGACTGAAACGACAAGAAACAGCTCGACGTTTTCGCTTACTCCAACATTTGCTAAATAAACAATCTAAACTTCCATTTAATTACAAAAGACTCATATACATGACTGTTATAAGACCTATTTGGACTTATGGAGTTGAGCTATGAGGCTCCACTAAACCATCGAATTCCTCTCGTATCCAATCCCTACAATCCTTAATGCTCCTTACTTTGTCACAAATAAAATAATCCATAAAGACCTTCATGTTCCATATGTTTCCGATTTGGCCCAATCCAGATACTTATCTTTCCATGATAAACTTCATAACCAACCTAATCCTGTTGTTTCTAACCTTGCTCCCTCTTCGATTCCTGATAATCCTCCGAGACGTCTGAAAAGAAGATGGCCGAGTAATCTCCTAATGTAGACATATTATTAGAGTGGGTGGTTTCTCAACAAGCGTTTTCATGTGATTATATTTTTGTGTACACATTTACTTGATGTATTTATATGAATACAATTGTAATTATCGTAAATTAAAAAATAAATAAATTTCTTCACATTTTAAGCAATAAAACTTCCAATTTTCTTCATATTTTTTTATTTATGTTTGTTGTCTCTTACGTTTCGTGACTATTTTCCCATCATCAGAGCAATATTTTTATTTTTACTGAAATTATGCACATTTTCTATATGATGGGAAAATTGTCCCGAAACTTAAGAGACAACAAACATAAATAAAATAATATGAAGAAAATTGGAAGTTTTATTTCCTAAAATATGAAAAAATTATAAACGTAAGCTTCCTAATAAAAAAAAGAAAAATAAGAAGATAAAAAATAAATAAAAAGTATTTACCTCCACTTACGGGACACTTTGTATATGTAAATACTCTCACACCTTACGAATAGCACTAAGTTTCCGAATTTAAATATAATATACATCTATTCCCTAATGCTATTGCTAGACCGTTTGAGTCCATCTAAATAAGAGGAAAAATTCTTTTTTTTGTTAATAGCAGAACAATATTCTTGCCAGGTTGAAAAAAAAAATGCGATTTTTCATAAACTTATTAATTATTTTTCTTTTAAAAAATATCCCATTTTGAGATCTCATTAATTAAATAAATTAAATATATTTAATTTTTTATTTCAAAAGCTCCCAGAGATACCTCATTGCTATTCCCCACCTTGCTCACAAATATTATAACTGGCTGCTTACTACTTTATTTAAAATTGAGACATTTTATTTCAAATTGAGTTCTGGTAAATTGCTATAGAAAAGAAAAGCTTATTTCACGGTGGACTCTCAGCCTCTATAAAAAAATCATAGGTTTATCTTTGAGAGAAACAAGAAGCAATAATTAATTAATAAAATTTTATGATATTCATTTACCTTTCTTAATTATACTGTCATTTCGTGTGTTAAAACCCTGTATTTATAAAAAAAAAGCTCTGATTGAATAGATTAAATAGAATATTAAATAATTAATACATAAATGTTATATAAGAAAAATCAATTTTAAAAGAGTAATAAATAATAACTACCTATCATCAATGAAGTTAATCACAGGCTCATAAAGGCAGTTATTAAAATGAAAGTTACCGAAAAAGAAACTCAATTCGTAGAAGAGTCATTTACGCCAGTCCAATATTTATGAAAATAAGACATTTATCACAGTAAATTTCTTCTTTCGTTTTAACGAAGAGGGTTATTTTTATGCAAATTTTTCTTTTTCCGCTAATAATACACCTTTCGCCCGAGCCATAAATATCGATTTATTTCCTCTCAATGAAATATTATGGTATCGATGTAAATGGTTTTATTCAAGGTTGATTTACTCCCCAAATTCCGGAGGGTGTTATTAATGGAGTGGCACCACCCACATCTGAAGACGATCTAAATAATGGAAGAAGTAAACAGTTAATTGGCACGATTAGATCAATGTTTAAAACTAAATCGGTGGCTGAGCATTTTTAGAAGAGAAGGTCTTCAAATGGTGTTAGAGGTTAGGTAAATGTTGGTGAACTACAAGAAATTTAATTCAACTACAATTAATTAATTAATGGATTATTTAATAAACAATATTTAATGTTTTCTCCTAATTTATATTAATACTAGCTGATGTACCCATCGTTGATGGGTGTATAGTTAAAATTTGAGCATTTTTTTTTAATGGATTTTATATTACGGGGTCCAAATTCAATTTCATAAAATTGAGTCTGGAGAGGGGATATGGGTTGTTATGAAATTTTTAATTATTATTAAAATCAAAGTTTAGCAATAGTCATAACAAAAACTTTGTTATTCGGCTATTTGTTTAGGTACCACACAAGTAAACCGACCACCACCGATTTATTAAAATTTGTTAAGTGTTTTTTTTTTTATGATTAAGTGAGGAGATTGCGGAGTCGATTAATTAATCAAAAAGAGTTGAAGTCCGGACATCCAGACAAACAAAGTACGCTGTATCATTGTTTTGTTTTTCTATTATTTCCGCCTACGATTATTTCATTCAATTAATAAATTTTAGTCGATTATGAAATCGATTTTGAATTGTTGATTCGACTTTAAAATCTACTTTGTAAGTATTGTGCTATCGAACAAGTTATCAGTACCTAATACTACAATGAGCTGATAAGAAATCTTCACGTAACACAGTCGTTAGCTAATCTTTCAAAACTTAGATATTTTCGCATTAATCAAAGGTAAGCTATGCGTCACTTAGTTGTTCTCAGGCGCCACAGATTTCCGCCAGAAGATGGAATGCGATAATTGTAAAAAACAAAAATTTAAAAAATGTTTCAAATGATTACCTATGCTGATGATCTGGTACTGTTAAGCGAAGACGTTGAAACTATAAAACTGAATACGACAACGTTAATGAAAGCCGGGAAAGAACTAGGACTCGAAATAAACGTGGATAAAACAAAATATATGGTTAGCTGCAAAAATGGCGATACTACGGGTGATATCGATATAGATGGTAATATGTTTGAACAGGTAGATAAATTTAGGTATCTAGGTTCTACGATAACTAGAAAAAACGAAATTGAAGAAGAGATTAAGGTTAGACTGAAGGCGGGGAACGCTTGTTATTTTTCTGTGACAAAACTACTTAGTTCGCGCCTCTTGTCCCGAAACTTAAAAATTAGAATCTATAAAACAATTATCTTACCTATAGTTCTTTATGGATGCGAAACTTGGCCGCTTACATTAAGGGATGAGCAGCGTCTTAAGGTTTTTGAAAATAAAGTATTGCGTAGAATATTCGGGCCAAAAAAGGATGAGTTAACCGGAGAGTTCAGACGGTTACACAACGCCGAATTGCGTGAGATGTATCCGGGTAATATAATTGAGGTAATTTCATCGCGGCGAATCAAATGGGCTTGTAAAGTTGTTGGGCTTAGTAACGAGAGAATTCCTAAAAGATTAATATTTGCTGTGCCGAATGGTAAGCGTCCGAGGGGTAGACCGAAGCGAAGATGGGAGGATTGCATTAAAGCCGATCTGAAGGGACTGGGTTGGACGGCGAACGGTGGAGGGAGGTGTGTAACAAGCGATTGGTGGTGTCGGCATCGAACCTTCGGGTTCGCTAAGCCTTATTATTATTATTATTATTATTCAAATGATTACAAAATGGCTTATTATTAATTTTTTATTAAGTCTTTGGTTTCAATATTATAAAACTCTTTATTTTGTTCCTATATCTCCATATATAACCGATATATTAGAATGTTAAACCTCCCAACTCAGCCTTAATATCAAGATTATAGAATCATTTTGGAGTGACTGGTGTTTTTCGTCTCAAAATCTTAAACTTGCATCAAATTAATTTAACCTAATAGCCTGATTTTATTATAAATTTCATTATTTTTCAAATTAATTAAACCTTAAGGGAATAATACTTTACAAACGTTTCTGGGAAGTCTTTTTTATATTAATTGATTATGTTTAATCACTAGACTTTTATTAAACTTCTTTTATTTGTCAAAAAAAAAAAACATATACCACTACAACCCAAGAAGGGTCTTGGGTTCGGTACTATTTAGGAAAAGAACTGTTTCTTGGTCTGCGGCTGTGCAAAGATTTGACCGAGACCACGCTCAACCGCCAGGTTTTTCCCCTTAATTAAATATTTTATTTAAGGGTACCCACTTTATAGAGGCTGGGTATGCCCCAGGTGGGCTTACCTACCCCGGTTCGCCCCACGCCCAATGAAACAGAATAAATAATTTTTCTGCCAATAGCCGGAATTCGAACTTGGTACCTTTAGCATTGGAAGCTCAGTGCCCTACCACTGAGCTACCCCACTCACTTTATTTGTCCAAAAATCAATTTATATATATATATATATTTAAATCTTTTTATTGAGGTATAATACATTTTACCACACATTAGGATACTGAGTATTAGAGCTGTAGGGCACATTCATACCATATTTACAATATAATAATATACAATTAAAAATAAAAATAAATATATAAAAATAGATGTATAAAAGATTTTTTATGTTTATAAAAAACGTAAAATCTGTAATAAAAATTAAGAAATATAATTTTATAAAAATGATACAGACAATTCTTGAGAGGAAAAAAATAGATAAATAAATATTTATGATAAAAAATTATTAGAAATGAATAAATAGAAAAAAAAAAGAAAAAAAACTAACAGTCATACTTAGTTACAATATTTACAAACAGCCAACGGAGCTTCGAGTTCACCCCTTTCACCCAAGTTAAAGGACAAGACAAGGTTCTAAGAGATCCCAGCGCTTCTCTCTCAGCCGCGTCACCGACTTTTTTATATAATTAAGTAAACGTTTCATAGGAAAGTTTCCCAGTTTTAGAAAATATTAAAATAATTCTATACTACTTTCAATCCTTATATACATTTAGTATAGACTCCCTTTATCAAACATTGCAATTAACATTTTGGTCTATGTTATTAATATATAAAATTTAAGATGTGTCTTGTTTTTTCATGCTTTACATTTTTTGTCACTAATTCTCTTCGCTATGATCTCCTCCGAAACGTTAATAAAATGTAAATTGCTTTATGACAAATAAAAGAAACATAAAGGGAGCAATTCTAGGTACCAAAGTTGAGCAAATGATTTATTTTTTATTCTTGAAACGTAAAAACTAAATATGAATTCCAATTATTATTGCTTAAAAAAATGTGCGAACTAATAATATTAATAGGATGAAATATAATAATTTTACTCAACATGCATGGATGAGTTATATCTGATTAATTTTGAACAACTAATAATGCGGAAAGATAAAATATGGACAGAGACATGTGAGTTTCACGTGGGTGGCTCCATACGAAACTTTGATCTCAATCTCTCTGTCACGGTCAGGGACAACCAGTGACTCTTTTAGGTTGTATTATTATGATGTGTCGTATTATAATATTTTTAAATTTATTATTTTAGTTTTTATAATATTTTTTTTAAGAATTAATAATATGTTTTATAAATTTCGGGGCTTTCCTTTAAAATAAGATACAGTAACAGAATTGTGGACTTCAGTAGCTGAGATGTAAATAATAAATATAACAAAATAAACACACAGAAATAATACTAAATTATTAGCAGAATCCGGATTTTAACTCAATAAAAAAATCGTCAAATAAATGAACTACATTGGACAGTGAAATATCCAATAATAAAACATAAAATATTATTTCTCGATAGCTTCTAAACCATAGACCTCTGGAATATATGTGTAGCTAAAAACATAAAATATGCAACGAAAAAATCTCTAATTATACAATAATACAGCTAAAATATTCGTTTACAGTAATGTGTCTACAAAATGTTTTCAACTAAAAATAAATTGGATGAAGAATTAAAAAACAAAACAAAAATCATCAAGGCGTGCTACCTGTGCTTGAATACCTTCAGTGCTCGAAACACGGCCTGTTGATGATCCACATGT
Organism: Nezara viridula; assembly: GCA_928085145.1. Lineage (NCBI taxonomy): Eukaryota > Metazoa > Arthropoda > Insecta > Hemiptera > Pentatomidae > Nezara > Nezara viridula. Next base: position 19,044,131 of record OV725080.1, on the reverse strand, counting down.
TTGGGTTGAAACGTCGGCACCAATAAAAACTTTATAATGACTGTGTCCTGAATATTCATCACCGTCAACTAACTTCCTTCAATAAAGCATACATTCATTAATTGTTAAAAACATATTATGCAATACTTTTTAAGAATTAAAATAGGTAAAACAAACCTCCAATTAGTAACACATACAAATAGCAATAGATAATTGTATATAAAAATTATAACTGGTACTATTTGGTAAATAAAAATATTTAAAAATACACTAATTAAGGAAGAATTAAAACAAAAAAAAATCATCAAGGCGTGTTTCAAGCCGTATGCTAGAATACCTTTAGTGCTCGAAACACACCCTAATGATGACCCACATGTTTGGGTTGAAACGTCGGCACCAATAAAAACTTTATAATGACTGCGTCCAGAATATTTATCGCCCATGATATGTAGAACCGTCAACATACTTCCTTCAATAAAGCATACATTCATTAATTGTTAAAAACATAATATGCAATACTTTTTAAGAACTAAAATAGGTAAAAACAAACTTCCACTTAGTAACACATAAAAATAGCAATAAATAATTGTATATAAAAATTATAACTGGTACTATTTGGCAAATGAAAATATTTAAAAATACACTAATGAATATGAACATAGTTAAAACACGAAATAACACATAACTAATAATAATCACAAACATCGTGTGAATTACTTATTAAAAAAGTAAAATAATATAAATTTACAGTTTGTCTTGACAAAAATGATGATAAATAACTCTGGATTTTCATCTTAGATTTATTTTATTTAGCTTATCGAATTTTCTAATGTTGCATTTTAATTTATTATTTTATTTTAAATATTCAAAACCTGCAATTATATGCACTTTTCTTCAAACATGCAAAAATATACAAGATTTAACTAATTGCATATGGGTGTCCTGAGCTTAAAAATTAAATAGAAAGAAAACATGCAATTACATAAAATTCAGGTCTTGATTGTAAATTAGCTTCTAGCAAAAATAAACTAAAACAAAAAAATGAAACAAATGTGAAATAATATTATAATTAAAAACGAACTAAGAATTTGTATACATATTTATAAAAACACCAATTTACAATATTTTGGGAACTGGGCGGATAAGTGATTGAACAGACAGGATTTAAAGGCGGGGAGGGTATTCGAGCGAAGAATGTTGGAAGGGATGGAGTCCCACCATTAAACCATTTTTAATGCCCCAATAGGTAGGTAGATATCTCAGATGTTTCTATGTATCTTATTAAACTGTCGTTTTTTGTGTATAATATCGTTGGTAAAGGACAGTTATATATTGGTCAAGTATTGGTTGGGGAGTTGAGTATATTGAGTTTTGTTAGTCACATACCAGGGTGCTTTTATGATGAGTCGTAATACTGCAAATTGGAAGATCTGATTTTTTTGTAAATGGTTCTTTTTTACTATATATCTGTGATTATTGTGTTAAAAACGAAATATTAATATTAATTTTTTACGAAAATACCCAAGATTATTTCATATTCTTAATCACATTTGCAAATACTACGCTGATTTGTAAACACCTTGAAGATTATTTTAAATTACGTTACTGACGTCGGGCTCGGTTAATTTTAGCGTGAATCGGCGTCAGTTTTGACGTAAACATAATGCTGATTTGCGGTTTTTAATATATGCTAACGTTAGTATACTACGCATGTGTTAGATTTAATAAGGCCTTGAACATACATTTGTATACATATTTTTCCATAATATAACTTCCGGGTTCATTCATAACTAACTGTTTTATCACTTAGCTTACTGACAAATATCGTACGGCGCAATTAGCTCTTAAATTATGAATATTAGCTAAATTATCTAGAATCACTGGATTGATGAATACATTTGTAAAATCTAATTAATATATTTTATTACTAATTTAATTGGGCATATGTGTTGTACTTTTGATTTAATTTTAGTATATTTTCCAATAAGTTTAATTTATTGGTTGGACAAAAATCACGATTGTTTGTACTTTGCATTTAATATTTTTATTTATTTTACAGTAATTTTTTTTAAATTTAAAGTAAATGGTTTTTGACTGGACATTTTAAGAATTAAGCAAAAAACATTATATATGACAAGAGTTATCGTTCAAGATTACTTACTTTACAAGATTGAGAATTTTTCAAGTTTTTTTTTTTTTTCTTATGCCATAGTCATTGGTCATTCGACCATCCGACATCTTGCTGCCCAATATAATTTTGATTTTTGTATGTAATCGTTTACATATGTTTCTTTATATCCGTTAAAAAACTTAGGTGGTCTGCATCCATTTCCGCTTGTTCACATAATTTTTCAAGTTAAGGAACGCGGAACACAATATTTAAAACGTTTTAATTACTTTAGTAATGATGTAACAGGATTATTAATGTTTGAAATTTCAGATAACATATAAAGCTAAATATGTATGTATATGTATAATATATTTTCAAACATGTAACAATAAATGAGAAATATACAAGAATTATAACGTTCTAAAATTATAATTAATAGAATAATCCTGAACGTTAATTAAAAAAAATAAAAGACGAATATTAAGAAAAAATTAATTTAACCTTTAAGCGAGCCCACTGGTGTACGAAATGCACCAGCCAAGGTTTTTAGGCTTTCAAATCCCCGTAAGTGTCAAATGTCAAATGTCGCACAATAGTATGAGAGCGGCAAAAATCCGTATTTTCAAGGTTTTATGCTAATTAAAATTTCTAAGTTTTTAATGTCTGACACAGTTAACTCCTCTATTCCTAAAGTTTAGGCACGAGTAAAAATACCAGTTTCCAAGATTTTAAATTAAATATAAATAAAAAGCCAGTTTCTACCACTTTAATAATGCAACTTCTTATAAATCGTTAAATATATTTTAAGCGTTTTTGCTGAATTTTCAAAATATTTTTTGTTGTGTAATTTGTTGAAATGAGTCAAATAAGTTAATTCTTAATAAATTCCATAATTCCGTATTTTCATTGAATAAGTATTCATTCAATGGATTCTGGAATTTCGTTTTTCCCTCGGAAAGTACCTCGCGACAACGACCGCCAGGATCTTACTGTAATCAAAATGTTCTTTGAACCGTCTGCTATTGATGAATATGAAAACCAGCCGCGGTAACTTAGAGGCTTTGGTAATTATCTAGCTAATTCATTCAATAATGCTATACCAAAAACGAGCAAGAAAAAATTCTTATCTGTATCTAAATAAATTTATACCTAATATAATATACCTAATAAATTTATCATAGAAAACTGGAGGAAAAGTAATAGAAAAAAAGAAACTGAAAGAAAATTAGAAGGAAAAGATTGAAGAGAAATTCAAATGATTTTGTGACTCATAATTGATACAATGGTATTATTGTTTCAGTTCACTACCATGTATGTGGTTTTATCTTCATTTAGTTGTAGGTTGTATTTTGTATTTTTATTTAGGCCCACAGAATAAATTTCGGCCACCTCACTCTAGCTATCATAGGTTTGTAGCTCTACAACCAAAATATTATCGTTTGTTCTGCTTTTACAATGTAAACTTAATTTTTTAAATCTTTTTTATTGATATATCTTCTTTTTTAACTTTTACCAATGTGATGGTATTATTATTATTTAGTAATATTATTTATTACTGAAATAATGTTAGCAATATTCGATCACTGACTGTACTCTTGGAAGAAGCTGTAGATCGGGAAGGAGACTGGGCTGACTCAGAGGTTGTGACTCCACCTCCGCAGTGAATGACATCTACGCCCTTGGAAATCGGCCAGGAGTGGATATGTCCGGTGAAATATCTCGCTTTTTTTGTTCTTACGACCTCCTCCTTTTCGATTTCGTAGAGTGTTCAGTTACCCGGATTATTTTCGGTAGCGGTCATTGTCGACGAGGCCAAATCTTGCGAAACCGGCGCCAATCTTCGCGGTTGATGTTCTTACTTTAGCGCATTTCGTTTCCGCTCTTAGGATTTCATCATTATATTTTTGGCAAAGAGTTATACTTTGCAGTATGTTTTTTTTTTTCTTTTTAAGTTTTAATAATTAGTGCATTTCTTTTAGAATGTGTTGTGCCAAAATTTTATTTTTAAAGCGGAAGAGATCTAAGCTCCAAGTTATTTCATTTCATGTCATGTGTAATATTTCATATTGAAATATTAACACTTCAAATGTTCATCTATGTTATATTTCATAGATGAAATTAGAATAAAGATGAGAGAGAGCAGTATGAGGTTTGCTTGCCTTCTATAATTTAAATAACTGCTCACTAAAACGTTTTATTCTTAGTTTTATTTAAATTTATATTCTTTAAATATAAAAGTTTAATTATATATCAGTAATGTTTAATAATATCTCTGAGGGAACCTATTTAGCTTCTTTTAGTTTGTAAACAACTAGAGAATATCCAGGTAAAAAAAAAATATGCCAAAAAGAGAGGTAGGTGACGATTTTTTTCATTTAAGTTCTTTCTTATAAAGGGTGTCCTTTTTACATTTTTTTTTTTTAAATGTTAAAATACTAACAATTAATGTCGCTATCGTTAATTTTTTTTTCCCACTTAATAATCTTAATAAAATTTTCTTTTTGTAAATTGACCTTTTATACTTTTCAATGATATTTTGACCATAGTTACTAAGAAAATTCCTTCTTAATTTGACTTTTAAGGTCTCTTTAGCAAGGTATGTGTGGAGCGACCTTACCGTTAAGATGAATTTAATAATAATATTTATTGGAATTAGTTAGTAACTATGGCTACCTAACCAATGAAATGAATAGAAGGGCCATTACTAAATCGGAAATTTTGTCAAGGTAAGTTAAATGGTTGCAATTTAAAGTAACGTTTAGTAAGTTGTCCCCAAGGAACCTTACTTAGTAACGTTCATAAATACATTTAGTCTACTACGGTACAGACCCCTTTTTTTTCAAATTATTGACATCCACCTAGAACTTCGCGAATAGTTTCATCTCATCGTAACCTACAACATTTTTATTATCTACGAAAATTCTCGGATATAGTGCGTTTTCAATCTGAAGCTCGACAAACTTAGTCTATTTAATTAGTTATACTCATTTGCATTCCACTAGAAACGTAACATAATTTTATCACCAAATCGAGAACGTAGGTGGCCTACAGAAATATTGGGCTGCGTGACCTGCACCTCCCAAAATATCTAACGAAATTATATTGACCAAACGGACCAATACTTTTGTTGGCAATTTTTTTTTTTTTTTTTGGTGTTGATCAAATTATATTACGATTCCATTGGAAAGCTATGGGTATTTAGTACCTCATTAAATCAATTACAAAACTCTCTATTTCAGAGAATTTTCGTTGATAAAATATTTGTAGATTACAATAAGATGAAGCTAATCACGAAGTTTTAGGCGGATTTTAATAATTTGATAAAAAGTGGTAAATACCGCGGACTAATTCAATTTTCTTTTTTTTATTCAAATGTTTTGTTTTTTACCTTTAAAATATTATTTGTCATTCAGCGGAATTTTACTGTCACACAAGGAGGTCCCTCGTCCATATCCTTTTCCGCCTTTGTCGAAGTACATCGAGAATGTCAGTTGTTGCCATTTTATTTATATATCCATGTAAATTATTGTAAAAATGTTTGTAATTTAAACGAATTTGATTTTTCGCAGTCATTGAACTAATTATTTAATTAATTTTTATTGTGAGGAAAAATTTAAATGGGTTAGAAGTTATAGACAGGTTGCGTTTCCAATTTATATATCAGTTTTGTTTCCTTGCTTTTTTTTTTTTTTATTTTATATAATATTATGTTCCCTTTTTGATCTCAAACAAAAATTTAAACAAAGGAAATAGATGAAAGAAATCGGGTTTTAAATTCGAAGATAATGTCCAACCAGGTGAGAGTTTGAAGACAATTTATGTTGCGTATAAATGGTTTCCCAGACATTCAGACTTCATTAGTTGAACTTAATGACAATAATAGCTTTTCTGATTCCTTTCAGCTCCACAGCTCGACCCAGATTAGAAATTGTAAACGCCCTGGGAACTTTTATTAAAGATTTTCTTTAGGTTCTTGTATAGGAGCAACAAAAAAAAAAAGTCTCGATTTTGAGATGGGCCCTCTGAATGGAGCCCTGGCTGTTGGTCACGCTATCTTGAAACCAGTTAGTTTTAAGAGGTCTCGAAGTCATTAAGTTAATGAATTTCGTCCATAATTGAACTATGAAAACCAAAAATACACTAAGTCCAACGAAGAAAGAAAAAAAAAGTTGCACTCTTATCTGTCTAGTCCATCGTAAATATTACAGGATTTACTACTTTGCCATATTAATCAAAACAACTTTCTACATCGTTAAAATACTTCATATCATAAATATTTATATAGTTGATTGCAAAAAATCAGATCGAACCCCTGTGGTCTTACATGTCTTAACACCTAGTGCACATTATATACCTCATATAACCATTATATATCTCATATATCTAGATTCAGGATTTTTATTTAACTTCATATTTAGTGTGTATGCATTTATTGGGTTGGTAAATGAGTTCTTTTGGTTTTTCTGTTTTTTTTTTAAATCACTATGATACACTTCTTATCTGATGAATTAATCCCTTATCCTGTTTGTATGTGTCAACACCTAAATCTGTTAAATCTTGTTGAAATTAGCCTTAGTATAGTGTTTGCTATTGCACTATGAATATGGAAGAAAATATCATTCGTTATCGGCATATTTTGTTGTATTATTTTAAAAAAGATAAGCGAACTTCAGAAGCTCATAGAAAAATTTGCAGTATTTATGGCGATAATGCCTTAACCGAACGCACCTGTCAAAATTGCTTTGCCAAATTTCTCACGCTCTGGTCACCCACATGAAATTGAAACGAGCAATGTTAAGGCCATTGTTGATCAAAATCCCACCCAATCAGTGCGAGAGATTGCTATGGTCCTAAATGTGTAGTACACAACCGTAGAAAACAAGCTCGGGTATGTTTCCAGGCTTAATATTTGAGTCTCGCATATGATTTTTTTTTTTCGAATATCAAAAACATGTAATAACTTTATATATAACTTAAGGGAGGTCTACGTAATAAGTAACGTACCTTTATTTACAATTAAAGGTAACCTCCACTTGCTTGTTATCCACTGATATCGTATTATTATGTTATCTTATTCTTATTTTAACTTTACTGTAACAATACTTATTCAATTTTCAATCTATTTATTCGATAACATTCATTTTCTTTACAGTTAACCCCCAGTTATCTAATGTAATCTCTATTAGTTTGTTGTACACTTATTCCTTATCAATCTGTTTACTTTTAACTTACATGCTATATTCTCCTTTATTTTTATTTTTTATTCAAACTTATTTTCCATTTGTATGTATCTTCTACATATATAATACTTAATATTTAACTACATTGTCACCCACTATATCTCTGATATCATCTTTTATTTCTGTATCTGACAATTTCTTCTTATTTTATATCTACTTATATTTATTTTTATTTTCAATATGTTCTGTATCTTTTGTAGCCTTGAAGACGACCTGTGGGTCGAAACGTCGGCAATAATTAAAATAATTACTATATTTTAATTTAGTATTTATTTGACCGCACTCCCCCGATTAACTCCTTCTCATAAATTACTAATCGTTTTTGCTTCCTTCTCTATAGATTTTATCGGGTGGATTCTGTGTCTGTGTGGGTGTGTTTTATTTCTGTTGCTTATGTTAGTTGAAATTAATATAAAATGTTACTTTTAGCCTCGGAATTTTCCGAACGTCGGAAGAAGAGTGAAGTTTTTATTTACCCCATCATTCTGAGAGATACAAGACAGGAACTTGGAGATCTATGGAGGGCCGATGAGTCAGGTCCTAAGGGCCAAGTTTAGGGTGGCTGTAACTGAACACTAGGGCCAAAATAGTTTAGGTCGGGGCTGCTCTGGGGTAACTCAACACCACTCTGGATCCCCGCCGTGTTCCTGGGCTTGAGCCTTTTATTATCCGTTGGAGTTGGCTTACAGTTGAGCTGGGAGTGTAGGCGTTGAGGCAGGCCTGTTGGAGCAAACGGGCCTCAGTGTGCCATCCGGGCTAAGTTTACGCTGTATATAGCTTTGGGAGTATTGTATTCAGTTCGATTCGTAACGCTGATTAAGCTAATGCACAAAATAAAAATAAATTATAGAAAAAAAAATATTGTGGAAATAATCCAGTCCAAAAGCGTTAGGTAAGTACCTAAACTCACCGCTGAGCTCATTGGTGGGCATCGTAAATCCATCATATTGATCCTGAGCTCATTGATGGATCAATAAATAGAATTCAGCTCGTTTCTTTATTCATTAACTGAATCACCAATGGATCAGAGTTCCCGTCTGTTATTATGGTCAATAGATCCGCCGTATGTACCATAGGCGCAGATGTTCTCAAAAATCTTGAGGAGGCAAGAATAATTGAATTAATAAAAATATATAACAAATAAGCTACATGAATGATTGAAATATTTTAACTAAAATTGATTAAAAAAAGTCGATTGGCTGGCTATCCTATGACCTATAAGTAGGTACATAACTATTTTATCACGGCCTAAATATTCTTATTATTTAAATTTTAATTTATATTCAGGGATAATAATATATAAATATCTCCTACGATTTTATATTTATGGTTTATTCACCTCTTATTTGGACGCCGTAATTTCCACGTGATTTTCTTACAAATTTTTTGCAATAAAGTTGGAAAAAATATATTAAATAAGTACAAGTATAAATATATTTTGTAGAGAATGTTTTTATATACATTTTTACATAAATACTTAGACTGTGATAACATCGTGAAAAGTTTCTTATGAAGGTTGTAACCCGTTCGATTCACAATAATTATGTTGAGCTTTAATACATTCTAGGTGGAAAAATATTTTGCCCATGTCCGAGGTCCCTTGCCAATGCGCCCTAGGAACCGAGACAATTTTTTTTTATAAAATGTTAACATTTTTTTATATTATTGTTTTGTGTCTTTGCCTTGAACGAATTTTTAGGTTATAATATATATATATATATATATATATATATATATATATATATATATATATATATATCATAATTGTGGGTTGATGGTTGACTGTAGTGAATAATTGAAGAGAAGAACGGCTGAGGAAATCAGTAAAAAAAAATTAGTAAAAATAAATAATTATATTTATTTTTCTTTTTGCCAACGTTTCGGCCCAAAGTTCAGGGCTTCATCAGGGCTATGAAAAAAAAAACAGATAACTATTGGTATGAGAAACTATAAACATTGAATAATAATGATTCTTTATTATTCAATGTTTATAGTTTCTCATATTTCTCATGTTATCGGTTTTTTTCTAAGCCCTGATGTGATGAAGGCCGGAACTTTGAGCCGAAACGTCGGCAGAAATAAAAATAAATACAATTATTTATTTTTACTGATCACCCCAACCATTCTTCTCAAAAAGTTATTGCTGATTGTGTTAAAAGAATTAAAATGTATAATGACTGGCCTAAACCAAATGTAGCTTCCAGTGAAGTAGGGCCAAATGAATTTTTGTTATGACTATTAAATATGATTTTGTTTTGAAATAAAAATATATAAATATATATAATATATATATATAAACTTTTGGGCCTAAATATTAATGGGGACAATTTTTTTCATGCCATTTACTAAACCATTCACAACTCCTCGGAATTTTCGCTTAATTCAAGGTCTCTACAGCCTTTGGGAAGCTGAATTACTACTCTTCAACATTATATCGATAACTTAGATATTTCACGCTTTCCTAAGGAATAAATAAATAAAAACTTCCAAAACGTTTTTAGTTTTTATCTCCAAGCCTAATTTATTTACGGCTTGTAATAAATAAATAAAGAAAACTCCTCAAACGTTTCTATTATATATCTCCGGTTTTAATTTGTTTACGGGATCTGGTTTGTACAATTTCTTATATTTTGTATGGTCCCAAATCTCTGCTAATTTTAGTGTGGATGGGTGGAATCAAGCTCTTTAATTAAAGTTCTTTAATATATTGTGACTTTCAAGAGAAAAAAACCGAAGGATTCATCCTAGACGATTTTTTTTTATTTATCGATTTCTATAAAATTTCATATTTTAGAATTTTCGAGGTGCGGAATCCAAATCTCAACATTGCACATTCTTAAAAAAAAATTTAATTCACTTCATTTTTTTTGTCAGCACTATTTTTTTCAGTATTGTACTCATATTATATGCCATGCTCATATGCCAAAAACAACTTTTTTTAAAATTGGACGGATATCTAGTAGGGATGGCGATATCATTTCGATAATCGATATCATCGATAATATCTACTATCGATATCGTTCCTTTGAATTTTAATTTTTTTTTTTTTTAAACTATTTAGTCAAGATGTTTACAACTGTATTACAATATAAATACATCAAGTAAATGTGTACACGAGAATATAATCACTTGAAAACGCTTGTTGAGAAACTACCCACAGGCAGCACTCTAATAATATGTCTACATAAGGAGATCATGAGGCCATCTTCTTTTCAGACGCCTCGGGGGGAGAAATTTTAATTTAAAAATTAAAATTGAAACTGTCGTTTTCGGCAAGCTCTAGAAATTATATATGAAGCTGATCGTTAGAATAAAATTATACCTTCCCTTTTTCATATAGAATGTAATGCGTAGTAGAGGAAAATATCGACATTTTGATTAGTGTTGTCCAAATTCGAGACCGAGACGAGTCTTGGTCTTGGTCTTGGTCTTGGTCTTGCCCAAGAGTCTCGCAAGAGTCTTGCTGTTACTTATTAGCTTATTACTATAGAGACATTACTGTTATTTTTTAGATAGTAGAAACCTAACTAAGCCCGATTGAAAAATTAGAGGAGTAAAATGCAAAAGTATATTGCTTATACCAAATATTAACATATAGTAACTAAAATTGTCGAGTATTTTTATTGTCGAGTAAAAAAATCGATTTTTTTTTACCAATCCTGGTCTTCGTCTTGCAACAGTTAGGCGGCCTTGGTCTTCGTCTTACAAAGTGCAAGACCAAGACCTATTTTGGGCAACACTAATTTTGATATTATCGACTATCGATGTCTATTCCGAAAAAGATTTTTATAGCGCACTTGGGACCCTTCTCACTCAGTAAAATCAATTTGCCCCAATTTGTTAGTTAGAACGTTCTCAAACCAAGTTCACGAATTGTCAAAGAAATCTATGTAGGATACAAATAAATTAACATTTCTCTGTATTCGATCTATGGATGAATGGAGTGCATAATTGGTTGAATGGAAATTTCTGGGAAAAGGCTGAGAATGAGGAAGATAGACAGGAACTAGAAAATTAATTTTACCTAGGAGAGTAAAATAATCGATATTTTCATTAATTAATTTAAAGAGGAAAATAACATATTTTTTGATACAGTTAAGTGCTAGAGAATCAATATTTATATTGATATTGATATTTCAAAAATGTTTATAATCGATGAAAATATAATCAATATTTCAAGTCCGATATTTTGATTATATCGATAGTTATAGGCTTATATTAACATTGATAACAATATCTATATTTGGCCTTCGATATCCCATCTCTTGTATGAGTTAGTCCGAAAATAACAATGAAGCATGTATTGCACTAGCGGGTCCATGATTTAATTTTGGGGAGAGGGAGGGCTCGATAGGTTTTTTCTTTCATATATAACGATAATTACTTTGGAAAAAACAAGGTACTAACTACCTATATGAAATAATGTTTAAGTGATACTTGAAGTCCTATTGTATGTAATTAATTACACGAACAATAATACTTCAATGGATATTTAATAGTTGACCGTTGCATTATAAAGGAAGAAGATGGTCCGGGGTTGCGGTCATAAATAGGCTAAATAGTGGTAAAACTATTTTATTGAAAGCTTTTTCCTTTTTCCACTTTGTATTCATTTTACTTATTAACCATGCCTCAATATTATCTAATATTCAAATGTAATTTTCTTACATATGTACAACCAAATATAATAATAATTATTATTTTTTTCCCTCTCTATACTTTTAAGTTAGTTCTGCAATGTATGTATGTAAATGAATTTATTTCTATATTTATATTTTACTTTTGCCAATTTTCGGTTTATTCACATTGTACTCTGATCTATAATCTCTCAATTCTATTTTATATGTATATTTATATATTTATAATTTAATATTTCATAGATATAGAATTTTTCCATTGTATCCATCCATATCTTCAAATTTTAGATACTGTAATTTCCTAGGTTTTTCCCAATTACCCAAACATGTTAGCTTTCCCTATACCTGACCTTACCCTTGGTTTTCCAGTTCTATGTGAACCTCCTAGCTGAACACACCTGTAAGTCTCTAATTTTATTCTTCCATTTTATTTACTTATTTATCTAATTTTTAGTCTCCTTTTTCTTTTCTTTCTCCACATCCCTTTATGTCTATTATTTCATATTATATCATTTTTCCTTTTCTTTCAATCTCTCCTGTAGATTTGTTGAAGTATATTCACATTTTCATTTATTATATATTACACTACAATTGTTAGCATCTATTTACTTCAGTTTAGGATCTTGTTACTCAGCTTACTTTGTTCATATTTTATTGTACTTACTGTTTATAATTTTAATAAGCTTATTCACATTGTTTATAAATTTTGTCTAAATATTATGTAACTGCCACAATTCTCTATCTTTTTGTATCTTGTCCGTTCTAGCCCTGAAGAAGGCCTGCAAAGTCGGGTCGAAACGTCGGCTTTTAATAAAATAGTTTTTCCACTATTTAGCCTATTTATGACCGCCACCCCGGACCATCTCCTTCCTTTAATAATACTTTAAGAGATAATTTTTTTATATTTTTTTCTATAAAACATGGTTGCATTTTACCATCTTTTGGGCGGGAGGCCCAAAAGCCCTCTCCCCTCACCTCCCGTAGATCCGCCAGTGATGTATTGCGCATATTGAACATGATATATCCGAAATACATTAAATATTTCTGACAATCTTCCATCAATAATTATAAATTTTATTATTTATTTTTATTTTTTTTTAAATAAAGAAACAATTAACGTCCATATTAAGACTAATGATGGAATGGCAGCTGTTGTTCCGCCGCTGAGTAGGCCAATCACGTAGCCCCACTTCCGCGTGACGTCTTCTTCGTGACTCAGCGGCGACCGGGCCAAGCTGCAGTCTGTCGCAAGCAGTTGTTCAACCTGACCCCGGGGGTTATATATCTCTGTCCTATATTTCTCTCCATCTAGGAGGCTCTTGTTGTTCTTTCTAAACCGAGTGCATTCATCATTTTGAAAGTACTCTAATTCAAAATAAACATTTAAAATAAAACACCGGAGCCACTTGCGGATTCAGGATTTAATCTTGTAGGCCTCAGCCTCTTAATAAAATTAATGACTTTACTGGTGTTTTTCATAGCCTAAGCCAATTATTTTTTCATGTTTTATTATTCTCTGATTATCCAGTTTTTATAAAAGACAAAATATGCTGAAATTAAACCGAATGCTGATTCTCAGTGTCCAAAAAACTAAGTAAAGTCAAAGTCGTCAGTCCGCCATGTTTGAACGCCATTTTGGGGCAGTTCGTTCACTTTTTTTGTGGAAACATTAGTTTTTTTGTTTAATAAATAGTTCCAAGGAACACAACGATATGCAATTTATAGGGATGTGGGGGGGAGGGGATGCTGCACGTTAGGAGAGTCTGGCCCACCGTGTAATATATTCTCTTTTCTAATTCTTCTGTACACTGGAGGTAAACAACACCATATCCATTTATTTGTTTTGATTTAGTATCCAAGAAATAAATTTAAATAGCTCGAATTTATGAAAAATTGGCTCCCTAAACAAATATAAAAATGTACTTTGGACTACAAATTTAGTAATCTAAATATATACAAATTAATGTATGTCTGTCTGTCTGTCTGTTTGTCCTTAGTGCATTGCTAAACCATTCAACCGATCGCCATGAAACTTTGGGAAGTTGTTCGGTACACTCCTGGGAAGGTTGTGCTTTCTCTTCAAAGCCGCAAAAAAATGTGTCGCTATAAACTGTAGCGCCAAAACGGCTTTACTGATTTTATCGAAACTTGGCTAAAGTCTTCCCCTTGAAACCCTTTTAATTTATCTGTATAACATACTTTCCCGAAAACAAGCTGAAAAATGTTACGATGAATTCAATATTCTATTTGACGATAACTAAAAAAGTACACAATTTTTGACTAATAATACCCACATTTATTTGAAAAATTCCTGGTTCGCCGACAAAATAAAAAAAAAAATCATCGAAATCGGACAGTTCGTTGCACAGTTATAGAGTTTTAAACATTTACTGCTTTCTCTTCAGAAAAGGCCGTTTCCTTTTGCTTCCTCACTACCGAAGGTCGGTAAGCATTTTTTTTTTTATTGATTAATCGAAAATTTTATAGTTACTACAGTAATAGAAATTATCATTTCAAGAAGTTATATGATTCTCCTTATGTAGGTCAATACTATTACACTTTTTTTTTTAAATTAATTTTAAGGTCAACTCAGACTGGTTCTGATGATTATGAATGACGGCGTATTAATTCAGATGATTATGAATGTTCAATTTGAATCATGAGAAAAAAAAAATCATTAGAATTAATTTAAATTGAAGCCATTTTACATACAAATTTGTTTCCCAACTTTTTAAAAATGGCAGATGTCCTTTGCTACTAATCTATCATCTATCATATATGCTTTCTATTTTCTTTCTTTTTCATTTTGCCAGGCTAAGCCACAGCAGCGCGTGGCCGGGTAAAGCTAGTTAATAATAAAATTTGAATAGCTTCAAGTTATGAACTTTTATTTATTTAATTCCAGCCCTCCCCTGCCTCAAGGCAATACAGGGTATTTGCAGCAGTGGGATGTTACTGTTACATAACAACCCATTGCTGCATTTTTAAACTATAACTTTCTGTTTCTCAGCGGCACATAGCTTGCTCTTCTCTTCACTTGTATCTCGCCTGCTTTTCTTCTATTTATTTTGGTGGCCTCCCCGTTGCTGCTTCTATTCTTCTTCCCAGAGAGAAGTGGATTGGTAGTACAACTTCTTTCTATCCGTATATAAAGATATACAGGTAAGTACAACATACTCAGCGATCTCCGGTACCCCACAACTTGAGCATAGAGGATCGATATTTATACCATACTGAACGAGCTTTGCTCGGAAATCTCCATGACCCATGAGATCCAGTAATCCGGGAGGACCCAAGTCGCCTCTAATCACGAATGGTAAAGTACTTTTTTAGGGTAGCTTCTTACGTAATCGTCAACCACCGTCGGTTCCACTCCTCTACTGTATCCTCCCAGGGGATCTTCTTCCAGTTTCTTGGATCATCTCCTATTCTCACTCGGAGGTAATCCGGTAGAGCCGCTAAGCATTCCCTCCTAATCTTGTACCGGTAGTAATCTTCTCTCAGCAGGAGGTCGAGAGGTATTCCTCCTGCCAAGACCTGCACCGCCCCATGAGACCCCGCCCTGAATGATCTGGAGTCTTGAATCAGATCCATCCGCTGAATCAAGTTATGGAACATTTAGACCAGGGCAGAAAAAGCCGTAGTATTTTAAGCAAATTTTCAACATTTCAGGCTGACATGTTGTCTGCCAGCTCATACAGGTCGATTTAAAGGAGGAGCATTTAAACCCTTCAAAAAGTTCAAAATTTAGGGGCATTTAAAGAAACTTATCTCTTGGTCAAGTTAAGATACAATTTCGAATAATACGCCATTACAAAGAGGATGAAATGTTGAACATTTCTCTCACTTACAGCATGTAGGTCCAAATTTTTGTTTCTGAGATATTTGAATCCATATTCCAAAACACTTGAATTGGTTGACCCACAAAACGCCCATGGATTAAAATATCTCAGAAACTAAAATTCGTACCTTCCTACCATACGTGAGAGAAATGTTTATTATTTTATCCTCTTTGCAATGGTGTATTATTCAAAATTTTATCTTAACGCGACGTCGTGTTAGAGAGGTGAAAACGGAAAACATTTCCAACAGGAGTACAATCAGCCTGTAAGGTTGAAAATTTTCTTAAAATAAAATACCCTGGCTCCAGGTCTAATTGGCTCCCCTGAACAAATGTGTCGCAAGGATGGATGGGGATTCATCAATCAAATGGCTACTGTTCGGATATGTGGATGAAAGAAAAAAGAGAGGAAGACTACGACTGAGATGGGCAGATGAGGTCGAAGCCGATGCAGAGAAGCTTCTGGACACTAGAGCTTGGTGGACCCTTGCACAAGACAAAGAGGAATGGAGGCCACGTATTGATGTGGCGAAAACCCATACCTGGTTGCAATGCCTGTGACGATGATGAACAATTGCAAAAACGGACATGTTGTTCTCTATCTTTAGGATACTTAAACAATACAAACAGGAATAAAAGGGAGCAAGTTTTCCCTTAATAATACGTTACTGATTTAATGAAATACATTAACTTAGATCCAAAAAATCAATACAAACATAAATTGAGATCAAGGTAGTTCAGTGAGTAAGGCACTATCCAGGTCCTGGGGGGTCTCACTGTGGAAGATAATTAATTAATCTGTTATATCAGCCATGGATCAACCATGGGTTGGTAGATACTCCTGGGGCACAACCAGCATCTATAAAGTTGGTACTCTTAATTAAATAATTAGTTAAGGAGAAAAATTCTGATGGTCCAAACATGATCTTGGCCAAATCACCTCCTTGAACAACCGTACTCAAACCAAGACCCACCATGAGTTGTAGCGCTAAAGACTTTTTTTGTATTACTTCAGCACATTAACTTTATTAAAATAAATAAAAAATAGATTTAGTAATTTTCTTTAATATTTTTAAAAATATACTCATCATAAATAAAACCTTGTACTTATTGTAATATGTTAATGGTTTTGTTCCAGCCCATCATATACTCAGGGTATATTCCAGTCCATCGGCCTAAAAGAGTTCCATAGCTATCTGACGCTTGAGGACAAATCCTGCCCGAAAGCTGAATCTCTACTTCAGGAAGGACTTGTCGCACTGAAGACAGCAACGAGGCGCTATGCTCGTCGACAGATCAAGTGGATAAGGGGCAGGTTCCTGAGATCAGCTGACCGTCAAGTAAATTTTTATTTTTAAATGTTTTTAATTTTGAAAAATCTCAGTGAAAAAACAAAAAAATTACCTAATAATTACTCATTGTTAATATATTCTAATATTTTTTGAGATTTCATTAATATCGGAATATTAATTTGACTATCGAAATGCATTATTATTATTATTTGACTATCGAAATGCATTATGAAGTTTAGCATTGTATGGGTGATTTTTCAGCAACTACCTACAGCAAATAAGCTAGGTGAAAAAAGAGGCAAGCAGTTGGATGCTATAATAATACTGGGGCAATGGATCACGTTGATTAGTGTTAAGTTGAGATCTCTCCTTGCTTAAAGACATTAAGGAGAGAAAAGAATAAAAGAGAAACTTCTTTTTCTAATTATTTCCTTTAATTTTATATCTTAGCTAATTTTTATAATAATAGGATACAGTATTTCTTGAGTGATGTGGTCCTGAACAAATCACCTTCTCGTAATACCATTGGCCTAGAGACAGTATATTTCCTTACCAGTGAATGAATGAATGAAATGAATGAAAATAAATTTATTATTTTGGGACTAGTGCCCCTTTAGAACAAGTACAAATACAGAAAGCATATTAATATTCTGGAGTATCCATAACCTACACTTTTGTATTTACAGCATGATTACAATAAAATTATAGATCATAAAAAGATATAAAAATGTATATAAATATAAAATAAACAGAGAAAGTAATTTAGTAAACAAGATATCAATGAATCACAAAATAATCAGAGTATCTGGGTGTACTTTGAAATTCTAACAGCTTAGGTTTTTAAGTGCATTTCGCGATCAATCGGACTGGGAATTTAGTAGGTGTTTGAAGAGGAGAGATTTGAAATAGGATATTGATTTTGCATTTTGAATATCTGAGGGTATAGACTTCCAGAGGGAGACAACTTGAATTAAAATGGATTTATCAAACGTAGCAGTTCGGTGAGGAGGAGGATAGAGGTCAGAGGCACGGGTTGCAATTTTTTTTATTTACTATTAAAGGATACATTTTATTTTTTTAATAATAATAATAATAATAATCATTTATTTATTCTGGGACGAATCCCTTTAGAAGAATTAACAAGGGCAAAAATGTGGGCTTTTGAGCCTCAGATATATATAAATGTATTTAGAAAGTTAACTAATAGATATAATAGAGATAAAGAAAAAAAAAAAAGTTATCTTCTAGATTAAATCGATCAAGAAAAAAGTAAATAAATGAAAGAACAATAAGATGAAAATAAACTAATAATAGTTATACATATTTACAGCAGTTTATATTTACAATTTTAGAGGGACTGGATGTAAATAAAGTGATTGAATAGGCAGAATTTATGTGATAAAATCTTTAATGTCCACTTACTATTAGGGAAAATATTATGATTTTATTTTTAAAGAAATGTAGATAATGTTTCCATTTTTAACAGTAATTTTTTTTTTTAAACTTCATTATTTGTAGGTGCCTCCAGTTTATGCATTAGATGCTACCGACCCCAGCATTTGGGATGAGAAAGTGTACAATCCTGCTGAGTCAATCGTCAAGTTTATACTCGGCACAGGGCCACCTCCGGAACAGCAGCCACTTCCCAAAGAAAAGGTCACTGCAGTAAAAAGTTTAAAAGGAGAAAGGTTATGCAGGGTCTGCATGAGAATATTTATAGGTTGGTACTAACTCTTCCATTTTCTCTGAACTTTATTCAATGTTAATATTTTCATCAGCTTTATGGTTACTATAATATTCTGATATTCTATCTGTAGGCGACCACCAGTGGGAGATTCATCAGAAATCTAAGAAACATCAAGCAATGCTGAAAAAGAAAAAGAAACAAAAGGACGAAAAGATAGTTGATGACATTCCAAATTGTTAATTAACTGGGTTATAAATCTGGCTCACTTTTACTAATGGTGTGTTTCATTAAATATATATATTTATATTGCAATTATTTGTTTTGTTTTTATTTTAAAATTTTCATTGATAGAAGTAATATTTGTTGTTTTATTCATAGGCATTCCAGACTGTTCAAATTCAGGACATATCCATCTCTTCAAACTTTCTAGTTGAAATTGTGAGGCTACACCATTTCAAGTAAATTTCAGCATGAAAACATCTATCAATATTCAGTTTCATTTCAGTACATTTTTTATTCAACCCCTCTCATGATACTGTATATTATTGACCGAAGGCATTGAGTAATTTCAAAAGTTACTTTAATATGCGGCCTTAAGAAATTAATGTTTTTGTTTTTAAAGAACTTATTGTTGATCTTGTTTCAGACATAAAGTTTTGTATTGTTTTATATGTATAATATGTACTATACCAGAATATGAGACTGACCAAGTTGCAAAATAAAAGTTCCTTTCTTAGGGTTACTATGGAAGGAAAATAAAATATGTGCATACATTTCTTCATGATGTTGATCCTAAATTAAATCTCTTCTTCTTTTACTGAACAAAAATGTTTAATAACAATGCTCATTATACCCACTGTGGATTCTGATATAATGCCAGTTTCATTATCTGATTAGTCTTAAAATAAGATGATTGAATTTTTTTGTTCCTCATAATATATAGAAAACAATAAATAACTCATCTTTAGTCAAGTTCAAGTTCTTTTTTATTTTTATTCATTTTTTTTTTAAGAACCATTCACTATGCATAGATATATACTGTCTAAGATATATCCTGAATTGAATTGGGTACTTAGATAGAAAAAAATTCTGCAAATTTGAGCTATAATAAAATTCAAGCGACAAATAACGTATATAAGATTGCATTTTTTGAATAAAAAAAAAGGTTCATATTTAGTTTACGATAATCTCCAACTTCTTTCAACTATACTTTATAACCATGTGTTTATAAGAACTAATAATGAAGGGGCTATTTTTCTTATTCTATATTAATACTTATAGAGTTACTTATTAAGTAATCTTGAGCATAATATATTATTTAGTAATAAAGTTAGTGTGATTCATAATTCATTTTGTGATAATAATAATAATCTTTTATTTATTCTGGGACGAATCCCTTAAGAATAATTAACAAGGACATAAATGTGGGATTTTGAGCCTCTGATATATATACATGTATTTACAAAGTTAAATAATAGATATAATAGAGAAAAAAAAAAGTTATCTTCTAGATTAAATCGATTAAGAAAAAAATAAATAAATGAAAGAACAATGAGATGAAAATAATTGGAAATAAACTAATAATATATATATATATATATACCCAGAATTTTCTATTTGCAATTTTAGAGGGATTGGATGGAAAGAAAGTTACTGAATAGACGGGATTTAAAAGTAGGGAGAGTATTGGAACGATGGATGTCAGGAGGGATGGAGTTCCATAGGGATGAGGATCGAATAATAAAAGATTTATCGAAAGCAACGGTTCGGTGGGCCTTTTGATATTGTAGATAAGCGATTTTGTTGCCTTATTTTAATAATAAATTTAAGATTACTAATACTATCACAATATTCTGTTGTAATAACTGTATCATCATCATCCATGGTGCAACAAACCATTTAAAGTCAATGTCTCTTGCAGTTTTGACAGCCAGACTTCTCTATTCGTTGCTCCCGCTATCAGATGTGGATTCCCAATATGAACCTCGCATCTGCTGCTATACTATCGATCCATTGGAGCTGAGTTTTCCTACTCTTGTCCTGTAATCTAGGTTCATCCTAGGAATCTAATTCTGGGTCATTCTAATTATATGTCCTGCCCACCGAAGGTGTCCTACTTTTATCACTCTTATGATGTCTGGGCTCTTGTAGGTTCTTGTTAGTTCAGCATTTGTCCTTATCCTATAAAGAGGGTTCTCCTGTGAACTAAATGATGACCAGCATTAAGAGGCATAACTGAGGGCTGATATTATGGGGATCTTGTATAATTGCACTTTCGTGTTTCGAGAAATAGCCCCGCTCTTGAAATGCTTCAGTAACCCAAAACAGCAATTACTAGCAGACATAATTCTGCGATGGACCTATGCTTGAATGTCATTATCTACATTTACTTGTGAACCAAGATAGACAAACTCTTTCACCCTTAACAGTGAATATCCTCCAGCCACTAAGTGTGATGGTTCGTGCATATCTTTTTAATGGCCTGCCTGTATGTATTGGGTTGGCAAATAAGTCCTTTTGGTTTTTCTGATTATTTTATTTTACTATGATACACTTCTTATCTGACAAATTAATCCTTAAGATGGATTGTTTATCCGGTTTGTAATATGTCAACAACTATATCTGTTGACTCTTGTTGAAACTAGCTTAGTATTGTGTTTGCTATTACACTGTGAATATGGAAGATAATATCATTTATTATCAGCATATTTTGTTGTATTATTTTAAAAAAGATAAGCTTGTTGCAGAAGCTCATAGAAAAATTTGCAGTGTTTATGGGAATGATTCCTTAACCGAACGCACCTGTCAAAATGATGCTCAACAGTCTGGTCGCCCATACGAAATTGAAACGAGCAATTTTAAGGCCATTGTTGATCAAAATCTTACCTAATTAATGCGAGATATTGCTATAGCCCTAAATATGTCACATGCAAGTCTAGAAAACCATTTGCACAAGCTCGGCTATGTTTTCAGGCTTAATGTTTGGGTCCCTCACATGATTTTTTTTTTTTTAGATCACTAGAAATGTTATAACTTCAATACGACTTTAGCTATCTACAAGAAATTTAGTAGGAATTTAGGGCCACATAAGCTACACAAAATTACATCAACCTTCGTAAACAAAGTACAAATGGAGATAAAAAATAAAAACCTATAAGAAGTTTTTGTTTATTTATTCCTTATGTAGACATTAAATCAAAAACCCATTAATACGGTTTTGATGAACAACAATTCCGCTTTCCAACGGATATAGTAGCATCGTATTTGGAGAACATTCTGAAGAGTTATGAATGATCGGAAGGGTTTTGTGTTCCACCAAGACAACACTAGGCCCCACACCTGATTGGACACTAGCAATAAATTATTGAGATGTGAATGGGACTTTTTGCCCCACCCTCCCTGTTCACCAGACCTAGCTCCAACTGACTACCACTTATTCCGGTCTCTGTAAAACTCCATGAATGGAAAGAAATTCCAAAAGGAAGAGGACATCAAAAACCACTTGGATCAGTTTTTTAACAATAAATTCCAGACGTTCTATGAACATGGCATTATGCAGTTAGTGAAAAGATGGGAGAAAGTCATATTAAATAATATTCACATTGTAGATTCGTATTTATATATTGTCGATTAAAACAAATTTTATGTCTATAATAGATTGAGTTTTATTTCACTCTGAAAAACAGAAAGGACTTATTTGCCAACCCAATATTTGGTTTTTTATTCATTATCTTCCAAACCCACTCTAGCCACTGGTATCTGAGACTGATAAAAGTGTTTTTTTTTTAATTTATGGGGATATTTATGTCATCGGTGAAATCCAGAGTCATAGTTGGTCTATTGAATATAGTACCCACACTTGTATTTCAGATTTTCGAGCCGAATTAAAAAACATGCATGCGAGGCAATCGCCCTTTGTAGTTTTTAAAGCTATCAGTTATGTCACCATGAACACGCACTGTGCATTGTACCTACCTAATCCAATGAGTCTGCTTCAGTGGTATTCCCATTTCTAGAAAATTCTGGTATAGCTCATTCCTTTTTATACTATCGTAGGTCATTCGAAAGTCAATGAACAGGTGGTATGTGTGAATATTACACTCCCTGCACTTCTCCAGGATGTTTCTGATGAAGAATAGTTGATATACAATAGACTTTATTGGAATAAAGTCTGTCTGCCACTTTCCTATACCCTATTCAACAAAAGAAAGCATTTTTTTTTTAAGTATCCTGTTAGTATTTTATGTAATAACTATATAATGCATTTAAATATAAGAGGAAGAGGTTTTATACTGTGAAGAGAAACAAATTCAAAAGTGTAGACAAAACTTTGCTGAATCCGAAATTGTACAGTCAAAGACATCCCTATTGGTGGAAATTATGAGAAAGCAACAGAATGATGCCAATCCTTCAACTGAGCAAGAAATAGCTGGAGCAATTAGGATTGTTATAGTTATTCGGATAAGTTTATTATTATGAACATTTGATTCATTATCTTTTAACTTTCTTATAATTCATAAAACTACTACATTTTAAATAAATATTTTATTATGTACATGATGGCAACCTCAAGGGAGTTGGCAAAAAGGACCATGTGGCCCACATGCCAGAATAATTCTTCCCACCAGTACCAGTATATTTGATAATATCCCTTACTTGTTTGGACCTGATAATTTCAGGTTCTACAATTCTGGTTTTTACATTATACATTAAAATTATTTTTAAGTCACAATTTACAGAACAAAACTGTAGGATTTAAAACATCAAACTCTGACCATAGGAATAAAACAATAACAATAAATGTAAGTCAATGAGTGGAAATTGTGAACAATCACATAAGCACAGGTTCTTGTAAATACCACTTCCATTCACTATCAATGAAGTGCATGGAACATTTTTTAATAATATTGGATTCAACTTTATAGATGACTGTTTTTCCGACAGTTAACTATATTTGCCTTATCTCGACCAAGTTACAGAAAAAACTATTATGTACTTACACCACTGGGATTAAGGATTAAAAATATTGTATTTGGTAGAGTACTGTAAGTTTTCTTAGGGTAATTTAAAACATATTGTGTTCATTACATAAAATTTATTTGTAAAATATAAAGCCATAAAATTGAAGATGCTTTCTGGTATTCAATTCTTTTATTTTTTCAAGAATAATGATGAGCTCTCCTACTAGATTAATAATTAGCACTAATTGCACAGTTGTTCATTTAATAACGAATGTGTTACCTAGGTGATAGCAGTTATTTTTCGATATAGATATTTTCCCTTAAATTAATATTGGGCTTATATGAAGCTGAACAAGTTGAACATATATTATGGTTTTGAATTGGCAATAAGAATAATTACAATTATGTAATAATATAAATTGGCAATAAGGTGTGATGTATAATATAGATTTTGGTTACGTTCAGTTAATTTTATGTTGATAAAAAATAATACAATCTGAACTATAGAATACATGTAAATTAAAGTTATACAATTTAAATAACGAGTAATACAATTAAATGAACAGTTGTATCATTTGTAAAATGGGGGTTGGTCTGATGTTAGGTGGATTGGGAGTACCCCTCTAGTTTTTAAAATTACTATTTTCCATTTATAATATTGAATTTATATTATTAAAAAAGTTGACTTCTGGCTAATACTAGAGTGTTTCAACAAAAAATTCAAAAAAGATAAAATTATATGTGGGTTTTTAAATTATGCATTATATTTCAATAAGCATAAATAACATTATATCTACAAATAAATCAAAAAGTAGTAAAGAAGAATAATTAATTACGTTATAATACTTTGACAGAATCTTTATAATTGTTTTTAGGTTGAAGCAACTAAAAATGATGGATCTGAAACCTCTGTCTTTGTAGAATAAGGAAAGCGTTGAAAGATGATTCCTGTCCGAGATTATCTCATGAGAAACTATACTTCAACAAAAATAATCAGATGGGAGGATCAAATTACCTTTGTTAAATCACTGTACAAATAATTCTGTAATTAAAAGATTATACTGTGCTAGTCATCAAAGGTATTATTTTTAGGGACATATTTATAGCTTTAGATTATATTGAAAAACCTTTAATTTACTTTGTTGTAACATGTTTTTTATTTAAAATATTTTTTTATTATTTATAAAATAAATCTTTATTTTAAACTGCAATTATGTAAATATTTTTCCAAATTTACCAAACATTCATGTTAATATTGTATAGTCCTTTTTTATGATAACTCAAGTGTTTTAGGACCTAAAGCTGTTTAGTGCAGAAAAACAGTGTTCCAATTTTCAATTATTATTAGAAAGTACTTTGCTCAAAAATAGACAAAGGTTTTTTTTTCTGCAATTTCCTCTCCTAAAAAGCGAATACCTGTTTAAAAAAATTTTATTCATAATGGGATCAGAGATATTATATGTGTTCAAGACAAACAGTAACTTTAAATTGAGAATTGAAAACAAAAACCAAAATAGAAGATTAGCTGACATTAATGATACGCAGAAATAAGATTTGAAATACTAACTTAATTAGATAAGTTTAAGCAGAAAGGAAATGATCGAATGCATATTTGTAAGTACCAACAGAAAACCCTAAACAGCTTTAATTGGAACTCAGAAATCAACCAGAAAAAATTAGCAACAAAATAAATGAAAACAGAAACAATAATATTATTATTTTTTCATTAACTGTTTTGTAATAAAATTTCATCATTTAATTACTAATCAGCCATTGTCTTTAAAATATTGAAGACTTAATTCTATAATTTCAATTTACTTTTCAAACAAAAAAATTAAATCAGTTAGCCATGGAAATTGTTGTTGAGACAATTCGTTCTCAAAACCTAATTCTGTAAAGTTTTTTTTATGGAACTTTCTTGTAGATCTTAATCCATCTGTTTTGCTGAATTTGAATTGATGGTTAAACTATATAAAATTGTGAATGAACTCGACTTATGCAGTCAGCAAAGAGAGGTAGATGCCATTGAAATCTTCTCATTGAATGGCTTAATCTTCAAATTTAATCTAAAGGAAGATTTTTCGCTAATGAAATTGACAGAGCTTCCAGTGTCAATCAACACACAAACTTCTGAACCATTAACAACAGCTTTGGCTGTTGGCTTCATCAAACTGTGGGCAACTAAACCAGAAGGATTACTTGCAACAATAGCAGCAACGGTTCGTTTCTGAGACGTAGTAGACCTACAAACTTTAGAATAATGACCCTTTTTCGAACAACGATTACAGATAACATCCCTCGCAGGACATTTGCTGTGAGTATGTTTCTTAAAACCACAAAAATAACATCTGACAGAAGTAGCAGCTGAGGTTATATTTTATTCTTTAATATAATGAGGTGTAGCACTCTCATTTTGTTCTCTAATATAATCAAATGCAGCATCCTCAGCCTCCCCATTATTACTAGATTTGCAATCAGGTACTGCATTGACAGAACCTATGGGAATCTGATAAGACATTGCCTGAGCTTGAGCTAACTCAAGGGCTCGAGCTCGTTTGTGAGCTTCCCTTAATTCATAACAAGTGATACAATGGAATAATATTTTTTCTTAAATTAAATTAATCTTTTTCTTTTGTTTTTTTGTAATGACTGTATTTTTTCGATTTCCTAGTGCAATACAATTCAAGAAAAATCTATTCATATGATAAAACAGTGCTTGTAACATCTGTTTGAAAACTACTATTAACCAATAGATAAACTATATAATATTATATTGATCATGTTATAAATAATTAATTTCAGTTAACTCAAGTAACCTGAGGCAATAAAGGGAATTTTTTTCATTTAAACTTCCTCTTCTTGAATTTCGTCTCCTAATGGTTAAATAACAACTGCTCTGATTGCTCTGTTAAAAACAATTGAATCATTCAGATGAAATATATCTTAACCCTTAGTCGCATGATTTTTTTTATTTTCAAAATAAAAATTCCCAGAGTAATTAATGTAGAGGTTATGTAACAACTGAAAAATAATTTTAAAATTGTAAGTGATGTAGATTGTCAGAGGGACAATTTCATTACCCTGATGTACCAAAAGATCGTACTGAGATAAGGAAATAAATGTTCTCCAGAGGAACACTATGCGTATAAGAGTTAATCTGTGTGTCTTAGGCGATTTCAAAGAACATAGTCAGATGAGGAATTAGTGTGTATTTCATAATTAATTTCTTTTGAACTGTAGAAATAATAAGAATCAAACTGTGATTGTTAATTAAGTACTCAATGATTTGTTGGTAATAATTTTTACAATTGTATACATTGTCTTCTCCAGATAAGCCAGTGGTGATTTCCATAATCTCTTGAGTGGTAAAGTCATAAGTCTTTCAAGAATCACAAATAAACAATTATAAAGTTAATTTAAATTATGAACTAAAATTGATAATTGTAATTAAATAGGATAATAAACAACAACTTTAAGACAAAAAAATATTAATTTAAAATGAAAGCAAATAAAAATGTGTTTAATAACAATAAAATGACAAAACATTTGTCAATTTCGAGGTGTTATACTAATATAAGGTCCATTTTCAGAGCGAAGAAGCATTTCTGGATTGAGTATCATATCCTTCTTCGATTTTATTTTGTAATGAAGTACCAGATTAGAAATCATCACCTTCAACTCAAGCATTGCAAATTTTTGACCTGAAATATTATAAAGGAAAATTAAACACTTTCCTATTTATATGAACTAAAAAAGCTAATAAAAATAGACATATGATAAACTAATACACATACAGAATTTTCATATATTCATACTATAAATGGATGATATAGCAGCAATCTGCAAAATGCGAACTGACAGGACAATTCGAAGTGCTGTTATCAAAAGAATGTTATAGAAAAGGAATGTTATCAATACTGACAAGAGCAAAATCATTCAGATAGGAAAATTACAGGAAAATGTCAAAGTGTTCTGTAACAGAGAAAAAATGTTAGTACTCCAGAATTTCACTCACGGTGTGGGAAAGTGTATTCAGAAATCCTACTCAGGATTAACAAGGCAAATGCGGTCTACTCCCAAATGTGCAATACTGTTATTGGAAAGCAAGAGGTGGGCTGAAATGTGAAGCTCCACATCTTTAAGTCGATACACTTGCCAGTACTCCTATATGGAGCCGGAAGTTGGAAAATGACAGATAAAGAGTAGAGTAACAGCTGCAGAAATGAGATTTCTTCGAAGAATTGCTGAGAAAACAAGAAGAGACTGCATCCGCAATGAGAGGATCAGAGAGGAACTAGCAGTCTTCTCAGTAGAGGAGGTCACAGAGTTTCGCCAGCTGAAGTGGTTCAGCCATTTTGCTGGAATGGAGTTTTCAGTGGTTCTTCAGGGACATATCATTGACAGTAGAAGACCTAGAGGTCGACCAATGATTTCACTATCATTGGAATACGTCACTATATGTGCAAAAGGAGAGGAAAGGATCCGCCAAGACAGGAACCTAGTAAGAAACAGAGAACAGTGCCAATCTTGGCTAAATGCTCCCCTGCAAGAGTTGCAATAGCAATTATTTCTAAACAACTTTGCTAGAAAAAAAAAATGATTAGAAATTTTGTTTAAATTCACTTAGCTCGGAAACATTTCACATGATAAAACTTTTTGAAGTGAAAACTTCTTTAGGCGAGTTTTGCACTTTTTTTATAGAGAGCGAATTACATTGAGAGGTCAGATCTCCGATGTGTAACACTTGGGTAAAGCCGGCTGGAATTGATTAATAGAAGTATTTTCACATATGCATTAGATTATCTCAAAAACTAAAAATCGTGCATACATATTGTCAGTAAGGGAATTATTCAGCATTTTATCATTTCTCAATGGACATATTATTCAAAATTGTATCTTAATATGATCTGTGTTAGAGAGGCTAAAAATAAAAAAATGATAACAATTTTTATAGAAGATATGGGATTAAAATATCTTAGAAACTAAAAATCGGACCTACATACTATAAGCGAGAAGAAATGTTCAGCTTTTCATCCTCTTTATAATGAGCTATTATTTATAATTTATATTTCATGTTATTAACCCGTCTTGTTGATGTTTTCACTTCTATCATGTGGTCTAAAGCACACACCTTAGTTTTTTTTTAATATAATAATCTAAATAGAACTATTGATCTATTAAAATATTAATGATGATGTAGATGATATTTCCGTGGTAACTATATAGTACTAACTGAAATATTTAAACTAAAAACACAGACTTTTTAATAAACATTTTATTAATAATGAGATAAAAGTTACTTAATCGATCTAGCAATCCATTATTCTTGTAAAAGTTTATTTTTTAGGTGACACTTATTTATTTTTATTGAAAAATACAGAAATTTTCTTTAAACATTGAATATCTATTTAGAATATTCCATTCAAGTGAATATCATATACTTTTATACCTAAATATGTAACATCATTATTTAAAAATAGTTCTTGATTTATCTTTAAGCTAGGCAATGAACAAATTTATAAAATCAAATAAGATTTTAATCTATTAAACAAACATTTTTAGAAAAAATAAATTAGAAGCTACTATGCAAACTAAAATAGAAAAACCATTTTATTTATATTTTTATATGTATAAAATATATTCATAAAATACATATGTTTGTATATGTAAATACTTCGTTTAATATTTGATCATTCCTGTTTTATATTTTATCCTTTGATGAATTCTTTCATCTCTAGAACTTTAACTGAAGCTATTTTTGACATGTACTACTTAATTATGTTTGCATGTAAACAATGAGAAAATTCCATT
Source organism: Nezara viridula (assembly GCA_928085145.1). NCBI lineage: Eukaryota > Metazoa > Arthropoda > Insecta > Hemiptera > Pentatomidae > Nezara > Nezara viridula. Next base: position 19,014,573 of record OV725080.1, on the reverse strand, counting down.
TTGTTATACATTCAATTTTTTTTAAGGAATCTTTGAGTTTATAGATGTTCAACTGGGAACAAATATGGAAAGTTAGAAGCTTGATACTAATATTTTAGTTTATCTATAAAATTACCAATGCAATTCCTCGGCCCAGCTGAGAATGGTAAGAAGGCGTACGGATGTTTTTGTTGCTCAAGGAATCTATCTGGATTGAATTTTTCAGCATCTGGAAATAGATCTTCCCTCCTGTGTAATGCATAAATAATAATCGTAATCTGTGTTCCTTTTGGAATTAAGAATCCACCTGGAAAAATAAAAAATAAATTATAAGGTCTGTGTCCATCGAGCCTTTTTATTTATTTTCCTTTAATAATCTAACTAACTGTTTTTTATGGTTTCAGCTTTATTAAATTTGGATTATCCATAATAAACAATGGTTTATTATTTCTAAATAGTTATATATCAAATATGTGTGACTTATCACATTATATTCCTTATAACTTCTGGAAAAATTAAATACAAAAATTGTCTCATTAAATTTGTTTGTAGAATCTGAAAATGCCTTGTGAAGGCGAAATGTTGAATAATAAATACATAATGTAAAAAAGTGCATATTTGGTGACCTTTGGCATAATGCTTTTTAAAAAAACATAAAAAATGGCACCGAACCTAAAAAATATGACTCAGAAATATAATTCAGAAAACCAAATTATTCTTTTAATAACAATCTCAACTATTTTCATAGATATGTTTTCAGCTTACAAAACCAAAGAAATCTATGTTACAAAACTGCAAAGTTTATATAACATTATATGAAAACAGTTCAAAATTCCATATTTCTGCACTAACAATAAGTTGTTCCATTTTGATGATTCCTTTTTTGTCGTTTTTTTAGATAATTTATTATCTTTGAAATATTTATTTTTAAAAAAATACCAAAAAATTATTATATTTTGAGTAATCTGTATCATCTTAAATATTTTTTCTAGCTTTTTTTTTTAGGAAAGTATGTTAAATAAATAAATTCATAGAACTTCAAGGAGAAGATTAGGCAGATAGAAGAAATTAGGCAAATTTAATTACAATTATTAAAGCTGTTATAGCGCTACAGTACACAGGCTTTTCAGCCACCATTTTGAAAGAAAAGTGCAGATGATAATATAGAGTTGGGAAAATCATCTTTGTGTGACCTCTGACTTTGATTCCTAAGTTTAAAAATCGGCCCAGTATTTTAAATTTTACATTACATACAGTACATTTTATTGTTCTAATTTATTTTAATATTTATCTTTTATTGAATAGATATCTTATTACATGAGCTGGTGAACAGAAAGCCAACTTAGTAATGCCTAACTAAACTTTTTGGAGAGGTTGATAATACAAAGCCTTAGACTATAGCTGATATATATACTCCACTAATTATAAGTTATTTGTTTTGCCATCTTCAGAGGATTAGGCAGGCGTTTCCTCCATTTAATTCCCCAGACAGCTAGTTAACCTCGAAAGAGCTTCAATTTTCTTTGAGAACCCAACAAAAAATAGTCAATTATTAATTGTACAATACATTTATTTCACATAAACAAACTTACTTGATGGCAGTAAAACATCTTCAATAGCCTCTCGGCCTATGATTGGAACTGGCGGATATAATCTTAAACTCTCTTTAATGACTCGTTCCAAATATTCCATTTTGCTATAGTCCTCCATTGATGGTTCTGCTTTACCTTCGAGAATACTAGACACTTCCTGGTACAATTTTTCCTGCGGATTATTTATCTTATTATTTAAAGAATCAGAGAAATACTTAAACTGATCAATAATTTCTTATCTATTTCATCTTTATTTTCTTCACTATAAACCCAATAATGGACAAAAAAAAAATTAAATTAATACCATATTACATCGAATATAAGGCACCTATTTTTCATTGCTGTAATAAGAAATTTGAAAAATAAAATGATCAATTAGGAAATTCATTATTTTTAGATATTTAAGGAAATAAAAAAATAAATAATAAATGAATGCTTAACCAATTAAAATAAGTGGTTGTTTTTAATTGATTTCACAAAGTGATAGTAGGAGTTTGGGTATCAATTGAGAAGATGAAAACATATTTTTTAAGTGTTTAAATTTAAATTTTACTATAGATATCTACTTTTGGTTTTATTTTTAAAGTTCTTGTAACTTAATTGTTTAAATCAAATTTTCTAGTTCAAATTTAAAAGTGTGTCATAAATTTGATGCAGTACAGTTATAAAAATAAGAACGGCATGAAAGCATATATTTCTTTCAAACCTGTTCATCTGGATGCATTCCAAGAAGCCAGGTTGTATAAGTCAAAGCCATAGTTGTTGTATCATGGCCCTGAAAAAAAATTAAACATTATTAATTTATTCAAGTCTAAAAATTATTTTAGTAGGTTCAACAAATAAGGTATTTCATCTTTATATATTGTTTACTTGAAGAATTTTGGTGGTACCTTATATCTTCTTTAATACTTTATCAAAACCAATGATTAAGCCATTATTTTAAATATTACCACCTTCTCAATGTCGAAAAATAAGCACATAAACCCAGAAAAATCAAGAAAAAATGTATGAAGAAAATACAACTTTATTAGCACATAACTCATACTATATAGGAAATTGTATAAAAAATTATATAATTCATGATTAATGGTGTATATAATCATATGAAGAGTTATTAAACTGAACACAGTTAAAAAACAAAAAAAAAATAAAATCGGACTGTTATTTGTACCAATAAATGTTGAATTTTGTACAAATATTTTGGTTTCTTACCTATTTTCAACAATCAAATTTTGTAATCAACTAAAAAAAAATAAAAATCACAAACCTCTTAATGGAAAGATCTCATTGGTATAAAACCATTGTAAAGTGTCTAAACAATCGGTATGCCTTCTATGGATCAGGTAATATAAGTTGTTTTAAATATCAAATGTAAGTGAAATAGTTTAATTAAAAAATACTTGGTCTGTACAAATAATTATTCCAAATTGGTATAATAATCATTGGTCAAATGGTAATATAACATGGAAATAAATAAATGAGGAAGTATGATTAAAATTGAAAATAATAAACCAAAACATCCGTATAAAGTATAATATGCTCTATCATTGCTAATAGAGCAGTAGCCCTGCAGCCAGGGCCAAAAAACTGGACCTTATCGCAGATGAAGGTTTGAATATAAACTATGAAAGTGTTCAACATTTTAACTAAAATATAATTAAAATGTCTACAATTCCAAAGCTGCTGGTCAAAAATGGTATTGGACTTGAAAACTTGTATTTGTCAAAATTAGTAAGTTATGGGGTCTGTTATCTAGGAAACTATAAGATACTCGTACTGGTGAGGGGACTAAGTCAAGCAAGTGGGCGTATTGGTCTTTTTTGCCAGCCCCAAAGACAATAATACCAATGGAAGTCTATTAATATCTAACTCTGTCTCAAACCTTTTCGTTTTTCTAATTAAGTTCAAAAGGATGGACTATTTTATGAAGGTAGCTTCATGTTATCCTATTCTATCTGAGCCCAAAAGTCTGTATCTGAGCTACACAAATAGGTCACATTTGTTATATAGTGAAGGGCAGTTTCTGGACAGATTGCAGAGTTCATCGCCAATATCCGGCAGATCTTTAGATGTCTTTTAAGTCTGCAATAGCCTGTTAGTACTCCAATGATGAGTCGGATTTCCTTTTTTAATCAGGCCCAGCAGCCACTTAGTTTTAAAGGCGGAGAGGTTTTTGATAAATTGTTTGGCTAGTCTGAGCCCACTGCACTCCCTTCACTTCTTAGCTGCTCTTTTCCATATCCAATCGAGGATTTTTTTTACTGATGTTTCTTGGATATTCCTATTGCAGATCCCGAACCTGAAAGTATGTTTCAGGTGATGGCACAACTGAACATCGATCATACATTGAATTAGTGCAGATCTGTTCAGTATAGTGTTATCACATGGTTTCTAGAAGCCAAAGCGGAAAGAGCTAATGACTTGGGCTCTCGGTCTAAATCCGCTTTACCAAAATCACCAAAGCTGTTTCCAAATTGGAGTACTAACTATATAAGATAGGGGCAAAATATATTAATGATTATAATCAATCCTGTTGTTGTTGTTTTAAATTTAAATTATTAAATATTGTCAGATTTAATTTTGAATAAAGCATCTTCATCGCTTGGATGCTTAGTTTTTTTATGTAAGCATAAAACCGAAAAAAGTGACCCACTAGGAGCCCCTCGCTCATAACTCACTCCTCTCTGAGGATACTATTAGTACATTTACCTCCTAACTAGTTGAAACAAAATCCCTAATTCAAAAATTGTGTTCCTTCTATTTACCTTTCTTTTGCTCATATTTCTAATCACTCATTCACTGGAATAATGATGTTCCAGCTGATTTTGCAAACCAATCAATTACAATTTTATTTTCATAGTCTGGGATATTATGACTGATTTATATAGTCTATTTTACTAACAAATTTTTGGGATTCTGGAAATTGGCTTATTTATACTTTGGGGAACTGATTGCAAAAAGAGATTTCTGAGATTTTTTTCTGAAATCAGGCTCACTTATGTATTTTAGGTTGCTGATTATCAATTTCAATTTTTCCATCTGAGTTATTGTATAAAAATAACAAAACTATCGCATTATATTAATTTTTACAAATAATCACATCATTAATTATCTACTAAATTGAAAAGAAAGAAACATCATCAAATAAACAAAATTTCGAATTTTATACAAAATTTACTTATCTGCTCTATGAATTCGATTTCTTAGGATGGTGGGTCCACTAATGATAAAGATGGTAAAAAATATAAAATAGAATAGGATTTTTCACAGTATTAATTTTCATTAATTTAAATCTCAAACAGAGATGTATCAATGTGTAGTCATTGCTTGCAAAACTTTAAATAATTTTTTGTTGTCAATAGAAAATTAAATAAATGGAAATAAAAGCAGAACATGTTGCTTTACTCTAGGGTGAAGAACAGATGTCACCCACTTACATATCAGTCTTATTTTTATAGGTATTTCATTTTTTTTGTTACATACCTAAGTGTTTTTGTTGTTTTCAAGGAGTATAGTTACAAAGGGGACAATAGAATCACAGTAAAAGAAATAAATTTGATAAAATATGGGAAATACAAACCATAAGAGAATATTCTATACATCGGTAAAAACCAAGAGTAAAAGCCAACCCTGAGATAACCAATTCCTTTTTTAGCATATGGTAGAAGAAGGGTAGCAAGTAATGAGCGAATTTGTGTGAAGTTTATAAAAACTAAAGAGTTCTATTTCTTTATTCTCTAAACATTCCAAAATCTACAACTACTTTTTATATAATTTTTTTTTATGCATATAACTATGGGTAGTAAGTTTTAAAGATTTTAGAAGCTGTTTATTTCGTACCATTAAAAAAATAATATTTGGAACAGAATAAAATCATTTGCTTGTTCCATATTGTGGGAAAAAATAATTTTTCCAATTGACAACTGATAAATTCATGGCAGTAGTTGGTCTATTCCAATCTGGTTTAATATACGAAATTCAATCTTCAATGAAGTAAAATTTTTGAGTTTTAAATTGTATCTTTTCGATCTTATCTGCTCTGGTTGACCATTTCGGATAGATAAAATGAGTTTTTTTTTATATTAGGTAAAACTTTAGTTCATTATAAGAAAAGCAACAACCCTCTAGAATTAGATAAAAAGTTTGAGTTTTCAGTTATGTTTTTTTGAATTTTGTCTGCACTAGAAATCGGACCGCTTAGTATGAGCAGACAACCTTTTACCGAGGCCCACGGAAAAGCACCCATATAGCTTGAAAGGTGGAAAAAAATATATAGATAAGTGTTAAATTAAAAAAGATTAGTGACATTCCAAATCAATATAGTTTTCTATATAATACATAACAAATTGATGAAAAAATAAATAAATTATATTTATATAGATATTGAAATATAGTTACAGTATACTATCCTAAATTGCTCAGTCAGAAACTTACCTCAAACATAAATGTAATAACTTCATCTTGGACGTCTTTATCTGTTTGAAAAGCAGGAGCATTATTCTCTTTCATTTCAAGAAGGAGCTCTAAGAAAGCTGTCTTTTTCTTAATTCCTAAAAATATTAAAAATTGATATATTTTTTATCATAAATTGTATCTGTAAGCATTATATACTGTAACTATAAACATCACTAACCAAATGCTTCATCTGATGGAGTAATATTTTTGCGATTAGATTTGAAATATTTTTTACCTCTTATCACCTATACATTCAACAAAATCTTAATTAATTTATATATTCAGATTAAACTAATTAAGAAATTAAATTATTCTATTGACTTTTTGTTACCTCTCTTGGAAGTGAAAAAAGTATTTTTAGAAGATCTGATTCTACCTTTCTCCGACCTGAGAGAGTATATAATGGTTCCATACCCAGTAGAGGATTAGCAACTCTCTCTACGAGAACAGTAGTCATTCTGAAAATACAATCATAGATTTGAAATGAAAAATTAATTTTATTCCTCTAAGAAGCATTTATCTGGATACCATAGGAATCTATTTAAATCCAACTTATAGTAAACTTAAAATAGATACATGTATACATATTTGTACAAACTTAACAAGACTTCTCAACAAGAGTGGATTAAAATAATATGTAAACTTTAGGATTTACCTAAGTATACTGGTTGGATACTCTGATTGTGGATTGGTTTGTGCTTTAAGCTCAGTGCCCATAGCTGTCTCTAAACAAACAGAGGGAGAAATGGTTAATAACATTTAAATTATGTAAGCAAGAATAAATATTTTTATATATTGATGGCCAAGAAGAGATATATTTGTTACAGCAAATACCCAAAAATTATTTTTCTGAGAGAAAACCTAACTAGTAATTTATTATAGTAGTCCGGAAACGCATGGCAAAAAAGGTGTCATATTTTATACTAAGGTTTGTCCACAATAATTGACCATACGCACAGGTCTGTTGAGAAAAATGCAGGTTTGCCAGCATATAGCCGCTGGAATACAAAATGGTGGCTAGGTGAAGATAGATATAAATAAAGAGGGCTTATAGATATAGAAAACTACCATCCTTTTTAATTTATAGTATTTACAGTCTTAAGACATGAAATAATAGTCAGTTATCCCATACCAATGGATTTCAAATCGAAAAATTGAATTTACGATTAAAAAAGTTCACTTTTTTTCATTGCTTCGCTATATCTGTCCTCATAATTCACTAACTTTGAAAAAAAAATGTTTTTTCCTCACATTTTTATCATTATTTGACTCGCCAACTCTTTATCTTTTCATTTTACGATAAAGTCATGAGAAAGAAACTTGTTTAATATTAAATTTTCTTTAAGAATATATATTACTTTACTATCTTATCTTCAACCATTCAAAGGCTAGACCAATTATAACTTAATGAATAAACCCTGTAACTATACAGAAAAACTTACTTTTCGCAATTTTCGTTATTACAAAGCTCTCAATCTGTATATAAGACAGTACATATTTATATATCAATCAATCAATCAATCAATCTTTATTTGTTTTAAGGGAAGAACGCTATACAAATGGAGTATATCACAAATATGTTATATATTTCATGTTATATATTCAAATATGTTAGTTATTTCATATATCAAGTTATATGAAGCATTATTATCCTTATGGAAATACAAATTCATTTTTTTTAATACTATTTAACAGATATTACAACACTATTAAGCATAAATTAAAAATCATATTCGGTAAAAATCGGACAGTTAAAATAGTTGCAATTATCAAATTAATATAGAATCTAATGTTGTCAACAATATACATAAATAAATACACATACACACACACAAAAATATATGTATATATATATATATATATATATATATATATATATATATATATATATATATATGATGAGAAACAAGTACGTCTGCCAGCATATAGTCGCTGGAATACAAAATGGCGGCCAGGTGAAAATAGATAGAGACCCTACATAGGTAGTAGACCTGTATATAGAGAGGGCTTATAGATATAGAAAGCTACCAACCCTTTCAATTTATAGTATTTGCAGTCTTAATACATGAAATAATAGTCAGTATAAGCACAATAAAAGACAACATGCATGTATATACATTGACTTATATAATATACATACATACATACATACACACACACACATATATATATATATATATATATATATGTATATTAGATTATAAAAATCTATACAGAAAAGCATAGATAGTAAGGAAAACAAGTAGTATATAATACTCAATATAATTTTAATATTTAACTGCCCTCTGAGACAGATTGTAATATGTTTCAATAAAAAAGTTCTAAAAAAAACATTTAACATTTAAAACAGGGGTCAACCGAACTTTTTTAACTGTAGGCCAAATAGAGACCTAACTTGTCTCGTGGGCCACAATTTGTGATTAAAAAACTTTGTTTAATAAATGACAATTCAGTTATGAAATGAACTTTCTAAGAGAAACAAAGCAATAAAAGTTGTAGTAACCATATGGAGATCTCTGATTAAGAATATTAAAAAATAAAATAAAATAGATTTCACACTTCATAAAAATCAATTAGCTGAGAAATTTTATAATGAAAATGCACTTTGTGTTGATATTAGATATCAAATTATTAAAATTTTAAGATGATTTATTTGAGAATCTACCTGCAATTGTGTCTAATGCACAGTTTGACATGAATCCTGTTATGAGGAATGGTTCTTGCCCAACTTTATCCTTAATACAGTCTAGAAGAATCTTAGAACATTTGTAAAAAATAGGAACAAACTCATCTAGGATCTTGAAATGAAAGGTAGGTGTGATAGCTTTTCTTCTCATCTGCCAAAGTTTACCTATAAGCAGAATGATGTGATAAAAAAAAAACCGTGTCACCAAAGTTCTCTTAGAATAATACATTAGTTATATATAATATAGTCTAGTTTTAAGGTTTTAGAGAAATAAGACAAAAATATATAAAATTATTATTGGATTGGAAAATAAGCCCTTTTGGTTTTTCTGATTATTTTTATGCCACTATGATACACTTCTTATCTGATGAATTAATCCCTAAGGTGGATTGTTTATCCTGTTTGTAATACATCAACAACTATATCTGTTAACTCTTGTTGAAATTAGCTTAGTATTATGTTTGCTATTGCCAAGTGAATATGGAAGAAAACATCATTCATTATCAGCATTTTTTGTTGTATTATTTTAAAAAAGGTAAGCATGCTGCAGAAGCTTATAGAAAAATTTGTAATGTTTATGGGGATGATGCCTTAACAGAACGCACCTGTCAAAATTGATATGCCAAATTCCATTCAGGAAATTTTGACATCAATGATGCTCAAGTGTCTGGTGGCCCACATGAAATTGAAACGAGCAATGTTAAGGCCATTGCTGATCAAAATCTCACTTACTTAGTGGGAGAGATTGCTATGGCCCTAAATGTGTCGCATTTAAATGTAGAAAACCATTTTACACAAGCTCGGCTATGTTTCCAGGCCTAATGTTTGGCTCCATCAATCGAAGTCAACTTGGCAACAGGCATTTCTGTTTGTGATTCACTACGGAAATGGCGACAAAATGACCCATTTTGAAAAGGTTGGTAACAGGAGATAAAAAACGGATATTTTATAATAATTTAGCCCGTAGAAAATCTTGGGTACCTAGTAATGAAGCTCCTAGTCAAAACCCGGATTGCTTCCAAAGAAGATAAGGGATTTCAAGGGTATTATTTTCTATGAGCTATTGCCATCAGGACAAACAATTGATTCAACTCTATACTGTTCACAATTAACTAAATTGGATCAATCAATTAAAAATAAATGCCCAGAACTGGCAAATTGGAAGGGTGTTGTGTTTCACCAAAACAACGCTGGGCCCCACAGCTCATTGGTCACTCATAATAAATTTTTGAGCCTTGTATGGGACCTTTTGTCCCATTCTCCCTGTTCACCAGACCTAGCACCAAGTTACTACCTCTTATTCCGGTCTCTGCAGAGCTCCATGAATGGAAAGAAATTCCAAAAGGAAGAGGACATAAAAAACCACCTGGATCAGTTTTTTAACAATAAATTCCAGACATTAAATGAACATGGCGAAAATGGTGAAAAGATGGGGAAAAGTTATATTAAATAATGGTCAATATTTGTAGATTAAAATAAATTTTATGCCTTTAATATAATCAGTTTTATTTCACCCTGAAAAACCCAAAGGACTTATTTGTCAACCCAATATATTACAAAATAATAAAAACAGAAAAAATTGAAAATGAAAGAGAAGAAACCTAAATAAAATTGTAATTATATTTATTTAGTTCATCACCATAATCTTGCCAATAATTATTTTAAGAATGACTCATATGAATTTTAAAGATATTTTACTTTTAAAATATATTTTTCACGTATTGTTATATTAACCCAAAAGATTTTAAAGATTTTATTTAGTAGACTTTTTAATGCTATTCTTGATAAATTTATTGAAAAACCCCTCATATTCTATTAAACTGTTATTAATTAAGGCATCTTGATTTTTAATTAGCTGTCCAAAAATATATTTTGACCTAAATCATAAAACAATGTTTTTTTCAGTCAGATAAGAATTAAAATCGCTGAGAAGCTATGTGAGTGTGAAGGCGTTAAAAGACTACCTATTTTTGACTTGTCCCATTACATAGTAAGGTCATTAGAAACAAGTTTTAATGCTAATATCATTGAGACATTAATGAATCATAATTCTTATTTTTTTTTCACACCTTGCCTATTGGACTAATTTATTAACAGAAACACTTGTAACATACTAAGAAGACTTGATTCTCCAAACTGCAAGAGGTCTAATGTCCAAACTGTCAAACAATTTTACAGGACAGCCTTTCATTGAAGTATACTAGTAAAAAACTACATATGACATCGAATTTAAAATAAAATTTAAAGTACAGTGGAACACGGGCGGATCTACGGCTGAAGCCTCCCCTCAATATGGAAAAATATAACCATGTTTTATGGAAAAAAATATTAAAAAATACCTCTTAAAGTATTATTGTTCATGTAATTACATTTAAAAGTACTTAAGGAATAACTTAAACACCATTTCATATAGGTAGTTAGTTTCTTTCTGTTTTTCCAAAGTAATTATCGTTATTTTTATGAAAAAAAAAGGTTTCGGGCTGAAGCCCCTCCCAAAATTAAATCCTGGATCCGCTAGTGCAGTGGAAAAGTGGTGAAAAAAAATCTACATTCTTAAAAACTGCAAAATTATATAAGAGAGTTTATATAACCCAACAGGATAGAGACAAAATACAAATAAATAAATAATTTATAGAAGAAATATGAGTCAATGAAGAAAAGTCTAGAGTATGTAATAATGAATAATGAATTTTTTTTTTTTATATTTATTAAAATAATTCCATTTGTCTTTTCTGCAGAGCTATTTAACATTGTATTTAAGGATTTATTAATGAATGCATAAATTTATGCAGATTTATAAATGTTGTAATAAGTCAAAATAAATAAATAAAATAATGTAATGTTTTTCAAACGAGATGCACGGATCCAAATAACAGGCACAGTGTTTAAAAGAATGGTTCAGATCCTTGGTTATGCAGATGATCTGGATATTGTTCGGTAGATCCCAGGCTGCAGTTTATGAGACTTTCCTTGCACTGGAAGCAACAGCTGGACAATTGGGACTTTGTGTAAATGCTGTGAAAGCCAAGCATAACCAATATGACCTCCGAGTTTGGTATCTTGGCAGATAGTGTGCAGTTTGGTTCCCAAGAGTTTGAAAAAGTGGATGAGTTTGTCTACCTGGGGTCTCTGATAACTGAGGGAAATGACAATACAAAGGAAATTTAGAGGAGAAAAATCATTGCTAACCGACATTGCTAAGGACAACAAAATTACGGCTGTATAAGACATTGATCACGCCTCTGGTCCTGACGTACGGCTCGGAGTCATTGGTAATATCACGGATGGATTTCGAGAGAAGAATTCTGCAAACATATCTCAGGAGTGGTTATCAAGAAATATATAATCTTCTTGATGAACCTGACATTGTGAAGCATATTAGGCTCTGGAGACTGAGGTGGGTTGGCCATGTAGCACGAATTTCAGAGGATGAGATCCCCAGAAAAATAATGAATGAGGCCATTCATAGTACCAGGTGTAAAGGAAGACCACGTCTTAGATAGATGGATGGCGTACAGATTGGCGGAAGTTATTGGAGGAGGCAAGAGATCAGTAATGGTCTCTCGAACCAATGGAAGAAGAAGAATGTTTTTTTAATATAAAAGTTTATAATTAGAAAAGCTTATATTTTCATACCTGTGCTTACAAGAAGTCCTGTCTTCAACCAAGGCACTAATGTTTTATAACTCTCTGATTTTGTTAATAAAGATTGGCTAGACAAAATTGCCTAAAAAATGTTCAATTAAATAATGTAAATTAAACCATGTTAGTACAGTATATTCATAACTTGTAATGGAAATATTTTAACTATGATTACTTAGATTAAATAAATGAGATTATTTAGTTTCTAAACATTTATTTTGTTAAAATACAAGTAAAACATTTAAATTTATATTTGTAATAAATTTTTGTTTTATATAATATTATTTTATTTGTCTTATATTATAAATTTCTCCTCCACATTATAATAAGGCAATGAAAAAAAAAAAAAAATGAAAATATATCGTTAGTTATCGATACAAATTTGTTTTATTAATTCATTTTATGTTTCCTACTTACTTTAATATCTTCTGGGTCAACCATGAAAACATGTAATTGAGGTCCAAGCCAAACCCGAAATGTGTTCCCATATGTTTCCATTTGTTTTTTCCAACATTCTGGTGCCTCTAATGAAAAATAATTCCACTTTTTATAAAAAATATTTAAATACCTAATATATATACAAAATGAATTATAAATTGCTTATAATATTCTGAAAGGTTTACATCGAAGTAGAGTAGCAGGATTATGAGTTTCTTAGAGGAAATCAGAGATAAAACAATTTTAGTGTTTATTTGAATTTCAATCAAGCCGAAAGTAAATTAAAAAAGTGACTCATGTATAGTGCAGATACTATTTCACCTTGCGTGTGACCAAGCAAATCTTCACAACACAAGTCTTTCAAATTCCTAAGGCTGATTAATATAAACGGTTTATTCTGTCTTGGCTAAAACTATTTTCCAGTTTTTGTGGATAGAAATAGTTAATAAAAATTAAGTTCATAAGAAAAAAATCCTTTTTACCTCTAAATAAAAAAAATAATAAAAGAAAAAAAGAAAAACTTTTCCAGGTACTTAAAATGTTTAATTTGGAAACTTTTTTAAAAATAAAAGTAGCCATCATAATAATATTAATAGATGATAAATTTGAAGATAGTTCAAATTCTAAGGAATCCTTGTTTAAGATAGAAATTTATTTTCTATATTATAAAAACAAATACTGCTCCAAATAACAGAAATATTTATGAAATTGGACTAAAATTGTTCAATAATAGGTTATTGAACAATTTTACTCCAAAAACAGCTTAGAAATTCTCATAAAACTGTGTTCTAAAAACAAAAAATAGCTTATGATAATTGTTTTATTTTTTAATATACCAGCTTAAGCAAAATTATATAAACCATTTATGCAGGTAAGTACCATTTTGTAACATTAGATTAGTTTTGTTGGAAAATAAGAGAGGAACCAATACAATGCAACTTTTTTTTTCTCTGCTTAACTTTTTTCAGGACAGTTATATTATCATATCCTGAACAACACTTCTTTCTCATTTCATATGTCATTTAAAAATTTTGGATTCACCCCTAACCGAGCTCTTTCATGGAAACAACTGTCTTAAAAAAGTGGGTAGCCAGAAGCGTAGTCTAATATAGTTTGTTGTTTTATTTACTGTTAAAATTTTCTTTTCTTTTATACTATATTTCTGCTTAATTTACATTGTTTCTACATATACTATAGCATGGCTATACTTTTTTGGATACTATATAATATTGTTTTAATTTTATTTTAAAGGGACTGAGTTCCAAAATTTATAAATTTTGAATTCTTAATAAAATATATAGACGAATGATTATCATTATTTACTATATATCATACATGTAACACAAAATTTACAAAATTACTTGTTCTTACTTGGTCCAATAACGATGAAATTGAAAATGTTCCCGAATATAGGCAAGGCTCTAGGACCTGGGATCTTCCTCGCCATCCTGCTCATCCTGTTCGGGAATAGCAGCCATATCAGGACGACTGCTAATATGGCTGATAGATACAGGAAAAAATCCATCAGGTATCTGCAAGCATAATATATTTGGTACACATTTTTTTCCCTTTATATATTTACATGGATAATTTTTTTTAAATATTTTTATTTTTAAACAATTCCATTTTTAGTAAACATGAATATAATGCACTCAGGGTAACAATGCAAATTAGAACATTCCTAAATAGTATATGCATGAAATATAGGACAATATAAAATATAATATTGCTAAATATGGGGCAGAGCTCTGATACATATATATATATATATATATGTATGAGAAAAATATGAGTAATAATAAAAATTTACCCCAGAAGGAAGATAAAATGTTTTTTGCATACCTTCTAAAAACTATGTCAAAAATCCTACCTGTATAGTGTGTTTTTTTGTTAAAAAAAAAAAAATGAAATGTACCAATTGTATTTATTTCAGTTAATGTATTTCAATATATCTCTGATGACAATGGCAATACTACATAAGACTCTGGACCATTGAGCCTTGGCATCCCCCCTCCCACCAACTTTCAAGGTCGATGCATCCCAACCTTGAACATTTCAAAAATTAGGACTAATTCTTCAAAAAATAATTATCCATTGCTGAAATGTGAAGCGAAAGGCACCCAACTACTACATCAAGTTTGAATATTTGCAGCATCTACCTAGAGCCATGGATAGAACTAAGCGTCTGGAATAATTTATCTAGGTTCCCTCAATATTAAATTTACCAATAAAACTCGGCCGAAACCTTTTGTTAAGCATGCTAGAATATTTTTGTAAACATAATCATCATCTATAAAAGGCTAGGAGCTACTGCCGGTTCCATTTTACTGAAGGACTTACAGCTAGAAACCATTTTAAATCATTGATAAACCTCTCCTGAAGACATAAATCCGGATATTCGCTGGAAAGCCGTTGCTTTATATAAGCAAATTTAAATCAAAGTGGCGAAATTTGAGGTCTCATTTAACGAGAAAACTGACGGCTGAAAATTTGATGAGATGTATAATATATGCCAACAAAAAAGAAAACTTCTTGACTGCCCGTCTACTTAGTTGCGTTTCGAAAACTGAGGAGTGTCAAAGTCACTAATTTGTGCGGTACATTTAACTAAAAGACTTACGCTTGGAACTTGGCTCAAAATACATAGCAAACCAATCAAAACGACGTAAATTGTTGCAATTTTAAAACTGAATATAATTTTTAATTTGGGTTGAAGATATTAAGCGAAAAACGTAACGGCCGAAAATGATCTCATTCGATAGATTAAATGAAAATGAATCGAAAGCATACCAACTGACCGCTTAAATCGGTCGCAATTTAAAAACTGATGCCCATTAATTTACTTAATTCGTGGAGTGTATTTAACTGAAGGACGCTTGGAACTAGGCTCAAAATACTCATCGAACCAATCTAAAATAGAATGCGAGATGACTGACGACATTAATCGTTGTAATTTCAAAACTGACTTTTTTTATTTCAGTTCAAGATATTCAACGAAAAACATGATGGCCAAAAATTATCTCATTCGATAGATTAGATGAAAATGAATCGACCCCGTACCAGCTGACCTCATAAGTCGCTTGCGATTTAAAAATTGATGGTGCCGAAGCTACTAAGTTTTGTGTTGAATTAACGGAAGGACTTACGCTTCGAACTCAAAATACGCAGCAGTCCAATCTAAAATAGAATTCGAGATGACTGACGACATTAGTTTTTGCATTTTTAAAACAGACTTATTTTGTGAACATGGGTTAAAATATTTCAACGAAGAACCTTACAGCTGAAAGTAGTCTCCTTCGATATATAATACAGAAATGAATCGAATGTATTGCAACTGATCACTCAATTCGGTGATTGAAAAACTGACGCCCCCAAATCCTCTATATATTTTGGGTAAATTTAACTAAAAGACTTACGCTTGGAATTGGGCTCAAAAATATTTGTTATAACATCAGCTGTACTTTTTTTTATAACATTTAGAATGATATAAAATATCAATATCTTCACCTGGGATAAAATCCATCACCGGGAATTCAAGCTCGGTATATTTTAGATTTCGTAATTTTCTTATTTCACATACATATCACATACCAGACTGAAACGACAAGAAACCGTTCGACGTTTCCGATTACTTCAGCACTTATACTAGACGAACGCTCTAAACTTCCAATTAATTACAAAAGACTCATATACATGACTATAATAAGGCCTATTTGGAATTACGGAGTTGAGCTACGGGGATCCACTAAACCATCGAATTTCTCTCATATCCAATTCTTACAATCCAAAATCCTTCTTAAAATCCTCAATGCTCTCTACTTTGTTATAAATAAAACAATCCATAATGATCTTAATGTTTCTTATGTTTCAGATCTGGCCCAATCCAGATACCTATCCTTCTATAATAAACTTCAAAATTATTCCAATCCTCTCGTTTCTAACCTTGCTTTCTCTTTAATTCCTGTTAACCCTCCGAGGCGTCTGAAAAGAAGATGGCCCCGTGATCTAATGTAGACATATCATTAGAGTGCTACCAAACTCCGGATCCGAATATCTATCCGTTTCAGGACCTTTAGAATAACATATTTATATTTTATATTGCACGAAATTGCATGTTTTGCCATTTTTGGCTTAAATTGGATGATTTTCATTTGTGTTGCATTAAATTGCATATTTTTGCACTTTTGTGCTAAATTAGACAATTTACAAATACAATCGTATAAATGAGTGTGTTAATATTTACTTTACTATATTGTTCAAATTAAATTTATTATTCAAAATAGAAAAATATGAGGAAGCAAATAATTCTGTGTGAAGCAAAAATCGTATTCATTTCAAAAAGAAGAAGTAAACACAAGCTATTCTTGTGATAGAACTTGCCTAAAGTATTGGATAATAAAAAGCTGCTTTGTTAGAATTAGGTGCTTTGTTACTAAGGCATTTATAGTTATTGTTTTCGCTTGAATCTTCACTCACCTTTCAAACCTTCAGTATCTTTTCTAGCTTTGAATTGATTTGTAGAAATTTCATTCATATATAAAAAAAAAAAAATTGATGATGTTGAAAGCAAAATCTAATCTCCTGTCAAAAATTAAAATATAGATAAAAAAATAATTTGAAATGAGAGGACAAAGAATTTGTCCTCTACAAATTATACAACTTACAAGAGTAAGTTCTATACACCTTATGAATCAATTAGATGATAGGAAATCACTGGTAGACGCTCATTGAGGAACATGTAAATAAAAATATTCTAATCAAGGAATTGAATGATTTTTTTTGTTTTTTTAGAAAGAACGTAATCCCCAAAAATATTTTTTTAGTGATATAGAAAAAAACCGCTTCAACACTAATATTTGAACTTTTGAAAATCTCAAACATTATTGTTTATTTGATTTTTTTTAATTCTTTAAATTTCAACAAAAGCGTTTTGGAATGTATAATATTGGAAATTTCAACTCTATTAAAAGCTGAAGATTTGATTAATGTTTTTACTTTAATTCCTGCCTTCATTTATTCCTTCAAACCTTCAATATTCTGCATTATTTTATAATAATAATAATAATTTATTATAATAATAATAATTTCATTTTCAATGCTACATTTCAATTTTTTTTTTTATCTCTCGGTTGAGTTAAGATCTGATAAGAAGTCGATGTATTAATGTTATAAATTAAACAATACCGATGATTTTACACGTTTTTATGTATTAATTACACAATTTTACGTATTTTGGATTTATCCTGCACGACTTTGCACATTTTGAGTTTTCTACTGCACGAAAATCCGGTCTCTACCTATAATTAACATCATCAGAATTCACCGTCAAATCGAATGCGCCGTTTTCAAACTATAGGCATATCAAATAACCTGAATAATTTCCAAATAAACCATAATTTCCTGATCTGAAAGCGGAACCGTTTTTATTTGGAATGTCAGATAAAATTTGATAAAATTGATGCCTATTTCATTTTACGTTTACCAATCCCTAAATTCCCTCCAAATTTGAGCTAAATCGAACTTGCGGTTTTAGAGATATAGACTTATCAAGGAAAACACATTTGCTCATATATAAGAGAAAGCAAAAGAATGAGCTTTTTCTGAAATATTGGTATATCTACAAAATGCTGGTTAGAATTTAATGCAATTGATATGGGACCATATAGACACTAACCCGCACAATCCCTGAAAATCGGATAAACGGTAGTAGGTGATATGACCGTTACATCGATTTGGCCACAGACCGACAGACAGACAGACACCGAACCAAATTTGATCCTTGATGTCTGAGGCATAAAACGCGAGTGGAAATTTTCGATTCTGAGCAGAAAGTTTTTTTTAACTTCTCGCATGAATACAATGCTTCCGGAACTCTTATCATGTGCGAATATGATCAATGGTATTCAATAGATATTTATAACCTAAATTTATGCCCTAAACCTCATATAAATAATTTTCTCAGAAATTAAAAATATACAATTTTATGAATTCAGAACTACCAACAACAATAATAATCGTTTATACCAATCTATATATGTTTATCTAATACTACAGCTGTACTGAAATGTAATTATGTTATGAAGGTTGCCTCTCCTCTCCACTGCTTTTAATCTAAACAAATACGTAAGATATTCAAGTGTATTATTTTTAGACATTTTCAGGTATATTTAATAACTAAAACAAAAAAATTAAAATCCTTACAATTTTACGAAGAAATTAATTTTAAACATTCAATATTATATTTGTTCGTTTCACAATAAGTATGTTGAATTTTAACACAACAAAAACTCGCCATTTTTTTTTTTTTTTGATCAATCGCCCCCTCCTCCCAATTAAAGTCATAAGTCTGCGCCTATGTAGATAATGACTTGAACTATAAGTAAAATAGTACTGGAACTTCTTTTTCTGGGAAATTGTATGATATTCTTTGTTATTTGGCAATGATTACTTTCAATTAGCAACAATTGAATTTATTTCTTGTGTGATCAAAGTTGCATGTTTACAAGTTTACGTTAAGAGATATTTACTCCCATCTTCAGAACCACAATCCCAATGATCTTGTGGATACATGAGTAAAAAAATTTGAATTAAAATATAGTGCATGCTACAATACATGTCACAATAAATTTGTAATTACCTTAAAACTAATTTGCTCCATCGTCAGTTTCTAATTCATGTTATAATAATCTAGGTATATAACATCTAGAGCAACATCTTGCTTTTAGACTAATTATTGGGTGTCTGCCATAGTGAATACAATTGATCTTTGGATATAACTGTTTATTTTTATACTATTGTTGTTAATGTTTATTTTTTATGTATTTGCAATTTCATTTTTATTAAATTATAATTGTGTTTCATATGTCCGCATAATGTGTTCCAAAATGTTTAGTGTCTGTTTTATAATTTACTGTTGTGTTATTGTTTTTTGTGATGTGTATGGCTTCAAGTAATTTCTTATTGGTGTTTTTTGGTTCTGTGCCTAATATTTGTGGTTTATTGAAGTTGAATTTATGCTGTAATCTTATGCTTTGATGTGCTAAAGCTTTTGTGTTTATGTTTTTTGTATTTTTACAATTAGTAATATGTTGTGAAATTCTGGTCCTAAATTGCTTGGATGTTTCACCAATAAATTTTGGGGCAGTTTTGACAATTTAATTTATATATCAACACACACCACGCAGACTTTACGACATCATCTAACAAAACTAAACGACTGGACAAACAAGACAAATCATAACACATCACTTTTACTCTTCGACATGGAACATGCCCACCTATTTACCTTGACAATGTCGAAATTCCTCAAACAGATAAAATACAATATCTTGGACTGACATTCGACAGAAGTATGACATGTCAACACATATCAACAAAAAAAGAAAAACTTTAAACCTCAGACTACGACTGTTATACTCACTTCTCTCAAGACGCTCAAAATTAATCCTAAAACAAAAACTGAACACTTACAATTATCTACTTAAGCCCTCATGGACCTACGCTTCACAAATCTACGGAATAGCCAAAACGACCCACATATGAAAACTACAAACTTTTCAGTCTAAAACTTTCAGAACCATAACCAAAGCTCCATGGTACGTCACAAACATTACATTACATGAATACGTTCAAATGCCAATAGTTAACGATCACATACGGACACACTACAAGCGATTTCACAATAGCATACGTGAACATACTAACACACACAAAGTATGGTTACATTTAACATGCCCGAAAACACACTTAGGAGGCTCAAAAGGAGCTGGATGAGGGATTTCCTCACTTAAAAATATGCTAAAATCAAGACAGGAAGAGATTACGCTGGACACTCCTCTCCATCACGCCGATCAAGCCACTACCTGTACTCTTACCGACAGCAGACCCGCTAATTGTCATTGCTTATGACAGTTGTGGGTGAATAAATAAAGTTAAAAAAAAATGTATATATTACACTTTTCTTGTTTATTAAGTCTATTTTATCCTTTGTATTGGTGATGTGCCTGCTCAGTTTATTATTATTTTATTGCCCGAGTTTAATTTCTGTTATGTCATAATTTTTGAACACCTCTTTAATTTTGTTATAAAATTTTTTTTAGCCATGTATCCACGAGATCATGGGGATTGTGGTTCTGAAGATGGGAATAAATATCCCGAAACGTAAACTTGTAAACATGCAACTTTGATAATACAACAAATAAATTGAATTGTTGTTAATTGGAAGTAATCAGACTGAAGGTGTGCTTTGCACATACCTCCCTCATCTGTACCCTACTGTGAAAGTTCAAACGAACTTTGAAGTTTTTCTAGGATTTATTATTACATTTCTCATATTTTGTGTTTTTTTGGTGGGCGGCCTCACTGTGTGCCCATTGGGAACGGCAATCAGCAGGGGCGCTCGCCATGTGTTAGTAATTAGAAATAAAAAAGAAAAAAAAAATATATATATCCCAAATTTCCCGTCGTACTATCTCTACCCTGAAACAGTTTAACCACCTCCGCTTCCTTATAAATCCCGCCAACTCCTGGTTTCCTGTCTTTTGTTCCCCCACTTAGACTGTGATTGTCTGGTGTACGGCGAACTCTGGGGAGAATTCGAGGCCAAATTTAATGAATTGCGCAATAAGTTTTATTTTCGGAATCTCAAGAGATACGCATATGACCCAGTTGAAGTGGCTTATATTCAACCTTCATCTGCACTTCCTTGCTACATTTCTATACCAACCCCTCAGAACTCAGAGACCATCTTATATTTTTCACAGCCAACAATTTAAATAATCCATTCAATCCCGCTCCACTAGATCCCGTATTTCCAATCTATATGATCCTCTTCACCGAACTGCTGTATTTGACCAATCCTTTGCAATTCAAGCCGTCTCCCTCTGGAATACGACCCTTCTCGATATCCGAAATGCACAATCAGTTTTCTCAATTAAATCTCTTCTCTAGACAAACGCTCTAAACTTCCAATTAATTACAAAAGACTCATTTACATGACTATAATAAGGCCTATTTGGACATACGGAATTGAGCTATAGGGCTCCACCAAACCATCGAATTCCTCTAGTATCCAATCCTTACAATCCAAAATCCTTCGTGAAAACCTTCTTTGTTACAAAATAAAACCATCCATAATGACCTTAATGTTTCTTTTGTTTCAGATCTGGCCCAATCCAGATACCTATCCTTCCATAAAAAACTTCAGAATCATCCCAACCATCTCGTTTCTAATCTTGCTTCCTCTTCAATTCCTGATAACCCTCCGAGGCGTCTGAAAAGAAGATGGCCCCGTGATCTCCTAATGTAGACATGCCATTAGAGTGCTACCATTGGGTAGTTACTCAACAAGTGTTTTCTTGTCATTATATCAATATGTTCAAATTTACTGGATGTACTTATTTAATACAGTTGTAAATATCATTAAGAAATAAAAAAATAAAAAATCTCTGCTTTTTAAGCACCTACTCCTTTCCCGACCCGATTTATCACAAAATGTACATAATGATTTTATACCCCAGAAATGATTTTATTTACTTATGTTATTTTATTTTCTCATGTTTATTTAATTTATATATATGTATGTTTATGTTTTGTTTTTAGTGGTTTTTTTTCTTGGAGGTAGATATCATTGCCCGGTAACGCCAAATATCTAAGGCATCTTGACTTCATTGAAGGGAGCACAAATTGTGGTAGAGTACCCATCCCACGTTCTCGGTAGATTCTTCGGCATCTACTAGGTATCGCTGAAAATATAGTGACGCGACTAGTCTGTAAACATAACGGCATTCCAATTTGTATCCTCACCTGGGTGTTCACTGCGGTCTTTGATTTGATGATCTGCGGAGTTCCCAAAGACGCGCTGTTGCAGTAGGTTGTCTTCGAGGGGCATAAAGATGTTGGAGCAACTTCTCACAATCAGTTACGAATGGTTTGAGTTGATATGGGTCTTGGAAGAACAGTAGACACTTCATTTAGGTTCTGTTGGGTAATGTTTTTTTTTTTTTTTTAAATGCCAAAGTTAAAAGCACCCCCGGCACCGAAACGCGAACTCATAATTATTTTATACAATTATCTTCCATGAGGTTGTCGCGTAACGCGGTACGAATAATGCGTTAGACCTCTCGGCCACTCCGTCCCCCGCCCTGTCGGGCACTATGGAAACAGTTGCTTCTAGCGGTTATAAACATATTTCTACTATCTCTTGGTGTCGCAATGAGCTGAAATCCACTAATTAAAAATATGTATTTTAATTAATAAAAATCTAATAGAAATATGTGTACGAAAATTTGTTTAAAATATTAAATCGAAATCAAATGTATAAAGCTTTTATTAGAACTGTTTAATTACACTCAGCTTTTTTATTTATTATTTAAATATAATAATAATAATAAAAGGCTTAGCAAACCCGAAGGTTACCTCAATTATATTACCCGGATACCGTTCACGCAATTCGGCGTTGTGTAACCGTCTGAACTCTCCGGTTAACTCATCCTTCTTCGGTCCGAATATTCTACGTAATACTTTATTTTCAAAAACCTTAAGATGCTGATCATCCCTTAATGTAAGCGGCCAAGTTTCGCACCCATAAAGAACTGTAGGCAAGATAATTGTTTTATAGATTCTAATTTTTAAGTTCCGGGACAAAAGGCGCGAACTGAGTAGTTTTGTCACAAAAAAATAGCAAGCATTTCCCGCCTTCAGTCTTACCTTAATTTCTTCTTCAATTTCGTTTTTTCTAGTTATCGTAGAACCTAGATACCTAAACTTATCTACCTGTTCAAACATATTACCATCTATATCGATATCACCAGTAGTATTGCCATTTTTGCAGCTAACCATATATTTTGTTTTATCCACGTTTATTTCGAGTCCTAGTTCTTTACCGGCTTTCATTAACGTTGTCGTATTTAGTTTTATAGTTTCAAGGTTTTCGCTTAACAGTACCAGATCATCCGCATAACCCAGCACGGATGTTGTCCCACCCAGATCCAACCCTTTTGGCGGTACGCATTACCTCCCTAATGACATGTTCTAATGCCAAATTGAACAGGACAGGCGAAAGGGAATCTCTCTGTTTTAAACCCGAACGAACCTCAAATTTTTCGGACAGATTATTACCGATTCTAACTTTATTGAGTGTCTCCGTCAAGCACATCCTGACTAGATTTACTAATTTTTTAGGAATCCCCTGCTCGATTAGAATATTATACAGTTTCTGGCGGTCAATAGAATCGTAAGTCTTTAAATTTAAATATAAAAAAAAATATATTTATACCATTTGAGAAGCACCTCATGCTGGGACCAATCGCATTTGCAATATTGCCACTTATTAATATATTTAAGACCCTGAGTATATTAATCACATTTATAAATGAGATAATATCAAATTTGTTAATTAAATCAATGAAATTTAATTTTGTATCTATATTTTTATGAATAATCTTAGGATGATTTTAAAATTGTTTTATAAGAAATAATGATTATTGAATGCTTTAATGGAAAAATAATAATTTAATTCAAATCTTAGTTTTTAGTGCCTTGAGCATTTTTTATTTATTTTTTTTTTATTCATTGATATTTACAATGATATTACAATTGGTATTTAAAAAAAAATACAACTAGTAAATGTGCACTCAGGAATATAATAACATGAAATCTCTTGTTGATAGCACTCAAATTGAGCCTTTAAATAACTAAAATGTAGAATTATAATATACTTAAAAAAAACTAGAAAAAGAATATATATCACAGAATCGGATATGTGGATCAGTTATCGTATGAAAGCAAGAATGACTCACATTTGTGTTCCCGTAGCTTTGATCTTTCACTGGCAGATGATTGCCACTGACTGATCTTGTAACAGTTATATACCCCCCACTCTCAACATCACTTTATTATCAGCAAATTGAAAATTCATGAATTATACAACTAAATAGATTACAAGTGGAATTAGTGCCGATGTAATGGTCATGGTGACAATCTATATTTTGTTCAGTCTGATATCCAGCGTGAATAAGTTATTTCATACAATTCCATATTCATCATATTCAATAATATTTAAAAGTGATTATATAATTTTTTTTTCTCTCTTTTTCTAGCCTCTACCCTAAAGAGTCATTGGCGTTTTCTATATAATTTATACTCTATTATAGAAGTTTATAATCTTCAAAAATTTAAAGAAAATAGAGACTCTCTCTTCTTTGTCTTGTAGTACTTCGTTTAGTGTTTTTCCTAGTTCTAATTTTTCTCTGTGCCTTTCGAATTGGGGACATTCAACTAGAAGGTGTTTCACAGTTTGCGGTGTATCATTACATTTCTCGCATGTAGGAGCTTCTAGGCCTCTTAAAAGATAGCTATGAGTGAACTGTGGGCGGGGTGACCGAATGGGCTAAAGCGTGTGCACTGCACCGCCGTTGCCCGGCAACCTGACATATGAATCATAGATATAAAAATAGTCACGAGTTCGCGTCCCGGTGCCGGGGGAGTCTTTTAAATCCCCGCTCACACCCCCCGGCCCGGGAAAATCCCGTATAGCATTAACGGCGAGAAAGGGGACCCAAAAAAAAAAAAAAAAAAAAAAAAAAAGCTATGAGTGAACTGGCAGTGCCCAATCCTAAGGCGGCACAGTATAATTTCTTCACGCCTGGACCTTCTGTTGCTAGTGAGCCATTTATCGCAAGTGGGTTTCACTTCTTTCAACTTACACTCTTTGATCCTCCACTCTTTTTCCCACTCTGCCAGTTGTTTTTTTCTCTATTTCGTGTACCCAGTCTTCTAAAGTGATAAATTTCACTCTAGTCACTTCCTCTTCTCCTCCTCCACTTCTTGCTAAATGGGCTGCATTGGCAGCTTTTTTCATTCCCTCAAATTCCGCAATGAACTGGTACCCATACCAAGACAACTGTTGTTCCTTTATTTTTTACCTCCCACCAATGTTGAGTATTTCCCTAATTATGGAGTTTCTAGGATATGGGTTATCAATGGCAGTTAAAACACTGTGTGAGTCCGTCACAACTACCCAGTAGTTCTTTTCAGATTCGCTTATAAGATATAAAGCATTCATGATGGCAGTGACCTCTCCTGTGAATACGAAACATTCTCCAGGTAATTTAAACAGTAAGTGGTTCTCTCTTTACTCGCTAAGGCACATCCTACGCTATCTCCTTCTTTGGATGCATCCGTATATATAAAATCGAAATTTTTACATTGTTCCGTTAGCTTCTTTTTTTTTTTTTATTAATGAAATTTACAACTGTAATTAATAATAAATACAACAAGTAAATTTGAACAAGTAATATGACATGTACAACATGAGGAGAAACTACCCATAGGTAGCACTCCAATTATATTTCTATATTAGAAGGTCCCGAGGCCATCTTCTTTTTAGACACCTCGGAGGGTTATCAGGAATAGAAGAGGAAGCAAGGTTGGAAACGAGATGGTTCGGATGGTTCAGAAGTTTATTATGAAAGGACAGGTATCTGGATTGAGCTAAATCGGAAACATATGGTACATTAACGTCATTATGGATGATTTTATTTGTGACAAAGTAGGGAGCATTAAGGATTTTACGATGGATTTTGTAGGGATTGGATACGAGAGGAATTTGATGGTTTAGTAGAGCCCCAAAGCTCGATCCAGTAAGTCCAAATAGGCCTTATTATAGTAATATATATGAGTCTTTTGTAAATAGTTGGCAGTTTAGAGCGTTTGTCTAGTAAGTGCTGGAGTAATCGGAAACGTCGGGCGGTTTCTAGTCGTTTCAGTCTAGTATGGGGGTTCCAAGTGAGTCGTTTGTCAAGGTGGAGTCCTAGGTATCGGATTTGGTCAACAGGGATAAGTGGGGTATTGTTAAAGGATACTGTACGACAGGAAGTCATGTCATAGGCTTACGACGAAGAGTAAAGGTAATTTTCCGTTAGCTTTAAAAAAGATTTTTGTATTTCAAGCGGATATGCCTTTGCAATTTTAGTCATGGATTTATTAATCAATGGTCTGTCTTCTTTCCAACGCGGCATTTTTAATTCTGGGATGGGTCTTATAATGTTCGTATCCATGTTTATTTTAGTTGTTGCCTTGTATAGTTGTAAATTTAGTTGCAAATTATTTGTTAAAAAATGTTATTTTCTATATCTCCAAGTCCGTTTCTATCTGATTCTTCTGAAAATAAATATGGAGTTAATGGGAGGTGGGAAGATTCTTTCAATTTGGCAATGTATTTCAGAGACAGGTATTCTCGTCTCAAGTTTAAGGATGTTTCTCCAGATTCAGCATAGATGCTGTCGATTGGAGAACTTCGAAACGCTCCAGTGCATATTCTAAGGGCTGAATTATGTATAGAATCTAACATCCTCAATATTGTTTTGTTGGTTGTAATATATATCAGTGCTCCGTATTCTATTTTTCTGCGTATTATAGACTGGTATATAGGCACGCCAGCTAGAGTGTGAGAGACATTTAAGAATTCCGAGTCTTTTTGTGCATTCCTCTCTCAAATATGTAATATGTAAATCTATCGATTTCCTAGTGGCTATAGTATAAGGAATAATTTTAATAACAGACCTTTATTCTTCTACCAATTTATTGATGTACGAGATATAGTGATAATATAGAAATGTAATTATTATATTCTTAAAATATAATTCAAAATAAATGTTTTAACTCATTTATTAAATCATTCAAAAACTTGTTTACATCATAACTAATAAAAAACATATGTTCTTAAAAACAATATGATTTAGACAATTAAATTGCAATAGAAAATATGAACTAATTTACACTTCCCTAAAACACCCAAAATATCAGATTTAGAATATGCTACATCTCCACTATTATAATCGTAAAATATAATTCAAAATAATTGTTTTAACTCATTTATTAAATCATCCGAGAACTTGTTTACATCATAACTAATAAAAAACATATGTTCTTAAAAACAATATGATTTAGACAATTAAACTGCAATAGAAAATATGAACTAATTTATACTCCCCTAAAACACCCAAAATATCAGATTTAGAATATACTACAGTAATGTTAAATAATGTAAAAATACTGTATAACAATGTTTAATAATGAAATACAATTATCGTATAACAAAGAAAATAAATCCTCTTTAAGTCTTTATCGGGAAGTTACTAAACTATCGATAGTTTTTATCGATACTATCGAACTATCGATAGTGTGTATGTAACCATGATGAAAAATGTAACCATGTTTTATGGGAAAAAAAATTTAAAAATACCTCTTAAAGTATTATTGTAATTACATTTATAAGGACTTAAGGGATAACTTAAACACCATTTCATATAGGTAGTTAGTTTCTTTCTGTTTTTCCAAAGTAATTACCGTTACTTTAAAAAAAAAAAAAGTTTCGGGAAGGACTCATTTTCACACAATTCTTTAATTATTTACTTTACAATGCAGCAGAAGTATCATAACAATAATTAACATTTACATTGAATACATTCTCTATGATTTATATTAAGGCACTAATAAAAAATATTAAGTAAATGATTAAATAAATTACGTTTATTTTCACGAATGTAAAATTCAAAAAAGAAACATCTGCAGCGACAAAGCTGTAAGAACAAAAACTAAAAATTTTCTGGAGACAAAAACAAAAACTTTGTAATTTTTTTCTATGGGCATTATATTTACGGTTCAATTTTTTTGCCACATAATTTTTTAGAGCTATTACTTCTAACTTAAAGATTTTTAGTTACTTTGAAAAACAGGTATTAGTTAGGTAAAAGCAATCATATTTATTGTAGTAACAACAATAACTTTGTTAATAATGATCAAATCATGGCAGGAACAAAGTCAGTTTCCAAAATGAAGAGAAACGATACTTGAAATGAAAATCTGTAAAACATTGCACTGAATTGAGAGTATTTGATCGCACGTGTTCTTCAATTTTTTCTTTCTCACTGTAAGATCCACTCGAACGGAGTGCATGCGTCCCATTTTAGAGTTGCGTTTGTAATGTGCTCAACATTTACATAGTTTGATTTAGCCCCCTCTCTCCCTCCTCCAAAAATGGTAAAATTTAACCATGTTTTATGGAAAAAAATATTAAAAAATTATCTCTGAAAGTGTTATTGCTAGTGTAATTACATTTTATAGGACTATAAGACTCACTTAAACACCATTTCATATAGGTTGTAGTATCTTCATTTTTTTTTCAAAGTAATTATCGTTATATGTATGATAAAAAAACCTTTCGGACTGAAGCCCTCCCCCCCAAAAATTAAATCCTGGATCCGCTGGTGTGCTGATGTGTAAATCAATTCATTTCAAAGCTTCTTGTGATTTCGAAGATTCGTCGTTTTGAAAAGATGAAATTAGAATTCTTTATTCGTTTAGTATTAAATTTTCTAATCAATGAAATCAATTCTCTGTCTCTCACTATCTAGAATTCGGTGGCATTGTAGCTTTTTTCCAGTCAAGCTCATTTTTGTTGCCAGGAGGTTTCGATTGTTTTGAAGGCCGGTCAATATTATATTCCTCCTTACCACTCTCTTCTTTGCTTCGTCTAGTTCCGTAGTAATTAGTGACGGCATCATGGCAGAGGAGATCGGGTATTTTCAAGAGCTGGAAGTGTCCGCCACTTATTAGAAATTAAATTAAAAAAGAATACAAAGTGTATGAAAAAAATTAATTTTAACTTCTTGATAAAATGAGCATTTCATTACGTGTTTTTGGTAACGACACAATCTCTATAATCTTGACTGTAGCTTACAGTTATTTGTATCACAATTTCCTAGCTTTTAAATTACAGTATTTTACAAAAGGCTATAGAGAAGAAATAAAACATCTTGACTGGGAAAGCTCAAAAACCGTTTTGCAAAGAAATTGTTCTTACAGGCTTTTGAAGTGTGGCTGTGAATATACTGTTTACACTATTTGGCAACAAAAAAGGATGCGAAAAATGTATATTTATTTTTAATTTCCAAAATTATAATTTTCTAAATTTACTAAAATAAGCATAAAGCTGTAGAATTCTAAATTTAATTTGATAATATTAGTTACAAATATAATAAAACATTAATGGCATCATTACAGATTTCATATATATTTATTTATGAAAATAATAATAATAAGGCTTAGCGAACCCGAAGGTTCGATGCCGATACCACCAATCGATGTCCACATTCTTCCATCCACCGGGCTCCGTCTAAACCCAACTCCGCCAGATCAGCCTTAACGAAATCTTCCCACCTTCGCTTTGGTCTACCCCTCGGACGCTCGCCAGTCGGTACAGCGCATATTAATTTTTTAGGAATTCTTTCGTTACCAAGCCCAGCGATTTTACATGCCCATTTTATTCGTCTCAACTTAATCACCTCAATTATATTAACCTAAATTCTCCGGGTGACTCTTTATTTTTCGGTTCGAATATTCTGCGCAATACTTATCAAAAGCTTTAAGACGCTGCTCATCCCTTAATGTAAGCGTCCACGTTTCGCATCCATAAAGAACAGTAGGTAAGATAATGCTTTTGTAATTCTAATTTTTAAGTTTCGGAACAGGAGGCGAGAACTAAATAATTTTGACAAATAAAAATAACAAGCATTTCCGGCCTTCAGCCTAACCTTAATATCCTCTTCAATTTCGTTTTTCTAGTTATCATAGATACCTAGATACCTAAAATTCTGTACGTGTTCAAACACATTCCCTTCTATATCGATATAATCAAAATTGTCGCTGTGTTTGCAGCTAACCATATATTTTGTATTATCCGTGTTTATTTCGAGTTCTAGTTCTTTACCAGCATCCATCAACGTCGTTGTATTTAGTTTTATTGTTTTCATGCCTTCGCTTAACAGTACCAAATCATAAGCTTACCCAAACACGGATATTGTTCCACCCAGGTTCAAACCTTTTTCGTTATATATCACCTCTCTAATGGCATGTTCCAATGACAAATTAAATAGCACAGGTGAAAGAGAATCCCTTGTTTTAAGCCCGAACGAACCTCAAATTTCTCTGATAAATAATAACCGATTCTAATTTTATTCAGTGATCCTAACTAGATTCACTAATTTTCTGGGGATCCCCTGCTCGATTAGAATATTATATAGTTTCTGGCGGTCAATAATTAATTTTTATGAAAAAAATAAATAAAAAGGAGAGGTAAAGGTAATACTTTTTTTCGTCAAAACTGCAGGTATTTTTATATTTCTAAGAAAATAATTTGATATTGTATTCTTCTTTCTCTTTCTAATTCTGCCTTCTTCTTGTTTAATTTTAATTTCTGTTTCATATATTGATAAGAAAAAGTTTTGAACATACCTTCATAGTTTCACCCATTTATTTTCTTAACATGATGTTTCAGAATAGTTTTCCATTATCAAATATTTCACTTTGACATTGTTATATTATCACTACCTCTATCACGTATATTAATAAATGAAGTAAGTAAAAGTATGAAGACAGATTATTAAAAATATTCCTTTAAGTATATAAAATTTGAGTCTTGGAGGAGGATCCGAAATATCGATAGTTTAAACTATCGTCCATCCCAACCCAATAGTGCAATCCGGCTCATACATTCGAATGTCTATAGGACATGGTTTCCTGTAGGAACACTGGAAAACATATCGACTTATGCCCTACAAATTTATTTTTCTTTTACAGTACATTTCTAAAATACTAGAAATTGATCACAAAAAAATAATACATAAATTATTAACTACAATACCTAAATTTCTCTATTTACACAAGAACAGACCAAAGAAACCGAAATTAATATATCTTGCAAAAAGTAACAAAATAGTTTTTTTTATATAGGTTAAAGTTCAAATATTTTTATCGACATTTTTACTTACTATTCGTTGACATTTTAAATTATTTTTTTTTTACAGAATTTTGTAGTTTTGCTTTTTTTAAAATACTAACCCAACAATAAATGAACAAAATAGCCTTTTTGTCGCTTTATTAAGGCTTAAATAAATTAATTGTTAAACTACATACTTTTTAAATCCCGCAGGAAACACGACGACTTCTATTCGTACACTTCCACTGAGGTCTTCTGTCTTTCATAAAACATACTAACATTTTGTATATTCTAGAACATTTCTTTATTTTGCGTAACGAGCTGATCGATCTAGCTGATGCGAAAGATTGTGTTTCTACACCGGCTATCAGAATTAGCTTGTTTCCTATCGTTATCTCAGGTTATTCGTATAAAATAGGTCAAGGCTACATAAAAACAACTGATATATACTGTGTACAGTTATAAATTATATTTTTTATTTGTTTATTTTTTTCCTTTTCTTTTATGCGATATCTCCATCGGGTCATGTCTAGTAGAGCGTCTATTAAGATAATACGTTCGTTAGTACACCTCGTTCATTTCCTGTCAAACAAAAGCCTCGTCAATCTCTTTAAACACCTCCAGTGACCCTTGTTAGCTACGGAGAACATGAAATCCAGCCAGCTACATCATCAAAAGAAACAATTGAAGAACCTCAGCCCCAACCAGGTACAAGAGACAGCTAAAAAATCTCCCTTTTTTACACCCAACCCCTTTCAAGTGCTTCAGACTGATAGAGAGGTGATGAAGTCCGCTCCGATACGAAGAGACCTCCGACCTCCACAAATATTCATAAAACATAATTAATTTTCAATTATTATGTTCTCAACTAAAAAATATAACAGGCTCTTGAAGCTATTTGTTATAGCCTAAACAATTACCATATGTTCACTTACATTAGGATTATTGTACGTCATATGTTTCTAGTAGCAGTATTATTCAATGTGTTGATATGTGCGTGAGTTAAAAATAAAATTGACTATCGTTCTTTAGGAATAGAAAACTTATGCTTCAATTGTGGAAATTCTAACCATACTGCTAAAGACTGTCGTGTGCAGCGTGATAGATTAAAATGTAATTCATGCGGGAAAATTGGACACATAGCCAAAGTATGCATTTCGACATTGCTACAAAATAATAATAATAATAATAAACAAAATAGATCTCATTCCAGTACGACTAAACAGATAGCTGATGTTCAAAATGAAAATGAAAATCTTTGTTACGGTATCAATAAAATTACATCTAATGCTTCAAAACATTCACATTCGCAGGAAACTATTGATTTATTTGACGTAGCTCGAGACCTCAGTAAATATTTTGTTACAGTATAATTATAAATAAATATTTAATATATTTATATATTTTATATAAATATTTTATTACCATATAATAAAACCTTTGGGAAAGATTATTGTTGTCGTATCTTATAAAGATAAAACTATAAATGAAGAATTGTTTATTGTACCGCAAGGTCATGATGCTTTATTAGATAGAATATGGATAAGAAATCTTAATTTAGAATTAAAAGACATTGATGAAGAAATGCAAACTTTAACCCAGCCAAACTTAGTTTACTCAATAAATTCGGTTGAAGATATTATCGAAGAATATGCTCCAGTGTTTTCACAAAAAGTAGGATGTGTACCGAACTACGAACTTAAATTACAACTCAGACCTAATATGAAACCAAGTTTTACTCGAGAACGGGACGTTCCATATGCATTGCGTGAGAAAGTCGAAAAAGAGCTTGATTCATTAGAAGCAGCAGGAATTATTACTTATTCAATGTGTTGATATGTGCGTGTGTTAAAAATAAAAGTGTATAAATTTCAACTTATTCTATTTCTAAGAATAACAGATATTCCCAGAATTTTCCAATACACTCAAGTTACAACACTATTCACGTCTAAGCACAACAAAGGACACTAACATATCACCAGATACAGGTAAAAGCTACAGAAAAATCGGGAAATATCTAACAGAAACCAAAGCGGATTTTCATACGTATCAATTACAACAAGAGCGAGCTTTAAGGGTGGTTATAAGAAACCTACAATCCTCAACATCCACTGAATCAATAGAAGAAGAACTGAAAACTTTAGGTTTCATACCGCGCCAGGTTACCATTTAAAAAAAGTAAAGAGTAAAGAACAAGAACAACTGAAAAAGAGTAAAGAAGAAGGCTGAAGCCCCCCCCCCAAAATGGAAAAATATGACCATGTTTTATGGGGAAAAAAATTTAAAAAATACCTCTTAAAGTATTATTGTTCGTGTAATTACATTTAAAAGTACTTAAGGAATAACTTAAACACCATTTCATATAGGTAGTTAGTTTCTTTCTGTTTTTTCCAAAGTAATTATCGTTATTTTTATGAAAAAAGAAAGTTTCGGGCTGAAGCCCCCCCCCCCAAAATTAAATCCTGGATCCGCTAGTGCTTGGAGCCAACTCAAGGGATCGAAAAAAGAAGAATGTATTATACAAGTGTGATAGGTGAAAAGCCAGCTAAGAAGGAAATCGTCAAGTGCCACAAGTGCCAAGCATATGGCCACACCAAGACTTACTGCCATCACTTGCCGCGTTGTGTGAAGTGTGGAGAGAAGCACAAATCTGGTGAGTGCATAAAACCGAAGCGAGTTCCCGCAGTATGTGCTTTGTGCCTTGAACGACATCCAGCGAACTACAAAGGCTGCTAGATATACAAAAATATCAGGTCAAGAAACAGAAAGATGAAGAAGAGAACCTTCTAGATTAAGAAGAGAACCTTCCAAAATCATTGATCGGACGGTGTCCTTTGCACATCTACTCGGAGGTTGGAATGAAATAATTGTAAGACCCTGCATCAACAACAATATACACCTCAAGGTCCTCAACCCCACACTGAGCATCTTATTACTCAAATTTCGTCAAATCCTCAACAATTCTATCAACATCAAATTCCTCCTTCATCAAATACCACAGATCTCTCCAGTTTACTTACATCCTTCCTCTCCAATTCAGATCTCTTGTTACTTCTTTGATATCCCTTCTCACCAATCTTGTATCTCATTTATCCCTCCTCCCGAAATCCTTAAATGACTTCCAATAAACCTATATCCATTCTCCTATGGAATGCGAATAGTTTTAAAAATCATGCAGTTGAACTATCTGCTTTATTACTTGACAGAAACATTGACGTGGCACTAATTATTTAAACTCGACTAACCACTAGACAGCTGTTCAAAATTCCACCATACTTGGCATATCGTACTGGCCACCGTGACGGAAGAGCACATCCGGGTACTGCGGTCATTATACAACAAACCCTCTCCTATCACCTACTCCCATTACCTACATAAGACTTCCTACAATCCACCGCTATCGTAAGCAAAACCTTCTCCTTTATAGTTACTCTTGCATCAGCGTATTGCCCTCCTAACCGATCTATATCCAATGCCCACTTCAGTTGTCTCCTCAACTTCTTAGGACATCACTTCATCTTGGGTACAGAATTTAATACCAAACACCAGCAATGGGGTTCAAAAACCACTAATACTCGTGGTCAGAAATTCATTTCTGCACTCAATCCCCACGTTTCCACCTCCTTCTCCCAACTCTCCTACCTGCTGGACCACAGATCATAACCGTAATCCTCATATATTGTCGATTTCTTCATCCACAGCGACTCACGTCCCCTCCATTGTTCCATTACACATCTAAACGAACATTCCTCAGACCATATTACATTAATTCTTAATGTTTCCCTAGAATCCATCAAACGCATTCAATCCTTTCAATCTAAAGTCCTTCGAACAATAGATGATGCTCCATTCTATGTAACCAACAAAACCCTATACCACGACCTTAATATCCCATTTGTCCTAGATCTTAATCCAGTAAAATTCTCCACATATCTCTAGAACCTTAACTATCATCCAAATCTCCTTGCACAATCCCTATCCAGCACCACCCATCCCTACAATCCTCCTTGAAGGTTAAAGCGGCAGTAGCCCAGAGACCTTTTGTGAATAAGCATGTATTGGAGTTTTGGCATCGCCCAGATTCTTCACTCAAGCCATGTATGTGTGATTAGAGTGTCTCTGGTTAGCCTCCATCGGTCCTTAATACTAGTAATGTCATTGATTGAGAAGCGCTGGGATCTTTCAGAGTCCTGCCTTTCCTTTCAAGAGTGGGGAGAAAGGCTTGGCTCGGAGATCTTGAGTGAATGATTTTTTTTTAGATATTGTATAGAAGCATGTGTGTATTTGGTAGTTATTTTGATTAGTTTATTTTTTGTTGTTTAGTTTAGTTTATTTTAGTTCATATACATTTAGTTTTAGTATTATTCATTTTTATTTATTGTTGATAGAGTGTGATGCTCTCAACATTATTATAAATGTCCTTAATTGTGACAGACTGTAGTATCTCTCAACAGATATGATTTTTAAAAAAAATTTGCGTAACAATCCATATCTCTGTTGAGTAATTGTTACTTTCTTGTCACCTCCAAAGGAGCACTTTAGTAACACTTCAGCGGCTGTCGAATAAATTCATTTCTGCACTTGAAATAACCTTTAAATGAACTAGTCATTTTATACATTTTATAAAACAGATATTTGTAGTATCACTTATGAATCCCGTTACATGTTTAAGCAACTATTTATAACTGTGAAATCACTAAAGTGTAAAAAAAATTACCATAATTTAAAAAAAGATATTTTCGATTTTTAATCGAGTAAAGTAATTAATTGAAAAAATAACTAGTATTCATAATGTACCCATTTTAAATAATGAAAAAAAAATGATTTTTTTAGTGGCGCACATTTGTTTTGTGCGAGATCTAATTGTAAGCTAAATACTGAAACAATCACAATCTATTATTTTTTTATATTATAATGGATATCTCTAAAAGCATTAATGCCCCAATAATTAATTTTTATTGGCCTTCCAGAACCACTAACATCCTTTTATAAAAGTAGTTGTTTTGTTTTTAGAAAAAAGAAAAAAAAATGAGTACCTCCCCAAATTAAATCTTGGATCTACTAATGGATACTGATGAAGTGTACTTTAAGAAGTTTATTTTGCTATTTTAATTTTTATATAAAGTTTTCAGTAGTTTCTAAAAATATATAAACTTTTTTATATATTTTATTAAGTTAATTTTACTTCTTGACCCATTAACTTAAAAAAAAAAGTAATGTAAATAGGCTTTAAAATAAATGAATAGAGGTAAAAATAAAAAGCTCTGATCTAATGTAACTATAAGAAAACAATAACGCTGGCCTTACAACAGTACGAGTTATGAATGACCAAGCGTACGAGGATGTACGAGGCTCGAGTACGAGGATTTGTCACAGAGCGCGCGGCAACACTGCATCCATTGAGTGCACATCCCCTTAGCCGGCAGAAGTGCATTGCTGTTGTTTCTTGAATTTTCTAGAAATGTAATACATTTGTTTAGTGCATAAAGCAATATGTCGTCTGCATACATTGTCAAGTTTTGCCGGTCAAACTAAAAGCTTTGAAGAATACCGTTCTCCTTCGTGTGGAATGGAACTCGATATTCCCACTCTGTGTAGAATAGGTTTGCTTGCACCTCTAGAATAAACCCTCGTTTGCCAGAAATGGTGGGTAAAGGGTTATCCAAAAAAATGAAAGGTGATTAGTTCAGGAGCTACAGAAAATACAGAAATTATATTATTAACACTAAAAAAAACAACTACTTTTTGCAATAAAAAGTAAAATGGAACACAAACTACTACATATTGAACATAATGCATAATAACACATATTATTGTTTGTTGCTATCATAATACTGACACCCATAGCAACAGTTTTTTTTTTCTTAATAACAGGTCGCTAAGAGACCAAAAAAAGTAGTTTCACTATAGTATCAGCTGTGGTTACGTAGCAGTTAACTATGTCTCTGCTATATATTGTCAGTTTATGACAAAAATTCACTAACATAAATACATTTTTGATGGATTTAAAATTTTAACGACATTATTGTGAATTCCGAACACATTCCTCGAGACAAAATAAGTGAAACAAAATGGTGCAAATCCTTTTATCAAAAGTATTACTGAGTGCCTGATATTCTGATAGAGCTAAGAAAAAATACATCAAATTACTTAGTTATTTAATGGTTTTTTTTTTCTAATCAAGAAGTTATTTTCGTATAAGATATATTGATATAAACACTACAAGTATCGCCTATCTCTGTTTGTCTACCTTCTTCTAGACGACTCTCTAACAACAGATAACTGTTTTGTGAAATGAGACTTGAGGGCACTCAAGTTTTACATATTATATACCAAAGATCATAGTTCAAAAACCTCGTATGCATTTAAGAGGATTTATATCAATAATATGTTGTTGTTATAATTGCGTAAAAATAATTTGACCAAAGCCATTTTCATGAGATGACGCTCCACAAGAGTTTGATTTTTGTTTTTCGCTGCGGTTCGACCTATAAAACAGCTTCTGATTCATTAAAAATATTAATAAAGCTTTGGGAACCCGAAGGTTCGAAACCGATACTACCAATCGATGTCCACATTCTTTAATCCACCGGGCACTGCACATTGGTCGAAAGGCAGAAAAACCTATTTTTCGAATATAGAAAAAATAATTTTTTATTTGTCAATGATAAATAGATTAGTTACCTAAGGTAATTCACTAATTCAATCGATAAAATATTAATTTTTAACGATGTAAGAGCCTTTCGAACCCGATCATGGAATAACATTTGATTTACAACGACAATTGTTCGACAATTTAAATTAAATTCATAGAATATATTTATAGATTTCTATTTATAATCATAAATAGGTATTTCAAACAATACATGGTGTGAAAAAAGAAATTACTTAATCGTATTTTCAAGTCCACAATACATATCATTTTGAAAAACTACTAAAATAAATGGAAAAAGAAAATTTTGTTTTCTACAGCACCGGTAATCTGATAACGGAAGTGTAAGTTAAAAAAATAAAATATGGTCCGCACATCACACAACTTTCACTTACCGCTCTACTTCGAAAAGCAATTCTTGTCTGGCAAAATTGGGGCATTGCAAGAAGTTTTTGAAGGGGTTTAATTGAGCTAAACCTTAAACAACATTTTCGCGTTGTTAATAAAGTTATTAGATTTAGGTACTTTTTCGACCCAAAATTTAAAGTTATGTACATACATTTTTCGCTTCCATGCATCATTTAGGAGTTACAGGTGAAAAAACAAAAAAATATCTAAAAAATCTGACATTTTTGGCTGTAAAAAGTTTTCCATGGCTTTAGCAATTTTCTGTTGAAAACTCAGATTCAAGAATTTTCAGAATAGCAATTCCCTTACTATATATTTCATACATAAATAAGTGAAAGTAAAAAACTAAGCTGTGTGCTTCAGACCACACGATGGAAGTGAAAATATCAATAAGGCAAGATTAATAATATGAAATATAAATTATAAATAATAGCTCATTATAAAG
Organism: Nezara viridula; assembly: GCA_928085145.1. Taxonomy (NCBI): domain Eukaryota; kingdom Metazoa; phylum Arthropoda; class Insecta; order Hemiptera; family Pentatomidae; genus Nezara; species Nezara viridula. The sequence goes on along the minus strand of OV725080.1, from coordinate 18,975,498 downwards.
AGGATGAAATGCTGAACATTTCCCTCGCTTTCAGTATGCAGGTCTGATTTTTAATTTCTGAAATATTTTAATCCATATCTTCCTTAAAACTAGTTATAATTTGGTTTTTGACTCTATTTTTTCCTTTCGCCTCTCTAACACGGTGTCGAGTTAAGATACAATTGTAAATAATAGCTCATTAAAAATAGGATGAAATGCAGAACATTTCCCTCGCCTACAATATGCAGATCTGTTTTTAGTTTCTGAGATATTTTAAAGAAGTTCAAATCCCGGGACCCAGGCAAAATGCCATGTAGTCTAAAAAGTAAGTAAGGGGACACCTCTTCCCTCCCCCCCCCAAAAAAATAAGCAGCTAGATGAGGACACAAATTGGAACGCTGTAATGTTTACAACAGACTATTCGCATTTATGTTTTTATAGTGATCATAGGTCTCCATGAGTCTATTGCGAACAGGGGATGGGTACACTGCCAAAGTTAATGCTTCCTTCAATGCAGTCTACTCAGGAGGGTGGACTCAAATCCATATTGTGGAAGGTAATCTCATTGCAGTTCCTTATGTTCAAGAAATTATAGAGGAATACATTCCTAAACCAGTGCTATAATTCAATCATATTTTCATTTTCTTGACAATGCACGATCTCACAGGGCAAAAGTTGTTTATCAATATCTTAAAAATCTGGCCTAACTAATATAAAAAATATTTTCATTTCTTATAGTTTATTCACATCCATTTGAAACTCACAATTAGTAAATATTACATTAAAATCAGTTTGTCATCTATTTTCAGCTATTAGTAGGGTCATTCCTAGAGGTTTGGGATTGATGTCATTTTAGCATTTTAAATCCTCTTTTTTATGATATACAGCACTGTATATCATAATAAAAGAATGTTTTTTTCAAAGTCCAATTTAAAATTTCAATTGTTTTCTATGAATAGATAGTGTTGTAGTTAAATCATAAGATAAAATATAAGTGTGGAATGACAATGGGTTCATTGTTAAAAAGATTGAAGACTAATGTTTTGTTTCCATAAATTTAAATCATGATCCATTAAATTATTATAATGATGCTGATATTAATATGGAAAAAAAATGAAAATTTTAAAATATGTTCTTGAATTTGAATTGGATTTTGAAAACAAAATCTTTTATTATCCTATGCGGATTGTATATCATACGACAGATAATTTAAAATGCTGTAAAACGACACCAATCCCATACCTCTAGCCAAATTTGGAAAGTATCTACGGCAATATTTAATCTTGTTTTTGAGTCCATTTTTTAATGTTCTTTACAGCTGCCTAATTAAAAAAATGAGTAAACTGCTGTCGGTAACATTTCATAATTTTCCAAGTCTTTATAAATAGTATAACTTTACTGAATTTCAAGAAAATCTGAGATGGTGATGTTCAGACCTTGTGGAGCATTGACGTGAAATACCTAGCAGTGTGTCAACATTGATTTAAAATTATCAAATGTGCGAGTAAATCAATTGAAAAAATAAATAATTTTTTGGACAAAATTTCTTATTTAAGGTAACACACCCTTATAAGATAACTATTCTTTTCTGAACAAGATCATGGAACCCAATAGGATTTTTTGACCTAGATTGTATTACTGAGATCATTTGTTATCTTTGTTATTCCTTACCACACAAAAGCTATGATAGGAGGCAAAAACCATTTATTTAATGGAAATCACTTGTCAGCTGTTTTATTCTTTGAGTTACATTTTCTTTCATGCAATAATTTTACTTTGAATGAACAATCTGAATTAAATTAAAATAAACAGTCTCTCTTTCTGAGTATATATATTTTGGCTTTGCCATTTTATGTTAAAACTACTTGTTTTTCAATCTGATATTTTTCAAATATATTAGAACAATAATTAAAACTGATCAGAATAAGGCTAAATGTCAAAAATATCCCAATACACTTAAATTATAAGACTCTAGTAGGCCACATTTTTGTTGTTAACTATAATAAACAAATCCTGTCACTTGATATAATAAAAGGAACTTCGGACTTGTTAGTCAAAGTTTCAAATTGTGGTCAGTTTTTTTTTGTTTTCAGGAAAATGTAAAGATTAGTATCATTGTAATAATTTAATAAATAAAGAGTTAATTTATAGAAATTTATCATAAGTTTTCAATTTTGTTAGTAACGAAGCAATTGCATCCATATTTATAATTTGTCCTATGATTGACTACATTATTTATTCATATAAAAAAAAATTAAAATCTTAAAATTGAATTTGATTTTGAAAAAAATAAAATTATTTTAACCTTTCTGCATACCACAGGAAAAAACATTATTACTATTATATTTTACTTCTTTATGATTTACATACAGACATAATGTTATTGATTTCTTATTGCAATATATATACATAGCGTAATTTAAAAACCTAGATTTATTTCTTTCTTTTTCCGATTTCTAGTTGAAACATTCAAGCATTGGGCAGAAGTTAAGTTTTTTAATATTCCACATTCTTTAGTATAAATAGAAAATACTGAACTAAAAACTATAAAATCTATATTCATTATTTATTATAAAATGATTTAATTATATATATATATATAGAGAGAGAGAGAGAGAGATAAAATATCAGCTTGAAAAACAAGTAGTTTTAACATAAAATGGCAAAGCCAAAATATATATACTCAGAAAGAGAGACTGTTCATGACGGGGGAGTCATTTGATTCAGACTGTTCATTCAGAGTAAAATTATTGCATGAAAGAAAATGTAACACAAAGAATAAGACAGCTGACAAGTGATTGCCATTAAATAAATGGTTTTTCCTTCCTCTCATAGCTATTGTGTGGTAAGGAATAACAAAGATAACAAATGATCTCAGTAATACAATCTAGGTCAAAAAATCCTATTGGGTTCCATGATCTTATTCACAAAAGAATAGTTATCTTATAAGGGTGTGTTACCTTAAATGAGAAATTCTGTCCTAAAAATTATTTATTTTTTCAATTGATTTACTCGCATATTTCATAATTTTAAATATGATTGACAGTCATAAAATAGACCATAAATAAAAACAATGTTGGCTAGGTATTCCACGTCAATGCTACACAAGATCTGAACATCACCATTTCAGATTTTCTTGAAATTCAGCAAATTTGTACTATTTATGAAGACTTGGAAAATTTTGAAATTTTACTGATAGTCTACTCATTTTTTTTAATTAGACAGCTGTAAAGAACATTAAAAAATGGACTCAAAAACAGGATTAAATATTGCTGTAGATACTTTCAAAATTTGGCTAGAGGTATGGGATTGGTTAACATTAACATTTTAAATTATCTGTCGCATGATATACAATACGCATAGGATGATAAAAGAATTATTTTTCAAAATTTTCCGAAAGGACATATTATAAAATTTACATTTTTTTCCATATAAATATCAGCATCATTGTAATAATTGAATGGATCAAGACTTAAATTTATGAAAACAAAACATTAGTCTTCAATTTTTTTTAACAACGAACCCATTGTCATTCCACACTTATATTTTGTCTTCTGATTTAACTACAACAGTATCTATTCATAGAAAAAAATTGAAATTTTAAAAAAACATTCTTTTATTATGATATACAGTGCTGAATATCATAAAAAAGAGGATTTAAAATGCTGCAAAATGACATCAATCCCAGACCTCTAGGAATGATCCTACTAAGAGCTTAAAATAGACTATAAACTGAATATTTTAATGTAATATTTACTCATTATGAGTATCAATTGGATGTGAATTAACTATAAGAGATGAAAATATTTTCTATATTAATTTAATTGTAGTACTTTCTTTAAAAATTATTCGCAACTCTAAAATCATTCGAATGGTTTAACCTCGAATAATAAAAGTTGAAAATTAATATCTAAAATATTGTCTGTAATTTAACAATAGTTAATAACTCAAGATATAATTTGCATACCAAATCAAAATAAAAAATGATCTACAACCATATTTTTATGATTATAGACATTTATCAAAGCTTCTATATCTTTGATATATGCACTAGTGGTAAAAAGTCACTAGCTTGCTTCCTGGTAACGGGGGAGTCTTTTAAATTCCCACCCTCACCCCCTGGCCTGAGAAAACTACATATAGCCTTAAAGGCTAGGACATCCTTCCAAAAAAAACAAAAAAAAAACTATGTGTAATTGTATATAATCTACAAATTTTTAAATTATACTTTTATTTGCAATGTTTTTAGGAAGAGGAGAGCAATAAAATATCTTGGTAAGGTTCATTCACCATCGACCTTGGGGAGATGGCCACTCCTGCCTATATGAAATGGTGTCTAAGTAATACTTGAAGTTCTACTAAATGTAATTACACGAACAATAATACTATAAGAGATAGTTTTTTAATATATTTTTCCATAAAATAGAGTTACATTTTGCCATTTTGGGGAGGCTTCATCCCGAAAGCCTTCCCCTTCCCTCCCTATGCAGATCCGCCCGTGGATACATGTTAAATTTCTGTAGAAAGATCTTTACTGGAAATGGACTGTCCATCCAAAACATCAAAAAGTAATTGAAACGAAGAATGTGTTGATTGAAGTACATCCAAAAATTAATCAGAGATCATATTTTATCACTATAATTATTTAAAGTGACTAGATTTCAATATTGTTTACCCTACTAAGTCGGAAAGTTGGTGTAGCTTATTATATGTAACCTCTGCAAAAAAAAAAAAAAAAAAAATACTCAGGACTTATACAATAAGTAGTTAAGAACCTGTTGACAATAAACGTTGTTTTGATTTAATGAAGAAAGATTGAATTGGAAGAAAAATATTTATAAATATGACATACAATATTTACCTATTGTTGAAACATTTTAATTTAACTTAAAATTATATTTAATAGACACAAAAATAAAAAGAACACCTTTCTACTCCATAAATATTATAGGTCTCTTAATAAGTTATTTACTTCGTGAACAATATTATTCTCAAGTTCTTGATTTTTCATACTTTATCTTACATATATGTATTTCATCAGTTCAACATATGTTGTTATTTTCAACTTAACAAGCAATTAAAATCCTATTGGATAGTCATAATACATACAGTGGCCAGCAAATGTTTTGCCTACTTCCGAGCGATAGCTCTGATGATGACCCATAAGGCCAAAATATACTTGAGATAAAAGGTGAAATAAATGTTAAATGATAAAAAAGTGTTTTATTTAACAAAACCAAGTCAAGAATCATAAATATGATTACATTTGAGTATAATTAATTACTAACAAACCATTACATTATTAAAGCTACTAAAGATGATAAAAGACTTGATATAGTTTATAATTATTAAATCTATGAATTTTATTGAGTTTTTACAGTTATAGTAAAACTAGTCTTTAAAACTGTAATGAATATACAAAATCTTTTTATTGGAACAATTATCAATGAGGTTTTTCTGCCATTCAATAAACTATTTAATTTACCTTAACATATACATACTAATTATTATGAAATATAAATTTTAAATCTACAGTACATATTACCTATATAACATATTTTATCAATAATTTATTTAAGTATAGCAAACATTTTTATCATAAAATACATAAATGGTAATAGTTGTATATTGTATATCTAAAGGTTTCAAATGAAATGGATAACAGAGATAATAAAAAAGAATTCCAATAAATATTTCATTAATAACATGTTTTGTCACCAACACACCAGAAAAACATAGTATATCGTAATAAAAATTCTATCTTAGAGCATATCACTTCAGTAAGTGCAAAAGGTCGTATGTGAAAATTGAGCCTTTGTACAAGAGAGAATAAAAATTGGTTATTTCTAAATGATTTATTAGTATAATTTCATATTTTATTTCTCTCTAGTATTTTCCATAGTAGCAGACTACTTAGGGCAGCTTCAGACAATAAAATATCACCTTAGCACAAATAACATAAGAATGGAAAATTGTTACATACAACCTTTTGCACTAATAGTAGAGATATAATATTTGATGTTTCGAAAAAGCTTATGGTCAAGCGATTTCGTAGGAAATAAGAAGAAAGCTAATAAAGAAATCTTATCATTCTTAAGTATAAAAACTGGGTGAATTTCCAATTGTTCGTATGAGAAAATTATATCTAAGTTTTTTTTTCAAACAAGTGCTTTAAAATACAGTAAAACATGAGAAATATCGTTAATGTGAAGGCTACAGCAACAGCACCTTAATAGTTACATTCAAAGCCGTTAATAACATTATTCAATAACACCTAAAATTGATAATAGGAAAGATTTTTTAAAATCAAATTTAAATTTTTCTGTAACTTTAATTTCATTTAAATATTGGTACACATAATAAGTTTGTATATTCTTTGGCAAGTGGTTAATGCAACCTTCAAATTATGACGTTTATTGTTCTTAAAATACTTCATTAAATCACTTGAAATCCACACATACTCTCCGAATTGAAATATTATGTTTTCTGCGCACAGAAGACTCAGAACAAATTAGTATATTTAGACATCACAACCCAGATAATACTATTATCAGCAACAACAGGAATCAGATTAAGGTTGAATACTGCTTAAGCCCTTATATCACAATATCTATATCATATTCAATAAATTCAATTTAAAAATGTGCAAAAATTAATACTAAAATTAATTGGTACTTAAAATTATTTAAGAATCCATCACCCAATAATAAATTAATTTCTGATTTAACGTAACTATGCTCAAAAACATTCATTAACAATAATAAAGTAATCTCATGTATGATACGTCAACACATAACAATATAAAAATATAGTGAGTTCTTCTGGGCTAAAACACAGTCTCAAAGAAATTATTAAGTATTAATAATTAAGGGCTAAGACATCGTCAGTCTGACTTTTCATTGTCATTTTTATTTTCAGGCTGAATGAGATTGTTAAAGTTTCTAGTAGCATTATTAGCATGAAATGTTTTTAAAGCTTCCCACTGAACAGAATGAAGAAGAATATGCGCTCTTTTATTCCTCATGAACTCAACTGCTTCTTCCGGTCCCCAACCATTTTTAACCATGAGGTAACAACCTACAAGTGTGGCACTTCTAGTCCTACCTGCTTTGCAGTGAACATAAACACTTTGATTTAAATCCTTAAATTTCTTGATGAACTCTACTCCCTGAATAATTTTACTCTGGCAAGGGGCTTCAAATATATCCCTAGTACTCAACTGCAAAAATTCTACATCTCTATTTTTCCATTCTTCACTTGTATTTGAAAACATATACAATTCATAATCTTCATTCATGGACACTACTCCTCTTACATTTTCTTCATTTATCAACTGGTCAGTCATGCTTCTAAATGGAAGAGCGCCAAGAATAACAGTTTCATCAATTCTGTCATACCAGTTCCTGCTGGTAAACTTCTCCATAACCACATTATAAAACAAAGTAGGATAAAAAGAAAGCCTGGCAAACATTTTGTGAAAGTTTTCTAATCAGATAACAATGCAAAAGGTATTTCAAGCCTTATTATACACACCTCATAAGTTGCATATTATTCAACCAGCAGAAGATTTACGGTAGTTGAGTGTAAGGAAGCACAGAATAGAATAAACTTGGAATTACAAACAAAAAAACGTCAATTCCTAACATACAAAATACAAAATAGATCAAAGTACCATCACAGTGTTTGACACTTTCATATTCAATGCGCTATCGATATCACGTCGATAAAATGGTAAGGGGAAAAAAAAGTTTGTGATTTTGTCAAATTGAAATGTTGTAAATATAAACGATCTAAATAATGAACATTGATATTACCTCCCTCCTTCGTAAAACCACTAAAGTCATTGCACATTTAAAACAAACTAATTATATCAAAATAAAAAATATAAGTTAAAATATAGTTATTATACATAGAATGAACCAAATAAAAAATTTACCATTATAAATCCTTTTTTTTTTTATTTTAAAGAATCATATTTTCATTAAAATAATTACTTTTATTTAAGAAGAGGGGGGGGGGAGAGTTTCAATTCAACTATAGTTGCCCAACTTATTACTGTATATCCTATATACAAACATAAAAGCTTTATATGGTTAGAAACATTTATTAAAAATCTCCATGATTTTTTAGACAATATGGTTTAGATAGTATTGTAATAAAGTAGCTTATTTTTCTTAATTAAATTTATTTATTATTTTAACTGAGTTTGATTAAGACTTAATTTATTATAAGGAGTTATTTATTTATTAATTCATCTCTCTTTTTATCTCTTATTATTTTCTTATTTCCAAATGGTTTCTTGGGCTATTGAGAATTTTTCTATTGGATTAAAATTAAACACTTTTCTGATAACACCTTTTATCAGAGGTAAAAAAAAGGATTACCATTTGTATGTTTTAGAATCTATATTTTAAAGATTTTTTTTTATTTTGGTTTCTAATTCGTGTTTTGGAATTTGTTGGGTTTTAAATATGATAATTTCTCTAAATGTCCACGTATATTGAGCAGAGCCATTGTATGGGTGAGGCTCCATGGATCGGGGACAAAAATAGGAATAGGATAAATAGAAAAATAGGATTAATATTCAGAAAAACTGCGAAATTTCTAACCACCTTTCACTTCATGATTCATTCCTTTTCACTTCTGTTTGACCAAACACTGATTACTGATGCAATAAGAGGAACTGAGTCCAAGGTAAAATCTGCAACGAAGCACTTTTGTCTCATTGGGGTGAGAAGGTCACATAGAACAGTAATTTTTCTATTTCTCAGTACAAAAGAAAAGCTGAAGATCGAGGGTATTCTGGATTTAATTGTTCAACTCAATTTTCTCAAACCTAGTGGCCAAAAAGAATGAAAATAATAAAACAATGATGCTTGAGAGCAATAAAAAATGGCTAATTGTTCCAGGAGCAACTAGAATATGTCCCACAACTGGGTTGAATGTCATACTTAATTTAATTCCCTTACACATTTGGATACTGGATCAACTCACTGATTATTTACACAAAACAACTTTATTTTGAAATGAGATTACATACTGGAATTCTGCATAATCATAGTCCACTAAAATATCTTCTCAAGAAGATAAAATTACTAAATGATTCAACCTGCTGTGAGTGACAAGAAAAGGCTGGGCACATTCTGTGTAAATTTGAAGCCCTTGTCTTCATCTGATTGTAGCATATAAACAGATAATAATTAAATCGAAGGAATTAATGTAAGGTATAAGAAGCATATGAATCCTATGAGATTCCTAGATGAACTGAGGGGTATCGATAAAACATCCACGCAGGCCGATAAAAAAAATTTCTCTCAATACTATATTAATATTTAAATTGTTTAATTTTTTTTTTTTTTTTTTTATGATTCTATGTTTAATTCTAAGTATTTTTGTATTGGATCTAAAAACCATCATTTGATACATATTCAATAATGTTTTCATTATGAAGCTCACACTGTCCATATCTATCAGGTAAAATTTGCCTGACCATTGGCAAATAATTGCAATTGTAGATGAAGTCTACTCCAATTTTTATACCTATTATGAAGTTGGATTGCTTCCTTTACATTCCTTTTCTGTGTTTCGTGTATCTATAAAGGAAGAGTTCAGATGGGGAGAGGGTAGAAAAGGAGGAGCATTACATTTTTTCCAAAATTAATTATTACAAATTAATATTATAATAATATTATTGAGTTCAATAATATGGTAAAATTAAACAGGCAGTTAGGTTGATTGTTGACTCATTAGAAGAGTTTGAAGTATACCCATAAAATTAAAGAAAGGGGAGCTTCAAACTTTAAAAATTACATTTTCTTGAAATGCATTTTAAATTACTCTACCTCTATCTCCCTTGGACTTTTCAAGTGATTAATTTGTATATGTCATAAAATACTATCCTTCATTAATTCATTTCATTTTATTATTTAATCATATTTTAACTCCTAAAATGCTGAAATACATGGGGCCAAAAAGAAAAGAAATCCTGTTGCATCTGATAAACTTAGTGTGGAAGCAAAAGAAAACACTGAAAGATTGGGAAGTAGCCATCATCGTCCCTATCTTTAAGAAAGGAGATAACAGAGATTGTAACAACCACCGAGACATATCTCTATTAATCATACCAAGTAAGGTTTACTATAAGATCTTAGATAAGAGAATAAGAAGAAGAATCAAAGGATTACTTCAACAAGAACAATACGGCTTTCAGGAAAATCGTAGCATCCAGGACCTTATCTTTACCATGAGACAAGTTTTCGAAAAAGGAAATATCTGTGTGTTTTGTTGGCATTAAAAAAGCCTTCAATCGGGCGAGAAAGTCTGATATCTTGGAGGTATTGAGAGATAAAGAGATTGATCAAGGTCATGTCCTGGCAGTTGAGAGTCTCTACAGGAAAACAAGAAACATCACAAGATTTGCCAACTGCACTGAATCGGAAATCAAAACAACAATTGGAATCTGGAAAGGTTGTAGTCTTAGTCTACTTTTGTTTATTCTATTAATGATCTCAGCAATACGAAGGGCTAAAAGAAAAATGCTGAAATTTCATCTGGGATATGCCAATTTGAGATCAGTGAGACGCTCAATACTTTATTTTTTATGACGTTATTTTTTCGGAAAATGACAGGAATCTTCAGTACACAAAATAATTTTATTTTGGAATGAGATTACAAACTTAGTAATAATAAATTAAAAGAAAAATTGTGGAAGATTAATATGATTATTAACCCTGTAAAAACAAAAGTAATGAGGATTAGGAAGAACCATAGGAGAAATATGCACGTCATCAGAGTTGAAGACAAAATCCTCGAACAAGTAGAAAACTTCAAATACCTGGACTCACATCTTAATGAAAATGGATACATCAATTCAGAGGTGACTGAGCGAATCTCTGCTGCATGCAGAATGTTTGAAGCAGTTAAGAAAAGTTTTTTAAACAGGCGAGAGGTGGAAAAGAAAACAAAGGTGGCTGTTTTCAGATCGACATCTCTTCTCATTTTAACATACTCTTCAGAATCATGGACACTGACAAAGAAACATCAATCACAGATACAAGTGTCAGAAATTAGATTATTCCGAAAGATTGAGAGGAAAACAAGAAGAGACAGAGTGCACAACAACACCATCAGGTCGAACGTCAATATTAAACCAGCCAATAATGTGATAGAAGAGAATCGACTGAGGTGGCTTGACCATTTTCTGATTGCAACTGAACAGGATTAATAGCAAAGCCTATCGAGCTAAATTAGAGGGCAAGAGAGGAAGAGGACAGCCTAGAAGGAAATGGGAAGATGAGGTGAAGAGCGACTTCCAGAGAAGAGGCCGTCAATGGAATGATAGAAGGCGTCTTGTGGAAGACCGGCAGAGCTGAAGAAGGCTCTAAAACTTCCTCCTCACATTGCTTAATGTGGTTCAAGAGGATAGATTATGATGATGAATCATATTTTATTACATGTTTCAATAATGCTACATGTATTTATTGTATGAGAGACAGAGGAGGCCGCAATGTGGCCCTGTGCCAAAAAAGTTTGGAAACCTTGCTCCAGACAAACACTATGAATGTAAGGATTATTATATGATCTTCAAAAATTTCAAAGAGTATAGTCAGAAGGGGAATTACTGTGTATTTTGTAATCAATTTTTTTCAAATTGTAGAAATATTAACAACTGACAATCGTCAACAATTGACTGACAATCAGTTATTGTCAGTCAATTACTCAGTAATTTGTTGATAATAGTTTTTACTATTTTATTTAATATTTGTTCTATATTAGAAAGGGGAAACAGGTCGCCTCCTCTAGATATGCCAGTGATGATTTCCATAATCTCTTGAAAGGTGCAGTCTATAAGTCTTTCATATATTACAGATATACAATTATAAATATAATATAACTTAAGAACTAAAATTGAGAGTTGTAAACAGGATAATTAACAACAACTTTAAGAAAAAATATATTAATTTAAAAAAAACAAATAAAAATGTAAGTTTTATAAAACTAAAATGAAAAAAAGTTTGTCAATTTCGAGGTGTTATGCTAATATAAGGTCCATTTTCACAGCGAAGAAGCATTTCTGGACTGGGTAAGATATCCTTCTTGGATTTTATTTTGTAATGAAGAACCAGATTAGAAATGATCACCTTCATATCTAGCATTGCAAATTTTTGACCTGAAATATTATAACAAAAACTTCATCGCTTTCCTATTTATTTTAAATATTAATGTCAATGAACTAACATGTTATAAACTAATATCATGTGAAGCACTTTCAGGCAATTGGATCTAAGTGTCAAAAAAACAAATCTATTTGAAAAAAAAAAACATTCAGAAACTCGAATTTCCAGAGATAGATAGAACTTCCAGTATCAGTAATTGTTTCAAAACTACTTTGTGAAGGAAAATAAAAGAATTAGGAATTTTTTATTATTTTACGCAGAAAAACTTCACATAATTAAACTTTTTAAATTGATCTTCTAAATTGAACTAAGGATCTATAAAATTACCTATACAATTCCTTGGCCCAGCTGAGAATGGTATGTAGGCATACGGATGTTTTTGTGGCTCAAGGAATCTATCTGGATTGAATTTTTCTGCATCTGGAAATAGATCTTCCCTCCTGTGTAACGCATAGATAGCCATCGTGATCTGTGTTCCTTTTGGAATTAAGAATCCACCTGGAAAAAAAAAAATATATATAAGCTCTGTGCTCATTGAGCCTTTTTATTTATTTCCCTTTGTTTATTTAACTACCTGCACTCTATAGTTCCAGCTTTGATAAATTTTTAATTTATCCAAGTATGTCTTAAAAACGAAAGGGCAATTCACTAAAAAAAAAACTTTCTTACTACAACCTTCGAAGGATCTTGGATTTAATATTTTGTAAGAAAATACTGTTTCATAACAGTTAAGCTGAATAACAATTGGGCTGAGATTATACTCAATTACACACTTTATAGAGACTGGATGTGCCTCAGGAGCATCTCCTGATCCCAGGATCGATCCATAGCTAATAATACAAGAATAAATAATTTCTTCCACAGCCAGACTCAAACTTGTATTATATATTATCCATCTTATTATGTATTTTATTATTATTATGTATCAGTTTTTTAGATAATTTTATTATCTTTAAAATATTTACTAATAAAAATGACCAAAAAGTGTGTACATTTGGAGTAATTCGCAAATAAAATTCTGTATTCATCTTTTTCTTGCTTCTTTTTGGGGAAGTATGTGAAGTACATAAATTTATAGAGCTTCAAGAAGACTTTAAGCAAGTTTTATTAAAACTGTTACAGCCTTTTTGGCGCTACAGTCTATAGTGACACAGGTTTTTTAGATGCCTTTTAAAAAAATAAAATGGCATATGGTGATGCCTGAGTTTGGAGAATAATCCTTGGGTAATCTCTGACTTCATTAAATTTTCAACAAAAATCGGTCCAGTAGTATCAAGAAAACCTGTGGAAGACAGACAGATACTTTTTTTTTAGGGGCTGGGTGGTCTAGAAGGCTAATGCGTGTGTACATTATAGTACATTTCTCAGCAACCCAGTGCTGGAGAGAGGAGAGGGGTTGTTAAATCTGGAATTTATCCCCCCGCCCTCACCCCATGACCTAGGAAAATCCTACATTGCCTAAAAGGCAAGGAAGGGGAGGACCAAAAAAAGAGATTTTTTTTATTGGATTTTCAGATTCTATTATTGTAAAAAGTGAAATCACCAACTTTGAGATTTTGTTTTCTTGGTCATTTACAATGGTTTATTATTGAAAATAAAAAAGCGAAAATTAACAATCCCCTTTTTTATCATTATAGAATATTTTATTTATTCATCTATGTTTTAAACATTTTATTGTTCTAATTTATTTAAATATTTGTCTCTTATTTAATAGATATTTTAGCCCATGAGCTGGTTTATACAAATCCTACATATTAATGCCTAGCTAAAGATTTTGTGAGATTGATAATGTGAAATCTTAGACTGTAGCTGAAATATTTAACACAATAATTAAAAATTATTCGTTATGCCATCCTCAAAAGATTAGACATGCCTTTCCTGTCCTGTTTAATTTGCTAGACATTAAAAGAGCTTCAATTTTCTTTGTGAACACAAAAAAAAATATTCAAGTATTAATTATACAATAAATTTCTTTCACATAAATATATTTACTTGATGGCAAAAAAACATCTTCAATAGCCTCTCGTCCTATAATTGGAACTGATGGATACAATCTTAAACTCTCTTTAATGACTCGTTCCAAATAGACCATTTTGTTATAGTCTTCCATTGATGGCTCTTCTTTATCTTGGAGAATACTAGACACTTCCTGGTATAATTCTTCCTGTGGATTTATTTATTTGTTATTATTCAAAGAATCAAAGGAGCATTTAAACTGCTTTTTAATGGTTTCTTATTTATTCTATCTTTATTTTTTTTTTCACTTTAAATCTAATAATTGACAAAAAAAATAATTAAATAAATACTATATTACATTGAATATAAAGCATTTATAATTCAAGACACCTGTTTTTCATTGATGTAGTAAGAAATTTGACAAATAAAAAAAATTATAAAATTCATTATTTTTTATTTTTAAGAGCATTATTTTTTATATATTTATTATTATTAAATAAAAGCTCAAACAATAACAAATAAGTGCTTATTTGTAATTAATTTCACAAATTAATCGTATGAGTTTATGTATAAATTTTGTAGCTAAAAACATATTTTATAAATTTTAATTGTTCTGAGGAAATTGGCTTTCGGATATATTTCTAACATCATTTAACAGTGTGCCTTAAATTAATAATTAATAATTAAATTTGATGTGAGATAGTTATAAAAATAAGAACGTTAGCATATATTTATTTCAAACCTGTACATCTGGATGCATTCCAAGAAGCCAGGTTGTAAAAGTTAAAGACATTGTTGTTGTATCATGGCCCTTAAAAAAAATTAAAACATTATTTCATTTTAAAAATTATGTTTAACAAATAAGGTATTCCATCTTTATATATTATTTACTTATGGTATTTTTAATGATAGATTATATCTTCTTTAATATTTAATCAAAACCAATGATTGAGCGAATATATTTAATATTACCATCTCCTCTAATGCCAAAAAATAAGCACATACTCCCATAAAAAATTATAAATGGAAGTTTATTAGTACGTAACTTGAAAACTATACAATTTATGATTGATGGTGGACATAATCATTTGAAAGGTTACCAAAACACAAAACAAAAACAAAAAAAATTTAAAATCGACCTTTATTGCACCAATACATGTTGAATTTTTCTTTCTTACTTATTTTCAATAATAAACCTTTGTAATCAACAAAAAAATAAAAAATAAAAATAAAAATTATAAAATAAAAAATCATATACCTTTAAATAGAAAGATCTCTTTAGTATAGAACCATGGCAAAGGTTCCTAAACATTCCATATGCCTTTTATGGATCAGGTAATATAAGATTTTTTCAATAATAAATTTGAGAGAAGTAGTTTAATTCAAAACTAATTGGTCAGTACAAATAATTTGCATGGTTTATTAATAATTAGCCAAATGGTAATATAACGTGAAAATAAATAGATGAGGAGATGGGATTAAAATTGAAAATAATAAACCAAAACTTTTGTACAAAGCCTAATATGCTGTGTCATTGCTAATAATAATGGTCCAATTTTAATTTTTTTTTTTTTTTTACATTTGTGGAGAAGGTAATCTTCAGAACGGAGGCCCAATCAAATGATAAAGAGCGATATAACATATAAAGATTTAATTAAAAAAAGTCAAGTGATATTTCAAATGAATACATTTTTATATAATACTTAATGAATTGGTGAAAAAAATAAAATAATTTATATTTATTTAGAGAAGTTGAAATATAGTAATAATATACTCTAATCACTGGCTCGATCAGAAACTTACCTCAAACATAAATGTAATAACTTCATCTTGGACGTCTCCATCTGTTTGAAAAGCAGGAGCATTTTTTTCTTTCATTTCAAGAAGAAGCTGTAAGAAAGCTGTCCTTTTCTTAATACCTGAACACAATAAAAATTGATATATTTTTTCATAAATTGTAACTGTAACCATTGTGCATTATTAATGTAAACATCACTAACCTAATGCTTCATCTGATGGAGTGGTACCGTTTTGATTAACTTTAGAATATCTTTTACCTTTTATCACCTATACGTTCAACAAAATCTTAATTAATTTATACATTCAGAGTAAACTAGTTAAGAAACGAAATTATCCTATTAACTTTTTGTTACCTCCCTTGGAAGTGAAAAAAGTATTTTGAGAAGATCTGATTCTTCCTTTCTCCGACCTGAGAGAGTATACACTGGTTCCATACCCAGTAGAGGATTAGCAATTTTCTCCATGAGAGCAGAAGTCATTCTGTAAATACAATAACAGTTTTGAAATAAGAAAGCAATCTTTATTCAGGCAAACACAGTCCTCTTAAAATAGATACATGAAGTTTACTATGAAAGGATAGATTTCTGGATTGGGTGAAATCGGAAACATAAATAACAATAAGGTTATTATGCATGATTTTATTTGTAACAAAGTAAGGAGCATTGAGGATTTTTTTATGAAGGATTTTGGATTGTAAGTATCAGATACAAGAGGAATTTGATGGTTTAGTGGAGCCCCATAGTTCAACTCCCTAATTCCAAATAGGTCTTAATATAGTCATGTATATAAGTAATTTGTAATTTATTGGAAGCTTTGAGCGTTTTTCTAATAAGTACTCAAGTAGTCGGAAACTTCGAGCGGTTTCTTGTCAGTTCAGTCTGATATGTGGATTCCAAGTAGGGTTCAAGGTATCGGATTTGTTCAACAGGAATAAGTGGGGTATTGTTTAGAGAATACTGTAGGACAGGAAGTCATCAGTTTACGATGAAGAGTAAAGATAATTTGGTGGTATTTGTTAGAATTTATTTTAATCCTCCAGTTTTTATACCATGCTTTAAGATTTGTGATGTGTGATTGAAGAGTTTGGGAAGCAATTGATGGGTAGTTATTAACTGATAGGATATATGTGTCATCGGCATACGTGGTGATGACATTGATAGGATGGGGTGAGATTTCAGGTTATATAAGAATGGATAATTAGAAAGTATATAGGAGGAATTCACAAAGTTTTTAAAGCAGCCCCAGGTGCCAGACTTGATCAAAATCCTTGATGAAATTTAAAGTTGTCTCCATCAAAGAGACATTTTTAAAAAAATATCTTGTTAAAACATTTTTTGAGAAAGACCTATTTTTTTATGTAATATATGAGGGCAAGTTATATTTTTTCTACTTAATAATTAGTGTTTATAAAAATAATAAGAAAATAAAAACTATATCAACAAAGAAATTTTCATTCAAAATGAATCTTGACCAAAATAAATCCAAATTATGTATTATTTTTTTTAAATTTATTTGAAATTATTATTATGTTTTATATATTATGGTATTACTAGAATGTTGAAAATTATAAATAAATCTGACAATAAATAAATTAAGACAAACAGCATGAGGTCTTACCTAAATAAACTGGTTGGATACTCTGAATCTGGATTGGTTTGTGCTTTAAGCTCAGTGCCCATAGCTGTCTCTAAACAGATAGAGGAATGGTTTAAAACACTTTAATTATGTAAGTAAGAATAATTATTTTTACATATTTGATTGCTGAGAAGTGATACATTGTAACTGTACATAAACAAAATTTATTTTCATGAGAGAAAATTTAGTTAGTAATTCATAATAGTAAAGGATTACTGAAAAAAAAATTAGTATTTTGATAAACCTGTTCAGATTAATGAAAAGAACACAAAAACTTGGACATCTTTAAGTTAAACTAAATTTTTAAACCAAGTTTTTTATTCTTATTTGAAATTGCTAATTTTATGGATATGGGTTTTAATTATTTAATTAATTATCAATATGCTTATCAGAATATAAAACTCTATACTGAGAAGCCGAAGTAGTAAGAAAAACAAGAAGTATATAATATCTAATATATTTTTAATATTTAATACAGTACCAGTATTTAATACCATAAATAAATTTTTTGGTCTGCAGACCACACAGAGATCTCCACTAAGTCCCGTGAACCATGGTTTGTGATGAAAAAACTTGTTCTATCAATGACGCTTTAGTTGTGAAATGAAGTTTCTAAGATAAACAACTTCTAATCTAAAAGTTATAGTATCCTTGTGTTCGAGTGATTTACCAAATTTCATATATTTTAAATTTTTTGATGTAATCAAAGAAACATGGGCCATAGTTTGGAGATCACTAATTTAGAATATTAAAAAATAAAATACAATAGATTTCACACTTATAAAAATCAAGTAGCTGAGAAATGTATACTATGTTGATATTAAATTATTAAAATTTTAAGATAACTCATTTAAGGCTTTACCTGCAATTGCGTCTAAAGCACAGTTTGAGATGTATTCAGTTAAGTGGAATGGTTCTTGCCCAACTTTATCCTTAATACAGTCTACAAGAGTCTTAGAACATTTATAAAAAATAGGAACAAACTCATCTAGGATCTTGAAGTGAAAGGTAGGTGTAATAGCTTTTCTTCTCATCTGCCATAGTTTACCTATAAGTAGAATAACATTGTGAGAGGGGGAAAACCTGTTTTACCAAAGTATTAGAATAATGAATCAGTTATAGATATATATAATTGTGGTCTATATTTAATGTTCAACAGAAATAAAAATACAAAGGATAAGGGACTAGTCAATTACAAAATAATACAAAAAAACCAAACAAAAAATAAAATGAAAATGAAAGAGTTGAAAACTAAATAAAAATAGTGATTATACTTATTTAGTTCATCCCTATAAATGTATCAATTATTATTTTTAAAATACCTTTTTACAATTTAAACATGTTTTTACTTTTAAAATATATAATTATACTACCAAAATTTATCACTTAGTTGCCTTTTTAAAGTTATTCCTGTTGAAAAAATAATTTTTGATTAAAATCTTGAAATTCCTCAAACAAAAATTAAAAAAAAAAAGTTATTCCTCATCCGTTTACTAACTCCTACTGTGATCATACCATTAAACTGTTTATGAGTGATTTATTAAAGATTAATTGCAATTAGCTGTATATTTTGACATAGATCAGATATCTATATTATTATCTCAGCTCTCAGGAGAGAATTAGTAATTGGTAAGTCTATGTGTGTATGAAGGTGTTATTAGAAGACTATTTTTTTTTTTATTTATTGTCCTATTACATATTGATAACATTAAAAAAAATCTTTAATATTAATGTCATTGAGACCTTAATGAATTATTATTCCTACTTCCTCCTCGCACCTGATCTATAGGTCTGATTTAATAAAACAAACACTTATAAGTTATAGAAGAAATAGGAATTAATGAAGAAAGGTCGAGAGTATGAAATAATGAATCATTATTTATTACTTCTGTTCATTATTCCTAAAATTGGTGTCTTACGGTTTTCTCTTTTACATAAATTAGGCCATTATTCACCAACATTTCATTTATTAGCTATTAATTACGATGTTTCAACCATACTAAGGGCCTTTTTCAAGTCTTAATGAGTCCTCCATTAGATGTTCATTATTAATGTCGCATTAATTTGTTCACTGAAAAATTAAATAGTCCTGCTATTTTAGAGTTTCCCCTACGCCATTTCTGGAGGGACTGAATCAGCAGAAACCCTAAAATTGCAGGACTATTTAATTTATCAGTGAACAATTAATAATGAACATCCAATGGAGGACTCATTAAGACCTGAAAATGGCCCTTAGTATGATAGAAACGTCGTAATTAATAGCTAATAAATGAAATGTTGGTGAATAATAGCCTAATTTATGTAAAAAAGAAAAAAATATTTATTACAATAATTTTCAATTACCACTTATTTTTTTGTTGAGATAGTTAGTTAACATTGTCTCTTAGAATTTATATAAATAAATAAAATAGGAAATTTATATAAACAGGATTAGTATAAATAAAATAGCATTTGTATAAATAAATAAATAAATATATGTGTATTAATAAATATTACAAAAATAAAAATAAATAAAATAAAGTTTTTCGATTATAAAAGTCTATAACAAGAATAGCATATACACAGGCGAAAAATTCCATCCACTTGATTTTTTCATATCTTCATCTAAAAATATTTCTACTTTGGATTGGTCTATTGTTTTTAATGAATAAATAGGTAATCTTTTTGTTTGTTTTCAATTAGGAATGTTAATATAGACGACAATAACTCTTAATCCTTAATTCAATGAAATGATTCTAGATTCCAATGTTTACTTTCTATGGAATCAAAATGTTTATTCAGTATCAGTAATTCATTGCCGTTTCTTGCAGCACATTTCTGAGTCTCCGGCTTTTAATTTTTTCAATATTAAGTTTAAAAATGCCTCTTAGTGCTGAGGATGTTGCGCGTGGTGTGGCACTTATTGATGATGGACGTTCCTTGAGATATGCAGCTAATGCCATCCGAATTCCATATGAAACTTTACGAGACGCTGTCAGGCGTTTTCGGAAAACTGGTTCTTACAATAGAAGGCCCGGTTCTGGACGGCCTAGGGTAACAGAACCACGGGATGACCAGTTTTTGACTTTGAGAATTTTACAAAACCGGCACCTTACCGTTGTTCAAGCGATTCATCAGCTTGAAGAAGTTCGAGGTGTGCAACTTTCTGAACGTACCGCTCGGAGAAGATTAAATGAGTATGGATTAATGGCTTTTCGTCCAGTAAGAGGACCAGAGTTGACCAGAACTCACAGAGTAACACGGCTGGCTTTTGCTCAAGAACACAGCCATTGGACTATGGCTCACATCCACGAATGGAGTGCTGTACTTTTTACAGATGAGTCAAGATTCGCTCTTCGATCTCCAGACGGGCGTGAAAGAGTGTGGAGAAGAAGAAACGAAAGATACGCAGCCTGTAATTTTTCCTAGAGCCAACCTTTCCAACCTGGTTCTTTCTCGAGCAAAAGCCAGCCGTGTTACTCTGTGAGTTCTGGTCAACTTTGGTCCTCTTACTGGACTAAAAGCCATTAATCCATATTCATTTAATCTTCTCCGAGCGATATGTTCAGAAATTTGCACACCTCGAACTTCTTCGAGCTGATGAATCGCTTTAACAATGGTAAGGTGGCGGTTTCGTAAAATTCTCAAAGTGAAAAACCGGTCATCCCGTGGTTCTGTTACCCTAGGTCATCCAGAACCGAGCCTCTATTGTAAGAACCTGTTACCCAAAAACGCCTGACGGCGTCTTGTAAAGTTTCATATGGAACTCCGATGGCATTTGCTGCATATCTAATGGAAAGTCCATCATCAATAAGTGCCACACCAAGCACAACATCCTCAGGACTAAGAGGCATTTTTAAACTTAATATTGAAAAAATTAAAAGCTGGAGACTAAGAAATGTGCTGCAAGAAATGGCAGTGAACTAATGATACTGAATAAACATTTTGATTCCATAGAAAGTAAACATTGGAATCTAGAATCATTTCATTGAATTAAGGATTAAGGGTTATTGTCCTCTATATTAACATTCCTAATTGAAAACAAACAAAAAGATTACCTATTTATTCATTAAAAACAATAGACCAATCCAAAGCAGAAATATTTTTAGATGAAAACATGAAAAAATCAAGTGGATGGAATCTTTTGCCTGTCAGTGTATTTTCATACCTGTGCTTATAAGCAGACCACTCCCCAACCAAGGCACTAAATCGTTGTAACTCCATGATTTTGTAATTAAAGATTGGCTTGACAAAATCATCTAAAAAATAATTAATTATAATCAGGAGATTGAATAATATATGTTGTAAAATGTTAGTACACGTTTATAACTAGTGATATTATTTTAAAAATAATTATTTCAATAAATAAATAGAATTATTCAATTTCAAAGTATTTAGTTTGTTGAAATACAAGTAAAAGATTAAGATGTATTTTAGAAAAAAAAAAATATTTTGTTAAAACTATAAAAACCATTATATTTTCATTATTTCCTTTCCATCTTTTTCAACAATTTGTAATATTGTATCCATTGATCATTTAATTTAACACATTACCTGCGATTCCGGTCCCCGGTGTCTATCAGATATAACGATTATTTACGTTTGTAGCCATCTTTATATCTATCTAACTCCCATTAAAATATTTTTAAAAATGGCCATTTTAGAGACTTCGTAAGATAGGCAAAATTCGAAACAATCCGACGAATATTGGAACCTGAGCCCCATTAGGGATAATTATATGTAGCAACATATCCTAGGATCTTATGATTAATTCATGAACACTCTTCTGTGAAGATTTTATTACGTTTCTTAGAGAAAATATAAACCGTGTTCATCACAAAATGAGTTCATCTCACTGACTCAAACTTTTAAATAGAAATAAAGACTCAGTAAAGCTATCAATTGCATACATTGTTCTATAGGCAAAACTCAACACCCGGGTATCGTTTCGACTGTTGTACATATCCTTACCGTCCATTAAGCTTATCTTTATTATTAGAAACCCATAAGTTAACAGTGCACCGAAAAACCTGTAGGTCTAGGATCATAAACGCAGACTTTCCATTCTGGTAGGAGAGGAGGGGTGATGGATCTAACAAAAAAAAAGTCTTGGAAATGTATATTATGTACAAAATTAGCCATTTAGTCAAATTTTCGAATTATCTTAATTTCCATAATTTATTTATTCTTGTAGATTAACTGTTATTGATTTTGATTCTATTTTTGTTCATCCAAATATTGTGGGGGGACGAAATGATATAATATCCGGGTCCAAGGGACTGTAACTGCAGCTAACGGGTTAATATTTGTCCAATCACAATTTCATAGTTGTTCTTTTTATTTTCTAACTGTATTTTTTGTTTTGTATAATATAATTTTAGTTATCTTCTGTTCTAAATCTATCTCTTGTAGATAACAAACATTTATCTTCACAATATTTTTATTTGGCAATGGAAAAAAAAAATACAATCAAAAGGTAATGTGCAGTATTAGTAAATAATAACAATTTTTTTTTATTAATTAACACCATGTTTGGTACTTACTTGAATGTCATCTGGATCGACCAGAAAAAGGTGTAATTGAGGTCCAAGCCAAACCCGAAATGTATTTCCATATATTTTCATGCTTTCTTTCCAATTTTCTGGTGCTTCTAATAGAAAAAAAAGACAACTTCATATAAAAAATATATAAACACCTATTATTATTAAATAAATACCTATTATAAATAAATAAATCAAAAATAAATTAGATGATTATAAATAGCCTATAATATTTAGAAACGTCAGTGTCGAAGTAGCCTAGCAAGATTATGAGCTGAGAAAATCAGAGATAAAAAAATTTTATGGTTTATTTGAATTTTGATGAAACCCAAAATACTTTAATTTCTCTCCAAGATAGGTTAATTGATTAACAGCTTCAAAGCAATAAGTAACAGAGCCTTCTTCTGGCGTGGACGCAGAATATATTTGGTTTTTGCTTCATTAATTACCAGCCAAACTTTCCTGCTTTCCGTATCCATTTCAACTAGTAATTCCTTTAAAGCATTTTTGTTTCTGCCCACATAACCAGCATAATATATCATCCACACAACCAGCAATCTGCGCAGTTGTGTAGGCTTGAAAGATTATCACTCAGAACAATTCTTCTCTCAGCTTTATGGAGGATTAGGCTGATGTGGCATCTCCCTGTTTTATCCCATGTTATCCACGTTAAACATGTTTTGGTGACTGGTTTGATCGCCAACTAGGTAGGTCACTCGCTTGTGTTTGAGCATTGTCATTTTAATCAAATTAATTAACTTATAAAAAATGCCTAGTCTAAGTAATAATGATATTTTATTTGAAATAACTTTCTCTTATATTTCAAATGTTTTCCAGATTACTTTCTTATGCTATTTTTCAAATATTTATTTGTATTAATTTTTTTAAATGTAGTTTTTTGTTTTAGATACTGTTTAAATTTTCTTTTTCTTTTTGCTATATTTTTATTCAATTTAAATTATATCAAAATTTACTATAAAATAGTATGGCCATACTGTTTTGGCCCCTATATAATGTTTTTTTTTTTTAAATTTTATTCTTAAGGAACTGTGTTCATGAATGATAAAGAAATTTTTCATTTCATTCCACAACCTACCATCTTTCAATATTATTTATAAATTTTTAAATCTTAAGAAAATATATAGATGGATAGTAATGATTGTTTACTATATATCATACATTATTAATTTTAATAAAATTACTTGTCCTTACTTGGTCCCATAACGACAAAATTGAAAATGTTTCCAACTATAGGCCAGGCTTTAGGGCCTGGGATCTTTCTCGCCATCCTGCTCTTTCTGTCTGGGAATAGCAGCCATATTAGGAGGGCTCCTAATATCGCTGAAAGATACAGTAAAAAATCCATGTGGCACCTGCAAACATAATATATTTGGCTTACTTTTTTATTCTTCTTAAAAAAATTGATGATATGCATAATTTTTATTTTATTTTTAAACAATCCCATTTTTAATGAATGGAATAATTTATATGAATATATTATAAATATATCAATTATTTTTATATTAGTTGATATATTATGTTTTTCTGAAAACTGTGACATAAATACGTAAGATCCTAGTGCAATGCCATCTTGGCAACAACCCCCACAGTCCCTTTCAAAATCGGCACATTCGAGTTTTGAACATATGACAAATTCCTACTAATGCTGCAAATAATAATTTTGCACTGTTGTGCAACAAAAACATATTTCGTGTAACATAATTATCATTTTTGTAAATAAATTAAAAATTAGACGAATAAGAATTTACCCCTGATTTTCAACATTTATAAAGAACAAGCCCTTAAAGACTAGAAAAGATCATGCTGTGGAATGGGTGTTCAAATCAGGAATGATGTCATCTACAATTTGCAATATGCCGATGATCAAGTCATAATCGCATCGGATCCAGATGATGTTAGCTACATGATGAGGAAGTTGCTAGACACGTATTCCAGATGGGGTCTGAAGATCAGTGAAAGTAAAACAGAGTGCATGGTTTTCAACGCTCCAAATTTGCCCCTTGAAATTGATGACTGGACGCTAAATGTCAGCCAGCAGTTCAAGTACCTCGGATACTGGTTATCTTCAAAGGGAGGTAGTGAGGTTGATATCGAATATAAAATAAATAATGGGAAAAGAATAATAAGTTCGATAAATTCAACCCTATGGAGTAAAGAAATAAGATTAGAAACTAAAAAGAAGATATACCATTCCTTTGTAGAAAGCGTAGCCACTTACGGATCAGAAGTTCGGACACTGACAAAAAAGATGGAAAATAAGTTGCTTTCCATGGAAATGGATTTCTGGAGAAGAAGCTGTGGCATATCTAGAATCGAGCGGATCCCAAACGCAGCTATTAGAGACAGGGTGGGATGTCAAAAGAACATCCTTCACCTGATCGGGACCAAACGGTTAAAGTGGTATGGCCACTTAATGCGGATGGATGAGAACCGCTGTCCAAAGAAAATTTATAACTATATGCCACCTGAAAGAAGGAAGCGTGGAAGGCCAAAGAAGAAATGGACTGAGGACGTGGAGGAAAGCATGGCAGCCAGAGGGCTTCGTGAAGGAGATTGGATGGACAGGGAGCAGTGGCTTTTGGGTGTTGGGGATATGACTCCTTAATTTGTATAAACCCCAAATAAAAAAAAATAAAAAATAAGAATTTAGGAATAATTATTGTGCAATTCAAAATCAATAAATGAATTGAAATAATTGTTGTGTTAGGTTGAATTACTGTAATATATATATTATTGTTGAATGGAGGAACAGAAAAAATATATAAAAATTAATTGTTAACCTTACAAGCACAAAATCATAATGAAATAATTTTAATTAGTCCTATTATGAAATATTTTTCATTATAAATATAACATGGACCAGCTTTGTTTGAAAATTTTTATTAGACATTAGATTTTTTAATTGAAAAAGAAATTAAGGACTGTAATTAGAATTAACTTACTGATTAATATAAATATTTCCTTCCAAACTCAAAAGCTAAACTATTAGGTTCAAAATAAATTGTGACATTTAACTCAAATCTGTTTTAATATCAACCTTATATATATGTAAAATAAACTTAATAATATAAAAGAAACCTTCAGTTTTCAACTCTGATGTTTTAAACTATTAGAAACAGTTTTTTTTCCCTCATTTTTTGAACTGTTATAATTTTTTGAAAAATAATACGAATGCCATTGTGTCTCTCTCTGGTTATATTGAAAGAATAGTAATTATATATATATATATATATATATATATATATATATATATATATATATATATATATATATATATATATATATATATATATATATATATATGCTTCTTTTTTAAACTTTATTGGTTAATATTTAATTTTTTTCTCCCCCTCCCCCTGAGCTGGTCACTGGAGCAAATCAGTCCAACTGCTTAACAATAGTTAAACTAATATCTTTAGATGACCCATTTATCTTAAATGTTTGAAAAGTAAAGTTGCAATAGCAAACAAAAATAAAAGGCAGTAATGAATAATATTTCTCATTTTATTCGTAAATAGTGATGGCCTTAATACAAAACATATTAAAATAATTAATTTCATTCTATCAATAAAGCGACTCTATTAGAAAAATTTTGAATGAAATTAAATAGTAATAGAAAATCATCTTTATTCTGGGACTAGGTCCCTTAAGAATAACAATATTGTTCAAACCAATTGACAATAAATCTGGCCAGATGACCTGTTATACTAAAGAGTAACTAAAATCTAAGAAATAAAATGAGTATATGCATATTTGTGGAGGGTATATTAAGAAAATCAGATGGGTACTAGGGTTACAATATTACAATATTGGTAAAAAAAACAAAAACATACTAATAACTAAATAAAATTGGAAAGAAACACTAAATAAGTTTTATAGGCAAAAAAATTTAGTGATAAAAAAAAAAATAATTAGAGTAAATGTATGATTTATTTATGTTCCTTAAGACGTTTAAGTGAAAACACATGAAGATGTTGTGAAAAACTAGATAAGTATTGTGATCTACCTATGATACAATAGATTACGAGCAGAAAAAAAGTATATATATATATATATATATATATTTAGGAGGGGAGATGATGTTATTGACCTGGGAAGCCAAATGCCTAAGGCCGGTCGCCGGCACTGTTTCTAAATTTAATATTAATAATATAAACTAGAGCATACAAGATACATTCTTCACTAGACAAAAAGATTAAATCTAATCCAGATGATTGTCAAAAGAAATTCGTCCTCAACCACCTTTTCTCTATTTTCCTGCTGTTAGATATTGTAAAAGCAGGTATTTTGATACATTTTTTTTTTTTACTTTCACTTACC
This sequence comes from Nezara viridula, assembly GCA_928085145.1. NCBI lineage: Eukaryota > Metazoa > Arthropoda > Insecta > Hemiptera > Pentatomidae > Nezara > Nezara viridula. The sequence continues at coordinate 18,948,092 of OV725080.1, read as the reverse complement.
TATATATAAAATATATAGTAAGAGAAAGTATTACAATAGTGAACATTTTCGAATTCTAATGTTCAACGGAAATACACGTTTTGAGGTCCTTGAGTCCAGAAAAACAAGTTTCGTAAAATGGTCTAAAGGTTTTAAGAAATTGAAATTTCATATTTAAAGGATATACCGGAAATTGTAATTGATAAAAAACGCATAAATACAATACATTAGACGAATGGAAAAACATTAGATAGTTTATTGTTTTTAGTTGTTTTAATATGTCGCACTGTCAATAATTTTTACTTTCACCTCCCTGTGGATGAAAATATATATTTCTACCCAAAGTAGGATGGTAAGTGAAAATTGCGAGATGCGCGCACCGCACCAGATTTTTTAAATATCAGTTCCAGTTGCTATGGTTGAGAGATGCCCATCCATCCAAGTATGGTGGTGCTTTTCTATCTGTTATAAAAAAATTAATTGTCCTTCTTTTTTAAAAAAAAGTACAAATGGATATAAAATTTTAAAAACTATAATTTAGCTTTTCACCGTACCTCCATTGTAGTTCTTGAAGAAGTTGGTGATAATCGCCATTTGTTAATATGGTACCATAATAATGATTCAATAATAATACCTGACCAAATTATTGTATAATATTACTCATTTCACTAGTAATCAATCTTTATATTGTTTATGAACGAGTTTCACTTAAAGACGATAAAGAAATGCTCAGATTTCCAGGTTTTTGGCTGCCAAGCGATGTTGTTGATGTTTTTTACTGGTTATGTATCCACAGGAGTGTCCATCGTCGATCACCACCAAGGTCGATGGCGCAAGAACCTACTTGCCCCCCCCCCTCCTTCCAAGATATTTTATTGTTCACCTTTTCTTAAAAACAGAGGAAGCTAAGAGCTAAGGTAGAACAGTAAACAGAGCTTTCTTCTCCCTTTCAAAACTGTTGAAATTCCAAAAAATCTCAAATTAAGGGTGTACAATGCAATGATAAACACAGTTCTGATATACGGTTGCAAGCACTCTAGAAAGAAGTATTGAAAGATTTGATAGAAAAATCCTACCCCCGATAATCTGAGCGATCTTGGATCATAGTACTAACTCATGGAGAAGAAAGATTAATAAAGAGCTGCTCATAGAAACTGGTCTATCAATATCTCATGATAGGAAAACAAGGAGGTTAAGATGAGGGGAGAGGTAGCTCGGAGCAATCCATCAGGAATCGTCTAGGTAACAATGAATGCCTCATTAGTAGGGAAAACACCATGTGGAAGGTAAAAAAGCAAATGAATAGATCGAATCAGCAAAGATGCAATAGAGCTGCATGCAAATAACCGGAAGGCAATATCCCAAGATTAGCAGAAATGGAAAAGGCTGATTAAAGCGGAAATATCAATGAAATCTATAATTTAAAACGAAATATATTATTTCGTAGTATTTCTGTTTATTTTTATGTCACTATGATACACTTCTTATCTGATGAATTAATTCCTTAGGTGGATTGTAATATGTCAACAACCATATCTGTTAACTCTTGTTGAAACTAGCTTAGTATTGTGTTTGCTATTGCACTGTGAATATGGAAGAAAATATCATTCCTTATCAGCATATTTTGTTGTATTATTTTAAAAAAGGAAAAAAGGTAAGCGTGCTGCAGAAGCTCATTGTATGATTTGCAGTGTTTATACCTTAACCGAACGCACCTGTCAAAATTGGTTTGCCAAATTTCATTCAGGGAATTTTGACTGATTTAATGATTTAAAGATTTAATGATGCTCAACGGTCTGGTCGCCCACATGAAATTGAAACAAGAAATGTTAAGCCCATTGTGATCAAAATCCCACCCTATCAGTGCGAGAGATTGCTATGGCCCTAAATGTGTCGCACACAAGCGTAGAAAATCATTTGCACAAACTCAGCTATTTTTCCAGGTTTAATGTTTGGGTCCCTAACATGATTTTTTTTTCTAAAATCACAAAATACGTTTTAACTTCAATACGATTTTAGCTATTTACAAGTAATTTAGCGACATCAACAGGGCCTTCGTAAAAAAACTTCAAATGAAGATAAAAAATAAAAACCTATAAGGAGTTTTGATTATATATTCTTTATGTAGGCATTAAATACAAAAAAACATTCATACGGCTTAGAAGAGCAATAATTCAGCTTTCCAATGTATTTAATAACATCGAATTTGGAGAACATCCTGAAGAGTTATGAAAGATCGAAAGGGTGCTTTGTTCCACCAAGACAACGCTCATTGGTCACTCAATTTCTGAGCCTTGGATGGGACATTTTGCCCCACCCTCCCTATTCACCAGACCTAGATTCAAGTGACTACCACTTATTCCAATCCCTGCAGAACTCCATGAATGAAAAGAAATTCCTAAAGGAACTTCATCAACTACCACTTCGATCAGTTTTTTAACAATAAACTCCAGACATTGTATGAACATGGCATTATGCAGTTAGTGGAAAGATGAGAAAATGTCATTTTAAATATTGGTCAATATATTGTAGATTCAAATAAATTTTATGTCTGTAATACATTGAGTTTTATTTTACCCTGAAAAACCGAAACGACTTATTTGCCAACCCAATATACACATTATATTACAGTTTTTGAAATATTACCCGGCATTCGATCCTCAACTGACTAATCTAATTTTTTTAAATTACCAACTTTTGAATGGCATAAAAGATTCATTTTATTTATAATAGCCTACATCAAGGATAGGAAACTTTTTTATCTTTAGAGACCGCATTAAGGTTAGGCAGTACTAAAGAAGGCTGCAATAATTCTGTATATTTTACAGATTATATTTTACAAATTAATATTTTTATTTATGAGTACATACACATACTCATAGACGTATAGTCAACTTAGTTGTATTAAATTTAAAACTTAAATAATTAAATATCCATTAATTCTTGCTCTAGATTAATATATATCGCGCAAAAATGCTTGGAGGCCGCAGCTTCCTCACCTATGGTCTACAATTTCTTGTTTCATATTCAAAATAAGAAAGAGTAGGCATTTTCTTACTTAGGACCTTGTTCAATGATTATTTAATAACATAATTTAGAACGGGGAATAGGTGAGGAAATGACCTTCGGAAAATTGTATTCTTAAAAAACACTCGGAATTAAAACATATTCATAATGAGCCGGTCAAGGCTTAAATTGTAATCTAGAATCATTAAAATTCATCTATAAATAAAATAAACATGTTCGAAGGATGGATAGCATCTATAGCAAACTCTGCTTAGCAGAAAAAAAAGGCCAATGATGGATGGAAACATGTTTACTTTTTATATTACATCTTTCAACGTATTGTAAAATGTTTACGTTAATTGTGATTGGTCGAATTACGAAATAGCCTCAGGATATTATCGGGCTGTCAAAGTTATTGATGCAATCGCTCAAATAAATATTTTTTTCAAATTAAGTCTCCAGACAAATGGAATTTATAATTTACACGAATATTAGTCTTCTTATAGTTATATAACTTAATATTCATTCATGTTTTCCGCTTCGTTTCAGTAAACGAAGTTGCTCAAATGCTGATAATAAAGTATAATGAATATATAATAATACACATTATGCTATGCTGCAAGTCACTTATGTTGTCAATACGAAATACTACGTTTAATGTTTTTACTTCCTTTTTGTCTATTTTCCTTCAGAAATAATAGACTTCGAGTATTTGCACTGCATCGAAAGTCGTCAGTCGAAGGTCTGGTTGCCGTTTCTATCCGTTTTAGAAATCCTAGAACACGATTCTGCAATTTTTAGAGATGTCAGTTTTATAGAATAGAATAGAATAGAAAAATCATCTTTATTCTGGGACTAGGTCCCTTTAGAATAACAGTATTGTTCATATATATTAAACATAAATCTGGCCAAAAGACTTATTACAATGAATAATAACAAAATACTTGTAATAAATTAAGTATTAATTAAGCTCTTAGGATAAATTAAAGATGACAGTTGGGTAATAGGGGTTCAATACTACAATATTGGAGCTAAAACAATTGCAAACTAATCACTGAATGAAATTAGAAAGGAAAGCAAAATCTATTTTATAGGTAAAGCATTGTTGGGGAGAGGGGGGCGGGGTGGCCGAATGGGCTAAAGCGAGTGCACTGCACCGCGAGTTGCCTGGCAACCGGATAAGAGATTTCAGGAAGTTTAAAAAGTATGAGTTCGCATCCCGGTGACGGAGGGGATTTTAAATTCCCCGCCCTCACCCTCTGGCCCTGGAAAATCCCGTATAGCCTAAAAGGCGAGGTAGGGAAGAACAAAAAAAAAAAAAAAAAAAGGTAAAGCATTGTAGTGATGGAATATAAAATTAAAAAATAATAATAACTGTTAATATTTAAGGAAAGAAATTGTAAAAACTAAAACAAAAAAAAAATAAAATAAATAATGAATAATGAACACTTATACAGAGTGTTCCGTAAATTGAGCGAAATATTTAAAATATTGGTAGTAGACGTCAAGATCTACAAAAAAGTTCTTATAAATAATTGCCAAATTTCCAGCAGAAAAGTAGAAATTTAAAATATATATTTTTTTAAGAGAGTCATGTCTTTTGTTGAATAGGAAGCGATAACTTAAAAAATATTTGATTTAAGGAATTGAAAATTGCTCCATAGTAAAATAGCCAAAATTTGCTTTAAACGCAAGTTGGTCATTGTTGAAGCTATTTAAAGAGGAATATTTAGTGGACAAAATAAGCTAAGTTCCGTTTAAAAAAATTTCATAAATCAGTTGTGATTTTTTTTATCACCCTTAAGCTTTCTACATTCACACTACTTTTAGAGAAACTTCCTCGTTTAATAAGCTATAAATCCATATTAATAAAGTAGAGATTTATTTAGAAAATTTTTGAGATTCACTTCAAGTTGTGTTAAGAAATGATGTGATCTTCTATCGAGTCACCTGAAAGTACCTGTGTTTTCAGCAAAAATGAATAAAATTAACTGTTGCAAAGCTTTTATTTCTTGTTTTTCCGTGATATGGGATGCGTTGTAACAAACATAATTGCCTAAAAACTCATTTTACTGAGTTTAAAATGAGGTAAAAACAAAATCTGGTGTGTCCACTCACGCGACTATACCATCTATTTCAGAAAAGTTTTTAAATCTTTACATATGTCCATCAAGAAACAAAAAAAATAAAAACTTGAGTTAGATTTATTTTCTTGAAAATTGATCAAAGAAAAAATTTGAATACGACTCATTTGACAAACTAAAGCAATGTTAACCGGCTTAAGGAAGATCAGTGTAAAATTTTCAATACCCTCTAATATTGCAGATCTAAAACTTTTAGCCAAAACCTAATTTTGTCAAACAATAACTTCTGTTAAAAGTAGAGGAAATAGTGAAGCTTGTGTGATGCGGGCAACAGATTTTTTTACTTTCACTTAGTTATCTTTTTTCTCTCATTCACCCCTTTCTGACATCAGGATATGAACCGGTAATCTTACATTGATAATTAAATAGCTGTAACTTCGTTAATAGTTGTCCGAAATGAACGATTTTTATATAGTTTTGTAGAGAATTTCATTACCTTAAACGAAAACAAAACAGACTCTATGACTCAGGGGGCTATTAAACGTATAGATCCGTCGAAAACCGCACATCGGAAATTTGACCCGATCGCAATACTTTCCTTACCTAGTATAGGTAGAAAATTAAAAATTAACAATAATGATATTTCAAATATTTTTCACGTAATGTGGTTATGAAACTGTGTTTTTCTTCTAGATCTGTGTCGTTAGGAATTGATATGTATTTATCAGTGAAAACTTAATTTTTCTTACGAAAAGTTACGTTTAAAATAAAGAAACCTATTGATTGCTTTAATTATTTTCATGAAAATCTAAATATTATAGCTGGAATCATTAAGTTTGTTTCTAATAAATACGCACAAGGCATAGAAGGGTGGCTCCTTCTGCCCTCCCATCCTCCAATATTTTATGAAGAGAGACCAGCCATTACAATATTTCGCAGTCATTTACTAAATATTGCTCACAAAAAGTTCAATAAACCTTATAAATAATAATTGTATTACTTGCTGACACTTTCGCAAAATTCGCAGAGGATATTTTTCAGTGAACGAATGGCAATGTATTATGGATATAAGTAAAATCCATTATATTATAAAAGGAGGAATTAATTTTTTTTGTTTATTATTTTCAATAATGAACCATTGTGATCGAACAGAAAATTCAAAAACTTAACCCTCTCAAAATTTGAGATTTATGTAGAATTCGAAAAACGAATAAAAATGTTTTTGTTCGTCCGCCGTCCGCGCATTTTCTCTGAAAATACTGGACCATTTTTTTTTTCAAATTTGGATTTAAAATTATTATTATTATTCATCGATATTTCTACCCGCATTTTCCTTTCAAGATGGCGACCGAAAAACCTGCGTTGCTATAGACTGTAGCGCTTAACGAATGTACCGATTTCAACGAAATTTTGCTAAAGTCTTGTTCTCTATGTCCTTTAAATCTATGTAACATACTTCAACGAAAAGAAGCTGAAAAAAAAAGTTAAGAGGGGTGGTAAAATTAGATTCACTTCAACAAGAAACATCCTTACATTTATATATCTCATTCATCAAAATCCATCACACCTGAGTGCTGAAAAGGGGATTTATAATACCGAATTATAAGTAGCGTAGATTTTTTTCATTTTTTAGAAATAAAGTTTGCAGTATCTACTTTAATTTCATTTGTTTTTCATTTTATATTGATTTATCGATAAGGACACTTTAATTGTTATTTTGAAAATGTTGAACCACTTCATCAATTTATAAAAGTCATCGGGAATAATGCTTTAATAGATTGTGTTTTGTTTTATTTAATTGTCGATAATTAACCTTGGGTTGATGGCTCACGTTTATTTTCTGGTTATATAGTGCCTACATAAATACTTCTGTATTTTTTCCCATCGAGAGAACATAAATAAACAAATCTGATGAGGTGGACGCATTACGCAATTTTCACTTACCAATCTACATTAAGTATAAATGTCTTCATATTTATATTGATAAAATCTTGTACCTACTTTAAAGAAAGCAAAAATATATAGATAATTTATAAAAATTATATGGTATGTTGGAAGAAACGGAGCTGACTGGAGTGGGTTGCACATAGAAAAATAATTTTTAAAACTCATATGCTCTTATCTAATTTTCATTTGCTTACATTTTATTGTAGTTTTTTTTTTTTTACCAATAAACTGTAGTTAATACATGCATTAGCATCCCGGTCATGTGGGTATAGTTGGTAATGAACTTGCAGATATGGCCGCCAAACAAGCACTCGCGCTCCCAGTCCGAGGTATTGCTATCTGACCCATCCAGAAATGAGTTATCCTCTCAAGAAAGAAATATTGGATAGTTGGAAATCTATGTGGAATGAAAGTCCACTTATCAAGTTGAAATATGTTAAAAAATCAGTGAAGCCTTGGACCACATCTAACAGTAACCTAATCGCCGAGAGGAGGTCGCCGTGAATAGATTAAGAATAGGACACACGAACCTAACTCATTTACATCTCATTATTAAATAGCCACCACCGAAATGTCAACACTGCAATAGCCATCTAACTAACTATCAGCTATATTGTTCAGGAATGACCTTATTATACCTCAAGCTTAAAAAGATTATCTCTAAGACAGGATATATCAAAACAAACATTAAAACAGTTATAATTTTTTTTAAAATCCATAGTCTGTTAAATAAAATATAGAAATAAATATAATTTTTATATTTATTTATTCCATTTTTCATATGTTCTTAAATACCTTTCATATATTATTCTAATTATTTATTATTAGTTTTTGATCATTGATTATTTTTTCTCTCTTCTAAGGAGTTTCTGAACTCGACATAAAATCAAAATAACTGACTTACAGGCGTTGATGACCCTAGGGTTTTACGCCTGAAAGTCCAAACCAACAACAACAACTTGAATTAGCATCGTGATTTTGTTTACAATCTTTGTAACAGTCATTTTCATATTCGTTTGTATTATTTAAATCTTATTCACATAGAAAATATGTAAAATCGTTTATGGTTTTTGCAATGTGATTGATACCTGCTGAGGTATCGGCAACGCTTTCCTCATCACAGACCTAAAAAAGGGATTTATCAGAATTTTCAACAAACTGTGGGAAAGTGGAACACTTTCCAGTGCTATAACATCCGAATGAACTACTAGCCTAGGCTTAGAAAAAGTAGAAAATGTGGGACTTTTAACTTGGCATAATTCTCCCGTATTGGTAGGACGTATCGCGTTATGTGTGCAGGAAACTTAAGAAAACAATATGAGGTCAATTGGTTTGAGATTTATGTAAAAACAAAATAAAAGCAGTTAAACTTGCTATCGAGTCACGCATATGACCGCATGATAATTGTGATGTCGACACGGAATCATTCAAGTCAAGGAGACTGAAGCCGTGCTGGATCTATTTAATTTGTATTAATTTAATATTTTTTTGGGGGCCCTTCAGCCTGAAATCTTTTACATATATAACGATAATCACTTTATCTTTATATATGTAAATTTATATAGTATTACTTTAAAAAAGAAAGGAACAGATTACCTACATGACATAATGTTTAGGTGATCTTGAAAGCCCTATTAAATAAATAAGTATTTATACGAACGATAATACTTTTAGAGGCATTATTAAAATATTTTTTACTTTTACTTAATTTTATAAGCAATGTATTGTAAGGGAAAGTATTGTGATCGTGAAAATTTTCGAATATGAGTTTTCAACGAAAATACACGTTTTGAGGTCCACTGGGTCCAAATAACCAAGTCCCGCAAAATAGTCTCTGTATGTGTATGTGTGTATGTGAACAGTCTAGCTCAAAAAAGAAAAGTCGTACGAAACTGATATTACGTATTTAAGATAGGTATGTGTTTTGAATGTGACAGCAACTTTTTCTTTAAAATCGGCTAAGTGCCACTTTATATCAACGGTGAAATACATTTTTACAATTTTCTCAAAAACGGCTATAACAATTTTGATTAAACTCGATGTATCATTATATAATTATGTAGTCTTTAATATCATGTAGGTCTTATCCCCATCGATGTTCATATACGCTTTCTTTTGAAGTACCTTTAATATAGTTCATTTAAAAAAAAAAAAAAAAAACTCTCTTTTATTGACAGTAGCTATTAAAGATGGCTAAATATGAAGTTTGAAAAAATATGATAATTGAAAACTGGAAAAAAAAGAAAAATGCTTATCCAGGTTGAAAATGAATTTCCGGAAATAACAATCAGAAGTTATGATTATAATATACCGTTGGAAAGCAGAGAATTTTAGAAAAAATAATATCAAATAAATAAAGTTGTAGAAGGTAACGGAAAATTACGAACAAATATAAATGATAATTTCGGAAAACTAACATTATTTAACATAAATCGCATGTTTACAAGGAAATTAAATGGAATTTTCTTACTAAATGTAAACGTTTAAAATATTTTCAAGTTTGATAAAAGTATTTAAAATTCACCCAACCAAGGCAATGACATTGTTAAAAAAATTATTTCATTGTACTTGTATGAAAGAAGAAGTGAAATATAAAAATATTTCATGGATATGGAACCTTAAATACATTTACTGTGGTTTAGGTCTAGATCTGATATTAAATTTAAATAATTAAGTAACTATCGTCCGTTTATTCCGAAAAAATCATTATGTAACCTTTTAGAAAATTAAATTGTTGGATAATTTGATAAATTTTCCCTTTGTGGTATTCCAACAGAATCCAGTTACAATCAGTGTGACAACTTTTGGCCTGTCTATGACAGACAATGCAAATCTCTTAATTCCGTTTTAGTAAAAATTGCAATGAAAAATAATAGTTTAATAACTAATAGTCGTACATTCGGTAACATAATCAACCGGTGATATAATAAATAGGACTTTTGTTATTTTAACAGTATTTATGATTTGTTAGCTGCAATATTTTAGCTTTAGCTCAGTTAAAGATGCAATTCAAAAATTTTATAACAGCTCAACATGGCCAGAAAATAATTTCTATTCAAAGTTGAGCGGTAAGTGAAAGTTGTGTGCTGTGCGCACCAGATTTATTTCATAAGTTTCAGTTATATTTAGCAGCTGTATGTGCATTATAATTTATACAAAATATAATATGTGATTGTTTAAGTATTTCATTTATATCACCTACAACCAATATAGACCAGTTAAAACAAAATTCATTTTTCATTTTTTGAGGGGAAGATGGGGAAGTGTGGTGACAAAAGCGGTTCTTGCCCGAAAGCTCCCTTCCCCAAGTAGATTCGCCAGGGGTAGTGTTGCCCAAATGCGAGACCGAGACGAGTCTTGGTCTTGCAAACTCAGTTTTGGTCTAGGTCTTGGTCTTGCACAAGAGTCTAGCAACAGTCTTGCAATTACTTATTAGCTTATTACTATAGAGATATTACTGTAATTTTTTAGATAGGAGAAACCTAACTAGGTCCGAATGAAAAATTAGAGGACTTAAATGCAAAAGTACATTGGTTATACAAATTATTAACATATAGTAAATAAAATTGTGGAGTATTAGTAACTATTCTGTCTTAATTTTAATTTAAAAAATCGATTTTTTTTTACCAGTCCTGGTCTTGGTCTTGCAACAGTTAGGCGGCCTTGGTCTTGGTCTTGCAAAGTGCAAGACCGATTTTGGGCAACAATAGCCAGGGGACTAAAGTGACATCATGTCTCCAAAAAATCTCAATACCACGACTGATCTCAAATGAGATAAATGTCTAGACACACTCTTGTGATTTTATCTCAAATAATTAGCATACATTGCGTCGAAGCCAATGATTCCTTAAAATTTAGTAATACATCAGAAAGACTATAATAAAGAGAAGAACAGTTACAAAAGCAAAGCAAAAACGTTTATATAACAACTCACATCCCTAATACCCTACTTATTATTCATTTAATCAGTAATTATTCATTCATCATGATACAATGACTATGAAATGTTACCTTGAATCGTTTGATAAATGTTATCTATTTTTTTAGGCACGGGTCACGCACATCTTTGATTGTGTTTAATTTATTAGTTGATTTTATCTATAAAAAAATTTCAAGACTCATTGTACAGATAAATAATTGAAAAATAATTCTGCACCCCGGAGGTTTACACCATATAACATTTTTGTATATGTTCAGGTAAGCCAATTTTCCAAAACTTCGGCTTATAAAATTTGTTTCTTATTTATTAAATCTATACTTTTTGTTGTAACACTTTTTTGTTATCTAAGGAAGGGCTTGAAACAACTCAATACCTGCCTGAGATGGTGATTTTTCATACAGGCATATATATTGCATGTAGGTAAATAGGTTATATTTCATACGATATCCACACTCTCCCGTATTCAACCTGTGCGTCCTGTTTAGTGCGTCCTCCCCTCCTAATAATTTTTATAAGTCGGTACCTATGCCAATACTAGTGGTTTTTCTTATTGTAGTTAAAATGAATATTCAGGTCCAGAACAAATCTTTTTTATTTCAATTATCTTTTTTACAACAATACAACTACATGCATGTGTTATATAATCCATATAAATAAAATAAAGGTTTTGTCTGTACATTGAATAGAATCTTTTCGTTTCCTACATCACATACATCAAATCCACTTTTGACAATTTTTTTGTCAGTATGTCCACATCGTCCAAAGAAATTTTGTGAGGAGTAAGCTCAGCAATGGCTAAAATAGATTTTGAAATTTTGACATTATATTTCGGTGTTCTTAACTTAAAACATAGGCTTTAAATGAAAACAAAATATCGAGTAGAACCAAAACTATGAATCCTTGAGTAATTTGTCTACAGATCCACGTTAGGCAGTTACTTACTTCGATCCTCATCCCAACTTACTCTATCGCGAGCCGCATTTAAAAGTTGTACTAGTCAACTAATCGAAAAAATTATCACAACTCAACGGGAAAAATCCGAAATACCGAACATCTGTAATGCGTTGTCGCTGAAAACACGGGTAAAACACACTCATTTTTCAACTTTGTCCGTTCTTTCCGTTCGAAGTGTCATTCAATTCAACTTTCCAACCCTAACGAATGTTGTCCTATACATGTTTAGGATTAACGAAATGGATTAGCCGCAAATCGGAAAAGAAACTCCCAAAAATATCACCAAGACCGCCACAATATTCACATAAGTTCTAATTTTACACGAATGTAGGTGACTCAATGTCCAATGTTTTATTGGTTATTTTGCCAGCGATAAACTCAGCAATGGCTAATGGTAGACTTTTGAAGTTTTTACATTATATTTAGGTTTGTTTGATTTAAAACAGGCTTTGAGTAAAAAAAAATCATCGAGTAGAACCAGGTATGAATTATTGACTAATTTGTCTAGAGATCTGACGTAAAAAAAAAAATCCATAAATTTGGGATCCCTCCCCATAATACTAAATCTGTCTAATAAAAATATTCTCAAATTTTAACTATACCCCCTTCAACGACTGGTACATCAGATAGTGTAATATAAAATATGAAACTTATTGAATATTTAATAGTTGACCGTTGCATTATAAAGGAAGGACATGGTCCGGGGTAGCGGTCATAAATAGGCTGAATAGTGGTAAAACTATTTTTATTAAAAGCCAACGTTTCGACCCGACATTGCAGGTCTTCTTTAGGGCTAGAACGGACAAGATACAAAAAGATAAAGAATTGTGGAAGTTTCAAAATATTTAAACAAAAATTATAAACAATGTGAATAAGCTTATTAAAATTATAAACTTTGTCCGATCTTTCCGTTCAAGGCGTCATTTAATTAAACTTCCCGAGCCCAAAAAATGTTATCTTATACATTTTTAGGATTAACCAAACGGATTAGCCTGAAAACAGAGGAAAACAATATTCAGATCAAGTTCTAATTTTACACGAATGTAGATAACTCAATGTCCAATGTAATTTGGTTATTTTGCTAGCGATAAACTCAGTAGAGTTTAAAGAAGTGAATAGACTGTTTTTGATTATTTCAAAGGACTCCACAATTTCCTCACTTCTTCATAAATGAAAGTTAAACACTTAAACATTTTGAAGAGAAGGATGGTTGGGGCGTTCAGTCAAATTGAAATGGTAAAAAATGAATTATTTTTACATTCGCCGACATTTCGGCCCGAATGTCAGGCCTTCATCAGGGCTGCTGTACGAGAAGTAAAGTCAGACCTATTTCAATTTGATTGAACACCCCAAACGTCCTTCTCTTCAATCATTCACTACAGTCAACCATAAATCCACGACTTAAAAATTTTAATGGATCGGTGGTGGCCGGTTTAGTTGTGTGGCACCTAAACAAATAGCCGAATAACGAAGTTTTTATTATGACTATTGCGAAACCTTGATTCTCATAAGCCCTGCCATAAAAAAATTCTTTCAAAACAACTGCTTCCTACCCAATGTTATGAAATTAAATTTGGATCCCCTCCCATACTACAAAATCCATCTCAAAAAAAGATTCTCAAATTTTAACTATACTACATCAGCTAGTAACTCAGATAATAATAATAATAATAATAAATTCTCTTTAAATATCTTTAACTGAGATCAGCAATTTACTCCAATACCACTCCAACAACAATTTCCACATGCTAAACGTTTCGGACCCTGATCACGCTCATGGATCACCTTTAGTCGTTAGGTTAGAATGCAACTTGATAACGAGATCATTACGTCCACCGCAGGATGCCATGACAGGGAAGTACCTTGCAATTGAACTGATTATAGCATTATCTTTCAGGGACGAATCCCAAATCACTACCACATACAATGGAGACAGGTGATTAGTGTTTCCCAAACTATGAAACATATTATTATAGTTCTATAGATGCTGTTGATATCTACTAGTATTTATACCTGCTGGATTGTACATTATATTTCAGAGAAAATTTAACTATTTTTCGATTACTCCCTACCTCGTCATGTCTGCCTTTGGAGGAGTTGTTTTAGAAGCACAACTAAACCTATTACAACACATTTTAACAATGATGAGTTGTTTGTTTTCTGTGTGAACAAAAAACGTGATAGCCAAGCACGTTGGGACTTGAGTCTTAGATTGCGGTTCCTAAATGTTATGATCCCATTTCTCAATGTATCTGGGAATGAATCTTGATACTCCTAGTCTTATAAGTACGCAGCGATAATCGCCGACTACGAGGGACTTTTGTACCTACTTCTCCCCAATGCTGTCCTAGTGGTATCTCAGCCCCCCATAAAATTACTATAGTATGAACATACACTCTTTTAGTTTAAAGTATTTTGTCTGACTCAACACATTTTTCTTACCAATAAGGGCTTAAAAAAACTCAATACCTGATTGAAATGCTAATTTTTATCTAGGCATATATTATATATTGCATATAGGATATATTCCACACAATAATTATCCAACCTCCAACCCCGTAATCTTATCAGTTTAGCGTCTCCAATGATTTCCTTAAGTGGACGCCTTTGTATGGGGCGGTAACCTTAAGGTAGTCGTCAGATCTTGGCAAAAAGGACTTCGAGGCCTTTTGCCGGATAGATTCTTCCCCACCAGTACCAGTACCAGCACCAGTATTGGGATTTCTCCATCGCACATACTTAAGGGGATGGGACGGCGGAACGTGTTAACGCGTTTGCAATATACACGTCTGGTGTCCTAATAACCTGAAGATTGAGAGTTCGAGCTCCGTTGCCGATGTTGTACAACTCTGATATTAATCCTTCATCCTCTTCCCAGGCTCGGAAAAAAACAACACGTACAGCCAAAATGGCGAATGGTGCGAAAACATATTGGGCAGTTAGGCGTGACATTCACCCCAACATTTTAAACTAACGAGATTATATAGGCCAAACTGCCCAATATTTTAGTATTCAATCTTTTTTATAGATTGTTTAAATCAAATTATCTTATGATTCAAGTGTAAAGCAACAGGGTATTTACGAGTTTTTACTACCTAATTAAATAGACAAAGTTTGTCGATCTCTATATTGAAAACGCCCTAAATTCGAGAAATTTTGTAAATAAAATATTAATATAGGTTACGATGAGATGAGACTATTCACGATGTTAATAATTTGATAAAAGTAGGCCTGTACAACGAATTATTGGTAATTTTGCACTCAACGTATCTATTCGCTAGTTATGTCTTCATATGGCCGTCTCTTGTTTTTCTAATTATCATATTCTCTAAATTTTTATTTATTTATTTATTAAATTAAATAAAAACAAAATAATAATCAAAATTTAAATTTTTAAGCAGTGATAATAGCACATTATCTTTAGCATTTATGTTTCTTTTATAAAAATTTTATAACTTCTAAACATCTTTAATGTATTGTTCAATATTTTTTGAATTTTATATCAGAATATAAGTAATATTTTAAATGATCAATGAACATTGAAAGTTTAAATTAAAAAAAAAAATAACATGTAAACACTTGATAAAACGTACTTTGTGGTTCATTTCCTGGTTCCAAGACACGCTTCGTTTTATGTAAATTTTCCTCAAGAATCAGGTCTTAAATTGATACGCATCATTTTAATTCTGGCCAACCTTGAGACGTTGGGACCTTGAGAAGAACTGAGGTCCAACCGCCTAACCCTTATATTTTGTTTTGGTTACGACGTAAAATTTTCATTCATATTCGTATTCATGAAGTTTACAACTGTATTAAAATAAAAATATATATAATAAATTATTATATAGAGAAGATTACTAACACGAACATTTTTTTTAGAGAAATTACCTATTGCTAGCACAAACAAAATTTCTACATTACTAGATCAGGAGTCCAGGTTTTTTTCAAACACTTAGGTGGGTTATGACCAGATTACCAATAAAAATTAATATATTTATTAGTCATGCGTTAGATATAGAGGGAATATATATATTATATAAGACACTTGCACTACCAAAATATGAAAAAGCGTGAGAAGCAGAGTTTCGTCACTCAAGTTCGATTTTCCACTTATTTTTATTTTTAATTTAAAAAAAAGAAAGAAAGGGATTAAATTGTTTGGAGTTAAATATAGAAATAAATGCTTTGTAAATTATTACCCAATGGTTAATCTATTCAAATAGTTATGAGTTCAATATATATAGCGAACGACTTTAACTAATACATTGGAAAACATTTATACACAGTGTTTAGGACGTTTAAAATATTTATTTAATAGTATATTTTTTTAATAAGCAACGTATATAATTATAAAAATTGACATACTAGAATTAGGACTTTAAAGAATAAAGAAAAAAAAGTATACTAAATTACCGACAAAATAAATAAAAAATCATTAAAATCGTACGATTCGATAAAAAGATATGTTGTTCCAAATATTTACTAAATGTTCTAACGCTTTAGAAAGACATTTACTTTGTCTTAAAGGTACTATAATTACTTCGGATCTTCGTAATTATTGGATGGATTTCGATGAAAAATTTTTTATCGTTTAGGAAATTTAAATGTCTTAAAAATATGTTCTAAACAAAAAAGTTCAAAAAGTGCACCCTTCCTGAGTTATTCGCAAATAAAGTTTTGTATTCCTCAAACTTCTTTTTCTAGTCCGTTTTTGAGAGAGTATTTTATATTCACAAATGGGGAATACTTAAGGAAAGTTTTTATCAGTTCCGTTACTGCCGTTTTAGTGCTGTAGTCTATAGAGGAACAGATTTTTCCTCTATCTTGAAACGAAATGTCGGCTGGTGATGAGACCCCTAAATACACCTCCCCAATACATTTACAAAATTTCAACCTCCCAACTTTTTTAGGAGGAACTGTGGGGATGCGGAATTCTCTAAAAACAGGAAAAAACGTAAAAAACCTTCTTACACTCCGAAATTTTTCCAAAGTTTAAACTATTGTTTCACCTAGGAACAAACTTTATATACCGAATTTATTACCTTAATCGGTCAAACAGAGGCCGCTGGGTAAGTCGAAATATCGCGGAATCGTGCTCTAGAGGTCTCTAGAGAAAAATAGATATTCCTTTAATCTTTACTTAATATTTACTTATATATATATATATATATATATATATATATATATATATATATATATATACATTCTGTTTATAATTGTATATAAATATTTATATATATATATATATATATATATATATATATATATAATATATATATATATATATATATATAATATGTATAACAAACTAGAAGAAATAAAAAATCAAAAGAATAACTTAACATGAATCTAGTCCAACAGCAGATACAATCAGGGATGCCCAGAAGGGTCCAAATAGGCCTTAATATAGTCATGTATATAAGTTTTTTGGGATTAATTAGAAAGCTAGAGTCTTTAATTAATAACTCCTGAAGTAGCCAGTAAAAGTCGAACGGTTTCTAGTCGTTTTAGTATTGTATGGGGATTCCATGTTAGGCATTTGTCGAGATGCAGTCCGAAATTATTCAAGAGGGATTATTGGGTTATTATTAAAGAATACTGTAGGTCAAAACGTTATAGGTTTATGAAGAAGGGTAAAAGTTATTTCATGGGATTTATTGAAAAGTTCGTGTTTTATTTATCTATGATTCTTAAGAAACGTATTTGAAGAGGCAGGAAAAAAAATTGCATAATTACTTTTTTTTTTATAAAAGTTTTTTTATGTGATGTATTTATTTCTCTAAATGAGTGGTCACAATTCTTCACAATGAGTTTTGTTTCTTCATATTCATTTTACATCAAATAAAAAAAGGGTGTTTCTGCATTGTTAGCGATTATAGTTAAATCTGAAGAGGTTCAGTGGATCATATACATATATATATATATGTATATATATATATATATATATATATATATATATATATATATATATATATATATATATATATATATTCATTTTCAGAATTTCATTCATGCATTTAATTTGTAAAATAAATCAATTTGAAAAGTATCCAGTTTTGTTAAAATTGACTAAAAATTGTGTTTGTCTACTTATTTTGAGTATTAATTTTCAGCTGAAAAAAAACAAAAAAAACTGAATCCTCTTTAATTGTATAATTAATGAGAATTATACATTGTCTTGAATTCCCATACTTAATTAATTGTGCAATTAATTTAATCAAATGCATGCCAATTATTACTTTGTAGAAACTGCAATTATTTCTCACTTCGCCATCACTATCACTCCTAAATTATTAATATATTTAAATCACAACACTTAACGTTTCCGGCAATTTGAACACTTACTAGTTAAACACTGTAAATTTCCAAATAACTATAAAAGATTAATTTAGTTGGCTATAAAAAGGCCTATTTGAATTACGGGGTTGACCTTGGACCTACACTAATCCATCGTATCCAATCCTTACAATCCAAAATCCTCAAGCTCCTTACTTTGCCACAAATAAAACTATCCATAAAGAGCTTAATCATCCATTTTTTGCAGATTGATCACAATGCAGATACCCTTCTTTCCATAAAAAAATTCACACCCAACCAAACCTACAATCTTTCGAGCCGTTTTTAAATAAATTGTAAAAATGTACGATTAAGTCAATTTTGACGAAAATTTTGCTACGACATCCTAAGTGTATAGCCGCCTTAAATAAGTTCTTTCAGTTTAGTATGACTTTGTAGTTTTGAGATCAGAAGTACGCTGACCATTTTGGTAAAGGTTTGGTTATTTGGACTTAGGGGAACTTGAAACATGTATTTCCATTGAAAAGTCAGATTAAAAAAATTTCACGATCACAATACTTCTCCTTTTTATATATTTCACACATGGATAACTGAAAGTAAAAAGGAATTACATATATTAATTATAATAAGAAAACTCTAATTCATATATATATATATATATATATATATATATATATATTAGAATTTCCAAGTTCTAAATATCATATAGATTTATTCGTAATAGTTTAGGGCACTTACTGTAGGAGTACTCTATAATCTTTCTTTTTTTTTTTTTTACCTTTAAAAACAATATTTCAAATTCTAAGATGTCCTACAGTATCCTTCAACAATAGCCCTCTTATCCCTGTCGAACAAATCCGATACTTAGGACTCCACCTTGACAAACGACTCACTTGGAACCCCCATACCAGACTGAAACGACTAGAAACCGCCCGACGTTTTCGACTAATGCAGCACTTACTAGACAAACGATCTAAACTTTCAATCAATTATAAACGACTCGTATATATGACAATAATAAGACCTATTTGGACTTACGGAATTGAGCTTTGAGGCTCCACTAAACCATCGAATTCCTCTCGTATCCAATCCTTACAATCCAAAATCCCACGTAAAATCCTCAACGCTCCTTACTTTGTCACAAATAAAATCATCCATAAAGACCTTAATGTTCCATATGTTTCCGATTTGTCCCAATCCAGATACCTGTCCTTCCATAACAAACTGCAGAACCATCCGAATCCTCTCGTTTCAAACCTTGCTTCCTCTTCGATCCCTGATAACCCTCCGAGGCGTCTGAAAAGAAGATGGCCTCGGGATCTTCTAATATAGAACTTTAATTTGAGTTCTACCAATGGGTAGTTTCTCTTCATGTTGTACATGTCATGTTACTAATCTCACATTTACTTATTGTATTTTCTATGTAATACAGTTGTAAATTCCATTAAAATAATAAAAAAAAATAAAATAAAAAAATTCTAAGATAGCTCAAAGGAAGATTTTTTGTTATTGACTATCATGTATATTAAATGCTAGAAACTCCGATTTTCTAAATTTCTAGAACGAATGAATTTCAAAACCTATCAATTTGATTTGGAAGAGCGGTAATTCAGCTTTCCGACAGTTGTACTTACATTGGATTTGGCTAAAATTTTGAGAACTTATAATTACTTTTTAAAAAAACGAGTCTCCTAAAAATCAATCACTAAAATTTGAAATTGTTGATATCTAAAGTAATATCTTCGTTTTTATAGAAAAACTTTGCGTAGCTTACTTTACCAGAAGCCCCTTTTAGTTTTTGTTATTTATGATACTTAATAACTCATTTAATACTATAACCAATATATTTTGCACAAAAAAAAAGTAATAGATAGGAATATAATAATTAATCCGGGCAAAAATTAATAACATAAATTTTGTTCGAAATTATCCAAAATATTTTTTTTCTCGATTCCTAGGGCGCATTGGCAAGAATGCTCGGACTTAGGTCTAATATTTTCGTTCTAGTATCAACAAAAACAGTTTCATTGAAATCAGTAACCCCACCTCCGTAGCCTTCCCTTGTCACTGACCTCCTATGAATGTTTTGAAGCAATTTGAACACAAAACATTGAAAAAAAAATTTATAATTGTTTAAGTATCTCGATTATTCATAGACTTGAAATTAAATCAAGTTACCGTATATTATCGAGATATATTGTTAATATCTTAAAAACTAAAAATCCTAACATAAGCTCTCTATTATATAAAAAAGTTTTTAGTGAACGTTTCATATTTTAAAGGAAGGAGATGGTTCCATGGTGGTGGTCATAAATAGGCTAAATAGTGGTAAAACTATTTTTATTAAAATCCCACTTTTGGACCCGACTTTGCAGGTCTTTTTCAGGGCTAGAATGGACAAGATACAAAATATAGAGAATTATAAACAATGTCAATAAGCTTATTAAAATTATAAACCATAAGTACATTAAAATATGAACAGAGTAAGCTAAGTAACAACCTAACCTGAACATCCTAAACCTAAGTAACATCCTAAACTGAAGTAAATAGATGCTAACAATTGTAATATATAATAAATAATAATAAATTATATATTACACTACAACAATTGTTAGCATCTATTTACTTCAGTTTAGGATCTTGTTACGTAGCTTACTCTGTTCATATTTTAATGTACTTACGGTTATAATTTTAATAAGCTTATTCACATTGTTTATAATTTTTGTTTAAATATTTTGAAACTTCCACAATTCTTTATCTTTTTGTATCTTGTCCGTTCTAGCCCTGAAGAAGACCTGCAATGTCGGGTCGAAACGTTGGCTTTTAATAAAAATAGTTTTACCACTATTCAGCCTATTTATGACCGCTACCCCGGACCATGTCCTTCCTTTATAATGCAACGGTCAACTATTAAATATTCAATAAGTTTCATATTTTATATTACACTATCTGATGTACCAGTCGTTGACAGGTGTATAGTTAAAATTTGAGAATATTTTTATTATATAGATTTAGTATTATGGGGAGGGATGTCAAATTTATGGATTTTTTTTTACGTCAGATCTCTAGACAAATTAGTCAATAATTCATACCTGGTTCTACTTAATGATTTTTTTTTTACTCAAAGCCTGTTTTAAATCAAACAAACCTAAATATAATGTAAAAACTTCAAAAGTCTACCATTAGCCATTGCTGAGTTTATCGCTGGCAAAACAACCAAAATAACATTGGACATTGAGTCACCTACATTCGTGTAAAATTAGAACTTATGTGAATATTGTGGCGGTCTTGGTGATATTTTTGGGAGTTTCTTTTCCGATTTGCGGCTAATCCATTTGGTTAATCCTAAACATGTATAGGACAACATTCGTTAGGGTTGGAAAGTTGAATCGAATGACATTTCGAACGGGAAGAACGGACAAAGTTGAAAAATGAGTGTGTTTTACCCGTGTTTTTAGTGACAACGCGTTACAGATGTTCAGGATTTCGGATTTTTCCTATTGAGTAGTGATAATTTTTTTCATCAGTTGAATAGTACATTACTTTTAAATTTGGCTCGCTGTAAAGTAGGTTGTAATGAGAAATGAAGTAACTAACTGCCTAACCAGGATCTCTAGACAAATTACTCAAGAATTCATAACTTTGGTTCTACTCAATATTTTGTTTTCATTTAAAGCCTATGTTTTAAGTCAAGCAAACCTAAATATAATATCAAAATTTCAAATGTCTACCATTAGCCATTGCTGACAAATATTCGTTGGACAATGCTGACATACAGACAAACATTTTTTAAAAAGTGAATTTGGTGTCTGTAATGTATGAAGTCAAAAGATATCGTATCTGTGTAAAATAGAAAGAAAGATAAGGAGAGATAGGATACGGAACGCCATCATACGGACTAATATCAACTCTAGAGGAAATTCTAGAGGAACACAAACTAAGGTGGTTTGGACATCTT
The DNA here is from genome assembly GCA_928085145.1 of Nezara viridula. Taxonomy (NCBI): domain Eukaryota; kingdom Metazoa; phylum Arthropoda; class Insecta; order Hemiptera; family Pentatomidae; genus Nezara; species Nezara viridula. Next base: position 18,925,927 of record OV725080.1, on the reverse strand, counting down.
CGTAGGATGGGTCCAGATATAAGCACCAGGAAGACTTACACCCCCACAGAAGGGAAAAGACCCAGAGTAAGGCCTCGCATCTCCTGGGAGGACAGTGTATAGGAGGTATACAGGAAGAGCGGAATAGAAATAGGAAAATACAGTTGGTACAAGAGTGATACAGCAGATGGGACCTTTTGCCCTACCTTTCCTATTCACCAGACCTAGCTCCAAGTGACTACCACTTATTCCGGTCTCTGCAGAACTCCGTGAATGGAAAGAAATTTCAAAAAGGAAGAGGACATCAAAAACCACTTGGATCGGTTTTTAACAATAAACTCCAGACATTCTATAAACATGGCATTATGCAGGTAGTAGAAAGATGGGAAAAAAGTTATATTAAATAATGGTCAATATATTAAAATAAATTTTATGTCAATAATACATTGGGTTTTATTACAACCTGAAAAACTGAAAGGATTTATTTGTCAACCCAATAAATCAATAAACCTTTCTTTATCTTCTTGTTTATGCACTAAAAACTTTTTATCTTTTCGGGACATTGATCCCATCCTAAATACCTTAGTATAAAAAATATAGCAAAATGCTAAAAAATAGAATTATATTTTAACTAACAAATATTGAAACATTGTTATTATTAAGATATATATAATATTTTAATTGTTATACGAAGATAATTTGCATGACCTCCATGTCACTTATCAATAACTAATTTTTTTTTTTCATTATCTTTTTAAAAAACCTCTTTTAATATCATAAATTACTAGATATACAAATTGCACCGTAATGGTTTATTATTACAACCAGCCTTCTCTGTATTATTATTTGTTTATTAAGATTAAATTATTTTTTAATCTAAATTATTACATTTTGAAGTTCTGATTTGTTTACATTATTTATTTTGTCTCTACTCTAACATCGTTGGCATATTACGTCATAATTCATATATTCTACAATAGAACTAGGCGTCTAGAAATATTCGAATAGTTTTGTAATTTATTCTTCGATATCTTTATAATTTATTTACTTTATATTTATATATTTTATTATTAATTTAATTGATTTATTTTTTAATGTGTTTACAATATCTGTGTTATTTAATTTAAATTCAAAAAATGATTCATCTTCGACAAGTGATTTTAAATAGTTCAAAATATAAAATAATTAGATAAATGACATTTTCTTTTGTCCACCCCCTCCCTCTAATCCATCTCTTTATCACTTTAGCTATCCCGTCCAGGGGTGGGGGCAGGAGATTTTTTTTAGTTTAACCAGAGTTATTAAATTATTTTATTTTCTAATTTTCGGTTTCCGTTTGCCAGGCAATTTTGTGTTTTTGGACAAGCGTTTAACGCGCTCGGCCACCCCGCTCCTAGATAATTTGAATTATTCTAATTTCTCACATATTCATGGTAATATTTCTCCGCAATTCGCACTGATAATTACTCTTCCCAAAAATTCATCTGGAAAATATCGAGATTATTTCAATCTTATTTGTATTGTTTACCTGTAACTAAGCGAAGCGGAAAAAGTACTTTTTAATTTTTTAAAAAGTGAATTTGGTGTCTGTAATGTATGAAGTCAAAAGATATCATGAAACGGGTTTATTCTATTCAATGTAGAGACAAAACCTTTATTTTATTTATATAGATATACAAAGCGGGACGGATCGCAACGAATACACCATACTTCTTATTTCCAGAATTATTTTTACTTTATTAAGGTTACTTAATATTAATTGGCAATAAGGCGCGAAGTATAAGTTAGATTTTTAAAGAAATTAAAAATATGTCCGAACTTTGTTTGTTTCGTTTATTTTATGTTGATAAAAAATATAATTTGAACTACAGAATACACGTAAATTACAGTTATACAATTTGAGCAAAAAGTAGTACAGTTAAATGAACAGTGTAATAATTTGTAAAAATGGAAATTGTTCCTCAGTCAGGCAGACAGGTGGTACTACCCTAATTTAATTTTTAAAAATTAATTTTAATTTTAATTTTTTATTTTATTATATTGTAATTAAAACAAAAATCGACTTCACAAATAACTCTATTGGATAAAAAATGATGCATATCTACATAAACATATAATTTGGTTGTTAATTTGTGCCTATGAATATTGAAACTTGGTGAATAAATCGGAAGACTTCTTCGAGCTCTTTCTGTATGTATAAACATACTTCTATGCATTTCAATATTCAGAAATCTCCTGGAATCGCATGTTGGTTAAACGCACTGGAGGTAAGATAAGGTATTATCAGAAGAGTTTAGAGTTTCGTTCAGGTGTGGAAGATACCTAAATACTTCACTACACTAGCGGATCCAGGATTTAATTTTGGGGGGACTTCAGCCCGAAAGCTTTTTTTTCATGTACGTACGATAATTTTTTTGGAAAAAAAGAAATATACTAACTACCTATATGAAATGGTATTTAAGTGATTCTTGAAGTCTTATTAAATGTAATTACACGTGCAATAATACTTTAATAGATAATGTTTTTTATATAACATGGTTACATTTTACCGTCTTGGAGGGGGGGCTTCAGCCCGAAAGCCCATCCCCCGTAGATCCACTTGTACTTAACTAAGTTTCAATATTCATAGGCACTAATTGACAACTAATAACTAATTTGGGTAGTCTTTTTTTTTTTAATATTATATTATAGAAAACTTATTTTTTTTATATATTATGTATATTTGGGTTAGTGGAAGCAAAAACCAAAATAAAAAGTAAAACTCAATTCTAATAAAATTTATAGTTTAGTATTTATGTACATGTATATATATATATATATATATATATATATATATATATATATATAGTGTTAAATTGTTCGTACGAACCGTAATGGTGAGGATCGTGCAGTAGTTGAAGACGCTTGGCTGCTGGTAGTTTGGCTAGGTTTGCACAAGCCCCCCGATGTATACCGACGGACCTGCAGAACTCTTCTGTGGCTGTTTATGTTTGAACACTGAGGAATTAGTCTGGCCTTGGCCGAAATGGGCCTTAGTCAGCTGCATTACGAAATATTAAGTCGCCGACAAACAAGGTACTGTTACTTTGCTAATTATATTAATAGTCTAAATTTTCTTTTTTTTTTTACTATTTTTCTAGTAAAAAAAAAAAAAATTCATTCTCTAATAAGTAGCACAGAGTTTAAATATAATAAGGAATACGACCTTGTGTCAATGATATTAATAACATGATAGAGAGGTAGATAGATAATGTATTTATTACCTTAACTATACAATGTAGCAATGGAGTACAAAGGAAGTTTGGCTCCATTGTTCTTAGCTTAGGTTTTTAATGTTATATTTAACGTGGAACTCACATAATAGACAAGAACTTAACCGACAATACGGTCAACTATACAGATTACTGACTATAAAATTTCAACTTTCAATTGACAACAAACTACTGATCTACAAGACAATCCTAAAAGCTATTTGGACTTACAGACTAGAACTGTAAGACAGCAAAATTTTCTAACATCATAAACATCCAATCCTTTCAGTCCCAAGTCCTTTGAACCATAATCGATGCTCTGTTCTATATAACCAAAAAAAACCTACATCACTGATCTTAGCATTCCATTTGTCCTGGATGTTATTCCAGAAAATTCTCCGAATTTCGTCAGATCCTTAAGTATCATCCAAATCTCCTTAAACAATCTGTTTCTAACACCACTTATTCCTATAACCCTCCAAGAAGGTTAAAACAGCAGTGATCCGGCGACATTTTGTATATGTTGGGGTCTGGCAATGGCCAGATTCTCTACTCAAGACATTAGTGTATGCGGCTAAAGTGCTGTAGCTCGATCTCCACTGGCTTTAGTACCAGTGACAGTACTACTTTTCCCTCTATAGTTGGAAGGATAAGCTTGGATAATGGCTTGGAGTTCCCTCGCCTGATGGTAAATTTATGTTTTTGTATGTATTTGATGTTTATTTTTTGTATATATTATTATTATTATTTAGTTGTTATTTTGCTTCTGTTTATTTTATATGTATAGTGTGAATGTAGTCTTACCTTACTATAATCACTGTCCACGTGACAGAATGTTATTTTACACTATAAAAAAAAAAAGATTGATAAATAATATATTTATTGGCTTAAATATAAAATATGCTCATGGGAGTCCAGCATCATTGCGTTAGTTTCGGTTATCATTCTTACGAAACATACACATAACTATACATGCGCATATACAATTAGAAATTATATTAGCGTAAAAATAATAATTTTAATATAAATAATAATATAATTTTCTAAATAAATAAAAGAGACAGATTTGTAAAGAATTTAACGAGTTCGTATCTTGAGAATTATGTGTATGTGAGAAAGGCTGTAGTATTTTAAAAAGGTCTATGTCTAATCTTGATTAATTTTGATCAATGCCTTCTGAGTCAAACAAAAAAAAAAACTTATTTCAATCTTGGTCTGTTTGTGCCAAGATTATATCTTGAAAGAATTCGATTTGGTTGCTTTTAGTTTTGTTATCTACGATGTCCACCCCGGATGCCTGTGCATCGAATACTTTCGGAGAAACAGAAGCTGCGCAATAGACCAAAACCTGATTTTTATGTATATTATACATGCTGAAACACCAAAACTACTGTAGCGCATAATACGAAATTTGACTAAATTCTTCAACTTAAAGAAGATTGGATTTGATCTATGATTGGAAAAACGCGTTTCAAACGTTCTTGCAGATTTACAACGTTTGAAAATTGAAATCACGTCCTAGTTTGAAGGATGTGAGTTCATTTTCAGATGTCAGCTTCGACTTACGAATTAATTTCGACTTCAACACTCTTGAAATTAAGTAAGAAACATTGGCCAGACTTTGAGAAACTTTCGATAGAAAAAAAAATTATTCAAGATCTTAAGAGCATTGAAATCGCAGCGAGATGGAAAACTGTGACAAATGTCATGAAAATGGGGTTTTGACTGAGAAATAAATTATATAGTTAGCTTCTAAAAAGGAAACAGAGAACAATAAAAAATGGAGTGATTTGGCATTTTAAAATTTTGTGAATGTTGAAAAGAAAAAAAAAATAACAGTTTTGTTTTTTTTCAAAATAGTATTGTTATTATGGTCGATCATCCCCACATATATTATTACAGTAAGGCTCGAAATCGGGTTTGTACCAAATATAAACTCCTGTCATGCTTAAATACCATGAATGGGGTACCGTTGGATTTAGAATTTCACGGGGGCTTAGCAAATCGTATTCTCCAATTTTTTTTTTTTTCTAAAATAAATAAAGTCGATACCAACATTTTGCTAGGCTTCAATACTGGAACGGTGGGAGGTCTGTAGATTGATGCGGGACAAATTGGACCTTGAAGATTTTGATGCGTACAGCAAGACACGCATAGTTACTCCGGGACTATCGGATCCTGCGTTTTTAAGCCGAAAAACGTACTATTTTCGAGATAACGCAAGGCATAGGGTTCGCATCCACACAACTTGACGTTAATTGTAGTACTGTCATTGAATACATGTCTCATTTCGTCGACTTGAGGTCTCTATGATCGAGACAGGAGGAGTTTATATTATTTATCGATGGTGTTTTTGATCGGTAAGCCATATCATCGTTAATTCTTCACCAAATCTCAAGATTGAGACACCAATTTCAAAGGCTTCCTTCTCCTTCCTTCTCCCCCTCCCCAAACTTCAGGCAAACAAGTTATGAAAGAAAAGAAACTTTATTTGCGAATAACTAAAAAAGTACACATTTTCCTCTTCGGTATGCCCATGATTATATAAAAGATTACTAAATTGTCTACAAAATTAAAAAAATCGTTGAAATCGGACAATTTTTCGCAAAGATACAGCTTATTGAAATATGTAAACAACAATGAAGATTTAAATTAATTTTGTTTCCTTTGTCGATTATATTTATCGATAAAGCAACAATTGATTCATTTATCTTTTGATACGTTGCATTATTTTATTTTCTTATTAATTTGCATTTGATAACAATATGCTGTGCGAATTTTTCGCACGGGCCTACTAGTTCAATATAATACCTGAAACGTTATCTTGAGATATTTTTTAGGCTTTCTTGAGAATTTTTAATATTTATCACTGCATGTAATCCATTATGACTGGAGAGAATTCAACAACATCGAAGAGTAAGTTCAGAGGTCAAGGCAATCTCCCCAATTATATTCCGTCGTCAGGAAGTTATTTAGACATCCAAAATGTTATTTTAAACAGTAAAAAAAACCAAACGTTTTTTGATCTTTGTAGATATATTATACACAGTCTCGTATATATAAAGGATTTTTTATAGGAATTATATCAGATCAAAAGAGTTTAAACAATGCCCATTTTTTCAGCTCACAATTAGGAAATCTAAGTTTTGTGTTTTTTTAAGTATGTCGTGTTTTTCATTGAATAGGTAGCGATAACAAAAGAAATATTTAACTTAAGTAATTACAAACTACTTCACTGTAAAACTTTTTTTTTATAAGTTTATTTAGAAATATAATAATGTGTCACGTTGACAATAATTATAGTGATATTTGAACACATTCACATCATGTATACAGAAAATATAAAATTAACAAAAGTAAAATAATAACTAAATAATAATCAAAAACTATGTACAGTAAAAATAAAATAACCTAAATATAATGGCTCTAACGATTTTGATGAAAATTTCCTATAATGTTCTAATAACTGTCATTCCAATTTTCATACATGGACTAAATTCCCGAAAAAAAATCAGGATAAAAAGTTATAAAGAAACGAAAATTTTTTTGGCGCTTAACTCGCTAAGTTTATATTCTATGGTAAAATTTATAAGTGAACTTTTGAAAGGTAATCAAATTACCAACATAACAAAAAAAAAATCGGGATCGAACTAGTATTAGCGATGATACAGCGTATTCTATTTTCTTCACATATTTTAATTTATTTATTTCCTGCCTATACTAGGTAAGGAAAGTATTGCGATCGGGTCATATTTCCGATATACGGTTTTCGACGGATCTATACGTTTCAGAGTTTCCTGTGTCCGAAAACCCCATTTTAGCCATTGGTCTGTCTGTCTGTGCCAAGATTTTCTCGGGAACTACTGTTTCTGTTTCTTCTTTTTTTATTTTGTAGGGTATTGACAACTGATGTCTTTGACAACAATTCGGTGTTCCGTGCGCAAGAGCTGCTGCGCAATAAATTAAAAACATGTTTTTCTATAGATTGTAGCACAAAAACAGCTCTAACGATTTTGATGAAACTTTCCTATAATGTTCTTATAATTGCCCTTCTAATTTTCGTACATGGCCTAAATTCCATCAAAAACATAAAAACACAGTCATACCTATATACAATATATACAATCGGCATGGAACCCCAAGCCAGGCTTCTCCCTGCAACAATAGAAGGAAAAGCAGGACTCCAAGAGATCCCTGCGCTACTCTCTCAACCACGTCACTGGTGCTAAACACTGTAAACTAGAAAAAATTTACTTTGAAATAAAATAATGTTTGTCATCGTTAAAACCGATTAAAGAGAACTTTCTAGCAACTAAACTAAGCTTAGTTCTGTTTATAAAATATCATAAATTATTCGTGATTTTTATTATCTTCCTTAAACTTTACTACATTCACCCCATTTTTAGAGAAACTTTCTCGTTTAATAAGTCCATATTAATAAAGTGGAGGTTTATTTGGAAAACTTTTGAGATTCACTTCAAGTTGTATTAAGAAATGAAATGATTTCTTATCCTATCGCCTAAGAGTACACATATTTTCAACAAAAATTACTACAATTAACTGTTTTTAAGCTTTCATTTCTTGTTTTCCCATGATCTGGAATGTATTATAATTTAACATAATTGCCTAAATACATTTTCTCCTAAGCTACCTATATCCCATTCTAGGCTTAAATCTTACTAATGTTCACTAATTTGGATTCTACCTTTGGTAGATGTTGCCTCATGATCCTTGGAGGGTATGATGTAATGCATGGGTTTTGAATGACCTAGAACAGACCCTTTTTTGCTCCAGTGTATATATACTATTATCTTGATTACAAAGTAATTGTACTTGCTTAATTTTTCCACTCCTAATGTTTAAGTCATTATTTCAAAATACTTTTGTTAATGGGTAAAATCTTCCTTAACAATAGAATCTGAGTCCATGCTGAAGTCATTTCCGATAGTTGACAAATTTAAACAAATCTCAGTTCCATAATAAACTAAAAAAAGTAAACAGAACTTTCTTCACTCCCACAAAGACACTGAAATTCCGAAAAAAAATTCCAGTAATTTCAATATAATCTCATTAAATTGCGGTAATAAAGCCAGCTATACGGCTTTTCGAAAAAGAAAAAAAAATGGAGGGATTCGAAAAAGAAAATCCTTCGCACTATAACCGCAGTTATCTGGTATCACAACCTTAACGTATGGAGGAGAAGAAACAATAAGCAATGGCTAAATGAAACTGGTCAGTCAAAATCTCCTGATCTAGAGACGAGGAGGTTAATACAGGACGGCATGTAGCTCGAAGCAATCCATCAGGAAACCTCCAAACAACAATGAAGGACACAGTAGTTAGTAAGAGACCATATGGGAGGTCAAAACCAGATAGATAAATGAGATTAACAAAGATGCTCTTTCATGCTGCAAACTAGAGAGCAATAACCCAAGATAGCAGAGATTGGAGAAGACACGTTCAAGGGGGTCAAAGATCGTTCTAGGGATACAAGACTTAGTGCGCGCATTATACAACTTTCACTTACCACCGTACTTTTAATAAAAATAGCTATTTTCAGAAATTCATTTATTTTAAAATTTTACGCCATTTGCACCTGCCTCTGCAACGTACCTAGGAAATTTGATGCATTAGACATTAGCTGCGAGTTTGTTTGGATAGTTTTTCTTGTTATTATTCTAGGTGTAGATCCCTTGGTCATTTTCTTTTCAGTCTTCATCAATCAGGCAGTAAAGGAGCAGGAATTAGAAGGACTAATGTATTTAAAGAATTTAGAGTTGAAGAATGACATGAATTGGATTTGTCGTGGATGTAAGATTTTACTGTTGGGAAGTTTAATTCGTTATGTAGAATGTTATTTGAAATGTTCCAAGGTGCGTTGACAATTTTTCGTAAGATTTGTGATTGTGTTGTTTTCATACATCTATTTAAGAAAGGAAAACTTATAAACGGAAGAAAATATTATTTAAAATTAATTAACGAATTAATTACCATATTTTATGAATTATTGAAGAAAGTTAGACGGAACCTATTAGCAGTTTCTTGACTTTTCAGTCTAGTATGAGAACACCAAGTAAGGTGTTTGCCAAGAAGTCCTAGGTAACCGATCTGTTCGATAGAGATAAGTAAAATATTATTAAAGGATACTGTATGATATGATGTAGTAGGTTTAGAAGGCAGAGTATAAATTATTTGTTGAAATTTGTTTGGATTAAGTTACTATCTGATATGGTTACTTAATAAATAATAAGTGCAACGAAATTGTTTAGTCCAACCAGCACAATCTCTGAAAATTTTATCGAAATCCTATTTACGATAGACAAAATACAAATACCGAACCTATTTTGTTCCTTGGTGTTCACAAGATGAAATAAGAGGAGAAGATTTTCGATTTTTAATGCAATTTTTTTTTTTTTTAACCTCCTGGAAGAATGCAAAGCTTTACTTCCTTCGATAGAGAGGATGCAAATTATTGATTTCTGAATTTATTTAAATCGATTATAGCTCGTCGCAGAAGATAACTTTCACTTCGCTGATATAAATAGAACAACCAACAGCTAACGAAATCTAACGAGAGGATTCTTGCGACATATTCTGAGTTCTGATTCAGAAACAGATGCTATGAGTTTGATCATCGTATCGGTCAACTGTAATATTTTATAGAAATGTTTCATTAAGTTAAACTGTCAGAAAACAACCTTCCTGGTGGTGTCTGAAAAGAAGATGGTCGTTGGAGCTCCTAAATTAATCTAGAGTTTTCACAATTTTTAATAATATTTGATGTTCTTAGAACAAATTTACTATAACTGTATTTATGAAATGTTTGTATGAATTGAATTGACATCATATAATAATATCAGCAAAATTTGAATGAATAAAAAAGTTTAAAAATTATTTACTTTTTTTGTGGGTATTGGATGAGACTGAGATGAAGACGCTCGGTTATGTAACGCTCATTCGGGCATAGTCGGCTCGAGTCGGACCGGTATGCAAGAGAAATGTTCAGCATTTCAACCTCTTAGTGATTGCATTTTGACGTGAAGTCGAGTTAGAACATCGATAAGCGAACAAGAAAGCACAAAAATAATAATAAGAATAATAATAACTGTTTTGAACATTGGGACTAAAATAACTGTAAATTTAAATGCCATGGAAAATTTAGAAACAAATTTTCAGAAGATAATATAGGTTTTTTTTTAATTAGCAGTAAAAATAAGAAATAAGAATTTTTTTGAAACTTATTTATTGGATAATTATAATATTCTGCCACATAGACAATAACAGAGGTAAGACCACATTCACACTATATGCACAGAAAATATAAATAAACAGAAGAAAAATAACAAATAAATAAGTAAATACAATAAATAAAAAAAAATTAAGTAAATTAAAAAAAAAAACATCAGGTGTGTCCACTCACACGACTTTCCTACCTATTTCAGAAAAGTTTTTATATCTTTACATATGAACATTAAGAAAAAAAAAATCAAAGAAATGATTTGAGTACGATTTCTTTGATAAACTAAAGCAATGTAAGGCGGCTTGTGGTAGATCAGTGTAAAAATTTCAATACCCTCTAATATTGCGAATCAAAAACTTTTTGCCATAGCCTAATTTTGTCACAATAATTTCTATTAAAAATAATGAAACTTGTGTGATGGGGGCATCAGATTTTCTTACTTTCACTTATTTTTCTTTTTTTTCTCTCATTCAACTCTATTTTTTTCAAAGGTGTTTCAGGGGGCTCTGAAACGTATAAATCCATCGAAAACAGCATTTCGGAAACTTAACCCGATCGCAATACTTTCCTTAACTAGTATAGCTAGAAAAATAATAAGTTAAAACATAGAATACGCTGTATCATCGCTAACACTGATTCGACTCCGATGATTTTTTATTGTTTTTTAGTAATTTAATTTCTTTTCAAAAGTTTCATTATAAATTTGACCATAGAATATATATTTAGCGAGTTAGGCCCCAAAATATTTTTCTTTTTTTATTGATTTTTTTCCTGAATTTTCTCAGGAATTTAGTGCATGAACGAAAATTAAAAAGACTAAATTATTAGAAAATTATAGGAAGGTTTCATTAAAATCATAAGAGCCATTTTTTCGCTACAATCTATACACAAATATTCTCACTTATTGCACAGGGAGCACCTAATTTGTGTCACAGCCATCACTAGCAAACCCCTACAAAATAAAAAAAAGTGTAAAAAATAGAATAAGCAGTATCATCGCTAATACTGGTTCGATTCCGATGATTTCTTTTTTTGTTTTGTTGGTAATTTAAATACCTTTCAAAAGTTTTATTATAAATTTTACCGTATAATATATACTTAGGGAGTTAGGTCCCATAACATTTTTCTTTTCTTTATAACTTTTTTTCCTGAATTTTTTCGGGAATTTAGTCTATATACGAAAATTGAAAGGACAATGATTAGAACATCATAGAAAAGTTTCATCAAAATCGTTAGAGCTGTTTTCGCGCTACAGTCTATAGAAGAACATGTTTTTCATTTATTGCGCGCAAGCTATTGCGCACGGAGCAACGAATATCTGTCACAGGCATCAGTAGGCAAAATCCTAAAAAATAAAAAAAGAAGCAACAAAATCGGTTCAGTAGTTCCCGAGACAATCTTGGCACAGACAGACAGACAGACCAATGGCTAAAAATGTGTTTTTCGGACTCAGGAGACTGTGAAACGTATAAATCCGTAGAAATGCATGTCGGATATTTGACCCGATTGCAATACTTTCCTTACCTAGTATAGGTAGGAAAGTAAAAAAGAAGCAACAAAATCGGTTCACAAGTTCTCGAGAAAATCTTGGCACAGACAGACCAATGGCTGAAACTGGGTTATTCGGGCTCAGGATTCTCTGATCCATCGAAAACCGAATATCGGAAATTTGATCCGATAGCAATACTTTCCTTTCCTGGTATAGGTAGGAAACTAAAAAAACTGATATACCTACTAATTAGAAATTAAGTGTTTCTATTCGATTTTTTGTAGCACTTGACAGTTTTTCGACAAATTACTGACCCCCTTTAAAGAAGTTTTGTTAAATTATTAGATATCTAGCAAATAGATTTTTTCTTTGCTCTCCTATGTTTTCATTTTTAGAAAATGATACAAATGACGATCAGTCAGAGCAAAGTTTATCTAAGAGTAATGTATACACAATTATAATTGTATAACTTGCAAATGTTATTACTTTATGAATATAGAGAAAAATATAGTTTATACACAACTATAATTATATATATTATAAATGCTATTACTTTGTGAATGTAGGAAAAAAATATGTCTGTACATATTTCATATTATTTATCCAGCGTTGATGTTTTAACTTCTATCGAGTGGTCTTAAGCACACACTGTATTTTTTAAATTTTACTTATATAATAATAATTCCAACTATTTTGGCTCTCCAATAAAATTTTAAGCTTTGCAGTGATTGTTTCATCGGATGAGCGAATTTATAAGAATTGGTTTATTTATTTATTTAAATGTTTATGGATTTTTATCCATTACCTATCACAATGGAAATTGGCATAACATTAACTATACGAAAAAAAAATTAAATATTTTATTTTGAAATATATAATAATTGCTAATCAGCAACGCATACAAAGATAAATTTAACATTGATAAGCGTAACAAGGTAGTGAGCGCTAGAAAATTAATAGCTTCCAATTACTTGTTATCTCCTTTTGCGTTTAACTTTAAACTGTAGACATTTAATTTGTTGTTCATTCTGGTGAATACGTCAGATTGATAAATGTCAGATTTGACCTCAATGGTTTAACGATTTTTTTTACACGTTTTTTCTAATTCTATTCTAATCATACCTTTATCCCTATCCAGCTCCCACCATCTCTACAATCCCCCTCGAAGGTTAAAACGGCAGAGGCCGCGAGATCTATTGTAAATATGCTTCTGGAGTCCTGGCAATGGCCAGCTTCTCCACTCAAGTCCTGAGCATCTGTGGCTCTAGTGCCCTCCCTCAGCCTCCACTGGCTTTTAATACTAGTGATGCGGCTGGAAAAGTGGCACTGGGATCTCTGGAGTCCTGCTTTGCTTTCCACATGTGGGGAGAAAAGCCTGGCTCGGAGATTCCTGGGCGAATGTATATATTGTATATAGGTATGAATGTGTTTAGAAGTTTTTATTTTATTTTGTTTATTTATTTTTTTATTTTATTTATCTATTTATTTTTTCCTATTGATTTACATTTTTTTTATAAGTATTATTTATTTACTTTTTATATTTATAGTTACTTCTGTATTACTTGTATATACTGTATGAATGAGAACTTCTAGCCTTAATACTTATAGCCCTCCAACAGTGGCTAATTGTATTATTATTAAAAAAAAAAAAAAAAAAAAAATATCATACCTTTAAGATTCTTAGTAGCTCCAGGCTAACAAACTTCAGCCTTAATGAATAAATAAAGAACCTAAAAGATTTCACAATATTTCTCACTTCTTCTACGGTGCATACTATTTATTTTCAAGTTAATTTATTATTAGCCATATTTGCACCAATTTAAAAAAAAAAAATTGTCACTTAATGACTACTCATCATAATGACGTCGTTTCGGCTCGTTGAGCCATTTTCAAGTCTAAAATACCCATCATGTACCTGTCCTTTTCACTTATGCGAATTGCATGCGTCTACTCATAATAAAATTCCTTATTATTGTCATGTTCACCTCGTTTCTGAGTCACCCACATGTCATCCATCTCATTTCTATTCAGTGACTGAGTAAATTTTAGGTTCATAAATAAGGATCATAAAAATTTTAGGTTAGGTACTTGTTTGGCGCACAATTTAACGTTCGTTAATTTTTATAAGAGTACGTATTCGACATCGATGCACCGTTCAGGAGTTTTTTTTTTTCTCGAAAATTCTTTATTGAGATATATTACAACCTGTCACATCTAAAGACAATAGTAATAATGATAAAAGAGTAGCTCATTCATCATGTACAATAAATCAACAACAAAATAGTAGTACCAAAAGTAAATTTATATAAACTGAAATAAACTAAAGAAAACCAAAATAAAGTAAACCAATCAAAATAGTGGTGCTAAAAGTAAATTTAAATAAACTGAAATAAACTAAAGAAAACCAAAACAAAGTAAACCAATCAAAATAGTGGTGCTAAAAGTAAATTTATATAAACTGAAATAAACTAAAGAAAACCAAAATAAACTAACGAATCAAAATAACTACTTATAGTCCGTGGTTACAGACCCCTTTTTATCGGATTATTAACATCCGCCTGAAACTTCGTAAATAGCTTCATCTCATCGTAACCTACTATTATTATATTTACGAAAATCTTCGGAATTGGGACGTTTTCAATCTGGAGATCGACAAATTTTGTTTATATAATCAGGTACAAAAAACTCGTAAATACTAATTTGCTTTCCACTTCAATCGTAAGATAATTTCAGCACGAACTCGATAAAAAAGGTGGCCTTCAAAAATATAGAGCCGTTTGGAGTGACCTACTACCTCAAAATGTATAAATAACGAGTTTGTATAGGGCAAACGGTCCAATATTTTTGAAGGTCACATTTTTTCTCGATTTTGCTAAATTATTTTACGATCCAAGTAGAAAGCAAATATACGATTTTTTAATACCTAATTAAATAGAAAAAACTTTGTCTACCACCAGATTGAAAACGCCCCAATCGAAAGAGTTTTTGTAACACGGGATATTAAATACACACCTGCCTATATACAAGTTTAGGAGTTATAAGTTAAAAAAATAATTAAAGAAATAAAAATGTGGCTTCTTTACTGTAAAAAGTTTTCCCTTGGTGGTCCGCGTTAGCACTTCTGTTATTTACACTTGTTAACTACAGATAGAAGTTAAAAAAAATAAAAATCTTCTCACATTATTCTCAATATATTTTTAGTTTCGATTTCCAAGTTACTGGCCGAATATTCTTTAAATCAGTCGCCATTTTTTAAAGCAGCGGCTCTGAAATGGCATACAGGGTGCAATTTGCTAAGAATAACATATACTTTTATAATTGACATTGAAGCCTTCGCCCGCAATGAGGTCACTTCACTGCGAGGGCACTGGCTCCAGGGTTATCACAAATATATTATCACTCTCATTTCCGAAAATTTGCTTCCAATCTGAAAGTAATATTTTTCTTATTTTCTCCTTTAATTAATTATCATATTCTTTCGTAGTTCATATTTACGCATTTTGTAGTACTGCTAACAATATGAGATCTTTAATTATTTCCAATAAAGCTACTATACAGCAAGAAGTTTTTAAAAATCGGAATTTAACTAATACCAGGCTACTTCAATGAGGTGAATAGCTACACAATATTAAAGACCAAAAAATTTACTTCGACATCTCGAGTTTTTGAGAAAATTGTAAATACTTGTTAAGTCGATGGTATAAAGCACCGTTTCCGGTAAGTCGAATTAGACAAAAAAAATACCATTAAATGTGAAATTTCAATTTCGTTCGACTTTTCATTTTTGAGCTAGCCTGTTCACACAAATATAGACCTTGGCATACGTATTTCCGGTTGAAAGCTCGAATTCAAAACTTTTCACAATTGTAATACTTTCGTAGTTTATATTTATATAAAATATTACAGAAGTTTTATATATAAAAAAAAATATACCACTACTACATAATTATCTTATAATAATTATGACGTCTCATCGTATATAAATGTATAAATATTTAAATATATTTTGCTATACTGTTAGCATGATTAGTTAAGCGTATGATACAAATGACGATCCGTCAGATCAAAATTTATCAGACTAATTTATACACAATTATAATTGTATATATTTTCAATTATTGTATATATATTATGTATATGTATATATATATATATATATATATATATATATATATATATACATATACATAATATATATACATATATATATATATATATAGTGTTTCAGGGTAAAGTCACCAAACTGCAAAAATGGACCAAGGACCTCAAAACAAGAAATAAATTTCCTCTGAAGGTATCTCCACAAAAGCTTTGTTTTTATATATGGTTCATTTATATAATAAGTGATACTTATTATAAATTTTATTTATAGGTTTTAGGTGTATAAAAAATTATTAAAGTATTGAATCAGAATCAAATATGTCGCTACTGTTAGTGCAAAAGGTCGTATATAACAATTTTCCATGTTTAATCTATTTGTGCTGAAGGTGACATTTTGTTTCCCAGCAACAACAATAAATGGTCTGCTACTAGGAAAAATAGTAATATAATATAGAGGAAATACATGTACCTTGAGCCAAAAAGTACCTTGGGGTACCCTAAGAAGAAGATAAATTTCACGGGGGGGAATTTAGGAGTTGTGGTAAAATTGAATAGGCCTAGACACTTCGCAGCTGATTTTGGTGCCTTTGATCTACTCCATTTATTGATAATATTGATAACAGTGTTTCAGAATTGGAAAAGTAATTTTTCTTTACTTGATATAATAATTTTTAATAAAAAAAGTACATAAACATACTACTCAGCCGGCCCAAGATACATTCATATAATTTCAAAATATGTCTCTTGTGAGAATAAATCCTTGATTCATGATTTTTACTGAAGAAGTTTACAAAAGACTATTTATTGACTGCAGGCGTAATATATTGTGGGTTTTCAACAGATGACATGAAAAAGTTATCTTACCAGTGTAAATAAGTAATACTTATTGAATAATAATTATAATTCCTACAATTACAAAAATATTACCCAAGGTACAACTATAGTAATTGTACCTTGGGTCATTTATTATTTTTAAAAATGATTTTTTTTTTTCATAGTCGAAATCTGGTGTAAAAATAATGTAAAAATTAACATAGTATCTTCAAACCATGACGAATAAAATTCTATTTTGAACTTTTAAAAATTATTGTAATTTTAGAAGTTATCGAGCATTGAAAAAAAGCGACCAAATCACAGATCATAAAGAAATAATTAGGTTTTATGCAGTTCTGTAAAAAAAAAAAAATTTATATTCGACTTTTAGTACTAACAGTAGCCATATAATATTTTTATAGCAACTGTTTATATTTCAATCAGCTATATTTAAAAAAAATCTAAAATTATTTGAGATGAAGATAGTAAAATTTGCATCCTATTTAAATATTTACGCTTCTCACTCAATTAATTAATTTTTTAATTGGAGTAATATCGGTCGAATTTTTAACGAAACATAAACGTCGTCCTATATTTTTTAAATTTTATTATGATTAAACTAGTTGGAATTTTCAAATTTGTTTCTTAAAAAATCATGATTATTTATTGATTTGATTGAAAAAAAAAATTATTTATTTCAACTCCTAGTTTATTGTGCCTTTGGCAATTTGAGCTATTAAATACCTAAAATGTATTATTATAATATAATTAAATAAACAAAAACAATTGTAATAATAATAAATCTCAGTATCAGATCTGTGGATCAGTTTTCGTAAGAAAGTAAGAGTGACTCACACTTGTGTTGCCTCAGCACTGGTCTTGCTCTCCTAGAGGGTTGCCACTGACTGATCTTGTTCCATTTACGAACTCCCCACCCTAATTTCATTATCATAAACCGAAAATTGTTTAAGTATACAATGAAATAGCATAAAATTGGAATTGTTGATGATGTAAAAATCAGTATTTTATTCAGTATAATATTTTTTCTGGATAATTTGTTTATTGATAAATATTAAAATCTGTCTCAATGAAGGACATATATAATAGAGTTCTGAGAGCACATTCACACCATATTTACAAATTAAAAATAAATAAATAAATAAGGTAATTTCAAAATAATATAAAGCTAAATAAGAACAAAATAAAATATCATAGTGAAGGAAGAAAATATAAATAATAGTAATAATAGAATAAAAATAAATGAATAAAATAGAATTAAAATTATCTTTAAAAAAAAAAGTAATGAAAATAAACATCTTAGACGCAGGCATACCTATTTACACTATTTACAGTCGGCCATGGGAACTCCGAACCATACTTGTCCCCCCACATGTGGAAGGAAAGCGAGGCTTCAGGAGATCCCTGCGCTTCTTCCTCAACCACTTCACTGGTATTAAAAGCCAGCGGAGATTGAGTAAGGGCGCTACAACCACAGACACTCATGACTTGAGTGGAGATTCTGGCCATTGCCAGAACTCCAATATTTACATGTTACAAAAGGTCACGAGGCCACTGCCGTTTTAGCCTGCGAGGAGGATCTTAGGGATGAGTGATGCTAGATAGGGATTGTGCTACGGGATTAGGGTGATGGGTAAGGTTCTGATGAAATTTGGCGATTTGTCTGGGATAAGATCAAGAATAAATGGAATATTAATGTCATTATGCAGGAAGGATTTTATTGGTGATATAGAAGGGAGCATCGACTGTTGTACGGAGGACTTTGGACTGGAAGGATTGAATGTTTTTGATGTTAGAAAATTTAGCTGTCCCCCACAGTTCTAGTCCGTAGGTCCACATGGGTTTTAGTATTGTCTTGTAGATCAGTAGTTTGTTTTCAATAGAAAGTTTAGATTTTCTATTAAGTAGTCTATATAGCTGGCCATAACGTCGGTTAAGTTCCTGTCTTTAAGTCTAGTATGCGGATTTTTTTTTTTAAACTTTTATTATGATATTTACAACTGTATTAGTATGAATACATCTAGTAAATTTGTACAGAGAAATATTATTACATGAAACACTCTTGTTGAGAAACTACCCACTGGTAGCACTCTAATCAGTATAATATTAAGCGTAAATACATTATTTCATATAATTGTTAATGTTAATCATGTTTGATATTGATTATAAAGGATGTCTCAGCTCTCAATGGGCGAACTCTGGAGTTTGGTTCCAGACAAAATTACCTACAAAAAAGTTCGTTTGATGAATGGGCCGATTTCGAACGAGAAATGAGTTAAGGCCAATTTTCAGTGGTCTCGTATTTTATTGAATAAAAAGGGATTGATCAAAAACTATTCAATACTAGTTGGCCCGTGCAAAAATTCGCAGAAAATTTTGTTTAATGAAGAATATGGAAATAAGTAGTTCCTATGTACTATGTAAGGAAGGAATTAATATTTTTTCCTTATTCTATTAAAGATAATAGACCAAAATATTTGCACAAATTGCTTTGCTAGGACCTATTTTTAAACACGGACTGGAAAGATAATAAAAGTAATAAAGACAAAATAATGTCCCGATCTTAAGAAATTCTAAATTATTAAAAAATAAATAAAATGTAAGAACAACCAAATGTATTTAAGAAATAATAAAGTAATGTATCAGCCAGGAAAAAAAATTTAGTAGACTATTCTATTTCTAAATGAAATATCTTTAAATAGGAAGACATTATTAAGTATACCAAAACTAATGGACTGCATCTTTGTTAATAATTGTCAGATTTTTACGATTTTTTCAGGTAATTTAGTGATTATTTATTTATTTATTTACATTCCACCGTACCTTGCCTGATGGGCCATACGGGCGTTTGCAATAGTGGGCTGTTATGCATAACAGCATACTACTGCAAGTGAAACAGTTTAAAATATATTATCAGGTAATTTAGTGATATTTCTAATTATCATGGGTACAATCCAGAATACATACCTTTTGATTTATTCGCGAATAAAGTTTCTTTTCCTTCATAACTTTCCCCTCTGAAATTTCAGGAGCATAGGACAATTTTTAGCATGTGAAGGAGAATAATATCTTCCAAATGAGTGGTCAATCAGTTTATTATTATCAATATTTAGATTATTGGATTATGATTAGCCTTTGGGGTTTTGTAATTTACTATACATTAAAAGTCGTTTAGTAAAAATAACAATATGTCTAACTTATTAAAAAAAAAAAAAGATTGATATATAATAGCTTAGAAACCCATGCAGAGCAAAGTAATAAAAAATTAATATAAAAAATTCTCAGCTCCTAGGGTGCATTGGCAAGAACCCTGGGACATAGGCCAAATATTTTTCGACCTAGTATCACCCAAAAAGGTTTTACTGACATCGGTCATCAAACATCCTAAACCTCTACTTATGTAGGTGAAGTACATTTCATCAATAGTACATCTCGAAGATTATATTATCTCTTAAAACTATTTAAACTTAAAACCGCTTGTTAGTTACGAATCAATACATACTCTGAATATTAAACTTTATTATTTAACGACCTCCTTCTTCCTAAAACATATCCTCTCCTTTTACCTATCCTCTTCCTTTCGTAGCCCGGCGATCCTTCCGCAACGAAATCCTGCTGGCTAATCCTTGTGCAGACCATGTAGTTGCTGTTGAGGATTCCGTGCGGACGGCTGCTGATGGTAGAGAACTTCCTCGGAACTACCGACATCCTCATGATGTAAGTGACCATTTTCGGCACCCAATAAGATATGTAATCGAAGTCTACATCTCCAAATAGTTCGGAATCGCCTTCCAGTGAATCAGGAAACATGAGTAACCTTGAATATATTATGAATAAGAGAAAAAGTATTTATTAGGACATAGTTGGAATAAGTTTAACCTTAAATAAAAACTAGCTGACCCGTGCGAATACTTGGCACAAACCTTATATTTGTATCAGATTTCAATACATCAAGGGCTCAGCATCAGTTCATTTTAGTAATTTTTCTAAGCATACTTTTATAATAAGTTTAATACTTTAATACTTATACTTATACTTATACTTATTTAATACTTTAATACTTTATAGGTTTAATATTTCTATTTAGTAAGTTTTCAGTTTGTAAATATTATGATCTATAACCATCCATAGTTTAGTCCTTGCTAGTTTCATTAAATTTATAATTATAATATTATATTTTTCTTAAGTTTACAAAAGCTTCTAAACATTTCCTTTAAATATCCGATGAAGGCTAAATACTTTGGATTTAGTTCTCTGGAAGAAATGGTTTGACCTAGCAAGCGGTATGTACAGATTAAAAAAAAAAGAGAGATGTCATTTTTTTATTTTTTTTATTTTAAGTTTTATTATGATATTTACAACGGTATTAGTATGGATACATCAAGTAAATGTGAACATAGGAATATTATCAGATGAAACACGCTTGTTGAGAAACTACCCATTGGTAGCACTCTAATAATTTGTCTACATGAGGAGATCACGAGGCCATCTCCTTTTCAGACGCCTCGGAGGATTATCAGGAATCGAAGAGGAAGCAAGGTTAGAAACAAGAGGATTCGGATGGTTATGAAGTTTATTATGGAAGGATAGGTATCTGGATTTGGCCAAATCGGAAACATATGGAATATTGAGGTCTAGAGATGTCATTAAAAATAATCAAGTTAATTTTTAAAATGATAAACATCTAATAGCTTATATACAATGATAACATCTTATTTAAAATGAAGTATATTAACAAATATTCCTAAAATGTTTATTGCATGACATATTTATAGCAATATAAACAAATTTAATAATTAATTTAACAAAACCAAATATTAGTAACTTTGTAAATCAGAAAGCTGAAACTTATTACACAACATATTTATTAAATAAAAAATTCTACTAATACAATTTATAATGAGGAAAAAGCTTTATTTTACCATACACACACACACACACACACACTATATATATATATATATATATATATATATATATATATATATGAGGGTAAAATTAAGCTTTTTCCTCGATATAAAGTTTATTATTGATATGTACCTATGAAAATATTTATTAAAAATGAAAAAATAATATTCTACTAAAACAAACTTGACGAAAACAACTATTACATCAATAGATTTAAAGTTTTTGAGTAACCAAAAAAATAAAAATATCTTTAAAGCAGAATTAATGCTAAATGTTTAAAACACTATATCTTTGCACCACATAGTCCGATTTCGATATTTTTTTTTTCATTTTGTAGAGAATTTAGTAAGCTTTAAAATACTCACAATGAGCTAATAATATACATAATGGGCCATTGTGTCCTTTTCGAGTTATTTCCTAATTATGACTCCATTTGTAATGCCTCGATCCATTGAGAGGGCACCATCATACGGTTTGAAACCTCCCACTTTTACATTCACTTTTATTCAAGTCCAAGTATAAAATTGGGAATCAAAATTATGATTCGCGCACTCTACGTGATATTCCCTTTCTATTGATATCTCATTCGTCAAAATCCATCACTCCTGAGAGCCGGAAAAATGATATATATTCGAGAAATAATATATAAGAAGATGTTCGGAATAAGAGAAGCTTTAAAGTCTCTAAAATAATGGTAATGAAATAATAAATCCTCAATTCAGGCATAATCAGTACAGAAATAGTAAAAAATAAAGATTACATATAAGCTAGATCAAGATTCACAAACATGCAGACCTTTTACAGTACATCATACCCCACGGCCGACAAGATGGCGATGGGTTAAAGGTCACATGATCACACTGTAGGTGGAATTTAGAACATTTTCTACTGTAGTCAAGATCGATCGTAGGAAGACGAAAGACCTTCAGAACGCTTATATTATATTCAACACTAGGCAACGAAAGGTTTTTATCGGAACCCACACAATGTTTATGGTTTCTACCGAAAATTTCCATAACAACGCTTTCGTAAATGATCGAAAATATTCAGAATTCTATCTACTGACTAGCCAAAACGTTAATTAGTTAATTATTGAAGTGAATGGACTTCTTTAGCTGCGTTTTGCACTTTTTTGTGGAGAGTGAATTAGATTGATCCGTCAGATGTTAACGCTCTGTGAAAGTCGGCTGGAGTCGACTAATTGAAATGTTTTTACAAATGGATTAAAATATCTCAGAAATTATAAACCGGGTCTGCATACTGTAAGCGAGGGAATTATTCAGCATTTCATCCTCTCTGTAATAAGATATAATTTAAAATTGTATTTTAACGTGTTAGGAAGGCGAAAAGGAAAATAGTGTCCAAAAACAAATGATGATGAATTTAGTTGAACATACGGATTAAAATATTTCAGATACTAAAAATCGAACCTGTATATTGTAATCGAGAGAAATGTTCAGTATCTCATCTACTTTGTAATTAGCTATTGTTCAAAATCGTATCTTAATCCAACACCGTATTAGAGAGCAGATGAGGGAAAAAGCGTCCAAAACCAAATAATAACGAGTTTTATAGAAGATATGGATGAAAATCTTACGAGAATCTAATAGGCGAAACCAAGCTGGATTAAGGAAATGAGGAGCACGCTAATCCATATCTTTATTCAAAAACAAGTACTCGAAAAACGATGAGAAATAACTCAGGACGTCCACGCCCTATTTGTCCATTTCAAAGCAACCTATGATTCTGTGAAATTTCCGGTAAAGAAGTACCTGAAGCCTTCAAAGTTCGAACGGGCTTACGGCAGAGAGATGGACTATCCCCGATCTTGTTCAACTTAGCCCTGGAGTATGTAATAAGAGCAATATTATAGGAGAATGGAGGGGTCCATATTGGAATGAATCATAAAATCCTTGGATACCCAGATAATATAGCTGTCTTTGGAAGTAATCAAGAAGACATTGAGAAACTTGCAACAAGACTGATAAGAGAGACAGAGCAGATCTACCTCCAAGTAAATGAAGACAAAACAAAATATATGATAATGAACCGAGAATTCCACGCCAATAACAAGATAGAAAAATTTAAATACTTCAGCTCCACAATAACCTCAATGAATCACCAACGGGCAGAAATAGACCAGCGTATAACTAGCGCAAAAAGACCTATCTTATCTCTCTCAAAGGTATTGAAATCCCGAAAAATCTCAAGAAATCTCAAACTAAGGGTGTACAATGCTATGAAAAGAAACAGTTCTAATATATGGCTGTGAGACCTGGACACCAACCAGCATCTTAGTGTACTGATAGAAAAAAATCCGTTTAGAAGCCTCTACATAACAAGGAATGCCTCAATAGAACGCAAAAGACCACGTGGAAGGCCAAAAACCAAATGGATAGATAGAATCAACAAAGATGCAACAAGATGAGGTGCGTGCGGAGAAATGGAAAGAAATAGCACAAGACAGGCAGATTTGGAGCAGGCTTGTTAAGGCGTCAAAAGATCTACATGGTTTGTAATGCTAACAGAAAAAAAAAATGATTAAAAATATCTCAGAAACTAAAAAATCGGATCTGTCTACTGTATGTTATGGCCTGCATAAACGAGGAAAATGTTCAGAATTTCATGCTCTCTTTAATGAGCTATTATTTAAAATTTATATTTCATATTAATTATCTCGCTTTGTCGATGCTATGTTTTCACTTCCATCGTGTGGTCTAAAGAACACGCCTTAGTTTTTTTTTATATACTAACAATTATTTTGTTAATTTCTTTTAGAGATTTTTGTTCTGTATCTATTTAAGGTTTATTCAGTTTATATGATTTCAAAATTATCAGATAAAAATGTATCTATAACTGAAAATAATATGAGTAAAAACCACTAAATAAATTACCTGAAAGGAATGAAATTCGTTGCTTCCACAGGCGGAGTAGTAGTGAAGAGGTCGTTGCACAAAGTTTCGATCCTGTCATACTTTGGACAATAAAGATACAGGTCGACGATAGTCAGCAAGTTAATCATGCAAGGCAACGAAGACGTCAAGTACTTAAGAGACTGCTCGAAACTGTCAACGAATTCCACTTCGGGGAATACGTAATAGTTAAGCTGTGGAGAAAATTATTCATATCAGAAAATTATTAGTGTTGCACAAAATCGGTCTTGACAAGACTGTTGCAAGACCAAGACCAGGAAAGATAAAAAAAATCGATTTTTTAAATAAAAATTATGACAAAATAGTTGCTAATACTTGATAATCTTAGTTACTATATGTAAATTATTGGTATAAACAATATACTTTTGAATTTAACTCCTCTAATTTTTCATTCGGGCTTAGTTAGGTTACTTCTATCTAAAAAATTATAGCAATAAGCTAATAAGTAACTGAAATATTTTTGCGAGACTCTTGCGCAACACCAAGACCATGACCAAGACTCGTCTCGGTCTCGCATTTGGGCAACACTAGAAATTATATATCAAATTGAATAAAAGAAGGTATACAAAATTTATCTTGAAGTCATTTTGGTTGATATACGCAGTCGTTAGTAGAGTCATGTTGATACTTCTATTTCTATTAAATATTGACTCGAATTGGTGGTTTATTTGGTCCTCTAAACAACTAAACCACCATTTATTAATCTACTTAGTGGCGAAATTCAAATCGATTGGATTTGAAAAATATTAATGATTGAAATTAGTGTTATCCAAATGTAAGTTTTTCAGTTACCTATTAGCTTATTGCTATTTATTAAACACTAGCTGATGTACCCGCCAACGGCAGTTATATAGTTTAATCTTTTGATTTTGTTTTAAATTTTTAATTTAATGGATTTTGTATTATGATGGGGCGAATGCAAATTCAATTTCATAAAATTGGATCGGGAGGAGGGAGGGGGATTGTTTTGAAATTTTTTTGTCGGAGCTTATGGAAGTCAAGGTTTCGCAATAGTCATAACAAAAACTTTGTTATTCGGCTATTTGTTTAGGTACCACACAATTAAACCGACCACCACGGATCCATTAAAATTTTTTAAGTGTTTAATTTTTATATATGATGAAGCGAGAAGATTGTTGAGTCGATTAATTAATCAAAAAGAGTTGCAGTCTATCCACTTCTTTAAACTCTGCTGAGTTTATCGCTGGCAAAATAACATTGGACATTGAGTCACCTACATCCGTGTAAAATTAGAAGTTGATCTGAAATTTATCGGAGTTTTTTTTTTTTTCGATTTCCTGCTAATTTGTTTGGTTAATCCTAAAAATGTATACAACATTTGTGAGGCTCGGGAAGTTGAATCGAATGACACCTTGAACGGGAAGATCGGACAAAGTTGAAAAATGAGTGTGTTTTACCCGTTTTATGCAACAATGCGTTACAGATGTTAGGTATTCCGGATTTTTCCCGTTGAGTTGTGATAATTTTTTGCACCAGTTCAGTAGTACAACTTTTAAATGTGGCTCGCAATAGAGTAGGTTGGAATGGGAATCGAAGTAACTGCCTAACCGGGATCTCTAGATAAATTACTCAAGATTTTATAACCTTGGTTCTACTCAATATTTTGTTTTCATTTAAAGTCTATATTTTAATTAAGCAAACCTAAATATAATGTCAAAATTTCAAAAGTTTACCATTAGCCATTGCCGAGCTTACCCCTGACGAAATTTCGTTGGACAATGCAGACAGACAAAAAATTTGTTAAAAGTAGATTTGGTGTCTGTATAAAACGGAAAGATATCATGAACCGTGTTGATTCTATTCAAGGTACAGAAAAAAACTTTATTTTATTTATATAGTTTAACCTATAAATATATGTTTATTATTAACATTTATCATCAACATTAACCGAGATCTTTACACAAATTACTAAAGAATTCATAACTTTGGTTCTACTCAATATTTTGTTTTCATTTAAAGTCTATGTTTTAAGTTAAGCAAACCTTAATATAATGTCAAATTTTCAAAAGTATACAATCAGCCATTGCTGAGCTTACCCCTGACAAACTTTTGTTGCAATGCGGACATACAGACAAACATTTTTTAAAAAGTGGGTTTGGTGTCTACAATGTATGAAACGGAAAGATATCATAAAACGGGTTGATTCTATTCAATGTACAGACAAAACCTTAATTTTATTTATATAGATATAAATTTTACTTTAGATCTTAGAAAAACGCTACAGAATAGGTACATTTAGATGTTTTATTGACATAAATATAGTAAAATCCAACGAAATTAATAAAATTAACTTGACGATACGTTAAAGTCATTGTCGAGAAAGATAGTGATAGACTCCCACCTTGTAATGGAAGAGTTGTAGAATAAAGACAATCTATAAAATGCCACCAATTATTTAATAAAAAATCTGATATTTCCACACACATGACTTTCCTACCGTTTTTAAACAATTATTTTTTTTTTAAATATTTACAATTAAAATAATACAGTTGAATTAGAATAATTTTCCTGACATTCGATTAAAGAAATTATTAGAAAACGGTTTCTTTGATGAACTAAATCAATGTAAACGGGAAAGTGAACAATTATTAAAATCAGTATATAAAATTCAATACACAGTAATTGGATGTGTATCGTTGCTAAAACTAGTTCAATTTATACGATTTTTTTTTTTATAGTTTTGTCGGAAATTTAATAACATTTTAAGAGATGTTACCATTATATACTATAGAGGTATTGCTGTCATTTTTCAGAATGGGTAAACCTAACTAAATACCGAATGACAAATTGGAAGAGTAAAATGCAAAAGTATAATGATTCTACCAATTCTTTACATATAGTAACTAAAATTGTCAAGTATTAGTAACAATTTTGCCTTAATTTTTTCTCAAATTTGCAAGACCAAGACCGATTTGGAACAACACTAGCTGATCTGAAATGCAAACCTGATTTGTCATAAAAATATAAATAATAAATAAAGTTTTTTGTAATGATTATTAGTATACACACTGATTTGAGTGAAACTCATACCTGATTTGCCAGTGTTGTGAAGACTTGCGAACATTGATGATGATAAAACTTTGGCAAAAACGTTCGGGAGCAATGGAAACAGAAGTTCATAAGGTCGTCAACTATAGATTTCAAAGGTAATCCTGCAAAAAAAAAATAAAAATATAATAAATAAATAAAATGTAAATAATAATTTAGAATGTATTTATTCTCGTATATTTTTCATTTCCACAGAATACGTGGATAATAAAACTCAATCATAACATTTTTTTTTTAAGACACTTATACATGATTGTTTATATTTTCTATGTTTTCTTCTAAGGTAGATTAAAAAAAAAAAAAATAGTTATTGAAAAATAAAAATTCAAGTTCCCTCCACCCAAGAAATTAAAAACTAGATACGCTTCTGACTACGATTATAAGCTGAAAAAAAATTTTTTTTTGTTTATAAAATGTTGTAAGAAACACTGGCTTTCGGACTGATGTTCTCCCTTTCACCCAAAATCGAAAAATTTGTTTCTGTGAGAGAGTTGAGCTAAATACTTTAACAATCAAAATTGGTGCTCTTTTAAAATTATAACGCGTGTATTTCATCTATCAAATGTAAGCACGTGTCAAGAAATAAATATCCCTAAAAGTAAAATTGTTTCTATAAACCAATTTTTAAAATAATTTTTATTTATAAATAAGCCTTCAAGAACCATATAGAAATTAGTTTAGTTTTTTCTTTTTCTAGTAATTATTGTAATTAAGAAAAAAAAATCAAATTCTCCACAAATTTAATTCCAGAATCCGCCACTGGTAAAAAACAATATTAGTTCATAACAAAATTACGCTTAAGTATTTAATGAATGCTAAACTATTTTTTAAAGAATATTTATATTATAATAAAAAAAGGAACGCAATTATTTTATTTTATTTATTTTTTTGAGGAGATAATAAAGAAGTCTAAAACATCCATATTTCAAGTTACTTCATTTGCCAAATACGCTTATTTTCTTCAAAGTATTTAAACTTTTTATTTTCAAATATAGGTAGGTATGGTAATTTTCAGAATCAAACAAGTGCTAGAAACATAAGATAATAAAATTACAAATGACTGTTTCATTTTATCTGATTAAAACTTCCATATTTGAGCAGGTTACTAAACTCAGCGCTAACCTAATCGTTGGCATCGAACCTTTCTCTAAACTAAATAAATTCATGGCTGAGTTGAGAAGCTTGCCCTTTCTGTCGGGTTTCTACCAAATGGATTCAGGTCAAAGTACTAATCCATAAAATTTACATGAAGGAAAAGTTAAAATTATTAGATTAAAATACTCAGGAGAACCGTTTATTTAAATTTCAGGGTGTACATCTCCCTAAATAGACTTCGACTAGGATTCTCATTTGATAATGCTCAATGCATACTTTGGTTTGTACAACATTTGAAAGATAAGGATAATAAAATTTTTGATACAACAAGAATGATAATTTTCCAACAACCGTAATTCAAATAACAACGATAGAATTCATACCTCTGACGTAACTTATGAATCTTGCTTTCCCGTTTTCGTTTCGCAAATTTTCGCTCAAAGATTTGCAAACTTTCCTAATAAAAATTATAAATTCTTCAACATGAATTGGAGTTATCCGTTCGTTATCAATGGACAATTGAACTTTTTTCGAGCTTAAAACTTCCAATTTCTTCTCCAGTTGGCTGTAAAGTTGATCAAACTGTTTCTGCAACCCTACATAACACTGTTGTAATTTGAATAGTATTTGTAAGTCATGAGCTAAAGATTGAATCTGAAATACATAATAATCTAATAAGAATAATAAATTTTAAATAATATTTAACTATTTGCCAAGATAATGCTTACATCGTTGTTCAGTCTAGAAATTATATCACAACACCATATAAAATTAGTCGGAGGAACAATACAATAGTTGGCCTCCATTCTGTTTAAAATAACCTTATAAAAATTAATTATCAGTAAACTCACCCGAAATTATTTGTTTTTTTTTATAAAACAAATACATTCTGATTCAAGAAACAGCATTTGATGAATATTTAGTTGCCCCATGTGTTGATAGGTAACAAAGAGCGTAGCCTACCTTCTAGAAGGTTGAGTGTGTTGTGTGGGTCTTATCGTGAGATTGTGTATTATTTAAAGTTATTTTAAAATGGCTAAGTTCGATTTGACGCCTGTAATGGCACCTTATTTAGATGTCCATTTAGTTTTTCCTTTGATGGAATTCATTTCAGGAAAAGAGGTGAGTTCTGGCATATGCCCGGTGGTGTGCTCATTGTTTTCTTATTTTTCTCTTCAGTGACATATTATCCTATTTGTTTGTTATAATCATTTTCTAGTAAATTACATTATTTTTTTGTTTTTTACCAACTTCTCAAAGTCGTGAAAATTAATTGAGATTAAGCCCCATATATATTCAGTATTTATAATCAGAAACTAATTTATTTTTCAGTAGTACAAACCCTACTGTAAATAAACCATTATTTCATGATTTATTTGCTGAGTTCTTTTAATGATTAGTCTTCGCTGTCACTACTCATGTAACATCATGTTTTTGGTGCATTGACATCATACCAACAATGGTACTGTATGCTAAGTGTTAGAAAAAAGTATTATTATACAAACAATCTTTTTTCCATGTGTCCTAAAGTACTAGTACACACCCAATTGTTTTTGCCAAAGTTGTTTCTTAAGCTATCAAGAATTGACAGATAAATATTGTGTAATTTACATCTTGCTAGTTTCATAAGTACTCTATGTGGATGACGCATGGGCCAAGATCACTTAGTTCACATTTTTACATAGACTTCTAGAAATATATGACAGACAATATGTATTTGCGACAACACCAATTTTTGTGTTAGGTTAGGTTAAATTTTATTCTTCAGTACTGATGTTTCTGTGTTACTTTGCTTGCTATTTCTGGTTATTGTTCTCTAAAATAAAAAAAGTTTTTATTATTTTCTGTCAAAAAAATAAAAATTATTTTTAATCTTACATCATTAGCTCATAGTATAAACTTAACATTAAGTATTATTGAGTTCAGTTTACTGAACTCAATAATACTTTACACAGTAAGTAGATGTGTAAAGGATGACCAAAAACAGTCTATATTTGAATAACTGGTGAGATTAATAATCTTTGTACTCCTTCATTTAAACTTCGGTATTTTTGGTGTTCAATATACAAGTGTGATCAAAGTGATCCTGGCCCACTTGCCATCCAGAAAGAACTTGAGAAGAAACTATTGTTATAGGAAAGAAGTTTCTTTATATTTAACTAAAATAGATGTGGATAGTGAAGTTTTCATCACCAAGAGATTAATTTACAATTAAAGTTACAAAATATTTGATAATAGTTATTAAACCACAAAGTTTAATAAATCTTCAATATAATAAAACTTTGAATTAATTATAAAAGAGGAAACGTAGTAAGATACATTCAGTTCTACAAAGTGATGTCATCATAAAAAATATTGTTTTAAAAAAAAAAAAAGAAACAAAAATTAATCATTAATAGGTGATATGATAGTAGTTTGTGGTCGTCTGGGTGACAACTGCACCAAGATCGCATCGATCATTTTATACATGTTATGCCAAAACAAGCTAAGTGTGTTGGAAAATACACGTTCTCGACTCAATCTTCTAACTTTACATTGATAAATGTTTAATAAAAACATAAGTGTGAACTGACTTATGCATAACCATAAGGTTCTATTACAGAATATTAAAATAAATGTTTGGACTATTAAAGAGCAAAACTCAAATTGATATAAAATTATATCCTATCAAATCATTTTTTAAAAATTATATCAGCATTCTATTTCATGAAAATATTTGTATTATTATTTTTTTTACTATTTCTTATTAAGAAAATTTGATTAAAATGGAAATCTAAGAAGCAATTAGTGGTTATAACATAACACATTGACGTTTTTATTTATTTTCAGATTTACAATAAGCAAGAATTACTCCAAGCGAAATTGGACATTTTGAGTAAAACTAACATGATAGATTTTGATATTGACATAAGAAAAATATTATATCCTGATGAAGGTGTTCCTGAAGTTAGTATATAAATATAGTTGCTATTTAATATACTGTTTATTTGTTACAATTGCATATTACAATACAAAATAAATTTTATTTTTCTAGTTTTTGAAAGTAAAAAGAGAGAAAGTCATTACAGAAATGCAAGAATTACAAGATGAAGTGACTTCACTACTTAAAGTTATCACAGATGATAGTAGTGCAGCTTTAGAAACGATGAAGGACCCAAAAGCTTTAACAGCATATTTAGCGAAGGAAATTGATGTAATTTTTTTTTTTTTCTAAAACAGTTATTATTATATTTACTTTTTTATTAAAGTGTCAATTTTAATTTTAGTTTAATATCGAAATGATGGAAAATATCTATAAAATCGCCAAGTTCAAATATGAGTGTGGTAATTACTCCAGCACAACAGGATATCTGTACTTTTATCTGCTTGTTATGCCACCTACTGATAAGGTTAGTATTATTTTATATTTTCTGAGTTTAAAATTGTTGATATAATATTCAGTTACTATAACTATAACACACAGTTAATAATAGACAGTATGTTTATGGATTGTTTATTTACTTCTTTTGTGTGTTTGAAATGAATTATAATGTGTTTTTTATTCAGAATTACTTGAGTGTATTATGGGGTAAACTGGCTGCTGAAATTCTCATACAGAACTGGGAGACAGCTCTGGAGGATTTGAACAAGTTACGAGAGTTCATAGATTCGACGACGTTTAGTTCTTCATTACAGCTCCTACAACAGAGGACATGGCTGATCCATTGGAGTCTGTTTATATTCTTCAATCACCCCAAAGGAAGGGATCTTATCATAGATATGTTTTTATATAGGCCACAGTGAGTTTATTTCTTTTTTTGTTTGTTTAATAGGATAGATAAATGAATATACTAGACATGTGATATTAAATGGCTCTAGTTTTTAATGTAGTTACTGTTAAATTGCATTATTTTATGGCTTTACCCATAGATTTTTCCTGAAGTTGCTTGCCTATATTTTATTCACGATTTAAACTTTTTTGTCATCCTGCTCATGTTTTCTTTTATTTATTTTAGCTACTTGAATGCTATTCAAACAATGTGTCCTCATATCTTGAGATACCTGGCTACAGCCGTAATTATTAACAGGTCTCGTAGGAGTGCCCTTAAAGACCTTGTTAAAGTTATTCAACAGGTATGTGTGTTGTATCTCATTATTCTAATGTTAATTTTTATGTTGGTTTGTTGGTTTTTTTTTTTTTTTTTTCAAGTTTTATATCTGTTAAAAATATTTCAGGAATCTTATACTTATCGAGATCCAATCACAGAATTTTTGGAACATCTTTACGTCAATTTTGATTTTGAAGGTGCCCGTCAAAAGCTTCATGAGTGTCAAATGGTAGTCTTTTATGACTTCTTCCTTGTCGCCTGCCTAGATGAATTTGTTGAAAATGCCAGGCTCATGATTTTCGAAACTTTCTGCCGGATTCATCAGTGCATCAGTATAGGGTATGCAAAATTTTAAGTTCGTGTGCATAAAGCAAGAGTCTACTAACTTCTTAAACTAAGGACCACAATGATTCCTCCATTAAGTGGGAACTTGCATGAATTTTTATTTTTATTCATCAATAAAGATTGCGTTATAAAATTAAGATGCCAAAACTCACAAATTTTTCTGATGCATATTTTCAAAGATTATTAGTGAGATGCGGCTATGTCATAACCTGCCAGCACCTCACTCATACCGTTGATTATCTCATACTTTCTGGCTTAAAATAGTGTTTCCAGCTTCAAAATGTCCACTCAGGATATATCTTTCCATTTTTTCTCTCACGCTGTCTTCTCTTAATTAATATATTTACTTTTAGATTGATTTTATTTTCCTCTATAAATTGTAGCCTGGTCTCTCGCTAATCCAAACTAATCGAAATGATTACCAAACAGGAAGAAAAAGTCACATAAAAAATAACAACACAATTCAAAAACAAAAATTTTAAATTTGTTGCATAAAATTATTTTCTTATAAATAATCTGAAATTTTTTATTCTTTGGAACTTGAAATCATCATTTTCAAGGCATCTGGCTGCATCTACTTCAGTAATAGAGTCTGAAAGTTAAAAAAAAAAATACATTAAATATATTTTTTCAAAGGTATGTTATTTCAATTTTACACATTTGATTTAGGTCTGCATAATTTTTCCTGCCCATTGGATGCATTTGTTGAACATGTTACAAAATTTTCCATTTTTAATCATTGAAATTTAAATTAAAATCAAATACTCAACTTTTGTTTTTAAAGTTCGTTTTAATGATTGGAAGTCCATTGTATTGTGTTTGGCAGCTGTATATCACACCCCTGGTATCGGCCACACCCCTAAGATGCAGCGTTATTTCTAGTTTTTAGTTAAATATTAACCTTTTTTTATTATTTAAAAGTGCTTTGTCAAACTTATGTATTTATTTTACCACTGAAATTCTATTGCAGCTTAAATTTACAAGATTTTTTTTTTTCATGCAAGTATATATTGTTTGACATCTGCAACATATACATTTACATATTCTATTGATATATGTGTGTGTGTATATATATATATATATATATATATATATATATATATATATATATATATGCTTTACTTTAAAGCAAATTTCTGAGAAATAAGCCAAAAGGGACAAAGAGATATATTTTGTAGACCTGACTAAGGCGTTTGACCGAGTGAAGAAGCAAGACATAGCAAAAGCCTTAGAAGACAAAGGAATCAAAATAAGTCTTCATAACGTAATTCTAAGTCTATGATACTCAAATAAATGTGTGAGAACATGCAATAATTTATCAGAAGATTTCACAACTAATCAAGATATTAGACAAGGGTGTAGTCTAAGTCCTCTGCTATTTACAGTAATGCTAGACAATGCAATAAAAAAAACACAACAAAATATGAGGTCATATCAAATGTGATACAGAAATCTACAGCCTGCCCTTTTTTCTCTGCTCGCTTATGCATGACTTGTTGGTTTTCGGAAGCAATGGACGAAACTTTCAATTCAGTCTCCATATTTTTCAGGAAAAATTAAATATGCAAATAAATGTGGGGAAAACCAAACTATGAGATTTGGTAAAAAAACAAGGAAGAAGTGACTGAATAGTTCACTTGAGTGAAGTTCCATTGGAACAAGTGAAGAATTTTAAAAACTTTGTGGCCTACATCAATGAACACGGATGGATCGACAGAGAAATAAAGGAAAGAATGAAGCCTGCAGGAAATTGCTTTAACGCCATTAATAAAGGATTCTTGAACAAGCTAGAAGTAAACAGGTAGACCAAAACAACTGTATACAAAGTACTTTCCTTCCTATAATGACCTACTTCAGTGAGTCATGGACCCTCAATACAAAACACATCGGTCAGATACAGGCCATGGTGATGCGATTCCTGTGCAGGGTCAAAGGAAAAACAAAAAGAGACCGCATAAGAAACTCCACAATAAGGAAAACCTAAACGTAAGACCAGCCGAAACTGTGATAAAAGAAAATCGTTTGAGATGGTTTGGTCAACTCTCTCGAATGCCAGAGAACCGAGTAGCGAGGATAGCATTGGAAAGTAAAGTTGAGGGATGAAGACCTCAGGGAAGGCTCAAGAAGACTTGAGTAAGAGGTCGGTGTCAAGGAGGCCTTTAACAGAAAGGATATTGACTGGAGGAGGAGGCGGCAGTTGGTCCAGGATCGAGAGTTGTGGATTTGGATCTACAAGAAGGCTCCTCACACCACTCAGCAGTAGAAGAGAAAATGATTAAGAAAAAGGAGATGAAGATATATATATATATATATATATATATATATATATATGCTGAATAGCAACTTTCCAAACGAAAACCATGTAAGTATGAATCTGACAAGTTAGTATGGCATCATGCCTAAGGACCGACCGTACTGCATGAAACCTCCTAATGGTGAAATGAGTGAAATTAGTTTTACATCTTTTAATTATTATAATTTTAGGCATATGAAGAAATTATTTTCTGATTGCTAACAATCAGATGTCCAATATTTTAATAGCTTTTGTTCTTTCATTTTATGGTTATGGTTCATTATACTAGTTTTTAAAATTAAATGTTTTATACTGTATTTTTCTTTATAGTTGTATATTCGGTAATTTTTACATCCTTCATGTAATTGGTATATCTTATATCATAAGATAATGATTACGTTTGTTTAGCTACAATTAAATTATGAATATTTAAAAAATGAATGAAACTATATAATTTTATCTCATGACTTTGTTTTTAAAAAATAATAATTAATATGAGTTTTAAAAAAAATGTTTTGCTTCCACAGAATGTTGGCGGAAAAACTTAACATGAATCCGGATGAGGCGGAATGCTGGATTGTGAACCTGATCAGAAACGCTCGCCTGGACGCCAAGATAGACTCTAAACTGGGTCACGTCGTCATGGGCACCCAACCTCTGTCGCCATACCAACAGCTGCTGGAGAAGGTTGATTCACTGTCGGTGAGGTCTGAAGCTCTGCAAGCACTCATTGAGAGGAAGCTGAAAGCTAAGAATCAAGATGTGAGTTTGTACTGAAAGTGTATCTTCGCCTGTCCCTTGGATCTTTGTTGTGTTGTTGAATATTAAGTCTTTCGTTACATATTATTTATAAAAACTTTCCATAAATAAATTATTTTTAATCTTGGTTCTTTCAGTTATTATGTATAGTTAATTTAATATTTATTGATATAGGTACTATTATTAGTTTAAAATAGTTAATGAATATGATGAGATATAATTAAATTTTTATTCAAGTCTGTTTCTTTTTAGTATAGATTTCATTTTTATACTATTTGTTGTTATATTTGTAGAGAGATAATTGAGCTGAATGTTAGTTGGAATATTCTAAAACCACTGATAATTTACTTATACAGGGTGTCTCTCGATCGTATACTGTAAGGGTAATCTCTCCTATATGGGAATTTTCTGATAATGAAAGTCTGTTTGTTCTCTACAATCAAATGGGTAATTTTTTAAAATATAATTTAAATTATGACATGCTGTTGAATGAACAAAAGAATGCTGCATTCGCATTGGCCATGTTCTAATGTTACCTCATTGATGGAAGCAAAAGTTTGTTTAACTCTATATGGAAATTCTAAAAAAAAAAGTATTTGTAACACGTTTTAGTTTCATGACGAAATAATGAATATTTATGGGTCCGAGCAAAACTGTGAAAGAGGGGCAGCTGGGTTTTATTTTCTCAATTTTTTAAACCAAACATTACAAATATATGATAATTGCATAACATATTTACATAATATTTTTGTTTTGTTTGTTTTTGTAGGAAAAGGTTGAGTATCAATGATCAATTTATTACTTAAAGGGTGCCCATCAAAATTTATTCCTGAGGCCCTTGGTTTCGCTCACAAATTTATTCTATCAATGGCCAATTTTTTACAGATTTTTTTTATAATTTGAAGTTTTCATCCCTTTTTGTTACTCAGCAATTAATATAATATTTTTTTTATTAATTTTAAATAAATGTAGAGATAATAGCAGGCTTAATAAAGTTTAAGTAAGGCAAATTTATTTTCATCTTACCATACTTAAATTACTTTATTTTAGCAATACTATTATTATTGTTCACAAGTTATAATTCTTCCTTACAAGTACAAAATATGGGTAACGAACACTGCATTCTAGTAATCAGAAGCTCGTTTCAATCACTATATTTGATGGCTAACGCTGAACCATCTACTATGGCTAAAATTGTTTCTGTTATGTCTAAGAAGGTTGTCTCCAACCCAACAGTGCTTGTGGGCATTGTTGACATAACACCTTTTTATCATTTTCCATGTATTTTATTAAAATTGTTATTTTGCTCAAAAAATAAATTACAAAAACCGTAGAGATGTTCATGTGCCTGTCTCTTATTTTATAGTTTGATTATCACATTATAATTTTCAATACATATGTGAGATATTAGGTAATTAGTTGAGTCTATTACTGTTGGTTCGTATTACTGTTGGTTCGCTAAAAAAATTTAAATAAATTTGATGCCATTATACTAGGTGGTTGAGTCAATCCTCACTGGACACACCCATAACTTTTAAATACCTTATTAATTATAATATTAATTTACATATCCATATAAGTTAAATAGTTTATAATTGTTTGTACTTTATTTTATATTACTTATTTATAGTTACTAAATAGATTGAGAAGTACACAAATTACATTAAGATATGTTTATATTATCACAATGTCTGATAGATACAGTTTTTGGTATTGATTTTATTTGGTAAAGTTTTTTTTCTTTATAAAGTGTTAATAATATTAAAAGATATGTATTGATCCCAAATGATAACACTACTTTTTTTTTTCCAGATGCGGTGGGGTACTCAAGCCGAACAGTTTAGCTGAACATCGTCGAATCCATATAAAAGTGTAAAATAATAAATACATTTTTTTGTAATATAATTAAATATTTTCTATGTGAATTATTTTCATTTTATTTTATTTATCCATTTTATAATCACAATCACCTCCAAAAATAATTCACTATACCAGTATTATTTGAGAAGGAAAGATCTTTTTTTTGTTTCGTAATTTCATGTAGCTCTCCATTAAATGAATCTCAGATCTCCATTAATTAAGTACTTGTGGAATATTTAATAAGTGGACTTATTTGTTTCTAAATAAAAGAAGATAGTTTATGTTATGAAGAAGCGGAGTAGCTCATTGGTGAGCACTGACTTCCAGAGTTCAAGGTCCCAGGTTCGAATCCAGCTGATGACTAATAGTTTTTCATCAGCCGTGGATCAACCATGGGGTCGGGAGACCCTGCTGGGCCAAACCCAGTCTATAAAGTAGGCACTCTTAATTAAATAATTAATTAATATAGATAACCTGGCAGTTGAGTGTGATATCGGCCCAATCACCTCCCTGCATAACTATTGGCCTTGTAACAGTACTTCCTCACATTGTACTGAACCCAAGACCATAAGTTGTAGTGGTACAAGTTTTTTTTTATATTATGAACTAGGAAACCAGCTTTTTACATTAATATGTAATAAAGAACAGGTAATTAATGTTTTAATTTTATTGAATTACACTGACTCAAATGTTAAAGGGTAGATAACATATCTGCTGACTGTGGAACCTACACAAGGTCTCTTATTTGGTTAGTTAAAATTAATAGCTGTGATTTATTCAAATTATCATTAAATAAAGAATAATTATTTAAATTATCACTATGAATTATTATTTGGGTAATTACAATCATTATTATTTTTTGGAAGGAATATGATTTCAGCAAAACTGAATAAAATAAAGCAATGATTACTAGAAACAACCGT
This sequence comes from Nezara viridula, assembly GCA_928085145.1. Taxonomy (NCBI): domain Eukaryota; kingdom Metazoa; phylum Arthropoda; class Insecta; order Hemiptera; family Pentatomidae; genus Nezara; species Nezara viridula. The sequence continues at coordinate 18,886,763 of OV725080.1, read as the reverse complement.
AATCTTATGGAGGCATTAAGATTACTTACTTAACATTGAATATTCACTTAATTTTACCAAATCCTTTCTTTCCTTTGAAAGAATTTTTACTTTTAAATATTTAAAGATAAAAAATATTTAGGAATTATACCTATCTGGGACAAAATATGAATTTCTGTTATTGTACAAGGTCTATAAATAACTTGCGTATTTTTAGATATTTATATATTTTTTATCATTTCATTTATAATTATATAGTACACTAACAAAAACTTTTGTGCATGATGGAAAGTGTTCACTACTTTAGATTGGAGATTCTGGAAACTACCTTTATCTTAATTTTGCATTGAAATGCTAAATTGAATATCAAATGATTATAACTCAATTTAAAATATATGATAACGATTATATTAATATAGATGAGTAAATTTCCTATTGTAAGAGCATATGTTTTAATGTGGTGCGTCCATAGTTGGTCCCTATTTGCTTATATTACGGAGTGAAGAGTGCCACTCCTATTTTATAAAGATGTTTCTTAAAGTACAAGAAACAGTGGTCAGTAGATATACGAAATTTCACATGTGTGATTGTGATGGAGTGACTAATGTTGTTTTTTTCCCATAATTATGCCTGAATTGATAGGTTAGTATGTTTTCAATTATTACCTAACATTATATTTATGATTATTAATAATACTGATTTTTTTATAAATTAAGATCTGGATTTAAAATATAATATTTTAATACTAAATCTTCAGCCATTATATAAAAATAATACTCATCCAAAATGCATCAAACTCTACTACTAATTAATAAATATATTTATTTTCCAAAGTGATCAGAGAACTCCATTTAAAAAAAAAATGTATGCAGTAATCACTAATGGTTCCAGGATTTAGTTTTGGGAGGCTTTACTCTAAAAGCTTTTATATATATATATATATATATATATATATATATATATATATATATATATATATATATATATATATATATATATATAATTACTTTGAAATAAAAAGAAAGAAACAATATGACTAGTGTATAAGTGATTCTTGAAGTCATATTAAATGTAATTACACGAACAATAATACTTTTAAAGATAATTTTTTCGTAAGATAGGATTACGTTTTACCATTTTGGGAGGAGTGTCAGCCAGAAAGCCCCTTCTCTAAATCTCTCTGTGATAGTAACAGATTCAGGATTTGAATTTTTGAGAAGGGGATTTTTTTTTTATAGTGGTAAGTACACTGGATGAAAAAGAAAGAAACCATATAAAATGGGCAGGCCTTACCAGAGAGGGGGGTTGCACTGTAGCTTGGGGTCAGAAGGGGGGCATTTGATGGGGTTCTGGAAAAATTATACCTGGATCCCTTGGTCCGAACGAATATTACAAATGAAAAACTTATTTACAGAGAAGATGGTTAAAATAGAAAACTGTTTATAATTAAATATGTAATATCAATATTACTAGCTACAAACTCGTTTTATGCATCACAATCGATTTTTCAAAATAACATTTCACATGATTCGATTTTCTCTACCTTCAGTGCCTTATTGTCACATTTGCATTGTTATTTAAAGAATTTTATTCTATTATGATAATATTAATTATATTTATATAAAAATAAAAATTAATCAATAGCTAAAGTTGGTGGATTTAGGAGAACATTAAGATAAGTTTTTAGGAAAAATAGATGACCGTCCTGGCAACACTGCTATAAGGTAACAGCTACAGTTACCGAAGCAGTTACTACAACGTACGCAACGCTGTACAATGTCGAGTTATAGGTTACGTGGATTGTTATGTTGTCTCTAGTACATTTTAGAATATCAGTTACTTTATAAATACTTGAGGGTGATTGTCCTACGTTACATTGAGAGATACGTTTCTTCTCAAATATTTGAAATCTTGATTAACTTGGATCTCATTTTACTTCTTGACGTTACAAAAATCTTTGAATCAATCTATTGAAAATCATCAAAACCAAACTATAAGTTATACCTACCGTTTTATTATAACCCAATTAAAAGATAAACATGGAACAAAAAAAAGGAAAACAAAAATACAGTCCTATATGGAACTTGTTTGAAGTAATTGATAGAGATTGTGCTAGATGTTTAATTTGTGCCAAACGCTTTTCTTATAGAAGCACCACCTCTAATTTACGAAAACATTTAGAGCGTAAACACGGCACATTACAAGTTGTACAAACAGTACCTAGACTCGGTAATGAAGTTGAAGAATTAACGTCAACACAGTCTCAAATATTTCAAATTGCAAGCCCACCAAAAAAGGTAAGTAGTGATTTTTATTTTGATCAGCTGTATACATTTGAATTACTAACAACTATTTTTAATGGTGTTTATTTACAATTTCTTGACAGAACGGTACTTCTACTTTTCTTTTTTTAAATAAATTGAAACGGAGTAAACTCTTGGAATACTACTATTCAGTATTTGCTAAATTTTATTATTATATTATTGAAATGCAATACAAGAGCCAGTAATTTGCCTTGAATTGGCTAAACAAATATTTATTTTCGTTCCACACAGTGATATGTATACAGTACCTTGAAAGAGAAATATGCATTGTTGTCAAAACTATTTATTTTGATTTCAATAGGTTTTCTTCGCTTGCTTACTCATGTCTGTCATGCCCTTAACTGAGTTAAAAGGAGGTAGTAAAGGTATTAATACAGACAGTCAAAGTTATCTTGTTACTTTATCACTGGTTACTATACCTGAATAGTAGTTCTCATTCATACAAGCTTTTACTAATATCAATGGCAGAATAACTTGTTATTAAAACAGGATTTGAACAGATAGTGGTGGGTATGGGTATGGATATGGTTCAAATTCATCACTTAAATCTGGCCCCAAAAAGAAATTAATCCGGAAAAAATAACGGTTCCATTTTAAAAACAACCAGTTTGGTTACTGGAAACTGAATCCCAACATTCCTTCCATTAGTTACCATTTTGGTTGCTACATGGTATACCATATGGTACTAGTTAGTATCAGTAAGAAAAAAAAAGCCCCTGAAGCCAATTTCATTTTTAAAAAATAAATAAATTTGTCAATTATGATGATGTAAATTTTTCTGATGATCTTATTTTCTAAATGATTTTTTTGGAATTAAATTAATTTTTAAATACAACTTATCGGTAAAAAAATTATGTTTTCCAATAGAGATATGTTCTTGTTTAAATTTCTATGATTATTTTTGCATTATATACAAATCATTTTTTTAAGAGCTTTAGTGTTTCTAGTAAAATTTATGGATCGAAACATCATACAAAATTAAGCCTAAATATTCACCACAAACCCGGGTGTCGGAATTAAAACTCCTCTATTAATGATTAATTTCCTCAATTATTTATGAACAAGATTTCAATATATTTTAAATAAATTTATTTTGCAGTCATAATTCTGGTGTTGTGATAAATAACTACAGTTGTGAAATCTTTTCAGTTATGAAATAGTTCTGAAGAAAAAAATCAACAATTTTGATGATTTATTTTATTGTTGTGTAACATTTCGGAACAATTACTCACCTACAGGTTCTGTCTTAGGATTACTGTACTTTTTGGTCTCAAGTTTAAATTTACAATTGTTCAATTACGAAATAGTTTTGAAGAAAAAAAATCAGCAATTTTGATCATTTATTTTATTGTACAGTGTACCATTTCCAAACAATTACTCACGTACAGGTTCTGTCTTAGAATTACAGTATTTTTTTTTGTCTCAAGTTTAAATTAAAAATTGTTAAATACTTTTAGATTCTACATTTAATTCTAAAAATAAGTCTAAATTTGATCAAAGATTCTTCATATATGCAGATTAAAATACACAACTAATTGAAATTAAGATTAAAATTGTCATTTTTTATTCCACAATATACCTAATAAGAAAATAGATCATGTTTGGACTAATTTTCATCAGAATCTTTTGTATAATTAAGAAAAAATAAACAAATTTTGAACAAAGTTTGAATTTGTAATAAAAAAAAATTACTCTACTGTTAGACAAACCAGTAGTTAAGTCACAGTTTGCCATCGGCCAGCAGGTCTGCAAGTTAAGTTGGGTTCTGATAACCTCTCAGCGGAAGGACATAACACCTTACCAATCTTTCATTTCAATTTCTATTTTCAAATAAATTATGTGACAAGAGTCTTACTAACCCATTTCACACTTTGAATATTAGATAATATATTAAACCATAGATCAGACTAAGAAGTTTCTCATACTGCTTTTGATTAGTGGTTATAATAATTTCATAATTAATACCATGGTGTCTACAGAAAGCTTTCTGTTTTATTTCCTGACTTTCGTGTTATTCAAGTTATTTTGAGAAAAAAAATTGAGGTCATTGAAATAGATATAGGATATGATAGATATATTTTAATTATTCTTTCTGGTTCCAAAATATTAAAAGGCAATAAACTACAAGAGGAATTATTCTTTAAGCTAGGTTACTTATATTTCTTGTCAAGGAATATGGTAAAAGAAAAAAATGTTTGGTTCCTGACTAAAATTACAACCTGATAATAATAATCTTTTGAATGGAAATCAGTAAATTTTTTCAAGTTAACCAATCATTTTCATTATTTTTTTACTAATAATTAAATATGTTATAACCGTTTAATTTTTTTTTTTTTTTTTTTGTTTTTAGGCTGCACAACAATCTACCCCACAACATATACAAATTAAATTAATACCAACCCAACAAATCAGTACCCAACAAGCCAATACCCAACAGATATATTCGCCACAACTCAATTTGCAAAATGCAGTCGCATTCAAGAAGTTAAAAAAAGATAAGAAATCTCTGCCAGTAGTACAGAATGAAGCTGAAGGTAGTGTGAATGATGCTTTGATGCAGCTATTCATTAGAGATTTTCATCCAATAAGTACTGTCGAAGACGAAGGTTTCAGGGGCTTCATCACATCTCTAAATCCAACCTACGAAATACCGACTAAGAAATATATCTCTCAAACACTATTACCTGCTATGTATCAGAAATGTGTGGAAAATGCTAGGATTGTATCAAGAACCATTACAAGTGCTTGCATTACCACTGAATGCTGGACGTCGAGCAGTGATGAAAGTTTTCTGGCAATAACTTCCCACTTTTTAGATAGTGATTTTTATTTCAAGTCTGTACTATTAAGCTGTTCATTACTAGAGGAAAATTTTACTAGTGAATCTTTGGCCGATGAAATACATCGTAACATAAATGATTGGGAATTAGAGAATAAAATAGTTTTTTCCGTTTCCTCCGGTGAAGATTACATAGCTAATGCTATAAAAATGGTTCTAAAATGGGAACATTTTGGATGTTTCATTCATTCTTTAAATAAAGTCATTGGAGATGCGCTGAGTATAAAGCCTGTCGAAGAGCTCATATCTAAAGTCCGACAAGTTGTATCATTTTTCAGAAACGATCCGATGGCTAGTTCTGAACTACATATATCTCAAATAAATTGCAACATCGAACCGAAAAAGCTTAAACAGGATGTTCCAATGATGTGGAATTCCACTTTTTATATGATACAGCGTTTTGTCGAGTTAGAGAATGCAATTTCATGCACAGTTACAATTCAAGAATCTAATTACCTTCTTATTCAACCAGATGAATGGACTGTTTTAAAAGAATTAACCAAAATATTAAAATCACTAGAAGCTATTACTAAAGCAGCGGATCAAGAAACATATATGTTAGCCTCATTACCAATTGTTTTGGCAAACGGCTTATTCGAAATTTGTAGGAAATTGGAAAGAAGTGCAGACTTATCAGACACGACTAAGCAAGTTGTCATGAAATTGAAAAACGGATTCAATGCAAGATTTAGCGAACTGACCAAAAATCCAGTCCTGTCAGTATGTACTTTCCTAGATCCAAGATTCAAAACAATACCTTTCAAGAATAACGAAGGACCTGTAAAAAAACGTGTGGTGGATCTAGTTATAAAACATTTGAATTTAGACAGCAATGCGGAAAATGGAGGAGCTCAAGGAAATGTTTCTCAAAATCAAAACATTGAGGAGCTATCTGTATGGGAAGTCTTTGACAAATCAGCTGCAAGTTCTAAACTCGAGACCTCGGGTGATTCCAGAGCCCAGCTTGAAGTAGACAGATACATAGAAGACGATTTAATAAATAGGACAAGCGACCCTTTGGAATGGTGGAGGATTCATCGTTTTAATTACCCTCATTTGAGCGAAGTCGTTCGTGAAATATTTTGTTCCCTGGCAACTTCCGTTCCTTGCAGTAGATTGTTCACAAAAAGTGGAATGATCATCATGGATCGTCGATCGAAACTCAGTTCTGGAAAAGTGAAGCAACTTGTATTTTTAAATGCTAATGATAAATTGTTATCATAAGTCACATTATAGGTTTTAAATTTCAAAATGATATTTAGCACATGTTTTTCCTCAACATTAAAAATTTCAATAATGTAAAACTGATTATAGTAACAACTTTTCCATATAAATCAAAAAACTACTTAATATCCAAATAAATCACAATTGTTTTTGATATATATAAGCTTATTATATATGGAAGCTTTGTCTGCTGATTTATGACGTTAAACTTTAGACATTAAACTTTATCATATTTTTTAAAGTAAAATTTTCCATTTTGACATATTTATAGTTAGTAACTACTATAAGTAATAATTATACAAAATTTTCTTAATTCATTGTTTTTAGAATTTTTCTTCTTTTATTTTGCAAACAGTAAGCTTAGAATATTTTACTGGAAAAAAAACTTTATCTTGGTTTGATAGTATTTTGAGATGATATACCAAATACTACAACAAAACACAAGAATGAAAATCAAATGTTATCAATGAACATAATATTGATGGAAATATGTTGAAGTAATCGAAATGTATCCAAATTATAAATAATTTTTTTTAAAAATTAATGTAAATACTTAAAAGTGTATGTATATGTATATAAATGTAAATACGTTTTGTGTGTTTAGAAATAATGTTAGAGTCATGTATTTTATAAATAAAGAAAATAATTTTTGAAAATTAAAATTTTATACTCTAGCTGTTTTGTTTTTTTAATGGTACATAAAGAATTACTAAAGATAAAATATTATAGCATATTAGTTCAATAACTAATTGAGGTTGAGGTAATATTAAGATATTTCAAAAACATTTTTTCAGATGAAATCAATTTTAAACGTTAAATGTCACTGCTGTTGAGGCATTTAGGGTATCTTTAAATTTTATCTAGCAAACCTGTGTTTACCTTAAGTTCCTGTGACAATACCTTTCTATATTTTTAAACATCCTACTTCATGCTCTTCTATCCACCTCTTAATCATTTAATGATAGTGAACTGATGTATGAGTTGAGACGAATTCTGGCCCAGGCGACGGAAGTCTCATATATGAGTTAAGATTAAATCGGACACAGGCAACGGTGGACTCATATATAAGTCGAGCGCCTGTCAGGCTCTTTCTCTTTAAATGAGAGGGTACTCAGTGATGAATTATATTCTGTTTAAGAGAGATTCTCACAGAAACATAAAATAGTTTTATTTTTTTTTTGTCTCATTCAATTGAATTAAAAATTTGTAAAGAAGGTCATGATGTGAAAATATAACATTTCAATTGTTTAAAAGTTAGATAAAAAACAAAATAAAGTTTGGAATGATAACATAACTTAAAAAATAAATACTGTCCTCAAGGCCACTGCACCTATCCCGCTCATCGTTGCTATATGGTTAATTACAAGATCCCAACCTATCCCTTCTCATAGAACTACTTTCTTTCAAAATCATCAATCATATGAACTCCTAAAGGAATTCCTCTTATTATTAATTAATTGTAAATTATTATTTTAAATTTATTTATGTGATTATTTATTAACTACCTTTTAGTTAATAAGTTAATTCATATTTTGCAGCCAAACAACTACTGCTTGAATTTTTTTAATTTAAGGTAATTATAATATGACCAAGAGACAATAGGCATACATTGGGTTATCTGAAAAATAATGCAGGATTTTTGTTTAAAAAGAAAGATTTACAACTGCTTTATTTAATCAAAATAGTCTCCATTACTATCAATACATTTCTAACGTGTTGGCAACTTTTCCATTCCTTCGGAACAGAATTTTCCATCTTTAGAATTGATTAACTCCAAAAATGCATTTTCTAATTCCCCTCTGTCCATTAAATTTGTTGTCACGTAAGTAGTGGTCCAGGTGTCTAAAAAAAAAAAAGATAATCCATAGGCGACAGGTCTGAAGAGTAGGGTGGATGTGGTAGAGTTTCATATCCAAACTCCGACAGTTTTTGTGATGTCACATGTGGCCGGGCGTTGTCATACAACAAAATGGGCCCCTTCCGATTGACCAAAGATGACTTTATTATTGCCAATTATGATGCATTGCATTAATTTGGTTACAATACAATTTGTCATTGATGGTTTCTTCAGGATTTAAGAAGCTGTAGTGTAACCATCACCTTTTTTTGATGAGTTGAGGGCTTTCAAAAATGTCCTGCTTCTCCTTCGTTGAGCGACTGTCCAGAATGTCTACTGTTATGGTAAAGTATCCACTTTTCATCACAAGTAACAATTCTGGACAGAAAAGGGTCATTTTTGTTTAGGCCAAGAAGTATAGCTCAAATTTCATAACACTGGATTTTTTTATGGTCCCTTAATATGTGCTGAATCCAACTTTCAAGCTTTTTTACCTTTCCAATCGCCTTGAGGTGGTCATTGATGGTCGATTTGCTAAGGCTAAGTTTCCCTGCCAGTTCTCGAAGAGTTATTCTGGGATTTTCTTCCACCAAAGCTGGCAGAACATAGTCATCAAGAGAGGAAGTCCTTCCACGACCTTTGTCTTCAAGGCTGAAGTCTCTCTCCCGAAATTTTTCGAACCACCATTGAACAGAGCACTCATTAATGGTGCTCTCGCCCCAGACTTGAATGATGTTTCTGGTCGCTTGTGCCCCATTCTGGTTGAATTTGAACTCGTAAAACAAAATTATACAAAAATCACGTGTTGACATCTTAGTAAAGAGTGAATCATTTCTAAGCAGCGAAATGCTACAGAGGTAAACAAAAAGTATTGTTTGGAAGAGGATTAATAAGTGTTGACATTCATACAAATGAATAATCTAATAAACCTAAACAGTATGTAATATGGAGGAGTATTTTAAAGAAAACTCGAAACATTGCATTATTTTTTTCGGAAAACCCAATAAATAACTCATAAAATGAATAAGATATAGTAAATTTAATTCTATTTTAGATACAAATCAATACATTTTAGTAACTGATATCGGAAAATTTTCTATAAAAAGTAAACATAATCTTCTACTTAAAACATTTCATCAAGATCATAGGGTGTGAGTGTGTGTGTGTGTGTGTGTGTGTATATATATATATATATATATATATATATATATAGCTGACAGTTGAAATCATAAGGATGAAAAATGGTCAGGATGTGCAGTCAAAAATATTTTTGATAAGTTTACCGATGTTTCAACCCAAATATGCGGGTTATTATCAGGGCTAAAAATTAAACAATAAAAAATAACATCAGAAAAATGTAAAATATACAAATGAGATAACAGTTATATAAACATAACAATAACAAAAAAATATATTTTCTAAGCATATTGAAATACATTTATTATTGTTATGTTTATACAACCACAGGTGGATATACGGTGGGTGGGAGGGGGAAGAGGGGAGGGGAGGAGGGCTTTGGGGCTGAAACCGCATCCAAAATGGTGAAATATAACCATTTTTTATGGAAAAAAATATCTCTTAAGGTATTATTGTTCATGTAATTACATTTAAAAGGACTTCAGGAATCACTTAAAAACCATTTCATATAGGTAGTTAGTTTCTTTCTTTTTTTTTCCAAAGTAATTATAGTCATTTTTATGAAAAAAAAGCTTTCGGGCTGAAGCCCCTCCTCCAAAATTAAATCTGGGATCCGCTAGTGTATACAGCTGATGTTTCATTTGTAACTTTCACCATTTTCTTCTCTTACATTTTTACATTTATGATTCTTATGATGTTATTTTGTATTTTTTAACTTTTAGCCCTGGTGATGACCCACATGTTTGGGTCGAAACGTTGGTAAACTGAATATTAAAATTTGTAATGCAGATCCTGACCATTCTTTATCCTCTTAATACTCCAAATATCTCAAATCCCCACTTGAGTTACAATTTTCCTATTTTATTTTATTGAATATTTAATAGTTGACAGTTGCATTATAAAGGAATTTTATAATTTTATTAATTTTTACAATTTTCTCAAAAACGGCTTTAACAATTTTGATTAAATTAATTATATCAGTGTAAAATTATAAAATTCATTATAACAGTTTTTAATATAATGTAGGTTTTATTCTAATCAATGTTCTATAACAGGGCTTCAATGGCTAATTTTCAATATTTCTTTCTCTAAAATACCTTTAATTTTTTTTATTTAAAATGATTAACCATTTTGCATTATAACATTTTATAAAAAACTACAAAGGCAAGATCACACTTTTATTTTTAAAATTAATACAAATAGGCTTTATAAATTGTAAATAAATTTATGCTTAGTACAAATATACTCACTTAATTTAAAGAGTTTATACATCACATTATTTTTACATTGGCAAGTGCAAAAGTTCCCTTAATATATGTGAATTATTGACAGACAATAGCATGACTAGAAAGGTTTTCATTAGTGAGGGAAATGTATTATTTATTCATTTATAATATCTAATAATAATAAAAAAACTAGATATGACTTCCATATGAAATTAAGTATAACAATTTCATAATTTTCGTAGATATATATTAAAACTTATTTCTGTGAATTCTAAATATTTTACTATCAATTTTTAGAAAGTTTGTTAGAATGACAAAAGAAATAACTATTAAATTGATTAAATTCGATTAATTAAAACTTTTTCTCTGAAGAATAAAAAAAAAAAATATGGGATATATTTTTTTATACTATTAATTATTGTTATATATTTTTAATTAAAGAGATAGAAATTTCTGAACATATCATTTATGCAATATTTTACAGTAGAATCCTGTTTACTTGCATCTGCCATAACCAAAAACCAGATTATTCAATTTTTTAAATTTACTTTTTGACAATTCTTTGCTATTAATGAAGTGTTTTAGTTGCAGATAGTTTTAAATTAAGTAAAATAGTGGGAAAAATATATAAATATTGACTCATGCAACTTAATCGGAGCCTACGAATTATTGATAATAAAGTGGCTAAGCATTACTATGAAAAAAAAAGTTTTACTTACAAATTATTTTAAATGTTAAAAAAAAATTCAAATTAGATACTTATGTAAATATTTTTTTTTTTTGCAGATAATCTTAATGAAATTTATTGACAGAATAAAAAAAAGTCTCATTAACTGATCATGCCGTTTTTAAATTATTATTTGCATTATCAAGAAACTCTTACATAAGAGCTAAATTATTCTGTAGAAAAGGGATTCAACTGTACTAATATTCCAAAACATTATTCATAAATACATAATAATTTAAATAGAAACAGACTAAATTTTAGTAACCTAAATTTTCACTGTAAAAGTAACAATGGTTTCATTATTTGGTATATATATACAGTAAAATCTTTTCTATTAAAGCAAAGCAACTTATTTCATCAGTTATTGGTTAAAAATTTAATAAATATTAATAAATTCAGAACATTTTAATGTAGATTATAGTTCTTTAAAGGAAAATCCAATAGAATCATTATAGTAAAACACAATTTATACATATATTAAAAAAACATCTAAAAAAAAAAAATGAGAATACAAATGAAATTATTTCTCAGATTTGATATCCTAACAAACATAATTAAAAAACATTCCTGCTACAATTTTTCCCATTACTATTTGTTGTTCCATATGAATTTTAAAATGGAGATGTCAGATACATCATCTGGCCATTTCGATGCTATACCTCAACTAATATTGAAATAACATGCTAGCTTATAGAAAAGATTCAAAGTTTTATAATGGTAAAATACTTCACAGAAAGATACATTAAAATAAAACTATCAATAATATTAATTTTTTAGGCAATGTTAATGGCTAGTGACGACTTTTAAAAATAATAATTATTTATATCACAATAATACTTTTATATAATTAATATACATTATTTAGATTTGTATTTTTTCACTATGAAGTATGATTTTATTTACAAACGTAAAACATAATATGGATATCTACAATTACTTACATTTTTACACACTATTCTAGGATTTGCAAGACACTTTAGTGACATTACATACCTCCTAAATGATAATAACAATATCAACAACACATTCTTCGTTTATCGTTTTCAGCAAGTTGCAAACTGCTTTTTGCAATAATAGATTCATCCAGTACACATTCATCAACGATTGACTGAAAAAGCTCATCTAGAAATGACACATAATAAAATAAATACTGCTGATTCCAATAATAAGTTCGAAAAATGATGCTAATGGGGTGTATAATGTGAATTGCTCCAAATGCTTTTCAAAAAAATGAATGATCTAATCAAAAATGCCAGAAGAAAAAGTTTTAAATCTATTAATTCTATAATTTTACCAACTGTTGCTTTTTGTGGCAAAAATTTGTGGTTTGCAAATAATGCTCATTTTTAAATACTCTAATTTAAAATAATTCTGTTATGAAAGACGGCAAAAAATGCATTTCAACATTAAAATTGAAGAATTTGTGCCATCTTAGAATCTTGTATTCTTGACATCATTATCGAGACATAATGTATGATTTTTATGTATTGTTTAATGTCTATCCCGTAGGTATATTTTTTAAAAATAGTTTCTGAAGTGATTTTTCCAGAATTAAGACACAGAAATCAACTGCATAAATGTAAAATGTTTATTAATTTACCAATAATTTCTCTTACATAACATTTATTTTGGCTACTCAATGTTCGTAGTTTTTCCTGGCTCCATAAAAAAATACTCAATAAATATTAAACAAATCATATAGTTTGTGATTTGAAATAAACAAGTATATTTTTTCCTTTAATAAAAGAAAAAACACACCTGTTACTGAAGCTCTCGGGAGCAGAAGTTTTTTGATCGACTTTCTTTTCATATTTTGAAAACATTCATTTCAGACCCTACTTTTTTGCATTTTTCAGGGATAAAATAATTCATAATTCGTATAGACTCGAACAAATTTGCAATATCTTTTAATACCTAAGAAAACATATATAACAATGATATATCATTTCTCAAAAGATTGCAGCTTATTAAGTGGCCGAAAAATAATAATGACTGATGTTGAAATTATAATTCCTTAATCTTTTCTAATTGAGTTAAATTTTTTTTTCTGTTCTAGGTTTAAGTCTTATAGTCTAATGGTGACAGGTTTATAATTCTCCAAGTAACTGACATTCAAACGTTGGAGTTTCTTGATAATTATAAAGGCTGAAATCTTGCCTATTCTGGATTATTGTAATTGTTTAATTTTATGCTTTATGCCATTAATATTTGCTCTAAATTTCAGCACAATTTCTAGCTCAAACAATACCATATTCCAAATCTAATTAGTAGTTATAAAACAAGAAGTAATTAACACTTACCAACATTTTCTCCTGTTTTACTTGACGTTTCGAGCAGTTTTACCTGTATACCTATTTGCAAAAATAAAAATCAATAAACATTAATTATATAATGATTTTGGAATGGTGATAACCAAAATAAATCAATATATAAACCTATAACTTGAGTGAGAATCATGTGCGTTTATATAGATAAAAAACTGACCATACGAAAATCTAAAAGTTAAAATATGAATGAATGAAAAGATTGAAAGAAAAATTTTCTATACTGACCTCTAGCATACTCATTACATTTCTCAAGTGGAACTTCTCGCTCTGAAATACCTTCATCAACGAGGTCTTTCTTTGTTCCACATATATAAACTTTGCAGTTCTAAAAATTCCAGAAATGTATAAGAGATACAATTTATTTATGACTAAATTAGATAAGAGACTAATGTTTTATTATGTGAATTTTATAATCATGACTACAACTCATCAAAGAGGTTGTACATTTTAGAATGAAATAAAAGAAAAATCAAATAAAATGAAACTTATGTCAAAAGTAATAAAAACACATTACTTATTGTTCTTAAAAATAGCAATCATTCAAAAAATAAATATTTCATATAACAATCTGGCTTGGTCGAAAAGAAGTGCTGCTAATAAGGAAACTGTCATGTATCCCACTTCAAAGATATTTTGCATAGTTATGTTTATAAAACTTATTTATAATATGTCAGAGGTCTTAAAACAGACATTTTATTTTTTTTTCAACAAAGCCAGAACTATGATAAGAGCAGAAGAGAATTCATAAAAATAAATTAAATTCAAGTTAAGAATACCTCTTCTACTTCTCTCAGTTCAGAGATCCAACTTCTCAGGCCTTCCCACGAACTTTTATTTGTGATATCGAAACATACAATAGCAGCTTTAGCATCACGGTAGAACATTTTCACCATCGAACGATACCTACATAAGTCTCTCTTAAATATTGCTATTCGAATAGAATATTGCTATACTCCTAAAATACCACAATATCATTACCTTTCTGTACCTGCAGTATCCCAAATGCCAACAATTCTTTTACTGCCACTCATAGATGTCAATTCTTTAGCAGAAAATGCTGCACCTATCTAACAGTTATACACAATGGTATGTATGGTGAATGGTAAAGGGAATAACAAAAAATTTAGGATACATTCATTTTTGTTAATGAATTTCAAACTTTGACAATGGTTTTAGACTACTTACTGTTTCGTTCATGTTCTCCTTAAAATTTTCATGTATAAATCTTTGAATTAACGAAGTTTTCCCAACACTCATATTCCCTACTATCACAACTTTTATATCTACACGGTTGTTATGTGTTTTCATGTTCAATCAAATGGTTTAAACGATAAAGACACTAAAATTTTCATTTTGAAATAACCTCCATCGTTGCTATTTGCATGAATCAGCTGATACTGCAGACAGTGAGACTTGTTCCTCACCCTCACAGAACCGCGATATCTATATAGATATACATTATGTTATGTCCAGTAGGACTTTTTAAATTATCACAAGAGAAGAGATATATTCAGGGACAGCACAATCACTGCGACAATTCTGATTACAACAGTACTCTTTCCCCACAAAGAACAATGCTTACAACTTCCTTAATAGATTTAGCTACTACGTCATCACTGATTAGTAATGAACTTAAGGAACTCAGGTGAATGGGTAAATATTTATCTATGGGAGATTAAACAACCTTTCCAACAATGACTAGTAAATTTTACCTACAATTTTTCATTAAAACTCAACTCGATAAGTAAGCACTAGACTTGAAAAAATATCTTTAAATTAAACATAAAATATTCATTAATTTAATAAAAATCCGAACACTCTTTCCTCCCTCCTACGTCATTATTTTACCAACAACTTTATGTAAATATTATATAACATAATTATATTAAAATATACTAATTATGGAAGTTATGAGATTCACAACTACACTACTACGATTTTTTCTTCTCAGAAACTGATCGATCTGATAGCAGTGCATATGCACATCCTGATAAAAAAAAAAAAAACTTATTCTCAAAAGTTTATTCAACAAAAAAAATATACCTATAGCTTATTTCTAGAACATTGTAAGTTTAAATGTATTTAGATTTCATAATTAAGCCAAGGATTAATAGCAATGAATTTGTTTAATAAAATAATATATAGAAAATATAGTTATAAAAATCAAAATCAAAATTCGATCAAATTATCTTAAAATAATAATAACACAACGCAAACATTTCTTAATAAATTAAATATTTTTCTTTTTTTTTAGTTTGAAAAAAATGTTGGTTTAAGTTTAACATACATTTAAATTGTTGATATTAGTTATCATGGTGTATACAATAAAAATCGCAGGCTAGTAATTTAGTGATTGACAAAAGTTAAAAAAATTGTCTAAAATTTGACACATTATGTTAATTCTTGTGACAATCTGGTAACACTGGTTTACTGTAGATTTTATGCATCAAGGCGCGAAATTGTACCACTGTAATATTAACTGTGTCGCTTTATGCTCCATAAGTAAGTGATTATAATTATGATAATATCGGTGTTTAGTGTAGTTTCAAGAGGTAATTGTTTGCCAAAATTCTTATCTTATCAAGGTAAGATTAAGTTATGTTATATTTTAGAGATATTTCGTATTCATAAGAATAAAAAGTAATCTATTGTCTTGTATACTTATCTAATTTTTTTCTATATGAAATTTTACTATCTTCTGGTCTTATGAGATAATCTTAAGATCTAAACAATAGAATTATAAGTTAAGAAGTTCTGAATTACTTATACTGTTTATATGAATATTTTGATCAAGATGATTGTGAGTTCAATCCATTCAAGAACAATCCAAGTAGTTCTCATATACAGCAAAGGGAAATTTCTTATTTTTAATTCTGTCGGTTAGCATTTTTTTTCTCGGTAGATTGTTTCATAAGTCTGTTTACGTGACAAGTGAATCATCTAGGTTCATTAACATAAGTTCTTGGCTATTGGTGAATCATCTTCATAAATAGGTTCGAGGAAATCGGAACATAAGTGAAAAACATAATAGTTTCGAGAAAGCTGATTGTTTGGAAATAATACAAATCAAAATGTTACCCCTGATTTCATTGGAAATTTTCAATTAAGACTATAAACCTAAACATGAGTTTATTTAATTTTAAAAACACTTTTAATTTCTTCTGTTCATTTTTCCTACTTTTAGTGTCTTGAAGTTTTTTTATTTGTTACTATAAATTAGGCCATTTTTCACCAACCTTTTATTATTACGCATCAATTTAACGTTTCGAGTTCAGCGCTGTGTTTAGGAACTTATCCCAATTGACAAACGAAAATATGTCCCTTTTGTAATAGAATAATTTCTTAAAACATTGTATTTATACTCGCAATAGCACATCATAAATGAAAAATAAATAATGAGAAATATGCTCTATAAAGGTTTAAACAAATGAAATTAAAAGTTTTTTTTTTATTTTTTACAATAAATTAGGCCATTTTTCACCAACCTTTTATTATTACGCATCAATTTAACGTTTCGACCATACTAAGGGTCATTTTCAAAACTTGATGAGTCCTCCTAATATATTCATCCTTAATGTTCTAATTAATAAGTTCAGTGAACATTACTTGTCAATTTTTACTGCCAGTCCTTCCAGAAATGACGTAGGCGAAGCACCTATAAAAATTGACAAGTAATGTTCACTGAACTTATTAATTAGAACTTTAAGGATGAACATATTAGTTGGACTCATCAAGTTTTGAAAATGACCCTTAGTATGGTCGAAACGTTAAATTGATGCGTAATAATAAAAGGTTGGTGAAAAATGGCCTAATTTATTGTAACAAATAAAAAAAAAACTTTTAATTTCATTTGTTTAAACCTTTATAGAGCATATTTCCCATTATTTATTTTTCATTTATGATATGCTATTGCGAGTATAAATACAATGTTTTAAGAAATTATTCTATTACAAAAGGGACATATTTTCGTTTGTCAATTGGGATAAGTTCCTAAACACAGCGCTGAACTCATCGATGGCATCGTTTGGCCAATTTTGAATTTAGGAACTTGTTCATGATTTTATTATTAACACTTCTCTATTACATGTGTACGATGAAATAACTATCAGTTATAGTGTCAATGTGCAGTCATTAGACACATATTATATGTTGTAGTAGCGTTTATTTCGTTAGCCTACGTTTCGATCTACGCATTTCATTTATGAATACCCCGATGAAGACCTACAACGTAGTTCAAAACGTAAGCAAACGAAATAAACGATACTAAAAAACATAGTATAATCAATATATGATAAATATAAATATAATCGCAAAATATTTACAAATTTTAAGAATTGCATATAAATGTATATATTATTTTTTATTTTTATTTGTTGGCCCAAAACTTCCATCGGATTCCTATACTGCATGTATATATAATATATATTATGGCGTGGTATGGTTGAAAGGAATTTATATATAGTTAATAGTAATATAGCTTAGGAAGGACACAACTGCTCGGTAGAGGCTTACCAGCTCTGTAAATCAATTTACTCCGTTATTTCGATAAACTAAAAAACAGGCTATTGTTGACAATAAATTCCTGCTTCTTTGTCTGTCAAATTAGTATGATTTAGTTTGAAGTATTATTTAGTGTATCTTAAACCTAGAATAGTCGCGAATATTAAATAGATAACAATAATTAAATTTTAATTATTAAATACAATTGATAAGGCAGACTTGGTGTAGTATAACTTATATGTATTTAAATAAGCTATTATCTACTGACTATATGTAGCAGTATCGATCCCACAACGAAAGTTTGACCACTAATATATGAAAAATAATAAAAAAAATAAATAATTAAATGTATTAAATACAAATATATTCAACAAATCAACAAAACTACACTTACAATTTTAGTTGGAAAAATGCATACTGATTAAACGCAGAACACAATTAACTAGTAAAACACCTGTTGACAAATAAGGAACTCAAATATCGACCGTCAACTTGAGCGTCATCTACTTTCAGTTAGTAGCACTAAATAAGGTTAACACAGCTTCTGTTTCTTTTAAAAACCAAGAGAGGGCGGTATTTCGATATAGTTGAACGGACCTGTGGGGTTAAAACTAGGTTTAGGTAGAACGTTAACGGTTTATTAACAATAATGGCTTAAACGAAAGTATTTAGTAACTTAAAATTATTTTAAAAATTGATAATTGCTTTGTATATAATAAAATTTCATAATGTTTTAAAGCGAAGGGCTATGAAGACTAAAACTCTACAGTTACATGAGAATTCCAAAAATAAAAATCAAGAAAACTACTAAAAAAATGTTTGGGGTCAAGTGGGTTTTGATCAGGAACATTTTAGGTCTTAAATCGTAAAAAATCAGTATACAATTCAAAATCAACCAAAAATCAAATAGAGCTAAAAATTATTTTATGTAACTACTAGAGAACATACACTAGACTTTCATTTAAACTATCAGTTGCCTCATACTGTGGCCATAAACTAAATTAAAATCATATTTCCAACGAGATAAAAAAAACAAAAAAAAAAAAAAACAACTACCACTACAACCCATGCAGGGTCTTGGGTTCAGTACTATTTAGGAAAAGCATTGTTTCTTAGTAAATAGTAGTAAATTGTTTTATCCGTCCGACGTACGCGCATTTTTTTCCGAAACTAGACCATTTTTTTTCAAATTTGGATTTAATGTCAGAGGTCACCAGACGATGATCCTTCTACATCGACATTACTATCCGCCTTTTCCGTTCAAGATAGCGGCCAAAAAACCTGCGTTCCTATAGACTGTAGCTCCTATACGAATGTACCAATTTCAATGAAGCTTGGCTAAAGTCTTCTTCTCGACGCCCTTTAAATTTATTTATATAACATACCTCAACGAACCTGTACCACTACAACCCATGAAGGGTCTTGGGTTCAGTACTATTTAGGAAAAGCACTGTTTCTTAGTGGTCTACGGTTGTGCAAGGAGGTGATTTGACCGAGATTACGCTCAACCGCCAGATTTTTCCCCTTAATCAATTATTTTAATTAAGAGTACCCACTTTATAAAGGCTGGGTGTGCCCCAGGAGGATCTACCTATCCAGGGTCGCCCCACGGCCGATGAAACAGAATAACTTTTCTGCCATGAGCCGGAATTCGAAACTGGGACCTTTAGCATAGGAAGCCCAGTACCTTACCACTGAGCTACCTCACTCCCAACGAGATAAACACATATAAATCACTAATTCAGTAATTTAAATTATTTATTTCAAAATTTTCTTTAAATATAAACAAGAAAACCTATAAACCAAGCAACATTCTTTTATAAAATTCTCTGTGCATAAAAAATACCTTAAAAGTCGAACTAATTTTATGTCAAAAAATAATTATAAGGTATCAACTGGAATTTTATTATATTTAAAATATATCACCATATTTCCTAAAAACCATTTATCGCTTGTAGTTACGATTATTATGAGCAGGGGATCGCCCTTCTTAATAAAAATAGAGAGAGGACAAACATATCGTTTGCCTCCCTCTCCTCCCCCCAATGTTTCGAAGAATAAAGATAAAATCAAAATCAATAAAAATTAATCAACATGAATGAGTAAGCTAAAGTAAGCAACGAGTTGGCTAAGCTAAAGGCCTATAATTAAGTACGCAAATATTTTAGCTCGTTCTATGTTCCTATTATTGAAATTTTAGTATATATTCAAAGTTCAATTATGTTTAGAGATATAACAAAGGATTTTATGATTCATTCATCTGCACTATTATATTTTTATGTGAAGATTTAATCACATTTCCTGCGGAAATTTAAAGCAACCGAGAACTGAGATTTCCTCTCACTACCTAAAACTTTTAAATTAAAATGGAAGTACGAAATGTTTTCAATTGCTTTGTTAACATACATATTTTCAAATATAACTCCCAAAAAAAAAAAAAAAAAAAAAAAAGATCGGTCCAGTAGTTAAGGAGAAAATGCGCGGACGGCGGACGGACAAACAATTTTTTATTTGATTTTCTGATTCTACATATCCTGAAATATAAAACCTCAAATTTTGAGAGGTGAGGATAAGCTTTTGATTTTTTTTAGTCGCTTAGAATGATTCATTATTGAAAATAATAAACCAAAAATATTTTAAAATCGCGATATCTTTACTAATATTGCTCTGATTTCGATGAAACTTTCTTTGTTTTTTAGGAAATTTAAATAACTTTGAAACATTTAATTATAAAAATTACAAACAAGTGTATACTTTTTGAGTTATTCGGAATCTAATTGTATCACATCTCGTAACTATTTTTCCAACTTGTTTTCGTTGAGGTATAGGAGAGGGGTAGCTCAGTGGGTGAAAACTGACTTCCAGAGCTCAAGGTCCTAGGTTCGAATCCGGCTAATGGCTAGTAATTTTTCATTAGCCGTGGATCGAGCCTGGGATCGGAAGACCCACCCTCCTAGGGCACACCCAGCCTCTATAAAGTGGGTATCCTTAATTAAAAAATTATAATTAATGGGGAAACCTGGCGGTTGAGCGTGATATTGGCCCGTCACCTCCTTGCACAACCGTTGGCCTTGTAATAGTACTTCCTCACATAGTACTGCACCCACGACCCTTCATGGGTTGTATTGGTACAGGTTCGTTGAGGTATGTTATATAAATAAATTTAAAGGGCATTTAGAAGAAGACTTTAGCCAAGCTTCATTGAAATCGGTACATTCGTTTAGACGCTACAGTCAATATCTACACAGGTTTTTTGGCCGCTATCTTGAAAGGAAAAGGCGGATAGTAATGTCGATGTAGGAGGACCATTCTCGGGTAACCTCTGACTTTAAATCCAAATTTGAAAAAAAAAATGGTCTAGTTTCGGAAAAAATGCGCCGACGGCGGACGGACAAAACAATTTTTATTCGATTTTCGAATTCAACGTATCCTGAAACGTAAAGCCTCAAAGTTTGAGTGCATTTAAGTATTTGAATTTTTTTGTCTATTACAATGCTTCATTATTGAAAATAATAATAAAAAAAAACAACTAATAAATAAACATATATATATATATATATATATATATATATATATATATATATATATATATATATATATATATGTTTTATATGTAGAATTATATTATTCGTTTTACAATAATTGTGTTGATACTTTTTTTTTGGGAGTCCATCGCTCTCCCCTCCTCCCACCAGAATGGAAAGCCTGGGCCTATGGCAGGTAATGAGCTTCTAACAGTTGAAAGTCGAATACCGAAACATGTATAGATCAATGGATGCTTCGATTACGTGCGAATCATGGAATGGGAATGAAGTTGAAAGCAGTTTACTAAGAATTTTGAGAGATGTCAGGAATCTTAAAGTTTACTTCGGGCGCAAGTTGACCTATCTACGCCGATCTTTACTAACGTTACTTTTATTTTTAATTTTAGTTCGTGTTTATTCATATTATAATTATTATATTCAATAATAATATTAAAAAAAAAATGTTGATCCTAATTGAACATGTTAATAAAATATTTGTTCTGTGATTTTATTTTTGGTTGTTTTCTTACCACTGTCAGAACTTTTGTTATCCGACACAAATAGTTGATTACAATTTTTCAAAAATGAGAATTTATTTTATTCAGAGTAATAAAAAGTGGTTTACAAAGTGTATTATAAACAATCAGTTTATAAAATACAAAATATATGAGCCATTCTTCCATTTCGTACAGTATTAGATACTCGATCCTCTCCCCCCCCCTAAAAAAGAAGTGTAAACATTTAGGGTAAGCTCACCAGTGATGGAAATTAGTTTTGTCTTTTTTGGCTTATGCTGCCGTAATTATAGTTATAAACCTCTCCGTTGGACATTTAGAATCTCTAGGGTATCTTTTTTTATGGTTGACTGTAGTGAATAATGAAGGGAAGGATAGTTGGGGTGATCGGTCAAAAATAAATAATAATATTTAAAATAAATATATTATTTATGTTTGCCAGTTTCTTAATTTTTGACTGATCACCTTAAGATTAGAATTGTGTAAAAATTACTCTGGTAAACTTTGCTCAGACTAATCCTCACTTGAATCATACTTCAAAAATGAAACAATAACTATGAATCTATAGATATAAGATAACTAATAAATGCGACGTATACTTTTCATTGAAATCTATTTTTTATACATCCAACAGTAAAAGCTCTGTAGTTTGCCGAACTACTATCAAGTGCAACAGAAAATCGAATTGGAGCACTTAATTTCTTATTTTTCGCTAATTATAAAAATATCTATATTGACTTCTGCAAATTGATTTCTGAATTCTTCATGGCGTATTTCAATTTCGATATATTTTTTCCAAATATTGTTTTTTTTCAGGTACTTCTTTTTCTCTTCTCGACTTTCTATCTTGGCGTTAAGTCAAAATACAGTTTATATTATAAATATTAGCTCATTGCAAAGAGGCTGAAATGCTGAACATTTCCCTCACTTACAGTATGCAGGTCCAATAATTAGTTTCCGAGATATTTTAATCAAAATGTAAAAATTAGTCGACTCGAGTCGACTTTACCCGAATGAGCGTTACATATCCGAGTGTGACGGCTCAACCTCATTCATTACCCACAAAATAAAATGATAAGCTCGCCTAAAGAAGTTTTCACTTCAAAAATATCTTGATGAATAAATAAATAAAATACTTATTTGCCGTCAAATTTCTTAACACGCATTATGGTATACGTGAGCGAATTAGATTTTGGCGATTTGAATTTAAATGTAACCGTGCAAATGGATCGATTAGAAGGATAAAAAAATGATTGAACTCCAAGTTGAAAGTGTCTGGTTCAGACTGGTGTCATTCGGCATAGAAGAAATGTCACACTAAAACCACAATCTCCTTGGGACACGATTTCGTGTCAATTGGTGGAATGGGCCATTTATTTTCTCGGTCTTCAGGAATTAGTGTGAAAAACAGCTGGGTGATTTATTTTGGTTGATACAAGATCACGATAAAATACTAATTTAATACAAGTGGAGTGAGGGTAAATTTACTTTACATTACATTATACTAATTTTTTAAAACCATTAATATATCATTTATTTAAAAAAAAATTAATTAAGTAACATATTAAGAATAAAAATATTTTAACAGGAAGGAGATGGTCCGGGGTTGCGACCATCTCCTTTCTTTACAATGCAACGGTCAACCATTAAATATTCAATATGACTCAAAAATATTTTAACAGTGATGCGCTGGAACTGTTAAATTTAGAAACCGATCCAGTTCTGTATTAGTTACTCTTAATGGTTCCTGGTCCAATCCAATTAGCTTTTTGCCTTGGCTGTTTACAGACTTTTAAATGAAAGACTAATTGGATGCGTCAGCTCTGGGATACTATTCAAGTTTTAATTAATGCGATTCAGAAAAATATTTACTTTTTTTTATATATAGGCTATTATAGTACTAAAGCACTAGCGTATTAAAAATTGAAGGAAGAGTTTGGTAATAATTAAAAAATAGATATTCATTACAAGTTAGAATTTAACATTCCATATTAACTTCCAACTTCCAGATTTCATTGATTTTATCATAGTTAAATGTTCTAAAAATTAAAAAAATAACTCTTTATTTTTCAAGAACTGGTACAGCCTCAGTTTTTAAAAAAATCACGCGTAAGCAGTTACGTTGTTTGAACGTGGATCTGATAAGCGGGCCACAGAGAATTGGGTGATAAACAATTCTACCAGGTTTGTCTCATACCTTCAGGGATAGACCTAGGGGAACCCTAAACTGTAAACAATCCTGGGGTCCCCAAAAAGTCTAAACAAAAATTTGACAAATAGAAAATAAGAGTACTACTATTCATTTAAAATTTTGTTTTTTAATTTAGTTGAGCAGTTTAAGAAGGGTTATTGAAACAGACTGAAGGCGGGAAATGCTTGTTATTTTTCTGTGATAAAACTACTTAGTTCGCGCCTCTTGTCCCGGAACTTAAAAATTAGAATCTATAAAACAATTATCTTGCCTACAGTTCTTTATGGATGCGAAACTTGGCCGCTTAAATTAAGGGATGGGCAGCGTCTTAAGGTTTTTGAAAATAAAGTATTGCGTCGAATATTAGAGTTAACCGGAGAGACGGTTACACAACGCCGAATTGCGTGAACTGTATCCGGGTAATATAATTGAGGTAATTTCATCGCGGCGAATCAAATGGGCTTTTAAAGTTGTTGGACTTAGAAACGGGAGAATTCCTAAAAGGTTAATATTTACTGTGCCGAATGGTAAGCGTCCGAGGAGTAGACCGAAGCGAAGGTGGGAAGATTGCATTAAAGCCGATCTGAAGGGACTGGGTTTGGACGGCGAACGGTGGAGCGAGGTGTGTAACAAGCGATTGGTGATGTCGGCATCGAACCTTCGGGTTCGCTAAGCCTACTAAGTTATATATAGTAAGTTTTTACTCCTGAATCATACTCCATTTTTTCTCCAAAACAAACTCCAATTAATATTATTTTTATTCGTAAACAAGCAGGGTCTTAAAGGTTATTTCTTTCTTAAAGGGACCCTATAGTTTCATTGTTTCAAGTTTCATTGTTTTTTAATTACAACTAGATTTTCAGAAATATGTACTACAAATCTTTACCCCGAAGGTAAACAACACATGTTCATTTTTCTATTTGGTCACCGGAGCCAATTTTCCATATCTTAGTGCTATTAAAATTTGTTTCTTAGTTACTAAACGATCACACACAACTTTCAATTACCACCCTCTTCTTAGCAGAAATAAGGATTTTCAGACAAAGGGGAAGTGAAAGTAAAAATTATAAACTCTATATTGATTTATATTTCATTGTGGGTATTTTTATTTGTATAAGTACTCTTATATATACAAATTTTAATATTTATATCGAAGTAATCTATACAATTAAATATTAAATAATATCAACAATAGTATTTATGAAAATCGCAATATATTTACATAATATTGCCTGAGTCCGTATTATATTAAGCTCATGTTATGTATGGAATTCTTTCGGACGAGCTCGGGCGTCCACGTATTCCTTTGGTTCTTCAAATACAACTATTCTCCGTTACGATATCTTATTTATCCGTTAGTTAATTGTCAAATTGTTTCATATTTTATATTTAACTATCTTTTATATTATAGATCAATGTGAAATGATTAATCTTTTCTTATAAAACAAATAAAACTTTAGTGGAAGCTAAAATTTGAAAATTAGCAATTTAAGCCCTGTCAGAGAACATAAATCAGAATAAAACCGATATTTTATTTAAAACTGCTTAATTTTACACTGTTATAATGAATTTAATCGATGTTTTAAGTCCATGATATAAAGTCCCACTTCGGGTTAGCCGATTTTGACGAAAGTGTAGCTGTAATATTCTAAGCATATAAAAACCTTGAATATGAAATTTCACTTTCTTACGACTTTTCATTTTTGAGCTAGACTGCTAACACAAACACACAGACATAGACCATTTAGCGGGACTTGGTTACTTGGACTCAATGGACCTCGAAACATATATTTCCGTTGAAAACTGAGATTAGAAATTTTCACAATCGCAATACTTTTCTTTACTATATATTTCATTTATAGGTAATTGAAAGTAAAAAATGGACATGACGTTCTTTCCCTTTTAAAAAATATTGGTATTGATGTAACATTCGGAATGGAAGATATATTTGTTCACGTTTCCTTAAAAATTGCTCGTAATAATTAGCAGGGTTCGCTTAAACGACTTCACTTAAATGGAAATCAACGATCATATTATTACGTAGTTTTGAAGGTTTTGCATACTCCAAGCGCCAACATGAAAAATTAATTCCCCTAAACCATTGGCGTATATAACTTCCATTATGTATACTGACAGTAAGCGTAAATAATAATTTGCTAGTTTCTCTGGCAAATTTGTTTTCCCATAATCTCATTATAAACATTAAACCTTTATCATAATCTTTTCACAGAATTCAGTAAATAATTTTTTTTAGATATTTCGTCCTCTCAACCATATTCCTATAAGTTATACTTTGTGAAGAACATCGATGTTTTTTTATATTAATGTTTCTAATGTACCATATTAATTTTGGTTTGATTTATAATTTTCATTATTCCGTCCTCGTAATAGTGAATTTATCGTTAGATATTTTTAAATGTTATATCATGTGACAATAGACAATAAGCCAGTTCTTTCAAAAACTCATGTACGGTATTTCGGAGTATACTTGGACAAAATATTCACCTGGAACGCTTTGTTTAGGAGTTATTCACAACTAAAAATTTCCGTTGTTATAAATTATTTACGTTATATGAAATAAATAAAACCTATTTATTTGTTCTAACTACGTTATTAATTAAATGTAAACATTCATATTAAATATTGTTCAAAGTGAATTCCGCAAACACGTTGTTTAAGAGATGGATTAGATAGAATACTAATATGGCTTTTTATCCCTAACTGTATAAAAACTATTGGCAACATAAGGATTAGTACTATTTGTATTTAGCATTGGAAACTCTCAATAACATTTATCAGTTTGTAAGAGACTTTCGCAGAGTACTCGTCATTATGCCTTCCATTTATATTAATGGTGAATATTGTTTCGAGTGACATTAAACAAAACGTCTATGCAAGTCCGGTCAATGACCGTAATTCCTTACGAATAAGAATAATTGAATCCTGTGGAACTATAACACATATCCACGTACTGCCACTGCTACTGTTGAAGAAAGATGTCGAGCTGTCTTAATGCTCAAGGAAATCACTTTGAACAATATTTAATATGAATTCAATGTTTATTATTATTTAATATTTAATAGTTGACCGTTGCATTATAAAGGAAGGAGATGGTCCGGGGTTGCGGTCATAAAAAGGCTAAATAGTGGTAAAACTATTTTATTGAAAGCCAACGTTTCGACCCGACTTTGCAGGTCTTCATCAGGGCTAGAACGGACAAGATACAAAAAGATAGAGAATTGTGGCAATTACATAATATTTAGACATAATTTATAAACAATGCGAATAAGCTTATTAGAATTATAAACAGTAAGTACAATAAAGTATGGACTAAGTAAGCTGAGTAACAAGATCCTAAAATAAAGTAAATAGATGCTAACAATTGTTATAGTGTATAATCATGAAATACCTCTCACACCTCTCAACTCTATTTTATATGTATATATATATATTTATAATTTAATATTTCATTGATATAGTATTTTTCCATTGTATCCATCCATATCTTCAAAAATTCCTAGGTACTGTACATTCCTGGGTTTTTCAATCTTTACTTAGTTGACACATGTTAACTCCCCCTATACCTGCAATCCTTACCGCTGCCTTTCCAGTTCTAAGTGAAACTCCTAGAGTTGTGAATTATATTCACATTTTCATTTGTTATATATTACACTATAACAATTGTTAGCATCTATTTACTTTATTTTAGGATCTTGTTACTCAGCTTACTTAGTCCATATTTTATTGTACTTACTGTTTATAGTTCTAATAAGCTTATTCACATTGTTTATAAATTATGTCTAAATATTATGTAATTGCCACAATTCTCTATCTTTTTGTATCTTGTCCGTTCTAGCCCTGATGAAGACCTGCAAAGTTGGGTGGAAACGTTGGCTTTCAATAAAATAGTTTTACCATTATTTAGCCTTTTTATGACCGCAACCCCGGACCATCTCCTTCCTTTATTATTATTTAATTATCACATCTGCTTATTGTCAATACTATTTATTACAGGTGTGGATAAAAGTATGAAGAGAGAAAAAAAAAGTTTACGTTTAATTAATAAAGTAATTGGAACAAATAAATAAGTTTTATTTACTTAATATAACGTATTTGTATGTACATATTGTGTGAATGTAGCCTTAATTTAATGTGGCAGAATGTATTAATATTCAATAAAGAAGTAATAAAAAAAAAAAAATATATATATATATATATAACGTAAATAATTCAGAGTGTGAATATCGCCTAAACAAAGAGTTTGTGGACATACCTTCAGAGGATTTTTTTTTCTTGTTTTGAGGTCATTAGTTGATATTTTCAGTCTGGCCAGCTAGGCTTGAAACACTACGTAGATTATGTTATCATAACGGCGATGAGCTTTGATCATAACAGTCAGCTTTTATGATACGGTTCATTTCATTTTTTTTATCATCAAGTCAGTCTAGCTTAAATGAAAAATTGTTTAAAATTTAAACAAAGCTATAGTAAATATTGTTTTAAACATTTAACTATATTTACAATATTATATATTACATCAAAAGTATCTTATAGAGGAATTAAAATATACCGAAATCCAAACGACACCAAAGAAATTAATTAATTATTAAGAGTTTAATTCAGGTTATTAATCTAATCCAGACATTGAACAATTAATTTTTTTATTTTTTGTTTAAAGTGCAGATTTACTGATTAACTAGTGATAAAATGGTAAACCATTCTCAGGTGTGATTTAATTACAAATATATGATTTATATTGAATACATACAGGTATTACTGAAATTATCATAGCAATAATAAGTAATAAACTTAAAATCACAGATACCGTAATATTAAAGAGTATTGATTTTTTAAAATTTTTACACGGATCTACCTTAAGCCGAATTACATTGCTTTAGTTTATCAAATATTACTAAAATATTTTCTTTGATTAATTTTCAGGAAAATAAATCTAGTTCAATTTTTTTATTTTTTTTATTTCTTCATGAACATTTGTAAAGATATAAAAACTTTTCTGAATTAGGCAGGAAAGACGTATGAGAGGACACACCAGATTTTTTAAAAATAATCATTGATTTTCGAAAATATTTTATGCATATAAAGAATTTATTAATTTATTTTTTAAATATATTGGTTTTGATATTGTATATAATATAATAAAAAATTATAGTTTTTCATGTTTCTTGAAATATCGTCAGTGATGATTAGCGTTCACTTCGGAAAGAAACGACCCATATTACATGTTGAAAGCACTGTATATTGACCTCCATTGGCTTTAACCCGACGAGATCCGGCCAATCTAAAGACGCGTCCTCATTATACCGGTGGAATTATTGCTGGTCATGTTTCTGCTATTCCAGGTCATGTGGGTCGCAACTTGCTACCGACATCATCCGCTATCTTCCGCCTCGAATCGGTTCCTATCGAAGGAGAGTCATATGGAGTTTTATTGTTCATATTAATAATATCATATATTTATTCAGGTTTTCGCTTAAATACGGGCAATATTTAAAGTGTTGAATGCAGAATTTAAGAGCAATAAAACCATTTATAGAGACTGTTAGTGTTGCCCAAGTGCGAGACCGAGACGAGTCTTGGTCTTGCAAACTCAGTCTTGGTCTTGCGCAACAGTCTCGTAACAGTCTTGCAATTACTTATTAGCATATATAGATATTACTGTAATCTTTTAGATAGGAGAAACCTAACTAAGCCCGAAAGAAAAATTAGAGGAGTTAAATGCAAAAGTATATTGGTTATAACAATTATTAACATATAGTAACTTAAATTGTCAAGTATTAGTAACTATTTTGCCTTAATTTTTATTTAAAAGTTCGATTTTTTTATCGGTCCTAGTCTTGGTCTTGCAAGTTAGGTGGCCTTGGTCTTGCAAAGTGCAAGACTAAGACCGATTTTGGGCCACACTAGAGAATATGGTCCGAATTAACACAGAATACCTGTGTTATTTTTTTAAGTAAGACACGTTATTCGTTCATTAGAAAACAACAAATAAAAACTCTGCAAATTATTATACAACGATTTATTATTCTCAGACAATTATATATCAAAAGTAACATTACTTTCCTTGTTCTATAAAGGAAAATAAATAAAAGATGATTCCTAATATTGGGCTCTGCTCACCCTCCTTTGATAATACCAGCGAAGCGGCTGAGTGAAAGACGCTGGGGATCTCCTAGAGTCCTGCCTTTCCCTCCACTAGTGAGGGGAAAGGCTTGGCTCGGAGACCTTGATTGAATAAATATTGTACAAAGTCATGTGTGTATTTAAGTAGTTATTTTGTTTGTTTAGTTTAGTATCTTTTAGTTTATATACATTTTAGTATTATTATATAGCTGTTTATTTATTGTGTATAGTATGAATGAGGTACTCTTTATCACTAATACTATTATTCTTAAATGTGACGGATTGGAATATATCTCAATAAAGAAATTTCCGAAAAAAAAATATTGGCCTAAATATTTTTTTTAATCATTAGTAAGTTGCTAAGAAAAATAGAAAAGATTGTTTCAGTTGATGTAAAACTTCCAAAAAATAAAAAGAAAGAGGATTTAAGCTTTGCTGCAGAACATATGAAAACTATTTGAAACACCACATCTTTGCACCAAATTATGTTTTTTTGGATTATTCAGAAGTTCTTTTTACAATCCGTTTTTT
The DNA here is from genome assembly GCA_928085145.1 of Nezara viridula. Lineage (NCBI taxonomy): Eukaryota > Metazoa > Arthropoda > Insecta > Hemiptera > Pentatomidae > Nezara > Nezara viridula. The sequence continues at coordinate 18,855,741 of OV725080.1, read as the reverse complement.
TCCCAGCTTTTTTGCGTTCAAATATGTTATATGAATAAATTCGAAGGACATTGAGGAGGATACTTTAGCCAAGTTTCATTAATATCGGTTCAACCGTTCAGGCGCTACAGTCTATATGAAAGAGGTTTTTCAGTCGTAATTTTGAAATGAAAGAGCGGATATTAATGTCGAGGTAAGAGGATCATCCTTGGGTAACTTAATTCCAAATTTGAAAAAAATCAGTCCAGTGGTCTCAGAGAAAATGCGCGGACGGACAAACATTTTTTTATTCCATTTTCGAGTTCTACGTATCCTGGAACGTAAAATCTCAAATTTTGATGTTAACTTTTTGACTCAATGTTCCATATGTTTCCGATTTGGCCAAATCCAGATACCTATCCTTCCATAATAAACTTCATAACCATCCGAATCCTCTTGTTTCTAACCTTGCTTCCTCTTCGATTCCTGATAACCCTCCGAGGCGTCTGAAAAGAAGATGGCCTCGTGATCTTCTCATGTAGACAAATTATTAGAGTGCTACCAGTGGGTAGTTTCTCAACAAGAGTGTTTCATGTAATAATATTTCTCTGTACAAATTTACTAGATGTATTCATACTAATACAGTTGTAAATATCATAATAAAAGATAAAAAAAAAAAAAAAAAAACTTTTTGAATTTTTCGGACGATTACAATGGTTTATTATTGAAAATAATAAACCAAAAGTATTTAATATAGATAGTCATCTAATACTGTTTATCATCATTATAATAATTTAGAAGTATTATAATTCCAAATGATAATGAAAATTCCGTATTTTGGTATTAATTTTACTTACATGTATTTTTTTTATCTATTTTATTATTAAACATTATTTTCCTTATATTATTATTTTACCACCCCTTGCCTTAAGGGCAATATGGGCTTTTCATGGAGTGGGATGTTAATACATGACTGCACAACCCACTTCATCCAGTTTAACTGTATATAAAATAAATTGTATGGGAAGGAATCGCGATCGTGATTTATTTTATTTATTTATTTAATGAAATTTCCAACAGTTTACAAATACAACCGGTAAATATACACACATTAGAAATAATGACATGAAGTTGAAGAGATACTATCCAGAGCTAGCACTCCCTATTTAATTCTAAGTAAGAAGATGACGAGGCCATCTTCTTTTCAGACGCCTAGGTGGATTATCAGGAATCGAGGGAGAAGTAAGGCTGGAAACAAGTGGATTCGGATGAGACTGGAGTTTATCATGAAAGGATAGGTATTTTAAATGAAAATCTGAGTTTTATACATTTTAAGGTCCTCTGAGTTCAAATAATACACCATAACCATCAAAATGCCCTGCCAGAATGGAAGGAATTTTATTTAGGCCAAATTATATATCATTGATTCATTGAAAAAAATCACAAAGTCAGATTCAACAAAGATGTAACTGAATTTTTAAGAACAGTTTTTTTAATTTCGACCTTATTTATCGATAAGAACACATTAACTGCACCAAAATTACACAAACCCTTTTATGTTGTTCAATCAGGGTTTCTATGCTGTTCGATGCATCCATAAATGATATACAGTGCGTTTCTTTATTCATCGATTAAATCACTGGTGGATCCATCGCCTCCAAAAACACTTGAGCCATCGGTGGTTAAATCGATGAATAATGGAACGCGCTGTATTCCAATTATCGATCCATCGATAAGCATTGAAAAGGCCTGATGGATTATCGAAGCCCATCAATGAACGTTGAATTTAGGAACTTGCTCAACGTTAGTAGAACAGCTAGGTTGATTGATCGATTATTTCGGTAACGTGACGGATGTGTAAAAAAACTACAGAGCGAGCGGTTTAATATTTCAAAGGAGGCGGGGACCCCGCGATCAGCTGATAGGCTTCCGAAGATGCCCGAACTTTCCCGATGGTAGCGGTACAGCTGTGAGTGGGACGGGATCGAACTAGTCCCGGCCCGAAGCAGCAGCCGTACTGTATCAGCTGTTGTGATTTCGAGTTCGGCTCTGTTGTTGTAGTTTGTACATATCGTATTCTTCGTTGTTGTTGTTGTTGTATTGTTATTATCGTTGATCATGTCAGCGGTGAACCATACTTCGGCTGGATGGTTTTCATCTTCCCTTCGGCTTTTCTTCATATAAGGTAGTCTTTAAATTTTTACTTCAATCTGTAAACATTTTTCTTTTTGCATGTCAACAATAGATAATAAAATAAATAATTATTATAGTAGACTGTGTACTTATATACTTCGCTCTACAATTTTGTGTTATGTATGACATATCTATCATTAATTGAAAATAACAAAACTTACATAGAATTATTTATATATATTTTTAAATTTGTAATCTATTATTCATTCTTTTTGTGAACTAGTAGTTAATGTATTTCCGAATTAGTATTAATATTACTTTCCACTTTCGTCGATATGTGACCTACGGCAATATCAATATTAGATAAATAATCTAATTCGTTACTTTTTTATACTCACTATTGAACTAATACTTGTGTTACCTAAATATGTATATGTATATTTCACGTGAAAATATTATTGTTTTGACGCATGTTAAAAAAACAACGTTATTTCCATGTTTTCATGCCGGTAGAAGGTTTTATGTTGATTTTCTTAATTGCCGCTTTGTGGAAGGAATGTAATTATGTAATAGTATTAATGTAATGTATCATTCTTTTTTTTTTTTGAAAGAAAGAAGTAACGTTTGCGAACTGTTTATAGTTTTGCTCACCACTGAACTAATAATTGTGTTACCTAAATATGTATATGTATATTTATTATTAACTCTTCGTTATTTTATTTTTGGTTCATGAAATATCGAGTTTCTTTAGTGCCACCCTTAATTTATTGTATATTGATAGTAGTCGGTTGAGTGTAGTAGACCATTCTGACTACTCGTGTCAATGAATTTGCTTTCTTGAATGAAGCGGAAATTCGTATAAGCCTTAATTGTTGTATCTATCTTATGAATTCCAATTTTAATACACAATAAGTGGAATATTTAAGATTTTATTTTATCTTCTGTTGATCTATACGCTTAAATTTTTTAGTGTCTATTAAGATGAATGAAATAATATTTCATGATGATTTTATATTCATAAAATACTTAAATAATTATGATATGCTATTTATTATTCTAACCGAGAACCTATATCAATAAAATGTATTTTAACATCATACAAAATACATGGATGATTAACTTCACAGATGTTAGCAAACAAATATATAAGTGTTAAAAACTGTTAAATTTATGTTAGTAAAAATATTTTAAATGAACATCAAATAAATTTAATAATTAGCCAATATACAAAGAACCAAATAAAAATAATGGTTGTGATTCAATCTTAAATATGTTTTTTTAATTCAAACTATAAAATTTGAACTTAAAACATCTGTGAAGTTGGCTATAATAAATTTGTTTGGAGGAAGACAGGAACAACACGAAAATTGTCTTTTAATATATTAGTATATATGTAAGTGTATACAGAGTGTCAAAATTACAGGATACAAAATTCCCAACAAAAAACTTCATTTCGATGCAAGGACCAAATATTAAGACAAATTTTATGTTTTTCTTAAGGTGGTCACGTTTGCTACATCATAAGAAGGAGTTGCTGAAAAACTGTTCAAGATAATTAAATTATAAGTACACTATCGTAAAGTTGACTTTTTTTTTTATTAAACAATAATTAAATTTACTAAGGTCAATGATAAAAGAGACTTTCATTAGGTCTAATAACGAAAGGCGACTATTATGCCAAATTATTTCACGAATCAGGATTTCAGAGATTTACAGCTCGCGTATGGGCACTGTAACTACAGTAGCACAGTGGCCGTATTAGACCTCTTGAACGTCCCTTTTATCATCGAACTTAGTAAATTTAAAGCCTCTTTTATTAAAGACCTTAGTAAATTTTATCACTATTTTCTCTCCTATCAGTTAATAACGACCCATCTATTGCATCAGAAACCCTTCAATCCTACATTACAAATCTCGAAGAATGGTGTCAGAACTGGAGAATTAAAATAGATTCCAATAAATCCCATCAAATTACCTTCACCCTTCGTCGTAAACCAATGACTTTCTGTATCCTTTAACAACACCTCACTTATTCCTGTTGAACAAATCCGTTACCTAGGACTCCATCTGGACAAACGTCTAACTTGGAATCCTCATACCAGACTGAAACGATAAGAAATAGCTCGACGTTTTCGACTACTTCAACACTTACTAGACAAACGATCTAATCTTCCAATCAATTATAAAAGACTCATTTACATGACTATAATAAGGCCTATTTGGACTTACGGAGTTGAGCTATGGGGCTCCACCAAACCTTCAAATTCTTTTCGCATACAATCCTTACAATCCAAAATCCTTCGTAAAATCCTTAATGCTCCTTACTTTGTTACAAATAAAATTGTCCATAATGACCTTAATGTTCCTTATGTATCAGATTTGGCCCAATCCAGATATCTGTCCTTCCATAATAAACTTCAAAACCATCCCAACCCTTTTGTCTCTAACCTTGCTTCCTATTAGATTCCTGATAACCCTCCGAGGCGTCTGAAAAGAAGATGTCCTCGTGATCTTCTAATATAGACATATTATTAGAGTGCTACCAATGGGTAGTTTCTCAACATGTGTTCCATGTCTTTATATCAATGTGCGAATTTACCAGATGTACTTTTTGTATACAGTTGTAAATATCACATAAATAAATACATTGAAAAATTGGTTTTGTAACTATGGGTAAATGGTTGACTGTCGTGAATAATAAAGAGAAGAATAGTTGGGATGATCAGTCAAATAAGAAGGCAAAAATAAATGACAGTATTTATTTTGACATTAATAGATATAATGCGAAGATATGGGGATCTATCTAACTATTCTATTCGCAATATCTTAATTTTACTATTTATTTTCGTTTCTTATATAACTTCATATTCCTTTTTTCTGTTTTACATTTTATTCTAAGATTTCCATTTTAATACTTATGTCACCTTTTTTTGATTATGTTTACTTCATCATTCCACACTTTGTAACGGTTATTATTATTTATCTCTTAGTTCTTACTATTGTCATTATTCTAACAACTTCATTTAACTTTAATTTTTTTATCTCAGTACTGATGTTTATCATACTTTGTTATCTGGTTCTTTTCTTAGCCCTGATGAAGGATTGAATTTCAGGCTAACCCCAACTATTCTTCTCTTCAAAGTTGGTTTTGACTCCTTTTCCAGCGGAATTAGCCCATGGATCAAATGAACTTTTTTGTTAGAAATCGCATGAAATTTTGTATAGAATCGCCCTCCCCCTGATTTTGATAATTAGAAACTTACTCTATTTATCGTCGACACCATGGTAAAGCAACGAATTTGAAAAAAACACATTTTTTATTTCGTTCGTTGACCATCGTACTCCATGGCTAGTGACAAAATGTCGAATCTAAACGGCAATGAAAAGACCGAAATCAGTAATGTTACTTTTACGAATTCATTGTTTTGTTAGATCTGTACATGTTGTAATAACGTTAATCATAATCGAAAGTTTATGCTGGCCAAAAATTTACATTTATTTTTTTAACATGGTGCCGACGATGTGTGCACTTTATTTATTTTTTGTATTGGGTCATTGGTCAATGGATTCATAAAGAAAACATGGTATTCTTCTAGAGAGTTAAAAATGAACGAATAAGTTAAATAATTACAGATTTATTTTTTATTTTTTGTTTTTTTAGAATATGTTTTTTAGAATTTGTAGAAATATCTTTATAACCTCTTGGAAGTATGTAATTTCTCACTGTAAGTTCATTGATAACTATCGGATTTATTAATACTTAATTGTTAAAAAAAAGAAGAAGAAAAAGGTGATATATTTAATTAAAATGATTATAATTACGCAATACCTGATTTTTTTCTGAATCTAAACCTGATCTAAATCTATGAACTAAATTTTTCTTTCTCAACTAATATATTAAATTATATGTATATTTTTTTAGTGGTCTAGAAATTTTTTACTGTTGGTAATATATTAGAAGTGTTAGTTGGGGATCGCAGGAAAATAAAAAAATTACTGAGGAAAATAAAAATAAGTTATATAAAGTTTATAACTTTATTTAATTATTATATTTTGACGACGTTTCGAATTACATATTGAAATAGACGTTATGTTTATGCTGGGAAAATTGTTACAAGTGTTTATTTTACCACATTTACAAGAAACATATCAGAGATATGAATAAAATTGATTTTCTGTAATAAATGTTCAAAATTAAAAAAAAGTATGATTGGGAAGTGTTGGAATTGGCAATCACAGGGAAAAATAAAGAATAAAATCTTTTTATTTTATGCCAAAGTTTCAGGACTATGCGTTTGAAGGATGTCAAGCAAATCCAGCCAATGGACATCCTCCACACGAATAGCACTAGTGATCCCCTGAAAACGCCGAAACGTTGGCATAAACTAACTTATTATTCATGAAATCTTCAATTTCTAAGGGTATATATTATTACATAAAGTTTGTTATTTCGAGGAAAATATATTTACTCTTTATTCACTTCTTAAAACTGTATTTTATTTTTATGTTTCGATGTCGTTTCGGAAAATTTTATCCATTTTCAAGACAACAAATTTTAAAGAAATAATGTTGTAATTATAAAATAGAATTTAATTTTAGTGGATTTGTAGTCATTTTTTAAGGATAGGTCTAATTCACTAATGAAAATATTCATAAAGTTCTGTTTTATTGTTTTATGTGCTGATATATATTTTTTATGTATATTTATAATAATGTTATTATAATATTTATTATTATAAATAGTATATATATATATATATATATATATATATATATATATATATATATATATATATATAATGACTAATGAACAGCGGAGTAAGGTTTGTAATCCGGGCCCAAAGATACTCCCGTGTCCCTCTATCAAATCATCAACAATCACCGTCTTTCTTACGCCTATAACCTTCTTCAGTTCAAATGCTCTGTCCATTCCCATCCCACAAGATCTCGACCTTCTAACCTTTACATGGCTTCTCACAGATCTTCCTCATTCCAAAGGAGAATCTTGATGCTCCCAAATAGATTTACTGTTAATTTAGTGTAATACGATTTTTCCCAGGGAAAATTAACGTCTTGGAATGCATTTTTCCGTAAAAAAAGAAAAAAAATTTTTTTTTTTGAGTTAATAAACTTTTGTTCGCGGTGGAGGATATGATCACGAACATATGCAACTAAAAAAATTGAGATAAGTACTTTAGTAATTGAGATAGAGTTTTATATTGCAAGCCAAAGGTGATTTAAAACACTCATCGATCTTACTGAATAAATTGATCCACGAAACTTAAAAAAATGGTTGGGTCGTTCACTCTAAATATCGTTACATAATGTTTGTTATGTTTGTTACGTGTTACATTTGTGTCTTCGCCATGGTCTGATAATAAATTTTGTATGCGGTTTCATGTTGAGACGATAAGCTTTCTAGTTTTATAATTGATGCAATCTAGAATATTTATTCGTATTATATATATATATATATTGAGCATGATTTGGTATAAAACTTGATAAAATACGTTTATCAACAATACATTATTACATGAATTATATTGTTATCTTTATTTGTCTACTTTTCGTCCTTGAGCATTCTTTGTTTTCTTTTTTTTTTTGTATTTAATTATCTTATGAATAATTGCTATAGATAATAGTTCTAGAGATAAAGAGATCAGGAAACAGTTTAAAAAAAAAAAGACAGGGAATAAGTATTTATTAACTAGGAAAGGTTAAACAGAGTTCTAATTGGCTGTAAAATGTTGGTATTTGTTGCAAAATCGCTCCGGCAATTCTAAGATATTTTAAAAAATAATAATTTTATTTATGTTTAAATTGTGTGAATGTCAACCTACCTCACTATGACCAATGTTCAAGAGACAGATTGTTGTAATACTCAATAAATAAATTTTAAAAAAATGTTTGTCTAAACTTAAAAGGATGACTTAAAAACTCATAATATGTTAATTTAAATATATTTTTAACAAATGTTTCTGATAGGACTAGTTGCCATTCTGTGAACTGGCATTTTGGTAAAAAATTTTTTTTTTTTAGGAAATTCCTTTGAAACATCTCATCACAATATCGACAAAAAAATAAAAACTTTTCGAGTTGTTCGGAATTTAATTTTACCATCCATCGTAACTTTTTTTCCTGCTTCTTTTCGTTGAAGTATGTCATACAGATAAATTTAAAGGGCGTCGAGAAAATGACTTTAGCGAAGTTTCATTGAAATTTGTACATTCGTTTAGGAGCTACAGTCTATAGCAACGCAGGCTTTTCGACCGCCATTTTGAAAGTTAAAGGCGGATCATGTCGATGAAGGAGGATCATCCTCGGGTGACCTCTGATTTTATATCAAAATTTGAAAAAAATCGGTCCAGTAGTTTCAGAGAAAATGCGCGGGCGGCGGACGGCGTACGGACAAAAATATTTTTATTCGTTTTTCGAATTCTACGCGTCTTGAAACGTGAAACCTCAAATTTTGAGAGGGGGTTATGTTTTTGAATTTTTTGGTCGATCACAATGTTTCATTATTGAAAATAATAAACCAAAATCATACATATCTTTATCAACTTTGTTTTAAACATGAACCTTAAATTTTTCATTGTGTATACCATTATTATAAATAATTTTTGTTAATTTTTTCTAGTACAATTTTCATAACTTCTTCTCCCCAAACATACACCATTTTTTATCTTAAATAAAAATTTGTTTTTGTTCAAAAACGGACCTTGAAGATTATCTATTTCCAAAAATATTTTAAAATATAAAATTATTACTAGAATAATCAGTGATTTAGAAAATATGTTCTACAAACAAATAATTTATTACTTTATAAAATAAAAAAGATTTGTTTTGGTATGATATAAGTAATTGGAACAGAAGAAATGTTTTTGTGTTTCTTGAAAAATTGTTAATAATGAATAGGGTTCTCTTTGTCAATTAACGACTCTTGTACTATTTACTAAAAAAATAATTCTTTATTTTTTGGAATGGAATGAACCAACCATTATTTATAGTATGGTTTTCTTTACAACATTTTTTTCTATTATAAATTGGTTCATTTATTGGTAAAATTTAATTTTTATACTATAAAATAAAATTTTATATTTTGTGATATAACTTTATTTTCAAAATAAGAAAATGATGTTTTTCCAGTTATTTAATTTTTTATTTTCAATGAAGAACTGTTTCTTTAAGAAAAATGACCGTTCTGCAATAAAAATTACATAAAAAAACCCAGTTATTTTCATAACAGTTCATTATGAACGGTTAAAAATGGCCAATTAAACCAAAGTTGGAAAAACGGGAGTAAACAATTAATGCCATTATTTTGTTTCTTCATAAACAACGTGTAATATTGGGTTTATTTTTAATAATGAACCATTCTAATCGAACAAAAAATTAAAAAAACAACCCCCTCTCAAAATTTGAGGTTTTACGTTTCAGGATACGTAGAATTCGAATAATTTTTTTTTTGTCCGTCTGCCGTCCGCGTATTATCTCTAAAACTACTTGACCGATTTTTTTCAAATTTGGATTTAAAGTCAGAAGTAATCCGAGAATGATCCTCCATCGACATTACTATCAGCTTCTTCCTTTCAAGATTGCGGTCGAAAAATCTGCTTTGCTGTAGACCGTAGCGCCTAAATGAATGTACCGATTTCAATGAAATTTGGCTAAAGTCTTCTTCTCGATGGCCTTTAAATTTATCTATATAACACACTTCAAAGAAAAAAGTATACACTTTTTTGTTGTTATGTATGGTTATTTAAAAGTTTATGGATGTTCTTAAAAAACAAAAAAAAATCGTTAAAATCGGACAATTTGGAGCAAAGATATGGTCTCTAGATATTTTTTATATGTTCAACTCCTTTGTTTTTTTTGTTTTTTTTTAGCAAATTACTAATGATTAAAAAAAATGTGTAGGCAAATAATTGTAATCACCTTTTATTTCGTTTTCTTTTTCACTAAAAAGGTCTTAGTTACTTTAGATGTATATTTGTTGAGAAATAATAAACCATTGTGAAATAATTTGCAGCGTTTTGTTAATAGTTCTAATTATGAGAAAACATATATCGGTATTTTTTTAAAAAAGATTATTACTGTTTTAACTACGTAAACCCCACTCTTGAGCTTATGGCAACAAAAATAAAAGAGAAAGGAGCGAAATTTAAAAATAGGTGCTATTTTAGGCCTTTACATTTCATTCAAGGTTAATAGCCGGCATTCTCCGTAATTTTTCGCGTCCGACGTGGCATTCTGGTTGGCAATGATGACATGAATTAATCTATCAATTGAACTTTATTGACTGGAAATCGCCGATAAAACAGTTACTATGCTGTCCCAGTTCATTGATAATGGCTTGACTAAAACTACTGTGGACAGCAAATCGAAGAGCCAAACATTAGAGAGCTTCATTAGTCGTCATTTAAATTGCAAGCCGATGGTAAATCAAATCATTAGTATGACTAATGGCTGAGTGTGGGATTGTATCGTTGAATTTGTCTTCCATATTAAATCTATAAATGAGGATCTGCATCTCAATTAATAATTCATACCTTACACATCATAAATATTATAACTTAAATGATTAATAATTAATCTAAAATGTATCAAGTAATTAATATTTATTAGTATGCCCTAGTGAGAACTCTCACATATTCTGTTCCTCATTGCAGGGGTTCCCAACCTTTTCTCAACAGCGAGCTTTATAGGTCTTGAGCGGCCATCGTGTGTTTGTTCATTGTAAATTGCATGTAGCACTGTACTGTTTATAGATTTCAAAAGAAAATGTAAACGAGGAATTTATTTTTTTTTAAAGTATTTATTGAAATTTACAACTGTATTACATGAAATATACAACAAGTAAATCTGAAAACAGTGACATGACATGTACAACATGAAGAGAAACTACTCATTGGCAGCACTCCAATTATAGTTCTATATTAGAAGGTCCCGAGGCCATCTTCTTTTCAGGCGCCTCGGAGGGTTAGCAGGAATAGAAGAGGAAGCAGGATTAGAAACAAGAGGGTTCGGTTGTTCAGAAGTTTATTATGGAAGGACATGTATCTGGAATGAGCTAAATCGGAAACATATGGTACATTAAGGTCGTTATGGATGAATTTATTTGTGACAAAGTAAGGTGAATTGAGGATTTTGGATTGTAAGGATTGGATACGATAGGAATTTGATTGTTTAGTATAGCCCCAAAGCTCGATACCATAAGTCCAGATAGTTCTTATTATAGTAATATATATGAGTCTTTTGCAATAAGCAAAATTTTTGTCAGCTTCACAGCGTACCATCACAAATCAAGGAAATAGATCAGTTCAGCAGGTCTCTTGGCCACCGCCTACGTAATCGTCGAGGTGGGCTGTACGGGTTTCTAGTGCGTTTAAGGTTTTCTGTCAGAGGATTTATATTGTAAGTTAGGCTTTGGTGAAAGTTATTGTAGTTTTCTTTTGCAGTGTCTAAAGTTGTTGGGATGTTCAAGTCTTTATGTAATCTATCGTTTGCGACATAAAATGGTGCGTCAAATATTCGTAAAATCTTAGATTGGAAAGATTGGATTTTTTTCAATATTGGAAGTTTTAGCAAAACCCCACAGATCTATGCCATAAGTCCAAATTGGTTGAAGTAAAACTTTATAGAGGGTCAGTTTTTTAGTCGAAGACAATTTTGAACGTCTGTCAAGTAATCTAGATAGAAGACCGTATCGTCTGTTTAATTCCATAGGTTTTTGTCTAATGTGAGTCCTCCATCTTTTGTCCAGGTAAAAACCCAAATATCTAATTACATCGGATGCAGGAATTTCAATGTTATTAAAAAATATTTCGGGGAAAGGGGTATGATTAAGAATGAATACTACGTACACTTAATTTTTTTTCATTAATTTTAATTTCCTACTTTGTATCCCCATTCAGCAATATCGTTCAAGTGGTTTTGAAGAGTGTTGGATGCTCGAACAAGATTTTTATCTGAGCTGAGGATTGCGGGATCGTCAGCAAAAGTAGCCAGTAGAGTGCCATCGTGTAACGGTAGGTCAGACACATATACATATATATAATAGATGGTAGATTAAAATAATAATAATATAGTATAATAATATATATAATAGCAGACTTTCATTAGTTTATTATTTCTACAACTAATGAAATGTATTTCTGAAGAGAAGGCGAAACACCAAGTGTAATCATTGTATTAAATTTATAAAGTTTTCTTACATTAAATTAACATATTTTAAAATTAATTAAAAGCGACATGGGCTATAACTAGTTATAAAATGAATTAAATGCAATATCATCAACAGTTTCATTCACTTTTTTTACTATCAAAGAAAAAAAATGATTTAAAACAATACTGATGATATTAGTATTGAATTTTATATCTATGAACTCTTGTTAGATTTTTAAATATTCATATATTTAATAAAGGAATTATAAAGCATTAGAATTGAAAAAAAAAATATGATGATTTATAAAAATATAAAATAAATTAGAACTTTCAGATTGAGCATTCATATTTACGATTAATTATAATTGTATAACTTTCTTTTTGTTTCTTTATTAAATATATCGAAAAGTTTCTTCCTATATTTTCCGAAGTGCCCAAATGATTATAGTACTGTTCTCCTCTATATACATTTTCAATAGACATTTTAATTTGTCAAAGACTATCATAAATGAACATTGTATCTATGTAAATTATTACTGATAGGTGTGAGTTTTAAATTATTACAGACATTAACTATTTAAATATGTCCCTTTCACAAACCAATAGTTAGCGACCATATAAGGATAAAAGATTTCATGATGATTAACACAGACATACTAACACACTCATACAAGGTATGACCACCATTAATATGATTAGGATGTTGGGTGAGGTTTATCCTCGCTTATCCATAAATACTAAATTAAAGATAGGAAGGAATGCCGCTGGACACCCCTCTATCCCTCATGCTCACTTATTGCCAGTATTTCTGACAGGTGTAAATGAAGATAAAAAAAAATTATATTTGTTATTATTCTCTTATATATTGTTACTAAAAGGTCTTTTTTAACGCCATACATTTGTCAATTCTCCAGTAAATCCGATGATTGTCCTCTCATTTTGAAGATATTCTATTCCTTCACATGCGAAAAATAGTCATATCCCTCCGAAATTTCTGAGAAAAAAGTCATGAAGGAAAAGAAACTTTATTTGTGAATAGGTCACAAGGTAGGAATAGTTTTTTCTGGTTGTATCCGTAATTATCAAAAAGATTTCTAAATTAGCAGCAATTAGATTTGGCAAGCTTAATAGATTCTTCCTCTTTAAAGATACTACATTTATTATCCTACTATCCTTTTTTTCTGGTTGTATACTTTAATAACCATTTTTTTGTTCGTACATTTCATTTTTTTAATAAATTAGAAAATTCCATGATCGAGGCTTTATTTTGAATATTACCTTTAAAGTCGGCGTTTAAAAATAGACCCTAGGCAAAGCAATTTGTACAAATATATATATTTATAATAAGTGAAATATTGTAATCGACCAAAGAAAAATAATTAATTCCTTCCTCGTATCCTATTTCCATATTGTTTAACTATTCCTTGACTAAACAAAGTTTTTGCGAATTATTCGCCAGGGTCAACTATTTATACATATATTGATGATAGTAAGTTTCACCTTGTTTTAAAATCATTATTCAAAAATTGAATTGATTGCAAATTTATAAATGTGATGTTAAACACTTTTTATATTCTTCGTTTTGAATATGACTTCATTTGTTTTTTTCACAATTACGAGAGGGAACTTTGAAATGAATGTTTATTTTGGACTTAATGTGTCCCACGGATTGATTTTAAATTGTAAATTTACATTGTACGTATACTCCTGTTTCATACACATGATGATGCTCAATTCATAACTGAATATCATCATAAAGTTATGTGGAACAACAAAAGAACCAATTACAAAAAAAATAAAGTTGACAGAAAAGGTTCGCATTTTGATGGTTTTATACGAATAATTTATGATACTTAAATCAGTACTTCCAACGAAATTTTAAATTTTATAGAATTATTCAAAATTCAACAAGGAGTTTCATAAAGCGCTTTAGTTTGGCCAAACATATTCTCGACTCTCTGGGGATCATCCATCATGACAACAGATGAGGTGGAAAGTAATTCAATGGTAGGACAGTGTGCTATTATTCACTGCCTATATTTATGCATAAATAAATAAATATATATATATATATATATATATATATATATATATATATATATATATATATATATTTATTTATTTATTAATTTAATCTAATTATGTATGCAATATTATTTCAAATTTTCTTCTATTCACTATTATTAAGTGTACTTATGAATATTTTAGCATGTTAGTTATTGTTAATCTATATAAACTCCCCTCCAATTTATAGTGACAACAACCGTATTTCTTAAATTGCCACGTTACTTACCTTCGACAGAAGTATGTCATGGGGCATTTCGAAAAATGAAACGGAAGATTCTCAACAAAGGACTAAAACTACTTCATTCACTTTTTCTTAATCCTTTTTTTTTATTATGTTTTTATTATTATTTATTTATACATATAATATTCTGTCTCGAGGACAATAATTATTGTGCTAAATGAACACATTCACACCATATATACAAAAAATATAAAATTAACGTAAAATAAATAAATTAAAAGTAAAATAATAACTAAATAATAATAAATAAAAACTATGTACAATGACAAAATATGATAACCTAAATATAAGTAAATTAAAAACACAGTCATACCTATATACAATATACAAAATCAGGCAGGGAACCCAAATCCTTGCGCTATTCTCTCAACCGCGTCACTGGTGCTAAAGCCAAATTGAAATTGTGACAAAAACTGAATACACATAAATACTTACTTAAATCCGTATTGAAAAACTCATCACAAATATACAGTATCACCAAAAAGACTCTCCTACAAAAACTTCAAACGCTATAGTAAAAAAAAAAATTAATCAATGGAAATATCAATTATTGAAGGACGTTTATCGACTGTTCTACATATGATGGGCGATAAATATTCAGAACGCAGTCATTATAAAGTTTATATTGGTGCCGACGTTTCAACCCAAACATGCACTGAAGGTATTCAAGTACCCTCAGGTATTCAAATAAACACGCAGTACTGGAATGCCTTCAGTGCTCGAAACACGCCCTGATGATAACCCACATGTTTGGGTTGAAACGTCGGCACCAATATAAACTTCATAATGACTGCGTCCTGAAAATGGAAATATCAAATCTTCTATACTTCTTTGTAAAATTGATTATCTAGTTCCCGTTCATCTTTGTCTTTCTCATTTTTTTTTCTCCAGAAATTTTCATTCAATCAATTATGCCTTCCATTCACCCATAGGTCGGATTCAGTGAACTGCTAATTCATTTGCATTCTACATAGATTTCTTTGACAATTCGTGACCATAGTTTGAGAAGCTTCTAAATAACAAGTTTGGGCAAATTGAGTTTATTGACAATAAGTGAGAAGGATCCCACGTGCGCTATTCAACTCTACTTATTTTTGGCCATCGATAGTCGATGTTGTCTAAACATCGATATTTTCCGCTACTATGCTCTGCATTCTAAATGAAACTTGCAAGATAATATTATTATGTTAGTGCTTAGCCCAAACGATAGTTTTAATTTTAAATTTTATATTTAAATATTGAAATATCGAAGGGAGGATATCGATAGTAAATAATATCGAAGTAGATATTATCGATGGTAAAATATCGAATATCGGAAGGAAAATATCGATATTTCGATAATATCGACAATCGATGACCATCCATAGTATAGTTGACATACTCCTGAATATTAGGAGTAGACTAAAAAGGTGCTGGATAAAAAATCTCCAGTAATTAAACTACAGTAAATGTATTTAAGGTTATAAACATATGCTTTATTCATCCATGAAATGATTTTATATTTCACTTCTTCTTTCACACAAGTACAATGAAATAGTTTTTTAAACAATGTCATTGCGTTGATTAAGTGGATTTAAATACTTTTTTCAAACTTAAAAATATTTTAAAAGTTTACATTTAGTTAGTAAATTTCATTTAATTTTCTTGAAAACATGTGATTTACGTTAAATATTATTTCGGTTTTCAAAAATTATTATTTATAATTTTTTGCCACTCTCCGTTACCTTTTCTACAACTTTCTATATTAGATATTGTTTTATTTTTCTAAAATTCTCTGCTTTCCAACGACATATCATAAGTATTTGTAGCAATGTGCATGACCAAGACCAAGACCGCTAAATTGTTGCAAAACCATGACCAAGACTGGTAAAAAAAATTTTTTTTTGAATAAAAATAGTTACTAATACTTGACAATCTTAGTTACTGTATGTAAAAAATTGGTATAACCAATATAATTTTATATTTAATTCTTACAATTTTTAATATGGGCTTATATAGGTTTCTCCTAAAAAATTACAGTAAAATCTCTCTAGAAATAAGCTAATAGGTAACTGCAAGACTGCTGTGCAAGACCAAGACCAAGACGAGTCAATTGGGCAACAAAATTTTAAAATTTTGCTAAGCATTTAAAAGCAATTCAGTTTTGCCAAAACGAAGAATAATAATTGTGTATAATGAGTATACTTTCTTACTCTCCTTAAACTAAGGGAAGTTATTCAATATAAATTATAACTGAAATATAAACTCAATCACGTATTGAGCTTATATTACACTTACATTCAGATTGAATTTAACGTAACTTATTCAACGTAACCTTTTGTTAGGGAGTTGAATAAATATAGCTCCAACTTTTATTAGAATCCCAAAACTGATTACAAAAAATGTTCCATCGAAACTGTGAGAATGGATCTTTTTAAAAAGTCCAGTAATATTTTTGAGCTCTACATTGAACTATTCATAGAAAACTAACAGTGCTGCGTAAATATTTTTATATAGTTCTTTCGTCTTGCAGTTAGGTATATAATAGTTTTTTCCTCGACCTGGTCTAGATATAGCAACATATAGTTCTTCGTGGGAAAAAGATTTTTCTTTTAAAAGTAGGCGGAATATCTATACTACACCATGTGAAAGATAAGGAACATTTTATCAAAACCCGTTTGACCAATCACTCTAAAGTTTTTTCTCGGGAGAAATGTTTCGCTACATGTCATTTTTTTACATCTGTCTGAGTCTTGTTTAAAGTTTGACACCTGAGTAGAATACGAAATAAAATGGATATTTTAATGTCATTCATGGATTAATGCACATATATTGGTAATGGCCAAGAAATTAATGAAATTTACAAGTAATATAAACGAGTAAAAACTCAGCAAGACACAGAGATTAGATGCTAGATTTTAATTGGAAAACTCCAACTAAACAGCCTCTTGTCTTTAAAATGGAGATTAAAACAAACTAACTCGTCAAAGTTTCAAAATTTAGGCATCTACATAATAAAAAAACAAGAGCTTATATTACACTAACATTCAGATTGAATTTAACGTAACTTATTCGACGTAACCTTTTGTTAGGAACTTGAAT
Organism: Nezara viridula; assembly: GCA_928085145.1. NCBI lineage: Eukaryota > Metazoa > Arthropoda > Insecta > Hemiptera > Pentatomidae > Nezara > Nezara viridula. The sequence continues at coordinate 18,838,097 of OV725080.1, read as the reverse complement.
AAATATAGCTCCAACTTTTATTAGAATCCCAAAACTGATTACAAAAAATGTTTCATCGAAACTGATCACATAACTCCATGACGTATAAGCTCATAATGTAAGACACGGATGGTAACACAGTTGAGTAAGGTTATAATCAAACAGCTGATCAATAAAAATGAAAAGCCAGAAAATCGCTAACCGAAATACACAAAAAATAGAAATAACACGGAAAAAAAAATTAAAGTACAAAAGATAAAAATAGAAATGAAAATAGACATCAAGGGAAGTTGACAAAAACAAGATCGCATCACTCTATTACATTCAAATACATATTGGTTTTGGATGGCAAAGGTTTTTATCTGCACTTTAGAGACACATCCCGGTTGAATTTTTCTAAATTATAACCTAAAATTTACTTCTATATTAAATACAATCACATAAACACTATGATGCATATATACATAAAATAGACTCAGTCTTTTAGGCAAACTATTTGTTGATAGGGCTCCAGATAATATTCCTATATTAGAAGGTACCGGAGCTTTCTTCTTTTCAGAAGCCTAGGAAGATCATCCAGAATAGAAGAGGAAACAAGTTTTGTACGGAATATATAGAATATTTAGTAGACTCTAGTATGGAATATATCTTGCAATTTTGTCTTCTTTTTTTGTCTTGAAGCTTCGAAACATACCAGATTTCTTTATTTATACGATCTTCTAACCTTTACGTGCCTTCCCACAGATATACCCATTTCCATAACTCCTTTATTGCTCAAACTAATTTATCCAAATTCGGCTTTCCCCCTTCATATTCATATTAAAAATCCTCCTATTCCAATTTCTTTCCCCAGAACAGTCAGATAGTTGCTATACATTCGACAACATACATTTATTTCATGATATTCATTGTCAAATATCCATGCTGTTCTTTGCTTGGAATAATAATTTTCCTACTCTTATGTCACTGAACGCATCTATTGTTTGTTTATAACTATTATCTTTTATCACCATTAAATCCTTGCCTATCGTGAAATGAGAAATAAGAAATGATGATGAGATATTTATATATTACTGAGGCACTTTATATAGTCAATTTGAGCTTTCTTTTTTCTTAACAGAAACACAAAGCTTATTTTAAGGAAAAATTATATATATTTTTGTTTTTTCTTAATTGTTTTCTTAAAATTTGATATTTATATAGTTTTATCACTGTAAATAATTTTAAGTGGTTTGTATATAATTTTATTTGTTTTGTATCTAGCATGTTTACCTAATATTTTCATTACATTTTTTCTATTGTTTTTATTTAGGCCAGATGTAATCTTTTAATTTTGTTCTATTTTGTTATTCTTAAGAGGTTTTGTCCCAGAATAAAGTTATTTTCTATTCTATTCTATACATATTACAAAATGGGTCAATTGAATATATTTTTTGCCTAGAAATCTTTCGTTTTCTCGTACTTCTTTGAATTTTAGATCAATGGGTTGATTAAAATCTAACAGCTACGTGTATAACCATTAACCATTTATTTATTTCCTGTCGATGGAATAAGAGATAATTGATATTGAAGTTCGGGAAACCAAAACGTCTTTTTTTTATGTGTATTTTTTAAGAAAAGGTGAAAATAAAAATAATTAATAAATTATTAACAATATTCTTAGTAAGTTTTGTTTGATTATTAAAATTTATTAATATTAAATTAATAAAATTCGGCATTCTCTCTCTATATCCACATTCAAAACCCTCCTATTCCAATTCCTATCAAAAAAATGAGATAGTTGCTAACCGTTCGACATTATACATTTATTTCAAGTCATTTATTATAAAATAATGCTTTGCTAGAGTTATTAAAAGATTTTCCTACCATCGATGCCACTGAATGCATTTCTATTGTTTGTTTTTTACTATTATTTCTTACACACAATTAAATTCATACCTATCGTTACGTTAAGAAATGATGATGATGTATTTATATATTGTTCACCATTTAAGTACTCAGGCACTGTTTATTGTCAGAATCAGCTTTCTTTTTTTTTCAGCAGAAGCGTAGAGGTTATTTATTTTAAAGAAGAATGTAGTGTATTTTTATTTTTTTCTTAAAAGTGTAAATTTGTACTATTTTATCACTGTACATAGTTTTAAGTGTCTTGTCATAATTTAAAGTTATTTTGATATAGATTTATTTGTTTTCTATATGGCATGTTTATCTAATATTTCCTTTACTTTTTTCTTTTTCTTTTTTCAATTGTTTTTATTTATGCCAGATGTAATCTTTTAATTTTGATATTGTAAAGAGACTTCGTCCCAGAATAACGTTATTTTCTATCTATCTATATTATACTTAAGATAGACGTCCATATCGGCGTATTTTATTTTTATTTCTTTTCAATTCTTTGTTTTTAAATAGTGTGATTGCAACTGAACTAGCCTTTGCAAACGTGGAGTTATATTTTTATATTTTATTCTAATTCGTTAGTCCGCCTATTTTGGACAAAAAAAAATCATTTTTTTTTGGAAACATATTTTTTCTTTTGTAATTACTAGTTGCAAGGAACACAACCATGTTCAATTAATATCGATATAGAGAAAGGGGGCGGTGGGGAAGTCTGGCACCATCTGGGTCAAAAGAAAAGGGGGGGGGGAGGCCACACAGCTCTTGGCAACTTTTTTTAATGTTTTCTTTTTAAGGCTCTTGGAGTCTCAAATGTACGCATTACATGATGTATCTTGTTTAGCATATTATTCATATTCAATTAGAGCAAGTTCCTGAATCTAGCGCTAATTCCATTGAAGGAATGATTGAACAAATTGATTGATGAATGAATGGATAGATGAATCAATGAATAGATAGATGTATAGACGAATCAACCGATAGACAGTGATATAAATTGGAAAAGATAGCCTGCTATTTGAAGAAATAATTGCACATTTCAACGGAATAAATTGGTTACATCTATCGTATTATTGTAAAGCAGCCTGGTAATACAGATATGCCTTATGCCAAGAATTTAATTATTAATTGATGAATAATGTTTAAGCCGAAAAAAATATTTATGTAATTATATTAAAATATCTATATTAAAACATGTATGTATTAATATTTTAAAATTTTAATGTGTATTTATAATTGTGATATTAAGATTTGATATATTTGGTTACTGTATTTATTAGCATTTGCACTGTATTTATTAACATTAATATAGTAGCTTTTAGTTCATATCATTGTATCAATAATACTTGTTTTGCCAAGGCCATCCTCCGGCTGACGGTTTCAAGAACCAAGCCGTAAATATTTTTTTATTGAGCTTGGATACTTTTTTTGTTTATTATCGTATAAATACTCAATAAAAAAAATCATTCATTCATTTAAAATAATTTGAGGAAGGATGTCGTAGATTATAGTGGAAAGTTAACACTCCTGAAATGTTGCAATACAGAAAAAATAAAAAAATATATAAAAAGAAATATTTATCGAATAGTTGAGTTTGAAACAGAAATAAATATCGATAGAAAGTAAACTGAATATAAATTTCTGCACTATACGTAAAACAGTGTACTTATTATTAGTCATTTTGGGCTCTCACGAGCGACCAGGTTTGATAAATGAGGTATCAGAATACCAAGAAAATTTGATGGAGTTATGAATTCCATTTTAATCACATCTTCAATAGAGGTCATTATAAAAAATTGGAGATTCATAAACTCAGATGATTTAAATAGTCGATAGGTCGAGACGTAATAAAGTTTGTTAAAAAAAATTGTGATGCGGACATTAAGACTCTGTACAGTTCTTATGAGTCCTGTGTTTTAGAGCTCGAAAATGTACAGTGTTAGAGGTAAACAATAATTATTGCCAAAAGTATCTTGAATTATGTGGCTGCCATGTCCTGAAGATCGACTAGCTTAGTCTGTTTAATTAAGTTCTAAAAGCTCACGAATGACCTTATGGGATCGAGCTTTGGGGTCTCACTAAAACATCAAATTCCTCTCTTATCAAATCCTTACAATCCAAAATCCTTCGTCAAATCCTCTATTCTCCCTACTTTGTCAAAAATAAAATCATCCGTAACGACTAGAAATATTTAATTTAAGTAATTAAAAATTGCTTCACTGTAAACTAGAGTAATAAATGTTTAATTAAATAAATAAATCCTAAAATTTTTGTTTAAAATAAAGAAACCTGATAATTTCTTAAATTATTTTCATGAAAACGTACATTTTAGGACGAGAAACATTTATTTATTTAGCCACTACTCCTAAGGGTCATTGGCTTATTGTCTCAATTTTGTATTCTGTGATAAAAATCGATTTCTTTTAAATATTGCAACAGTTTTTATATTTCTTTTTCCTCATCTTGAAGGATTTCTGTTCCCACACAAATAAAATCATGGATAACGACCTTAATGTACCATATGTTTCCGATTTAGCTCATTCCAGATACATCTCCTTCCATAATAAACTTCTGAATCATCCGAACCCTCTTGTTTCCAATCTTGCTTTCTCTTCTATTCCTGATAATCCTCCGAAACATCTGAAAAGAAGATGGTATCCGGACCTTCTAATATAGAAATATAATTGGAGTGCTACCAATGGGTAGTTTCTCTTCAGGTTGTACATGTACATATTTACTTGTTGTATTTATCATTTAATACAGTTGTAACTTTCATTAAATTAATTTAAAAAAAATACTGAAATATTTATAGGAGTGATAGCAGACTTCAAGAGGTAGCAAAAAGATTATATAAACGTTAGTGCGATTTCCGGCTGAACATTACTGAATGTAAGTTTTGAGTTTTTTTAATTGTCATATTTTTTTGTTGACTAGAAAGCGATGACTATAGAAATATTTAATTTAAGTAATTAAAAATTGCTTCACTGTAAACTAGAGTAATAAATGTTTAATTAAATAAATAAATCCTAAAATTTTTGTTTAAAATAAAGAAACCTGATAATTTCTTAAATTATTTTCATGAAAACGTACATTTTAGGACGAGAAACATTTATTTATTTAGCCACTACTCCTAAGGGTCATTGGCTTATTGTCTCAATTTTGTATTCTGTGATAAAAATCGATTTCTTTTAAATATTGCAACAGTTTTTCTATTTCTTTTTCCTCATCTTGAAGGATTTCTGTTCCCACACAAATAAAATCATGGATAACGACCTTAATGTACCATATGTTTCCGATTTAGCTCAATCCAGTACTTATCCTTCCATAATAAACTTCAAAACCATCCCAACCCTCCTGTTTCTAACCTTGTTTCCTCTTCAATTCCTGATAACCTTCGAGGCGTATGAAAAGAAGATGGTCTCGTGATCTCCTAATGTAGACATATTATTAGAGTGCTACTAGTTTCTCAACAAGTATTTCATATCATTATATCCATTGTACAAATTTGCTATAAATATTTTTTTATGCAGTTGTAAATATCACAAGAAATAATATAATAAAATAAAAACATGTATGTAACATATATTATTAATGTTCACATTTTTAAATATAATATTTCTGAAATCGTTCTTGTTGTGCACGCGGTGCCTACACAATATATCTATGTATATATTAATATTATTGAATATTTAATAGTTGACCGTTGCATTATAAAGGAAGGAGATGGTCCGGGGTGGCGGTCATAAATAGGCTAAATAGTGGTAAAACTATTTTATTAAAAGCCAACGTTTCGACCCGACTTTGCAGGTCTTCTTCAGGGCTAGAACGGACAAGATACAAAATGATAGAAAATTGTGGAATATTTATTTTATATATTTGTATTATTTTTATAATACAAAAACTTTTTATAATACTTTATATTTATTTTTTTTGTCCAAATTTTTTATTGATTTTCTGAAATAGAGATTTTCTGTAGCTTTTAGATTTTCTGTTTACAACAATATTCTCCGTTTACTACTCCAGACTCAAAATAATTCTTAGAGATTACAACAACAAGAATTTTTATTATTGTTTATTGCAAACATTTTGTTCAAAAATAATGATTATGATATCATTTTTATCACTTATGATCAAAAATAAAAATCATCATATGATTTAAAAAAAAAAAACTAATCAGATTTGATTTCAAACCCTGTATTTTACTGATATTGCTTTTATCGAATTAATTAGGTTAAATTATATCTATCTAATGCCGAAGTTCTCACGGGAATATTCTCGTGTAAAGTAAATTGAGAAATAATAACAATGATGTTACATTCCACGGACCCGCTGAGCAATCATTCAGGAATTAAGGAACACGCTGAATTCCATTTATGGATCCTTCGATGTGTTTATGAGCCTGAGGCCATGATGTATTTCCGATGCCTTTCAATGTGCTCAACACTGAACTAATTAATAACATGATGAATTAATAAATGTATTTAAATTAGCCGAATCAAACTCATTGAAAACAATCACTAAAGTCGAGAGGGCAAATACTATGAGTGAAATATGCCTTCGATTCCATGCGCTTTAAGAGCCACTTAACCATCTCACATATTAATCGGCGTACATGAGATAAATAAGAAATTTGATGCTCTTTAAAATTGACTGTAATGAATTTCTTCGAGAGGAATCTCTCATAGATAGAGACACATAGATTATGTGTTTTGGGGAAAAAAAAACGACGAAAACATATATTTCTTGTGAAACAAGCAAAAACTCAACATTCTATAACTACTCACCACTTGGGCCTACATTAAACAGCTACGTATAAAATCGATAGTAAATTTTACCTACTTTAAATTTGTACATTATGATAATTTCAATAAAACGCATAGTTTTGGAGTCATGTCCGAAAAACAAAAAAAAAAAAAAAAAAGGTTGCTATTTTTTGCATATATCTTGGAACGCAATAGAAAATTTCGTTCGAGAACATCAAATTCACATCCAGCTTCCCAAAAAAAAAACAACATAAAAAACCAAATAGACACCGACTATTTGAATTTTTTCCAGATTCAACTAACCTAATTTAATGACTTTGAGGCGTCAGATTTCAAAAAACAACCGGTACATCGTCAGGCAATGTGAATTCTCTTTTAGGGACATATTTTTGAGATCATATTAAAATTTCAGCCGGTACTCCTTAAATAGTCGGTCGGGTCCGACTGTTATCTGCCAGTGTTTATAACCTTAACACTGATACTTATGATAAGGTACTGATAATTCCGATTTTCTTATTCATATTTATTGCCTTATATTTATATTATTGATATTCATATTATTATTTCTTAGTATTGATATTTATTGTATTATATTCATATTATTGAAATTGTAAACAAAAACAAATGTAATAATAAACATGTAATAAAATATATAATGTGAAAACATTGCAACATATATATAAAAATAAATAAAATAATAAAAATAGACAAAAATAAATGACATCTCTCGGATAGTTTGAGCTGCTCTTTTCTCCACTGTATTGTTGTTATATTATGGGACCACCTATAAATGAATTTTAAAGCCTTTAAAAAAGAAATCCTTTACCCCTCTAACCACGTTCCTTTTTTATAAAAACGGTTTTGTTACAAGTACGAAAGCATCTCCATTTCGTCTTCTCGTCCTACTTCATTTCATGATCTTCATCACAATATTTCACCTTTGCAAATATCCCGGTGTCTTGAAAATATTTGATAACCTTTTCTTCTTAGACGGAAATTCGAACAATGCAACAACATAGATAATTTTACGAAAATAACACTAATGGAACAAAAAATAAACAAAGGAATAACTTAGGTTAGACGAGATAAGAAGGGAGGTTATGTATGTGATATGAGATTAGATAACAGGGGAGGTTTCGACCCGACAGGCTATTTAAGGCTTTCAGTCGTATTATTCTTCCGTTAAATGAACTGTCAAATTTCGCATCTTTAATTTTCGCTTAGAGAAGCTTTCAACCGACTGACCAATGTTATGTGTTCAGATGAGATTTATCTAGAATATATATGGTTACTAGCTTTAAGTCCTTTAAATGAAATGGTCGGTAGTTCCTAGTCTATAAGGATCCTTCCCCTATCTTCAGCTTCTGCATTAGCTGGTTCCCAACAAATATTTTGGCGTCCAAAAAAAAAAAAAAGAGTTGAGAACACGTGCTGTATTAAAGAAGACATTCCCCCTCGACCATATGTTTTTCTGAAAAGATTTCTGTAGAAATGTGAAGGTTTTAATGGGACGGTAGTAAACTCGGCCCCTCGGTTCCACTTTAGCAAGGCCACGTTGATAGTGGACAAAGAAAACGTGATGCACCTCCAAGCGATGTCTCAGTCTAGACACATCCAACGTGACCATTGAAATCCTTCCTCGTCCCCAATTTTTTAAAGACCAAATGCACATCTTCTTATCCTTTAGGTTTTTACTTGAAACTTTAAATCTTGTACAGTATTGAATGTCTTGGAAAAGCTTTGGCTCGTTATGCAGGGTGTTCCATAAGTATAGACAAATATTTATAGGAGTCCAAGTTAAGTTAGATAGCAGATGTCAAGACTTAGCAAAAAGTTTATATAACCATTAGTGTGATTTTCGGTAGAAAAGTAGTAAATGTAATATTTAATTTAAGTAATTAAAAATAAGCTTTGCTTCGTTATACAAGGTGTTCCTTCGACGAACTAAATGATATTAAAAAAATAAATGGAGGAGGATATCTTCATGATATCTGAAGAGAAGGATGGTTGGAGCGATCAGTCAGAAATAAAAAGGCAAAAATAAATAATAATATTTATTTTAACATTTGCTGTTATTGTTATCTGGTTCTTTTCTTAGCCCTGATGAAGGCCAGAACTTCGGGTCAAAATGTCGGCAAATCTTAAAATAATTATTATTATTTATGTTTGCCTTTTTATTTCTGACTGATCACCCCAAGCATCCTTCCCTTCATTATTCACGACATTCAACCATCAACCCACAATTACTTCATGATATCTTGTTGATTTCGGATAATACAGAAAGAAACGTTTTGAGGTTTTTCTTAACGAAAAAAATCATCGAAGTATGTCTTCTTTATCATTATGCCACTTTTAGAAAAACTCACTCGTTTAAAAACTTAAAGTTCATGTTAATTAAATTGAGGTTTATTAGGAAAAACTTTTTTTTGTTTTTGTTTATTTAATGAAATTTACAACTGTATACAAATACAACTAGTAAATATGCGCAAATATAAATAATGGCATGTACAGGCTTGAAGAGATACTACCCAGTGGTAGCACTCTCTAAATAATTTAAAGTAAGAAGATCACGAGGCCATCTCTTTTTCAGACGCCTAGGAGGATTATCAGGAATCGAGGAAGAAGCAAGAGTGGAAACAAGCGGATTTGGATGGGACTGAAGTTTATCATGAAAGGATAGATATCTGGCTCGAGCTAAATCAGCGACATATGGTACATTAAGGTCTTTATGAATGGTTTTATTTGTGACATAGTATGGAGCATTAAGGATTTTACGGAGGATTGTAAGGATTGGATACGATAGGAATTCGATGGTTTGGTGGAGCCCCAAAGCTCAACTCCGTATGTCCATATAGATCTTATTATAGTTATGTAGATGAGTCTTTTGTAATTAATTGAAAGTTTGGAGCGTTTGTCTAGTAAGTGTTGGAGCAGTCGGAAACGTCGAGCAGTTTCTTGTCGTTTCAGTCTAGTATGAGGATTCCAAGTAAGACGTTTATCCAAGTGGAGTCCTAAGTAGCGGATTTGCTCAACAGGAATAAGTGGAGTATTATTGAAGGATACTGTAGGACAAGAGGTCATAGGTTTACGACGAAGGGTAAAGGTGATTTGATAGGATTTGTTGGAATTTTTATTCTCCAATTTTTACACCATTCTTCAAGGCTTGTGATATGTGATTGAAGAGTTTGGGATGCAATTAAAGGATCGTTATTAACAGATAGCAAACATGTGTCATCGGCGTAAGTGGTGATGACAGTGAGGAAAAACTTAAGATTCATCTCAAATATGAATGAAAAATATATGAAAATATTGTGCGTGTTGGATATCGGGAGGGATGGTATTCCAGAAGGAGACGGCTTGAATTATAAAGGATTTGTCAAACGCAGCAGTTCGGCGAGGAGATGGATAGAGGTAAGAAGTACGAGATCAGAGTGCAATATATTATTGCAAAGGTTTAATTTATTTTATTTTTTCGATGACCTGGCCTGTATAATAATAAATATAAATGCATAAACACATCATTTATTCTTTAAAAAAAAGTTAAAAGTAATCTTCTTCTTTCTTTTTTCTGGGAAGTTGTCTATTTATTTTAGTTATTTGGCAATAATAACTTCCAATTGGTAACAATTGAGTATATTTCTATTATTAACGTTACATGTTAAGATCTCTATTAATGGAATTGATTCGTATTTATAAGAGACGAATGTTTCTAGTCCTAAAATATTACGTTTTCATTATTAATGATCAATTTAAATTAGTAATAGACTTCTAATGAAATCCTCTTTGGTTCCCAATTGTTTAAACCCCGAAATGCACATCTTCTTATTCCTTAAGTTTTTCTTAAGGAATAAGAAGATGTACAGTATTTTGTACAGTATTCAATGTATTGAAAAAGCTTTAGTTCGTTATACAGGGTATCCCATACGTTTAGGTAAATATTTATAGAAACGATAGCAGAATTCTAGAGCTAGCAAAATGTTTATATTAGCGTTAGTGCGATTTTCGGCAGAAAATTAGTAAATGTAAGTTTTGAGTTTTTTTAATTGTCATATGTTTTGTTGAATAGAAAGCTATATATATATATATATATACATATATATATATATATATATATATATATATATATATATATATATATAGAAATATTTAATTTAAGTAATTAAAAATTGCTTCACTGTAAACTAGAGTAAATAAATGTTTAATGAAATAAATCAATCCTAAAATTTTGTTTAAAATAAAGAAACTTGATAATTTCTCCAATTATTTTCTTGAAAACGTAAATTTTAGGACAAGAAACATTTATTTATTTAGCCTTTACCCCTAAGGGTCATTGGCTTATTGTCTCAATCTTATATTCCGTGATAAAGATCGATTTCTTTTAAATATTGCAACAGTTTTCCTATTTCTTTTTCCTCATCTTGAAGGATTTCTGTAATTTCCGTTTCCAATTGCAGATTTTTCCTTAGAGCAGTGGACCTATTGCTCTCTAACAGTATATGTTTCACTGTTCTATGTACTTGGCAATGTTTGCAAGTTGGGGCTTTTAATCCTAGCAGGAGGTATCCATTTTGTTTCTTATAAACATGTATAAATTTCTTATGTTAGTAAGAACACATTTCATTATCGCTTTAGATGATGAATGAATAATCGAAAAAAATTTTTTTTTGTCTGTGAATAAATGGAGTGTTTATGCATTTATTGTGTTGGCTAATAAGGCCTTTTGGTTTTTCAGGGTGAAATAATACTCAGAGTATCATAGACATAAAATTAATTTAAATTAAAAAAACTAGAAAGTGTTTCTAAAAGTGGGATATCTGTAATGTAAATGGAGGATAATAAAAAAAGGAAGCGTCAATAATTTATGTTTTCAATTTTTTTTAATACAACTTAAACGTTCGAAGGATCTCTTTAAATGGTTTTAACAAATACAAACTCTATTTCCATTTGAAGTGAATTTTGTCTATTTTACAGTGAATAAATTGCTTAAATTATTGGTATATACGTGTACTTTTTTTTTATTTGTCTTTGAGTTATTTTATTCTTATTTATTAAGAAGGAGCCAAAATGTAGTGTAAATAAAGGAGGGGATATATTTACGTATTTTTGGAGTTCTAAAACGGATATCAAATTCATTTCTACTCCTTTTCGAAGACGTTCGATACAGCTCAATAGATTAAATGGATGGATTTATGAATAAAGGGACTTAATCCATTTTTCGGTGCAATTGGGTGAATATCATTTCTTGTATTTTCCACTCCCATCATGTCAAAATTTAACGAAATAAACTTCTCTCAATTGTTCATATTAAAACGAAAGATTTAAATTAAATTTTGTTAAGAAAAGATATCAGTTTTAGTAGATAACTGTAAAATTACTATCCTATATATCAAGATGACAATGTTAGACAATTACTGTCGCAAATAGCAATTCCGACAATTTACTATACTGACTAAAAGCCAACAATAATGACTTACAATAATTTAAGGACTGTGAATGAATAATTGTGATAGAAGATCTTTAACTACATGGAAGAAAATGATAATGTTCAACGTTAAAAAAAATAAAATCCTAAATCCGCTACTGATTCATCCAGGTCCGTCATATCAGTTCGATGTATGCAAGTGTGTAGGCAACATTACTACCCAATTTTCAACTTGAAAGATTAAACTAATTTTACTTCATCCTGGAAGTATATACAAATAAAAAAAATATATGTGGCCTAAGTTCTTGGGTATTTTGTAGATTATTTTTAACAATAATTAATCAAGAGAAGGCGATCCTCTTCGTCACACGACACATCCGAAAGTACATGGGCTTCTTAAGACACGAGAGTGGAATTTTTCTTTTGCGAAAGTTGGGAAGTGAAAGCAAGAATGAATCTGGGCTGGATAGAGTTTGGCGGAAGTCAGCAATCATATGCACGCAATATCATATTGCTTAAATAAAGAGATTTGTTCAGAGAACTTAATAAACGCAATCCAATTGCTGTAAAACATCATGGCGGGAAGATAGATTGCGGCTGATCTGATCTTTAAGAGCAAACATGTGATTAGTGTTGCCCAAAATCCGCCTGACTGTTGCAAGACCAAGACCAAGACTATATACTAGTACAAAATCCTTAATAATGCTTGACAATTTTAATTACTATATGTACAGAATTGGTATAACCAATATACTTTTACCAATATACTCTTCCATTTTTTCTTTCGTGCTTCGTTGAATTTCCCATATCTGAAAAATTACAGTAATATCTCTATAGTAATAGGCTAACAGGCGATACTCTTACGCAAGACCTCTTCTTGATCTCGCATTTGGGTAACACTATTACAATCAATACTATTACAATAGGACAATCAATATAAGTCTACCAATATTTAAAATTAGTGTAGTGGTCGGATGCTTTCCTCTTCACATTACGTCTACAGGCCAGTTTCGTTCGATGGTGGAAGGCGGAAGATTATTAAACTAAGTTTAACTGATTATATTCATCAATTTCTTTAACGTTCTATCCAGATGTTTAAGTATATATGTTAGAACAGCCTCGTAGAATGGATAGAGATATTTACATAGTCGTTTTTTAATATATGCGTTACTTAGTAATTAAAGTAACAAAAAAAATCTTGGATTTTTTTTTTATTTATTAACCATTTTACTGTATCATACCATATCAAATATCATTACAGTTTGACGATAAAAACTCCATATTTTTTTTCCTAGTACAGACCCATTTTTATCAAATTATTAACATCTGGATACAACTTTGTGAATAGCTTCATCTCCTCGTAACCAACAACGTTTTTATTTACGAAAATCATAGGAATTGGGGCGTTTTCTCTTTATAAAATAAATTAATTTTATTAGATACTAAACATTCAAAAATACCTATTTGCTGTCTACTTGAAATGGAAGATAATTTTATAGAAAACTGATTGACAACAAAGGTGGCCTACAAAAATATTGGGCCGCTTGGCCTACACAACCTCGTTATTTGACGTGATGGGAGTAGAGAACACGCCAACTGGCCCAACGAACTAGTATTTAAACTGGTAGTATAGAAATCTTTTGACGTTAAAGTAAGCTCGCCTTTATGGAGACTCCAAGGATTTAAGGATTAAGCAGGAAAATTATATTTACATTCTGTTTGTTATATGTTTTCATGAAACTTTTAAAAAACACATGTATAAGTTAATTGTTTCATAAACAAAGTGATGCCTTAATTTTTCCCCGGAGTTTATTCATATATATTTTCATGACGATGCTACTCAAGCACTAATAGATCTAGGAAATTGAGTAGAGAATTGAGCAATCTATGGGGTAGGTAGCTCTAAAGGTCATTGGGTTCGATCAATATTTGGATTGGAATGAATATGTCTTAAGAATATCTTCAAAATAATATAATAACACTTAACAAATTTAGATAAAGTACTTTTCTAAAATTAAAAACTAATTTTCTGACAATAATATGTCATTATTTATTCATGATCGGGTTTAGAGGTGCTTATCGATTATTAAATGATTAATACAGCCAAAATATCAGTTTAACATTTCTAAGGTATCTTCTAGGTTCTAAGGTAGTCGTATGGACCTTATTCAAGGAGTCAAATGCTCTACCTTTTTTTTTAAAATATTTTTTCACATTTCGACGATTTTATTATACAAATATATAAACATACATATATACATTTATTTATGCTTTTTCTTTGTACTGCCCCAAGTCACGTAAGATATGGTGACCAGGCGTTTTGAAAAACTGCTCCTGGCACAAAACATTTGTCATAGAAACTGTGTTATAAGCAAAGTATTATACTAGAAGTCAAATAAATCATAAAATTATTCGCCCTAAAAAATACGCCTTTAGAACTAAACTCTCAATCTTATTTCAACTGAATAAAATGTCTTATTTATACCATAATATTTGTACCTTGTCAATTTGTACCTTGTCAATTTAGTTTTGTCCACCCCATTCTCTCCTTTAAGGTTATACGGGGATTTTCCTGGGCCAGGAGAGAGGGCGAGGGATTAATGTCTCAGAGTTAAAAGCCCCTCAGAACAGAGACACGAACTCGTAATAATCTTTTATCTTTTAAACTTCAGTTTATCAATCATCTGGTTACCGAGGAAAGTGTGTTTTTAACACGCGGTAGCCCGCTTGGCCACCCCACCATCATCATATAAAATTAATTATTGTAAAAACAACCTTGAACTATTCTTCGGACTTAATACACCAAATTATTAATCAAGCCTTCCCCCAACCCGGTCAATGGTGTCCTTCTTTACCAATCTGATCACCTTAACTTGAGAGCATAAAGAATTTGTAATTATCGAATAAAAAAACGATTTTTTTTTGTGAGAAAATAGTTTTAAAACATAAATAATTTCATTTTTATGAAAAATATTTGATTTTTCAGCATGCGAAACTAAAATTTGACCACCAATTCTTATTATAATTTTAATTCTTATTAGAAAAAGAGGTCTAACAAATAATTCTAAATTATACAAAAAATCATAGTATTTATAAATATGTGTACATTCACTTATTATATGTTCCATATTTTTAAGCAAAACAGTTTTTATTTTTTAAACCGATGCGGTGTATTGATTTGATGGGTATATTGACACCACGGGGTATGGTGTATGTTGATTTTAGTTTTTTAGTTTTTAAATCGATGTCTAGAGATTTAAATCTGTACCAATCTGAATTTTCGGACCCATTCTGAGACGGTCAGTTTTGAATCTTTCCCTCTTTTTGTATATAATAAAATTCTAACATATTTTTATACAGGCCAAAAAGCAGATGGATAGATAGAATTAACAAAGATGCAATAGAGCTGCGTGCAGATAAATGGAAATGAATATCCCAAGACAGGCAGAAATGGAGCAGGCTTGTTAAGGCGGCAAAAGATCTACATGGTCTGTGATGTTAACAGAAAAAAAATATACCTATATATATATATATATATATATATATATATATATATATATATATATATAGAGAGAGAGAGAGAGAGAGAGAGAGAGAATAGTATTCATATTTAGTATTATTGAAGTTGAGAATTTTTGTAATGGTTTTTTAAAAATACATTCTAATTTTACTCCTACTCCAATATTTTCTATTTAGAATGCCAACAGGAGTTTTATTTATGGAAATAAATAAATAAATAAAAAAGTAAAATGACTACAATTAATATTTTTAAAAGTGTCTTTGAGAGGTGTAAATTTAAACGTGACACTACTACTGCCAGTACACTTCCAATGATAAATTGACAACATTTTAGCATCTCAAAAATTTTCAACTCGTGTTTCTTAATCTTTTTTTTTTCTCGTATAAATTAAATAAATGGAGTAAACGTATGAATATTGTTTTTTTTTATATAGGTCTCAGTAACATTTTATTTTTCGATTTAAAATTACAGTTTTATCAACTAGCGATTATAAAATCTGTTTATACGAAATTACGATGTACTATCCCTTAGTTGGACAGAAGTTGATTTTTATATTACATAATATTAACAAATACTTGATTTTATAATTCTTTTACTAGTAGTTTGAAAAAAAAAACGGGTATTATATTCTTTGTCCTAGAAATAGCTTGTATCTAAAACTATTTTAAGAAGTGCTTCTAAATATATCTTGGCTGTTCTAGATATCTGATGCCCTATCCCCGACTCTTATCAGTATCTATTACAGACGAAATAATGCTCTAATGCCAACGTTATCGCACTTAAGATTATAGCGATTAGTAGTAATAAAAAATAATGGCAACAAGTTGTACATGTCATCTGATTCCTTTCAAATATTATCATTTCGTTCAATAATGATTTCTATTTTACTGTATTTTTTTTTTATATTTTAAGGCTTTAACCACTTGGGTCATTAATGCCTTATTTTCACTGAGAATTAGATTTTATTTTCAAGTTTAGAACGTTTCAGAAAAGAAAATAGTTAATCATTTTCATTCGTATTGCCCTTTAAAATGAGTTGTAGATCGTTTGTCAAGTCACAAGAGAGTCTAAATGTTTCGTAAGCTCTGCATTCTGTTAAAATGTATTTCACTGTCAGAAAAGTCGCACAAGTTTGGCATGTTGGCGGAGAATCACGGGCCACACTGTATTTTTATATTGGAACTTGCTCCTCGGTGACTGACTAATTGTTTCTTTTTACTGCAACAAAGTACTATTTATGATAGCTGTATGTCTCCACTAATTTCTAACTGCAGCGATGAGGCTATGAGAGAAGCTTTAAGATCTCTTGGAGAGCTACTTTATCTTCTACATATAGGAGTTCTTCAGGCAAATATAAATTTATTTAGCTACTTTATAAATAGAACACTTATTTGTTTAGCTATATAATTTTATTTTCTAAGTACATATACTATTTTCCTTTTATTTTATTTATCATTGTTGTTATTTTATGTTTTTTTAAATAAAAAAAAAATTTATTTTGGGAAGTGGGTAGCTTAGTTAATGGGGCAATGCCTTCCGAAACTGAAGGTTCTGGATTCAAATTCGGCTGATAGCAGATGATTATTTATTCTGTTTCATCAGCCGTAAATCGACCCTGGATTCGGAAGAACCTTCTGAAGGCTACCAGGCTCTCTATAAAGTGGGCACTCTTAATATGATTAATTAAACCTGGCGATTGAGCCTGATCTCGGTCGAATCATCTCCTTGCACAACCGTTTACCAAGAAACAGTATGTTTTTACACAGTACTGAACCCAAGTCAATTCATTTACTGTATGAATATTTACACATATAGAGCTATAGTCCTAAGACTTCTTAACTTTCTATGCGGCTGATTATGTTATTATTCAATAAACTACTTCTTCATTACTGTACTATATCGACCGTTTAAGCTATCGGCTTGCGTATAAGACCCGTCAACTCCTGGTTTCCTCTCAGTGTTCTCCCACTTTTACTATGTCTGTCTGGTGCCTTCTCGGAAGAACTCCTTAAGAACTTAAATACCTAATAAATTGCTCAATACGTTTTGTTTTCCGAAACTCAAGGGATACGCATATATAGGACTTCCTTTCTTCCTTTCTATTCGAAGCCACCAGAACTCAGCGACCCTCCTATATTTTCCACAGCCTGAAATTTAAATACGCTATTCCATCCCGTCCCACTAGACCCCGTACTTCCAACCTATATCCTTCTCCTCACCGACAAATCCTTTGTAATCTAATCTGTCTCCCTGGAATTCTATGATATTAGACACGTACAATCAGTTTCCTCTTTCAAGCCTCTCCTCTTTAAATACCTATTCCTTTCCCAATCAGACTGATCATATAGTGTACCTAAGAGAACTCTTTAAGTAATCCTAGGGACTATTCCTGTTTACTTATGTTATTCTAGTTTTCGGTGTTTATTTTATATATATATATGTTTTTTTCTCTCTCTCTTTCTATTCTTATACGTATTTTTATTTTTAGTTAACTATTATTTTGTAAACACTTAATTTATACATGCCCACATTGACATATACTCTGTACTTACAGTTTATTCTAAAGGAACAACAGTCCCAGAATAATAAAAAGATTATTTTCATTTCATATAAGCGTTTTATGTTACTTTCACTTTGTATGCATAAAAATATTTATTTATATTTATAGTACTTATAAATACTTGCTTATAGTAAGCAAAATTTGTGTTATGCATACACCTCATCAATTTTCTTCCGTATGACCTAGCGTGTTCGGATCATACTCCAAACACGCTAGGGCACACGGCCCCAACCATCCTTATCTCAATAATTCCATCAACTCAGTAATTTCACATTAAAAGTTTGTGAAGGACATTTCCTTTTACGGCTTCTTCTCTTTCTATCAGGTTTTTTTTTAGCGCCTTTTAATTTTAGAAAGACTATAACGCACGACCTGAACACATTCCTGTCAGTGATTTATTGTGGGCAAGTTCCTAAACTCGTCTCTCTAAGTTCAACACTGGCATCGTAAATACATCACATTATCTTTGGAATTAAGCGCGTCTCTTTATTCACCGATTAGATCACCAATGGCTGAGCGATCAATATAACCTCAGTGTTACTTCACAATTTTGCTATTCAGTTTAATTTCTATCTATGTTCATTTTTTTTTTAAAGTGGCTAATAAAGTAGGTAGATATTTCCTAATATTTTTATTTATTTTTCATTTATTCTGTTACCTTACTGTAGTATCAACCTTCCACTAGAATGTTCGTTCCTAAACTTAGCAAAAATCTGTCTACTTCACTGCTATATTTAATAGATTGATGAATTCCATCGGTAAAATCAGCACTGTGTTTAGAAATTTGCTCTATATATCATAGCGGAAAAGGTGCTGGTTTCGGCATCTTCATTTGTCACTATATCACACTTTTTTTATTTATTGAATGAAATTTACAACTGTATAAACAATACAACTAGTAAAAATGCACACATTAGAAATAATGACATGAACAGACTTGAAGAGATACTGCCCAGTGGTAGCACTCCCTATTTAATTCTAGGTGAGAAGATCACGAGACCATCTTCTTTTCAGACTCCTTGGAAGATTATCAGGAATCGAGGAAGAAGCAAGGCTGGAAACAAGTGGATTTGAATGGGACTGGAGTATCTCACACTTATTCGTTCATATTTCGTTTTTGTTAGTGATTTATATGGTATCTATTATCGGTTGTGATTTTCATTTCACTAATTTTTAATTTACATCACTGTGTGCAGAAATCATATAATATTTATAATAAAAATACTATTATTAAGATTTTTATTTTATTTTTCTATATTTTAAATATTCATTTATTAAGGAAGTTCGGTACCTCATGTCATTCACTAATGTTATAGTCCGTGGTACAGACCCCTTTTTATCAAGAGGGAAATACATTATGGAAAGAATTCCTTACTACATAGGGTTGCTGTATACACAACACACTAAGCAATAAACTGTAGACATAACTCTTACATTACATTATTCTATTATATATATATATATATATATATATATATATATATATATATATATATATATATATATATATATATATATATATATAATATTTTCCTCTCTTTTCATAATATTAGTTGTAAAAAATATGACTAATAAACTATTGCTATTACATAAAAAATATATTTTCTAAAAAAAAAAAAATCGTATGCTAGAAATAAAGACGCCATTGTATATGACTAAATAGCACAAATATATATCAGCGGAATTCCATGTTATGATACATAAAAAGATAAGACAATGCTAAAAATTAAAATTGATGAAATACATAATAATAGACATCCGCAATTCACGGCCAATTAGGTACCATATTAACTAATGAAACTCCCTATTTCTAAATATTTCCATAGATAAAACATTTGTAGGTTACGATAAGATAAATCTATTCACGAATTTTCTGGCGGATGTCGATAATTTGATAAAGGGGTCTGTACCGCGGAATATTCGTTGAACAACAAAACAACAAAGACATTAAAAATAATCAAACCAAAACAATCAAGCGAGATACAATTCTAAACAACCAGGCAAAAGTTGAAGGAAAAAAAAAGCCCAAACAACGGAGTCATACAAACAACAACGATGTGATAAAAAATGATTTCATTGTTTGATAAACGTTGAGGAAAATCAATAGAATTTTAATGTATATTCCTTGTTAAATAAATTATCAATTTCTTTTTCATGTTTTGTTTTTGAATATTTTATATTTTATATATAATATTTTAATGTATGTTCATTAATTTTTAGAATCTCATTAAATTAGCCGATCATAGTTAAAAGTGTAAAAATGTCCTGTTCTTGAGGATATTCGTAAATTAAGTTTTATGTTGCAATAAAATGAAGCTGTCCACGAAGTTTTAGACGGGTATTAATAATTTGATTATTAAAAAATGGGTAGCTGTCTCGCGGACGAATAACATAACCAGAACATGTTATTATGTGATTATTTTTTTTTAATATCAGTCTCTCCTAATAATAATGTTATAAATGGAAAAATCCAAACAACCACGAGTCTCCAAATAAACAGGTTAATAGTTAACTTGCCAATTTAGGCATCATCAGGGCAGAAAAACCAAGGTCACTTTTTTTGGAGAAAGAAAAAACAAAAAAGGAAAAAAAAAAATATTTTTGCTATAGACATCTCAGAAGTATGTTTGGAGACTCATGACTTTGTTGTTTGGATTTTTCCATTTCTAACATAATTCTCTTATTTCTCTTTTCCAGTTTTATTCTTATGTTGTAATATTTCTTAATAATATTTTTTAAGAAAGTTTCACTCAAAATAGATTTTACAGCTGACAGTGCTCAGAGTGCACAAACTCAACTTGTTATAAACTTGGGAAACCGTACTCGATCCTGCTAAACCCTTACTTCGTCAAGTTCCTACTAAGTTCTCTTATCACAAGAGACCTGTTCTCGTAAATAAACTTCCAAATAAACTTAAATTGGTAGTGGGATCTGGGTGCTAGTTAAGGAAAAACTTTCTTCCATTACAACCGGATCATTTTCAATCCAGCAACATTTTATAATGATGAAAAAATTATGAATCATTGACATAATAAACAATCCTATAATCAACTAATATGTTATCAAGAGTAAATACATATATATATATATATATATATATATATATATATATATATATATATATATATATATATATAGCTTTGTCAACAATCAAACCTGTACCAGTTCATTATAAATTCAAAAATTATAGAAATATTTTAAAATTTTAAAGTTTTTTTGAGAGCATGCGTTACAGAAAAGTTCCAAGATTTCCATTTTTATTTTTGTTATGCCTCACACAGGCGACGAATTTTGTTAGTTTAGTTAGTGTTATAGAAACACCTTTTGGGGGACTTGACTTTTTTCTTCTATCTCGAAAATCCGATCGATTAAATTCAGAAACAAACCATAAAATATTCAAAAACAAAACATGAAAAAGAAATTGATAATTTATTTAACAAGGAATATACATTAAAATTCTATTGATTTTCCTCAACGTTTATCAAACAATGAAATCATTTTTTATCACATCGTTGTTGTTTGTATGACTCCGTTGTTTGGGCTTTTTTTTTCCTTCAACTTTTGCCTGGTTGTTTAGAATTGTATCTCGCTTGATTGTTTTGGTTTGATTATTTTTAATGTCTTTGTTGTTTTGTTGTTCAACGAATATTCCGCGGTACAGACCCCTTTATCAAATTATCGACATCCGCCAGAAAATTCGTGAATAGATTTATCTTATCGTAACCTACAAATGTTTTATCTATGGAAATATTTAGAAATAGGGAGTTTCATTAGTTAATATGGTACCTAATTGGCCGTGAATTGCGGATGTCTATTATTATGTATTTCATCAATTTTAATTTTTAGCATTGTCTTATCTTTTTATGTATCATAACATGGAATTCCGCTGATATATATTTGTGCTATTTAGTCATATACAATGGCGTCTTTATTTCTAGCATACGATTTTTTTTTTTTTTAGAAAATATATTTTTTATGTAATAGCAATAGTTTATTAGTCATATAATAAACTATTGCTATTACATAAAAAATATATTTTCTAAAAAAAAAAAAATCGTATGCTAGAAATAAAGACGCCATTGTATATGACTAAATAGCACAAATATATATCAGCGGAATTCCATGTTATGATACATAAAAAGATAAGACAATGCTAAAAATTAAAATTGATGAAATACATAATAATAGACATCCGCAATTCACGGCCAATTAGGTACCATATTAACTAATGAAACTCCCTATTTCTAAATATTTCCATAGATAAAACATTTGTAGGTTACGATAAGATAAATCTATTCACGAATTTTCTGGCGGATGTCGATAATTTGATAAAGGGGTCTGTACCGCGGAATATTCGTTGAACAACAAAACAACAAAGACATTAAAAATAATCAAACCAAAACAATCAAGCGAGATACAATTCTAAACAACCAGGCAAAAGTTGAAGGAAAAAAAAAGCCCAAACAACGGAGTCATACAAACAACAACGATGTGATAAAAAATGATTTCATTGTTTGATAAACGTTGAGGAAAATCAATAGAATTTTAATGTATATTCCTTGTTAAATAAATTATCAATTTCTTTTTCATGTTTTGTTTTTGAATATTTTATGGTTTGTTTCTGAATTTAATCGATCGGATTTTCGAGATAGAAGAAAAAAGTCAAGTCCCCCAAAAGGTGTTTCTATAACACTAACTAAACTAACAAAATTCGTCGCCTGTGTGAGGCATAACAAAAATAAAAATGGAAATCTTGGAACTTTTCTGTAACGCATGCTCTCAAAAAAACTTTAAAATTTTAAAATATTTCTATAATTTTTGAATTTATAATGAACTGGTACAGGTTTGATTGTTGACAAAGCTATATATATATATATATATATATATATATATATATATATATATATATATATATATATATATATATATGTATTTACTCTTGATAACATATTAGTTGATTATAGGATTGTTTATTATGTCAATGATTCATAATTTTTTCATCATTATAAAATGTTGCTGGATTGAAAATGATCCGGTTGTAATGGAAGAAAGTTTTTCCTTAACTAGCACCCAGATCCCACTACCAATTTAAGTTTATTTGGAAGTTTATTTACGAGAACAGGTCTCTTGTGATAAGAGAACTTAGTAGGAACTTGACGAAGTAAGGGTTTAGCAGGATCGAGTACGGTTTCCCAAGTTTATAACAAGTTGAGTTTGTGCACTCTGAGCACTGTCAGCTGTAAAATCTATTTTGAGTGAAACTTTCTTAAAAAATATTATTAAGAAATATTACAACATAAGAATAAAACTGGAAAAGAGAAATAAGAGAATTATGTTAGAAATGGAAAAATCCAAACAACAAAGTCATGAGTCTCCAAACATACTTCTGAGATGTCTATAGCAAAAATATTTTTTTTTTTCCTTTTTTGTTTTTTCTTTCTCCAAAAAAAGTGACCTTGGTTTTTCTGCCCTGATGATGCCTAAATTGGCAAGTTAACTATTAACCTGTTTATTTGGAGACTCGTGGTTGTTTGGATTTTTCCATTTATAACATTATTATTAGGAGAGACTGATATTAAAAAAAAATAATCACATAATAACATGTTCTGGTTATGTTATTCGTCCGCGAGACAGCTACCCATTTTTTAATAATCAAATTATTAATACCCGTCTAAAACTTCGTGGACAGCTTCATTTTATTGCAACATAAAACTTAATTTACGAATATCCTCAAGAACAGGACATTTTTACACATTTAACTAAGATCGGTTAATTTAATGAGATTCTAAAAATTCATGAACATCCCTTCGCTTTTCACTTGAATCGTTAGATAATTTGATCTCAAAATCGATATAAAAAGTAGTCTCCAAAAATATTGGGCTTGACCCCCAAGGGTCAAACTGCCCGATATGTTTGTAGGCCACTTTTTTTCTCGATTTTGTGATAAAATTATCTTGTGATCCATGAGGGAAGCAAATGAGTATCCATAGACTTGTAAGTTGCGATGAAATGAAGCCACTAACGAAATTTTAGAAGAACGTTGAATAATTAAATAAAAATGGGTCTGAACCACGTATTAAATGTACACGGATTTTATAATTAAAAATTCGAATAAAGTGTTTTGGAAAATTAAAATTCGGAGATGGATTTATTTATTGCCCATATATATTACGAACGTAATGAACTAAAGAACACCTTAAGTTCTATTCATCCATCTTGATTTTTTTTCTCTAACAGATACATTGTCATTGACCAATATATCATTGTCTATAAACCCTTTTCCAGTCTTCCTTTCTTCATTATCCCGACCATTTGTAATAAATCATAATCTGAGAATTCGGAATGTTTTGAGAAAAAAATGAAATAAAATACAAAAAAAATCTGATTGTCGGATCACCCAACTTTGAATTGATATTAAATTTTTCTCTAACAGGACTACTATTTATTAATATTTTAATATATTATCGGTGCTTTAGAAATATATTATCACTGTATATATTTCCTTTCTGGTTATATATTTAATTTAGTATATTTACTTATCTTTAGATTTTTAAAATTTTTTTATTGTATATAGCTTTTGATTATTATTTAGTTATTATTTTACTTCTGTTAGTTTTGTTTTTTGTACATATAGTGTGAATGTGTTCATACCTCACTATAATTATTGTCCGAGTGACAGATTATTATATTTCTGAATAAAAAAAAAAAATAGTATATAAGATTCTTTAAAAGAACGATTTTGAAAATTACTGTCATTTAAATAAGGACAAAACCTAGGAAATATTAAAGACCATTTAATTTTTACAATGATATGACGAGATTATTCTTAAATTTTTGAGGCGTTTGTGAGAAAACTGATTATATAAGGTAGCTCTTTCGATAAGTCGTTTTAACGAAAAATATGGATATATCTAACACAAATAAGTAATTTTATTGTCATAGTTCCTTTCGTTTTAGATCTATGCTGTTCATACACACACTAATATTGTTAGGTTTAACCAAGTTGGTTATTCGATCTGAAGGGACCTAGTTTCAGTTTTGTTTTATTTTTATTTTTCGATCATACACACATAGACCATCTTTCGAGAATTTCCCCCCTTTAATCTCTACCTGGCCATTTCTGTCTTATGGGCGGTTTTATAACCAACCTATTTTAATCAGAGTGGAAGGTGAGATTCATTTCGTCGGTCCGCCACGAAATAAATTTTACTCTCCCGGGTCGGATTAGAACTGGCAACGTTAAGCTCGTGGTTACTGAAGTTATGGCGCCTTAAAAATTTGTTCCATCGCTGGCTTTAAAAAAAATAATAAAAACAAAATTTCAATAATTCTTCATTTGGTCTCTGGAGATCTTAAACCTTGAAAGAAATGCTCCAAGATGCATTGAATCGTATTGACGTTTTTTTATATAACGTTTATAATTAATATAATAGGATGCCTTGGTGAAAGGATTTATTTAGCTGTGGACGTGGCAAGATGCATTCCGATCAAACTGGGTATTTTTAGAGCGGCAAATTTTTGACGGAGCTAAAAGAGAAGCTGCTGTCATACTGTCGTTCTCAGATCAGCTGTCAACTGTTGACGAGGATTGTTGGGCACCGTCCAACAAGCAACGGAATTTGTGCATGCTTATCTATCTGCATAAGTCCTAAATATCTATGCGATCTCTCTGTGACTCTTGTATCGATGGAGCTGGTTATGTATGATGTGGAGTGTATGCAATACAGTGTATATACCTTTAACGGAAGGGAACACTATATATATATATATAGGTTCATACATAGAGGTTGCACCATCGACTTTGGGAGGAATGGACACCCCTGACGGAAAGGGTGTACAACATACAACAGAGCCGGTCGTATTATACTTTTATAGATGAGGAGCTTTAGGCGTGAAAGATAGGTTTGTTGTCCTAATTAAATTTTGGAGTCTGTACGTCTTAGGTCTTACTGTTTCAATTTTTTTTTTTTAAATGTCTAGTCAATATTAAATGTCTGCCGAATTGAATACCGAGATATGTTACCGAGTAAGTCGATAATTTAATATTTTTGTTGTTAATTTTGAATTCATTTGGCATTTTCTTTTCTTTTTGATATGAAAATATAATTCCTTTCGTCTTTTCAGGATTAACATGAGGATTTTCGGCTGTTCTGCAATTTTTTCACAAGCTGTTTCCGCCTGCTGCATAGCTTTTTTTTTTTCTTTTTTGGCTACTTGAGACAGCTATGTCATCAGCAAATGCTGTCACAGAAGCATTTTGGTGTTCATTTTTCAATAGCGGTTCAGTGGGCCCTTGCGTATCAATCTGAAGACCGGTAACGGTTTTTGCGTAAGAGAACACAGGATATGAATTCAAGGAACTCAGGAATCAATGAATGACGGCGGGATCGGATGACTTGGAAGAGGAAGGATACCAAGAAATACTTAAGACGGTAGGAAGGATAAAGAAGGATAAAGCCACTTCAACTCTTCATGAAAACGGGAGATAGAAGTGTCCCCTTGGGATCTCGAAGATGAATCGTACAACGCAATTTATCAACCGTTTTAGTGGTATTAATAGAACACCTTGAAGGATGATTCCTGAACCTCAAACGATATCGTGCCACAATAGGCGGTTGGTCGCTTATTTTTTAATAGAACAAAGCTGAATGTTTTCTTATCACCTTTCTTTAGAAAATAAATCTGGAACTTTGATTTATTCATTGATTAAACTTTTATGTTGTTTGGGTTAAAATATCCCAGAAACTAAAAATCAGACCTGTATACTGTAAGGGAGAGAAATGTTCAAAATGTTATCGTTATTATAATGAGCTAGCACTCAAAAATGTATCCTAACGTGACGCCGTGTTAGAGAGGCAAAAAGAGAAATAGGGAACGAATTTGGTTGAACATATAAATTAAAATATCTCAAACTAGAAATTGGACCCGCATACTATAAGCAAGGGAGACATTCAGCATTTCATCCTCTTTGTAGTGAGCTATTATTCAAAATAGTATCTTAAGTGTTAAGATAGTGTTAAAGTCTAAAAGGAAAAATGTTACTGGAATGCTTTTTTTCTTTTGTCTTCATATTTTCATCCACACCCGTCATTGACATTTTAGGCATGGGGAAAAAAATATTACCCAGCAGTACTTCTTCCTGGTCTTGATTTATTTCCTTAATTCAGGAAAGGAGATCTCTCATCCAGCTCCTCTTAAGTCGTCTCCTGATAGGCATGTCAGCTGTGGCCATGTCGTTAATAAGTCCGTTGTGATGTCCGTGTAGTTTAAGATGAAATCTGGAGTAGAGATCACGTATGTGTTGGTCAATAGTTGGCTATCGTAAGTTGTTATGTAAAGTTTTGTTGTTGACGTACCAATGAGCTCCTGCTATAAGTCGTTAAATTTTGGATTGAAATGACTGTAGTTTTTGTAAGTGCGTCTTTTTTGCAGAACCGTAAATTTAATTATCATAACACTTTAAAAATAGTTTATTTTGACGTTCTCAGACCACTGTGCGGCTATCTATCCACTTCTCATACTCTGGACCCGATAGTAACCGATGTTAAAAAATTGTGTTTCATTAAACCTCTTTGTAGTGGAAACTGTGGTAGGAGAAGGAGGTCCACTTTTGCCTAGTAGATCAAAGCTTCCGATTTTAGATGAAGCTATTTCTTGCAAATCTTTGACATCGCGGCTGCCCTTGATGTTCGCCCTAGAGGTAGCTAGCCTCCAAAGAGGATGTTGATAATTCTTTGATCAGCCAGGAGATTGCTTTTATGTCTCCTTCTATACAGGGCTTATCTATCTATCCACTTCACTTGCCTTTGCAAACTTTATCAGATAGTTTCCACAACAGATGTTTCGATTAAGTTTGCTTTTTACAACAATTCTCATCGGTTTTCAAAATAAAATTAAATTAAAAAAGAATGTTTTTTATTTTTCTGAGTTGAAATTTCAATTTTATTTGTAATGATTGATGATTTTCTCATCCTATCTTTCGATAATATTATTATTCGGTATCAGAAGAATTATATATATATTTATAAACGGTACTTTAATTAAATTTGTTTTTAGGTATATATAGATTGGATGGGACACCAATAAGTTATAATAATGGATAAAAATTTTTTTTGATGTTCCATCCCACAGTTTTTTTTTTATTACATGTTAATTCATTATCAAATCAACTAGATGGTCTTGAATTATGGTACCTTTTTGAATATTTAGTGAATGCATTAATATAAAGAAAAATACAAAATTTTAGATTTTTTGAGGTATAAATTTTTAAAATAATAAAAATCTCGAAAAACAGTGCGTTTTTAAAATAGTTTTTGGGCTATTTATCAATGGCAATTTGACCTAGAAATCTGACACGTTTGTCATCTTTTTCTGATGTTGATGCTCTTTCTTTCGATATACGACCTAAATATTTTTTAAAAATGTTATTTTTCCAAATAAAATCAAAACCTTTTATTTTTGAGTTTTGAAAAAAAAATTTTGATTTTCGTTTAAAAATATATGTTATAGTAACATATGGTGGCTAAAGGTGTGCCGAATTTCATAGTGGAAAAATAATGGGTTTATAAGATAAAAAATATTGACCTACAATTGATACACTAAAAACGCTGCCAAGGTCCGCCAATATTAAAATATACATATTTTTAAATTTAAATTAAGGTATATATATATATATATATATATATATATATATATATATATATATATATATATATATATATATATATATATATATATATATATATATATTTATTTAAATGTTACTTGCGTGTGAGATTATCCAAAGAAGTACGAAAACTTGAATACAATATTTAAAAATAAAATTGGAAATATGTAGATAAGTCTTGATTTATTTTGTCTTATTTCTATATGTTTTTTTTTTGTTTTTTTTCCTTCCCGCGGGGACCAGCTGTATTGGGAAGTAGGGCCGGGATTCGATCTTTGCTTTACTAGTATAGCGCGCTATACCTTGAAAAAACCTTTTGATTTTTATCAAAAAGATATATGTTATTGTAACATATGGTGGCTAAAGGTGTGCCGAATTTCAAAGTGGAAAAATACCCTTAACTAGGGTGAACTATACCCTATACTATACCCTTAAGATGTATTAAATATTATTCTTTATTTTTTAAATATTATTCTGTATACTTACTCTAATATTATCAGAACTTGACGACGTTTATAATTTTTTAAGTCGGCTATTTTATCTACTATCCCTTATAATTAGTTACTTATAATTGCAATTTAATGTGAAACTACATTTTGTTACTTCTTATTTTTATTTTATTTTATTATTTTTTTTTTTTTTTTGCGTTTCGGTAAGGTATACCTGTAATACAAATCAGCCTATATAAAAAAAAGTATTATTTCATAGACTGTAACGCCCAAACGGCTTGAACGATTTTGGTCAAACTTGCCTAATGTCTTCTACTTAAGGCCTTGTTAATTTTCAAGTATGTAGCACTTAAAAAAATGTATCAGAGGAAAGAGATGGTCCAGCGTGGCATTACTGGCAAGACTAAAAAAGTGAAAAAATATTTTATTTCAAGACAACATACAAAAGGGTATAAAAAACTGTGGAGGTTAGATAATATTTAGATAAAAAATATACACTTGAATGTGAATGTGAAATGTGAATAAACTTATTAAAATTATACCTTTTGTATCTTTATATCCTTTGTATCTAGTTCAAGCTAGAACACTGAAGAAGACCTACAAAGTCGGGTCGAAACGTTGGCTTGAAATAAAATAGTTTTTTTCACTATTTTAGTCTTTTTATGACCGCCACTCCGGATCATCTCCTTCCTCTAAATTATATTGGGTTGGTAAATAAATCCTTTCGGTTTTCCAGGGTGAAGTAAAACTCAATATATTATATAGATAAAATTTATTTGAATCTAAAATATATTGACCATTATTTAATATGACTTTTTCCCATCTTTCCACTATGATGCCATGTTGATATAATGTCTGGAGTTTATTGTTAAAAAACTGACCCACGTGGTTTTTGATGTCCTCTTCCTTTTGGAATTTCTTTTCATTAATGGAATTCTGCAGAGACCGGAACAAGTAGTAGTCACTTGGAGCTAGGTCTGGTGAATAGGGAGGGCGGGGCAAAAGGTCCCATCCAAGGCTCAATAATCTATTGCAAGTGACCAATGAAGTGTAGGCTTTAGCGTTGTCTTGGTGGAACACACCCTTCCAATCATTCATAACTTCAGGATGTTCCCCAAATTCGATGATACTAAAACTTTTGAAAAGCAAAATTATTGCTCTTCAAAGCCGTATGAATGTTTTTTTTATTTAATTCCTACATAAGAAATAAATAAACAAAAACTTCTCATAGGTTTTTATTTTTTATCTACATTTTGAGTTTTTTTGCGAAGATCAAGTTGATGTCATTTTGTATAGTTTATTTGGTCCTAAATTTCTGCTATTTTTTTGTAGATCACTAAAATCGTATTGAAGCTATGACATTTTTGTGATTTTCAAAAAAAAATCATGTGAGGGATCATCATCACCTAAACATTAAGCTTGGAAACATAGCCGAGCTTGTGTAAATGGTTTTCTATGCTTGTGTGCGACACATTTAGAGCCATAGCAATCTCTCAAACTGATTGGGTGAGATTGTGATGAACTATGGCCTTAAACTTGCTTGTTTTACTTTCATATGAGAGACCAGACCGTTGAGCATCATTGATAATAAAATTTCCTGAATGAAATTTGAAACTAATTTTGACAGGTGCATTAGGTTAAGCATCATCCCCATAAACACTGTACATTTTTCTATGAACTTCTGCAGCACGTTTACCTTTTTTAAAATAATACAACAAAATATGCCGATAATGAATGATATTTTCTTCCATATTCACAGGGCAATAGCAAACACAATATTAAGCTAGTTTCAACAAGTGTTAACAAATATAGTTGTTATCATATTAACAATCCATCCTTAAGGATTAATTCATCAGATAAGAAGTGTATCATAGTGACATAAAAATAAACAGAAAAACTGAAAGAACTGATTTTCCAACCCAATACTTCATTCTCCATAAAAAAAAGTGTAAAACTCGCCTAAAAAATTTTTTATTTCAAAAATAAAAATAAATACTAAGAATTATGTTATTCTATCCTTTTCGATATAAATACATAAACAAATGGTTAAGAGTTTGTATATTGTTTGTTCGAATATTGTTGCAGGTTTGCCGAAGGTGGGGATGGGGAGTTTATAGGCTTTATCCGGGCCAATGAGTCGCTAACCATCCCTAACGCTCCGCCGATCTCTTCTCTATTAGTTCCTACTTTACAGTCTCTGCACTCTATCCATTTCTGGCATAATGGGTCAAATATCCACTTGAAGTTTTAAAAACTGTAATATAGATAGTTTTAACAACCGTCTTTTCAATCCACAATTTTAAGAATCACAACAGGAGCTCTCTGTTACATAAACAACAAACCTTTAGAATATAATAGAAAATAATTCTATTCTGAGACGGAGTCCCTTTATAATAACATAAAAGTACAAAATTAAAATATTATATCTGGCCTAAATAAAAACAAACATAAAAAGTAAAAATAAAGAGACATAAGTAAAGAAAATATTAGTTAAACATACTATATACAAAATAAGAAAAAAACTACATACACAACTCTGAAACCATGCCAAGACACTTAAAACTGTGTACAATGGTAAAATATAAATATACACTTTTAGAAAAAACAAAAAATACATTACATTCTTTTTAGGACTAAACTCTGTGTTTCTGTTGACAAAAAAGAAAATAGAAATTCGGATCTGATAGTAAGTATTTAAGTGATGAATTATATGTAAACATATCATTATGAATAATATGTAATTTTACATTAAAGGTTAGCGGATATCTGACTGTTTTTGGGACAGGAATTGGAATAGGAGGTTTTTAAATGTAGATAGGGAGGGAGATTTTGATAGGAAGGGAATTCCAGAAATTAACAGAGAGAGCAATAAAGGAACTTTGGAACGAGGCAGATCTGTGAGAAGGGATGTAAAGGTGGGGAGGTCGAGATGTTGTGGAAAGGGAGTGGACTTAGGACTTGAATCGAAGAAGGTTGTAGGCGTAAGAAGGACGATGATTGTTGATTTGATAGAGGAAAGTACCTATAACATAATTTTCTTTACGTACCAACTTACAACAATTAACTATGAACTATCACATACATACTGTTTAATCCCGAGTTCATATTGAACTATATGACTTTAACACAAAACACTTATAAAGGATATAGACGGCTGTTATGGCCATCTGAAAACCACTGTTGAGGAGCTGGATGGGCCATCTCCTGTCATGAATTAAAGAAGAACAGGAGAAAATACCATTATCAACCAATTGTAACATTTATGGTAGATGAAGCTTTAAAAAGAAAAAAATACGGTTTAATTTTTCGAAAAATATAATAAAGCATCCAACTCAGTTAACTCAGAGTGAAACACTGCTCAGAGAAATAAATTATTCAATTGTTCCAGAATCCTAAGGAGTGAGGTAGATAAGTGAGTAAGACATTGTGCTGCTATGCTCCGGGTCTCTAGTTCAAGTATTGCATCATGTAATTATTATTCTGTAACATCAGCTATGAATCGAGCCTAGAGTTAGAAGACCCTTCTGTGATACACCCTGACTCTATAAAGTGAATATAGTCTTCATCAAATTATTAATTTTGAGGATAAAAGCTGGCGATTAAGCTTGATCTCTTATCAATCACCTCCTTGCACAACCGTTAATAAAGAAACAGTATTTCCTTACAAAGTAGAGGCTCTTTTCAGATTATAATCTCCATGCATTTTAGTATATATTAAATATTTTGGACGCTTTATTTCTGTTACATTTCTTCTGATAATAAAAGGCCTGCCCTAAAACCATCAGATATTTGTTTCTTACCCTTGTTATAAAATTATTTTTATATTTTGTACTTTTTAGAAAAAAAACAACTCGAGTTTGAAAAATCGAGGTTCCTTAAGCGCTCCTGTCGATGCTACCTAAGTTAATCTACTACCTTTTTTTTATTGATTGAGATTAGTCATAAGCTAATATTTATTATTTTATTATTATCTATGATATTTAAAACAGTTTTAAAAATAAAAGTACATTCAGTAAATGTGAACACAAGAATATAATAATGACATTAAACTACTTGTTGAGAAACTTCCCATTCTAAAAATGTATTTACAACAGGAGATCTGGAGGCCTCGGAGGTTTATCAGGGATCGAGGAGGAAGCAAGATTATAAACGAGAGGGTTTGGATGGTTCTGAAGTTTGTTATGGAAATATAGGTATCTGGATTGGGCCAGGTCGGAAACAGAAGGAACATTAAGGTCTTTTTGGATGATTTTACTTGTGACAAAATAAGGAGCATTGAGGATTTTACGAAGGATAACCTTGTATTAAACTTTGAAAATGACAAATTGAGAAAAAAAATAAAATAAAACTCTCTAGGGACTTTAATCATGGAATTTAATACAATTAAGCAGACTAGAGCGATATTTTTAGCTGTTGTGTGACTAAGTTGCGTGCGTGGGTTTGTCCGATTCTGTGAAAGACAGCTCTAGAATTATGCAAAACGTTTTTTTTTTAACTATTTTTTAATTAACATAACATTCTATCGTGGGTACAGAATATAGGCATCTGAATATATAACATAATATAGAATAGGAGAATATTGACGAAAAAGTACGTTCCCACCATATTTGCATAAAATATAAATAAATAAAATAAAATGAAGTAAAATAAAAATAAATGAAGTGAAGTAAAATCACACAAACATACTGCATATGCACATTTTACAACCAGCAAGGGGAACTCTGATCCACGTTTGTTCTCTAATTGTAAAAGTAAAAGCAGAACTCCAGGTGATCTCTACGATTGTTCCTCAACCTCGTCACTAGTACTAAAAGCATATGGAGATTAGACGTTATATCTACAAATACCCATACCCCAAGCGGAGAATCTGGTTATTGCCAGGACTCCAATGTGTATATATTAAGAAAGATCGCGGGCCCACTGCCGTTTCAAGCTTCGAACAGCTTTGTAGGGATGGATATTGCTGGATAGAGATTGTGTAAGGAGATTTGGATTATAGTTAAGGTTCTAGTGAAATTTAGAGAATTTTAAGGATATGGTCTGGTACTGGTACTGGAACTGGAGGAGCTAGTCCCGCAAGCTTTGTGGACCTTTATGCAAACCCCTGGCAGCTACCTTGAGATCGCCACCGCTTACTTACTAGAGTAGGAGTGTCATTCATTTTCCAGTGCCGCTGGAATCAAACCACTTTAAGAACTGGAAACTCTAGGATCCACGTCCCAACGTGCTCGACTATCAAGTCCTCTTAGGATAAGGTATAGGATAAACAGGATATTGAGATCATCGTATAGGGTTTTGTTTGTTCGTTTGATAGAATGTAAAGTTTCTAGTTCGTAGATCCGGATGGGTTTCAGGATTTTTTTTTTTTATAATAGATCAGTATTATTTTGTCAACTGAAACTTATGTAGTCGGTAGTCCTTACAGTTAGCCGTATCGTTGCACAGTGGTTGTTGGTTGGTTGTATAGTAAAGGCCGTTAATTAAAATTATATATTATTAAATCTTTTGGTTATGAATAACCATTGGATAAAATAAAAAAAAAATGTAAACTAAACGTTAAGGTTAAAAGTTGTTTATTGTTATTAAAGTTTAGTTATTTAAAGTTCGCCCGTTAGGTAAAAAAGAAAAAGGAAAAAAAGTGGTAAAAGGAAAAACAGAGATGGGGAGTGCTGCGTGAGAGGTTCAGATATTTCTTAAGATTCTTTCTTCGGAGAGAAAACATGATTTTGACTAGGATTTTTTTGTCGCACAGTGGTGCAAAACACCTTATTTTCGGAAAAAAAACTTCCGTCCAACCTAAAAAGCCTAATACGACTTCAAAGCTGAAATAATGGTCATTATTTATGCATTTTCTCATTTGAATCAAATAAAACAATAAATAAATAGCTAGTTTTATACATTTTTGTTATTAAGAACGTATTACGTTTTAAATTAAAAAAAAAAAATCTGAATGAAAACAAATGTAATGATTCAAGTCAGCATTATTGGTAGAACATTTTGAAGATTTAAATAAAACTAACTTATAAATGTTTAAATATATAGATTAATAATAATTGATAAGCGATAATGATGAACATTAGTTTTTTTAAATTTTTTTTATATAGACCAGGCTTTAGCGATTAGCCAAAATTTCAAATAGTAATTATTCCAATTAATTATTTATCTGGATTATTAATCCACAGCCTTTATTTTTTATAATTTAATATCTATTGAGTTTACAAAGTGAGATAACGCTTCCAGAATATTTTGAGTTTTTGTTTTTATATCAATATAAGATGTATTGTCCTTATTTATTAGAGTTTTAATTTTAAAGATGAAATGGTATCTTTCTGCTGCATAAATAATGCATGCACTTACGGATCCAGGAGTTATTTTTGGGGGCCCTCAGCCCGAAAATTGTTTATATATATATATATATATATATATATATATATATATATATATATATATATATATATATATATATATATATATATGTAATAATGTTGCCCAAATGCGAGACCGAGACGAGTCTTGGTCTTGCAAACTAAGTCTTGGTCATGCTCTTGGTCTTGCGCAGGGTCTCGCAACAGTCTTGCAGTTACTTATTAGCTTATTACTGTAATTTTTTAGATAGGAGAAACCTAACTAAAAAAAAAAAATATATTGGTTATACCAATTATTAACGTAGAATAACTAAGATTGTCGAGTATTAGTAACTATTTGGCCTTAATTTTTATTTTAAAAAATCGATTTTTTTACCATTTCTGGTCTTGGTCTTGCAAAGTGCAAAACCAAGACCGCTTTTGGGCAACACTAAAATATAACGATAATTACTTCGGAAAAAAATAAACTATATGGAATGGTGTATTAGTGATTTTTGAGTAAGTTCTATTAAATGTAATTATATGAGTAATAATACTTTAAGAGATAATTTTTTAAATATTTTATCAAGGCATGGTTATATTTTTTCATTTTGGCCCCCCTCTTCCTCGTAGATCCGCCTGTGAATACTTGATATCATTGTATGTTTTGGGTCTTCTTTAACTTCACATAATTCGCAAAAATCTGTGTATTTTCTATTAATCTTATACACGTAGGTACCTGATGTAGTATGATTAATTCTTTATCTACATATTGTTCTTATCCAAGTTCTAGGAGCTTATCATATGGTATAGTGATGAGGAAAAACACCAGGTATAAAGAAGAACATATGGATTAAATTGTATCCAATACCATTACCTACAGCACTTTTAATTTAATTCTAAATGTTCGGGAAAAGAATGATTTAGTATAGCAATTAATTTGATGGCTATATCTGCCCCAATGCAAATCATTTCTCTCTCTGATTGTCTGAGTCTCGCCAGCTGAGCCCCGGCCGGGGGGAAAAGAATGTGTTTTATTTTTCTCAAATATTAATATATGGTTATTAATTTAGGAACTGTAAAAACAAAAATATTTATATATTAATTATAATAATTTATTTTTAAAAAAACTGATTTATTGTGAAATAATTATAATAACCAGACTTATTGTAAAAACCATACTCAGTTTAAATTCCTTACTTTCTTTACGAGTGGTTGTATTTTTTATAATTTTAAGTCCATTTTCTTCAAAAGTGAAATATTGGATCGCCCCTTACATTTTTGAGAGATGAAACAGTTTTTAAAACTCATTGTTTAAAACAAGTTTATATTGAAAATAACGTATTAATAATTTTAAATGGATACGAATTCGCTCCTCTAACGTCTGTTGTAGAAAGATCATTTTTTTATTATAATAATATTTCAAATGTTTTAACAAAGAAACACAGAAATTCATTTATTAATTTTAATCAGATCACGGCATTTTGTGATTTTAAATCCAATGGCGTTTTATTACTAATTTTAAATTTATATAATTTTAGCATTTAACAATACAAATGTCTATATTTGTGGTTTTTTTTTATTTATTCAAAAATATAATAATCTGTTACACGGACAATAATTATAGTGAGACATAGAACACATTCACAGCGTATATACAGAAAACATAAAAATTTTGTTTAACTATTTTTATATTCATTTGTGGTTTGCAAATATTTTTAAAAATATTGTCAATTAGTTATAATTTTTATATATAATTATTTAATATCCTTTGGAACAGATTGTAATATATCTCAATAAAGAAGTACTAAAAAAAAAAAATTACATAAAACTGTTTTTATTTGATGATCAGAACTTTTAATACTTTGATATTTTAATTTTTAAAATTTCGTATTATGTGTTCCATAACGGAATAAAAAAAAAATTTGTTTATAAAAAAATGTGGAATCATTTTTTTTTCTATTTTTTTTTGTTGAAAACTTTATGTATGCACATAAGTGTAATTAAATATTTTAGCTGTATAATTTCATATATATGTTTTTTAAACTTGTTTATTGAAAATATTACAATCTGTTTCAAAGGACATTTATAATAGTGTTCTGAGATTACATTCACACTCTATGTACAATAAAAAAAAAAATTATACAGAAAATATTATATATATATATATATATATATATACAATAAATAAATATAAAATAACCTAAAATTAATAAATAAAAAAGAACACCTACATACCTATATACAATATTTACAATCAGGCGAGAGAACTCCGAGCCAGACTTGTCCCTCCAACCGTGGAGAAAAAAACATGACTCCAGGAATTTTCATATTTAAAGATCTTTTCACTGCATATTCTACGTTTTGTTATTGCATATTTCACGTTTTTTTTTTCTAATTATATTTTATATATATTATATATATATATATATATTATATATATATATATATATATATATATATATATATATATATACATATATATATATATATATATATATATATATATATATATATATATATATATATATATATATTATATTTTACTGTATTAAAATTCAGGCCCTGATTATAGTGAGTATATAGTTACACTGTAAATGTAAACACCTATTAATACAGCTCTTCATTTTGTATTTTTCTTTTTAACAAGCCTTCAAGGACCACATAAATAATTTTTACAGCTTCTTCCTTCTTCTTCGAGAGTAATTACCGTTTTAAAGAAAAAAAAAAAAAGCCCCAATTATTAAATCTTGAATCTACTACTGGCGAAAATTCAATAGCCTACGCTTTCTTAATTTTTTTTTACAGTATAGACAATATATATTTATAAATTAGGTTACAATGTGAGAATCAGATTAAAGTGAATTATTTATTATTGATAGAAATGTTTTTGTTTTTTTACATTGTTGTTCATCAAACTTCTTAACTGTATTAATATATTTGTAATGTAATTTACCTTATAGATTTTTTTTATATTGCATACATTTTTGTAGTTATGTCCTATTGGCTCTCTGGGATTGGGCTCTGGAGGTTTATACTTCCAGTTCTCTTAAACGGCGGGTCAACCGATAACAATAAATGTATGAATGAATGAAAATCATTCATTCCATCCATTCATTCAAAAGTGTGGTAATACGCATATTGCAATGGGAAAATTATGAAACATGGATTCATCGCGAACCGCACGTAAAAGGTGATAGCGGTCATTGAAGAGATGAATAGAGCTTTGAGGTAATACTGTTGTGAGTGGGATACAAACCGCAGCGCGGTCCCGCTCAGCCCAATTTTAGTATTACATTATATTATTACAGAAAGAACTTACTGAACTTAAACCAAGATTTATTTTGAAATTTGAACTCTTTACTTAATTAATAATTAATATATTATAAAAAGTTAGTAAGTTATTAACTATATATTAATAATTTTTCGAAGATAGAAATACAGCTTAAATTTTCGAGAAGTCGAATTTAAATCTTTATTTCGAATAATTTTTAATTCTACAAATTTTGTATGGTTAGTTAGACCATAGGGCGCCGTAATACTGTTCTGAAAAAAACAAAAAACAAATATGTGTGCTTTAGAACAAACGATAGATGTGTAAACATCAACAAGTCGAGATTAATATAAAACATAAATTACAAATAATAGCTCATTATAAAGAGGATGAAATGTTGAACATTTCCCTCACTTACAGTATAGAGCTCCGATTTTTAGTTTCTGAGATATTTTAATCCATATCTTCAATAAAACTCGCAATCCTTTGGTTTTCGACATCCCTCCCCCCCACCTTTCTGACTTTCTAAAACTACGTCGCGTTATGATAAAATTTTCAATAATAGCTCATTACAAAAAGGATGAAATGATGAACATTTTCCTCGCTAACAATATGCAGGTCCATGCAGTTTTTATAATTTTTAATTAAATTAATTAAATTTTTATATCATAAATACTTCAGTTAGTCGACACTAACCGAAATCTGTGTCGTTACACATCGGAAATCTGATAGCTCAATCTAATTCACTCTCCACTAAAAATTGCAAAACCTGCCGTACGAAAAAAAAAATGTATATATGTACATATATCAGAATTACTCGTAGCCTTTCTTATAGGTGTTATAAAACGGATAAAAAATGCATCCTTCGATGACATTTGATACGCTGATTTGTAAGTGTATTGTTTTTGGATAAAATTATCAATTATGTCCTTTTTCTAATTGAATGCTGAAATTTTGCATATGATGCGGATTGTATAAAATGTAACTGTTATTGTTTGGCACTGATTTCATGTATTCCTTGATAGGAATCAATAAATTGGATTATTGGACTAACATTGGATGAAACCCAACTTGTGTTTTAGCTAGGTTTCAACTTAGTCCGATCTATTTGTTAACATTATATAACCATTGCAGCTTGTCAGTATTCACCAATGGAAGCAATGCAAATCTAATACCAGATGCTATTAACGAATAGACCAATTTATGTATTTTATTATAATAATAGTTTTTCAATAATTTATTCTAATTTGCAAACATAAGGGGACTAATTCTTGTAACATGGGGCTATAAAATGATTTAATATTGTCTCTGCCTTAGTTGCCGGGCGAATCTAAGGGCGGTGGCTTTCGGGCTGAAGTCCTACCCTCTCCCCAAAATGGTAAAATATTATCATGTTTTATGAAAAAAATTATAAGTATAAACAAATTAAAAGTATTACTGTTTGTTTAATTACAGTTAATAGGACTTCAACAATCACTTAAAGACCATTTCATATAGGTAGTTAGTTTATTTTTTTCTTCCGAAGTCATTACCCTAATATATTTGTACAAAACGAAAATCATTCGTACTGATACCCCCCCTTCCCAAAATTAAATCCAGAATTTATTAAAATTAGATTCTGGATTCGGTTTGCAATAGTGTATGTGCGGTTTTCATTAATAATATTTCTGGTATAAATTAATATTTAATGAGATAGGTTACGGAAATATGAATATTATATTTTGTACTTTTGATTAGAATAAATTTAAATATTCACAATAATAAAAAGATTTGTCGATTACTATAATATAGATAAGCGGTTATCAGAATTTTATGGCAATACTCTTGTTGGACTAAAAAAAAAACTAATTGATACTTAATTAAATAAATTATTGAAATATACAGACATAGAAAAAATGTACAGTGACGAAAAATGCATAAATTTTAAAGTTTAGGTAAGTGGGAAAACCATAACAATATTATAATTAATTAATTATTTTTAATGAATGTGTTATACCGCCTGTAATTTTGAATTTCTCTTATCTACATATTAGTCCGTCGTACAGAAACCTTTTTACTAAATTATTAACATCTGCCTGAGACTTCGTAAATAGCTTCAACTGATAGTAATATACAAATATTTTATTTATGAAAACTCTCGGATTTGGCTATTAGTGATTAGGTAATAAAAACTCACGAAAACTCATTTGCTTTAAAATTAAATCCTAAGATAATATTATAAAAACGTCGGAAAACAAAGTGGCCTACAAAAATAATGCTCCATATGGCGTGACCTCCATTTCGAAAAAGTTAAAATAACGAGGTTATATAGGCCAAACGCCCCAATATTTTTGTAGGTCACCTTTTATTTCGACTTTGTAATCATATTATCTTACGATTAAAGTGGATAGAAAATGAGTATTCATGAGTTTTAGCGCAAAATTAAATAGACAATGTTTGACGATATCCAGATTGAAAATTATAAGAATTTTCATAAATATAATATTTGTAGGTTACTATAAAATGATCTATTTACCAAGTTTGAGACGGACGTTAATAATTAGATAAAAAGGGGTCTGAACCACGGACTATACGTAAATACCGGTTACAACTTAAAAGAGGTTTGTAAGTGGAAGTTGTGTGAGGCGCACACCGCACTAGAAATAATGGCATTATAGAAAAATTAAAATCACGCATGTATTTTAAATTGTACTGTTACAAACATTCATCTTTGAAGTACGCCTAAAAGCCAAATAACGAATAAATAAACAAATTAAAAGACTTAAGTTAAATAAAAATGTTGTTTAACATTCAGATCATCGCTAAATTTAGTGTTGCCTCAGCAATTTACTGATGTCCTCCCCCCCTTAGTAATTTGTCGAAGTAACGGAAACCGTTCATCTGTTATTTAATTTCAGTTCTTGCACAGGCCGGAAGGTTGGTTCGGGGAGGGTGAGATAAAT
Organism: Nezara viridula; assembly: GCA_928085145.1. Lineage (NCBI taxonomy): Eukaryota > Metazoa > Arthropoda > Insecta > Hemiptera > Pentatomidae > Nezara > Nezara viridula. Next base: position 18,796,285 of record OV725080.1, on the reverse strand, counting down.
GCTTCCGATATTTCTTGTGCCAGCGGAACCGAATGTTCGACAATTACTCTTTGGGATGATATTCGACATCTCGTTATTTGTAACAGTTACTGTTAATGGTATTTTTCAGTCGTTTTTTCCTGACTCCATGTTTGAAACATTCGTCATAGCATTTAATTATTTGTTTAGCACTGAAAGGTTAAATAATCAAAAATAAATAAGTTTATGTTCTTAAACTATATTTATTAATTGAAGTGGCAGCTAGAAAAGGAGCGATATATTTTTTTTTTCCTAAAGCGGTATTTAGGTTTTGCTATAGTTGTAACTTTATATCTTTTTTAACTTCAAATATTAATCCACAACTACCGACGAATTGTTGTTGACAATCAGCAGATAGTGTCATAAAAAAAAAAGAAACAAATAATAATAATAATGAAACTGGCATCTCAGGCAGGATAGCACCCAGTAGTATAGGATAGTACCATCTTCCCTGGCTTGATTCAATCATCATGGTTTGTGAAGATAGGAGTTCTCTCGCCTTTTTAGTCTTCTCCTCGTATTGATGGGCATGTCAGCTGACGCCAAGTCTCTTATTAGTATGTTCGTTGCTCGGCAACCTGATAACCGAAGTAAGGAAAAAACAATTACGAGTTCGCGTCCCGTCGCCGGAGGGAGGTCAACTCCTAACCACCTTGCCTGAGAAAATCTTTGTAAAACCAAAAAGGTGAGGAGAACAACAAAAAAAGAGTAGTAAGTTAGTATGAAATCGTTTGTAAATTGTCGTTGTCGTTATGTGTTAGTCAACTGTTAGCAGATGGAAATCAATAGGTACAGTTTTGTTAGTCATGTACCAAGGTGGTTTAGTTTTGATTTATAGTATTTTTGATTGGAAAGTTTGTAGTTTATGTAAGTTGTTCTTTTTAGTTATACCATATATCTGTGAGGAGAATATCTAATATATGTAACAATATTTGATATCATTTCTCAATTATTTTGGTGTTGATTTTCAATATTGTTTATTTCAGAATATATTAAAAAAAAAAAACATTACAATCCATGACGGGTCTTGGATTCAGTACTATTTAGGGAAAGTACTGTTTCTCAGTCAACTGTTGTGAAAGGAGGCTGAGTGGGCCCAAGAGGATCTCCTGATTCCAGGTTCCAGGGTCGCCCCACGGCTGATGAAACAGAATAAATCATTTTTCTGCCATGAGCTGGGATTCGAATCCGGGACCCTGAGCATTGGAAGATCAGTGCTCTACCACTGAGCTACCCACTCCATCTCAGGATAAGAAAAACATTTTATTTTATATTTTATATTGCTGGAGATGTATATGATGAACTGTCACGGTGACCACTTATAGACATTACCAACTCGTCAAGTGTCGGAGGAGTAGGCCGAAGTGAAGGTATCGGTTAAATCTGATTTGGCGGGATTGGTTTCGCTCTGCGTTCCTTGGATGGATCACGAAATAAACCATACGCAAACTCGTAAACAAATTAGAACCTAAGGTATGAAATAAAAACGTTTGAGTAGTTTTTCTTTAAATCTAAATCTCATTGACATGGATTGGAACACAGTAATTCTGCTCTTGAGCGATTGAATTTGGGTACGATCCTGAAGAGAAATTAATGCTTTAAGTGACGGTCGGAAATAAATACCTCCAAAAAATGAAGTACTAAAGTTTTTATTTTTATGAAATTCAAGTGTTTAAATATTTTATCATTTGGAAAGTTTACTTGCCCAACTTAACTGAAAGCGCTTTTAGATTTTTTTAATTTAAGATATATATACTTATTTTATAGCACAGTCAATATTTGTTATTCTGCACACAAAAATAAATTGATTGGTCAATATAATGTTATTATTCCGAGGAACAATTTTAACAAATCCTATATACTTCACAATACTTTATTTCACTTATTTATCATCTTTGCATTCGACAACATTTCAGGCAACTTTGCTCGAAATTTATCGGCACATAAACCATAAATAATTAAAAAAAAAATAAAACTATTAATGGATAAGACTTATATTTAAACATGATTATGTAATCCTACAATTTTTTTTTTAGTTTAATAAAATTATAAAAGAAAAATCCATTAAAAGAAGATTATATAAGAACTGGTCAAGATGTATTATATATTATATTTAAAAAAAAATTATTATTTTTATTTATTTTTATTATTATTTCAATATTACCTGCTTTAGAGTTTAAAAAATAATTTCAAATCCATCCAAATGTTAAGAAAACATTATCGATTTATTTCAACTGCTCAATGTTCGTGTACTTAGAGCTGTAAGTTTACATGTCATAATTATGTTTATATGGATTAAGAACATTGTATTATTTAAAATGATTTCAAGATTCCTAAATAATAATTATTAAACTAAAAAATAATTATTAATTATGTTTATTCAAGGTATCGACATAACCCAATCCCTTTTATGCTAGCTTTAAAATGTATCACATTTATAATATTTTTAGTTATATAATTTGATTCTAGAAATTTTCTAGTTTTACAATCTGTCATATTTAAAAATTTTATTTTATAATAATTAAAAATTGATTTTCATATATTATACGGACAAATCTAAGGTAGAAATAAATAACATATATTTTGTTTTTAGTTAAATACTTTTCTCAGATCCTAAAGTTTATTTGAAGGAATGTGTCGAATTATTTGTCGATGTATTGTCACTGAAAAAAAAAAAATGATTGAAATCGTTGATTCATTGACTTTAAATTTCCTTGTTTGTTTCTATAATGTTAGCTAATTATATCGTGAGGGATATGATGTTCTTTACTGTGCAGTACCTTAGTTCGGACGCCCCCGTTGGCAGAAGTTGGCCCCGCGGCCCGTTAGCCGCAGAGACGTGGAGGTACTCGGGCCGGTACACAATGGGGGCTGTCCAGAATGCAGAACCTCTTCCTCGACCCGCGGGTGGACACTACCTGCATGACAACGGTGTACCGGTCTTCTCGAGGTAGCTGATCACATGCCATGTTCTGTCGCCCTGAGGGGTCTCGGCTGTAGGATATAACAGTATCGCGTTTGGAATGGCAGAATGGTGGTATATAATAATTATATTATTACTAGTAGGCCCGTGCGAAAAATTCGCACACCATATTGTTTTCAAATGCCAAATTAATAAGAAAAGAAGATAATGCGACGTATCAAAAGAGTATTATTATTATTTATTAAACCAAACAAAAATGTAGAACTTTAGATTAAATTTGCAATCTGCAAATTTCTTTGCAATGATTATTTTTTTGGCAGCTTCACAGCTTCCCATCACGTCCGGGATATAAATCATATCAGCAGGTCTCTTTGCCAACGCCTAAGTAATCGTCGAAGTGGACTGTACGGGTTTCTTGTAAGATGAAGGATTTCTGTCAGGGGATTCATGTTGTACTGACATGTTGCAGTATCTAAAATTGTAGTTTCGTTGAAGTCTTTATGTAAAGTACCATTTGCGACATAAAACGGTGCATCAACTATCCTTCGCAACACTTTTGGAAAGTGGAATATGAATATCATATAAGGAAGATGAATATCATTTCTCTTACAAAATTTTAGTCGAAAATCTTTATTTTGTATTAGGACTGTAGGAGGTTACAGGAGCTCAACACATTTGTAATTAAATGAACAGCTGTATGATTTGTAATATTATGATTTGTCGTTTAGGAATAAAATCTACTTGAGAAACCGTTTTAAGTATAATTTTGTTAATGAAAAAAAATGATGAAATCTAAATATTAGACCATTTAGGAAGGAATCCTTACAATTTCTGAAAATATCTTCAAATCGAATTAACGTCAGTAAATAGTCAGTCTCGTGAATACGACTATTAGTTCGCAATGCAAACTCATTTTATCAAGTTATTATCGAGCATAAGAATGCTAAGAATAAAATGTTTAAGCTGCCGAAAACATTGCAGGTATTTTTGAAAATGGTGAATGAAATTTTATGAAACCCAGTCAAATTTTACTTAATCATTTGTTTACCAATCCATAATCTCCTTCAAAATTTGGACCAAATGAAATCTGCTATTTTTGAGATAACGGCGTATAAAAAAAAAAAACGTTTGCTCATATGTTAGAGGAAGTAGTGAACGGAATTCGCTAAAATAGATATATCATACTTTTTTTCCAATCCTCAATTTTCCTCTAAAGTTGATAAAGTTGTATCAATGAAAATACTTTGTGCAATGTCAGAGGAAGTTGTGGACTCTGTTGTATAAAATCAATATTGGATCACGTTTCAACAGTGACAATCTGTTCAAAATTTTATCGAATCGAATAACAGTAGATTACACGTCATATGGATTTTGCTATGTAAAGAAATACGATTTATAAATTTACATAGGTTTCCTTTTCATTTGTTCATTATTGAGTTCTACCAATGGTTAGTTTCCCTTCATGTTGTACACGTCATGTTACCAATGTCACATTTACTTGTTGTATTGTTCATGTAATACAGTTGTAAATTTCATTAAAAAAAAAAATTGTTCACTCAAAAATTTAATTGTTAAATGCTTTACGCATCTTTAAGTTTTTTTTTCATATATTGGGTATATTATTAGTTTTCATTTTGATTCCGTTTAATTTATATATATATATATATATATATATATATATATATATATATATATGATATGATATGATTATCCCAGGAGAGGTTCTGGTCAAAGGTTACACCTAGGTTTTGACTGTAGGGAAAAAATGGATGGGATGGTTATTGAGGTAAAGTAGAGGAAAGTAAGGAAGGGAGCTGATGAGATGTCTGGACCCGATGATAATAGCCTTGGTTTTATCAATAATAATAATACTAATAAGTACATTTTTTTATTAACAGTCTAAAATAAATAAGTGAATGGGGAAGTTAGTTACGTAAATATAGTTGTCAATAATTTAAAAATTAAGCACCTCTCAAATATGAAAAGTACATTCAACTTTCTGTGTGATGAAAATTTTTCTTCACTCGATAAATTTTTTTTATGGGGTGTACTATGGGTACATTTGATGGTTTAAGGGTTCCAAGAGAAAACTTACGGCACGTTTCATCAAAATCGTTTATCCGTTATGACGCTTCAAATCACAGTAAAAGACATTTTTCGGCAATTAGACAAATTTGGTAGACAGGCATAAAAAAAAAAAAAAAAAAATCAGTCTACTTAAGAGATGATTGTAATGTAGAGATTTTACCAGACTTAACATTTTTTATTTTTCTATTTCCTTCTATTATAAATACGTATGTGGAATGATGATATGGATATAACAACGTTTGTTATAAAAAAAATTAACGAAAATAAAATAGTAATAAATTATTTAAGTCAGCACTAATTCCATCGATGGCATCAACCTATCGATTGAACCCAGCAGCGATGTATGCTGAATTTAGGACCTACTCAATTCTAGCAAAAAATTAACATTCAATGAAGGTAACGAAACACCTAAGAATTGAAGAAATGCCTACCTACATAATTGTTGAATTTAAAAATATGGTAAGTATGGATAGGAAGTAAACTAAGTATAAATACGATACATAAACGGAAGAATAACAACACTAAGGCTGTATTTAGGTCAAATAAAACGGATCCATCAGCCAAAAATAATATGGAACTGTTGTGCCATCGGTGCTTCAATCGATGAATAACAAAGACGCTGAATTCTATCGATGTATTTCATCGATGAGTTTAGAAACGATATGATGGATTTCCGATACCATCGATGAGTTCAGCCATAAGTTTAGGAACTTCCTCAAATAAGATAAAAATGTAACAAAACATGTATCAACAGCGAGTCATCATATTCACCACTTCACTAAAAATATTCGACTTAGCTCATGAAATATTAATAACGTCGACAAGGCAGAAATCGATTGGACATTTTTTCATTGGCTACTTTTAGCGCAAGCCAATTATTAATATAATCGATTCACTTTCTCAGAAACATTACAAAAAGAGAATCATAACATTTTTCCTTTAAACCCAGAAAAATTAGCCAAACTCTCGCATTAATATTTTGATTTCATAGTTAGATATATAATCGACGAGGAATATTTCTTCTAATGGCTCATTTTGAGACTTCTAAAATTAATAGAATTTTTCAGCATATGAAGAATTTTCTCTTAAACTAACCCAAGCCAATATAAAACCTTTGAATCACGAAGAAATCAATGGCCTGTTTTATTCTTTATGCGATAGTTTTTGGATATTATGGAAACAAAAACTAATATTATATATTATTATATACAATTAACTAAAGGTTCACTTAAAAAGTTCAAACGTACATCATGAGAAAGTTTTTTAAAGTGTGTATGTAACATGCTTGCTTTGACCGATTCACGTGTAAAAAGATTGGTTTTTACGAAAAATAAAGGAAATGATTTTACCAAGCATTAATGGACTTTTTTAATTAAGAGTTCGTATAATAAGAACATGGTGGGATATTAAATTGGTTATGAATAAGTCCATACAAAAGTATGAAGGAAATTTATTTTTGAATTTTTCTTATACTCAATTTTTTTTCCGTTAGTAATTTATTATTTTTTTTTCACTAAAAACAAGGAAAATAAGGAAGGTTATTATTAATACCGAAGGTGAAAAAGACTTTGCCTTGAAAATTTACAATTCCTATAAGTGTTATAAGTTTCATAAATTAAGGAACAAATCCGATTCGATAAAATTTTCAGATTCTACAAGTTTCTATCTAGATGTTTCCATTTCACTTTCTTCAAATTCTATGCCCTACTACATTTGACTAAACACGCGTACTTTTTTACACGCCCATACCTCAAAAATCGTTTTTTTCGATTTGATCTTAAGTTACAGAAAAGTCGGAGATTAAAAAAATGAAAAATTTAATCAATTTTTTATTGCAGTACTTTCAAAAAATTCTTTTTGAATTTGAATCTTATGCACAAATGTATTTTTCTTTATAGGCCTGTATTTTAAAGACATTCTGTCACATAGATAATAATTATAGTGAATTAAGAGTGCCATCACGCTATTATATTATATATATATATATATATATATATCATATATATATAATATAATAGCGTGATGGCACTCTTAATTCACTATAATTATTATCTATGTGACAGAATGTCTTTAAAATACAGGCCTATAAAGAAAAATACATTTGTGCATAAGATTCAAATTCAAAAAGAATTTTTTGAAAGTACTGCAATAAAAAATTGATTAAATTTTTCATTTTTTTAATCTCCGACTTTTCTGTAACTTAAGATCAAATCGAAAAAAACGATTTTTGAGGTATGGGCGTGTAAAAAAGTACGCGTGTTTAGTCAAATGTAGTAGGGCATAGAATTTGAAGAAAGTGAAATGGAAACATCTAGATAGAAACTTGTAGAATCTGAAAATTTTATCGAATCGGATTTGTTCCTTAATTTATGAAACTTATAACACTTATAGGAATTGTAAATTTTCAAGGCAAAGTCTTTTTCACCTTCGGTATTAATAATAACCTTCCTTATTTTCCTTGTTTTTAGTGAAAAAAAAATAATAAATTACTAACGGAAAAAAAATTGAGTATAAGAAAAATTCAAAAATAAATTTCCTTCATACTTTTGTATGGACTTATTCATAACCAATTTAATATCCCACCATGTTCTTATTATACGAACTCTTAATTAAAAAAGTCCATTAATGCTTGGTAAAATCATTTCCTTTATTTTTCGTAAAAACCAATCTTTTTACACGTGAATCGGTCAAAGCAAGCATGTTACATACACACTTTAAAAAACTTTCTCATGATGTACGTTTGAACTTTTTAAGTGAACCTTTAGTTAATTGTATATAATAATATATAATATTAGTTTTTGTTTCCATAATATCCAAAAACTATCGCATAAAGAATAAAACAGGCCATTGATTTCTTCGTGATTCAAAGGTTTTATATTGGCTTGGGTTAGTTTAAGAGAAAATTCTTCATATGCTGAAAAATTCTATTAATTTTAGAAGTCTCAAAATGAGCCATTAGAAGAAATATTCCTCGTCGATTATATATCTAACTATGAAATCAAAATATTAATGCGAGAGTTTGGCTAATTTTTCTGGGTTTAAAGGAAAAATGTTATGATTCTCTTTTTGTAATGTTTCTGAGAAAGTGAATCGATTATATTAATAATTGGCTTGCGCTAAAAGTAGCCAATGAAAAAATGTCCAATCGATTTCTGCCTTGTCGACGTTATTAATATTTCATGAGCTAAGTCGAATATTTTTAGTGAAGTGGTGAATATGATGACTCGCTGTTGATACATGTTTTGTTACATTTTTATCTTATTTGAGGAAGTTCCTAAACTTATGGCTGAACTCATCGATGGTATCGGAAATCCATCATATCGTTTCTAAACTCATCGATGAAATACATCGATAGAATTCAGCGTCTTTGTTATTCATCGATTGAAGCACCGATGGCACAACAGTTCCATATTATTTTTGGCTGATGGATCCGTTTTATTTGACCTAAATACAGCCTTAGTGTTGTTATTCTTCCGTTTATGTATCGTATTTATACTTAGTTTACTTCCTATCCATACTTACCATATTTTTAAATTCAACAATTATGTAGGTAGGCATTTCTTCAATTCTTAGGTGTTTCGTTACCTTCATTGAATGTTAATTTTTTGCTAGAATTGAGTAGGTCCTAAATTCAGCATACATCGCTGCTGGGTTCAATCGATAGGTTGATGCCATCGATGGAATTAGTGCTGACTGAAATAATTTATTACTATTTTATTTTCGTTAATTTTTTTAATAATAAACGTTGTTATATCCATATCATCATTCCACATACGTATTTATAATAGAAGGAAATAGAAAAATAAAAAATGTTAAATCTGGTAAAATCTCTACATTACAATCATCAGTTAAGTAGACTGATTTTTTTTTTATGCCTGTCTACTAAATTTGTCTAATTGCCGAAAAATGTCTTTTACTATGATTTGAAGCGTCATAACGGTTAAACGATTTTGATGAAACGTGCCGTAAGTTTTCTCTTGGAACCCTTAAACCATCGAATGTACCCATAGTACACCCCATAAAAAAAAATTATCGAGTGAAGAAAAATTTTCATCACACAGAAAGTTGAATGTACTTTTCATATTTGAGAGGTGCTTAATTTTTAAATTTTTGACAACTATATTTACGTAACTAACTTACCAATTCACTTATTTATTTTAGACTGCTAATAAAAAAATGTACTTATTAGTATTATTATTATTGATAAAACCAAGGCTATTATCATCGGGTCCAGACATCTCATCAGCTCCCTTCCTTACTTTCCTCTACTTTACCTCAATAACCATCCCATCCATTTTTTCCCTACAGTCAAAACCTAGGTGTAACCTTTGACCAGAACCTCTCCTGGGATAATCATATTTCCCAGATTACCCGAAAATCCATAACTGTCCATAAACAACTCCTAAGATTCCGTGATTGTATTCCTCTAAAAACCAGACAGCTCCTTGTAACCTCCCTTGTATTCCCCCACTTCGACTACGGCTGCTTGGTGTATGGAAGGCTATCTGCCAGGCTGGAAATGAGACTAAAAAGACTCATGAATTTTTTCATATGATACATTTTCGGGATCCCCAGAACGGGCGTTCACATGTTTCACTCTGGTACACCGAGTTGAAGCGGCTTTATCCTACTTCCCGACGACAATTCCTTCTCGGCGTTTTCCTTTTCCAAGTCTTCAGAACCAAAAACCCTCCCTACATCCTGGAACTCCTTACTCTGCGCTCCTCTATCCACTCTCTCAATACTAGGTCTCAACCTATAGACTTATATATTCCCTCCCATAAAACTTCCTCCTTCAGCAAATCCTTCGTCATTCGTGCTGCTTCCTTATGGAACTCACTTCCTACCTCCATGCGTCAATCCTCATCCACAAATTCCTTCAAACAACTCCTGTTTCAACACCTACTCCACATTCAAACTTCCCCTAACATGTAAAATTACTTGCATCTATACAATGTTTAATTTCAATCCATTGCACAATCGAAATAGCAATTAACAATAAATTAGTTGGTATTTTTATTATGTCACACTAAGATACATAAATTTGTAACTCTGTTATTATTCTTAGGGGACAGTCGTCCCAGAATAAAATTATTTTTTCATTTCATTTCATTATTAAAAAAATATTTAATTTTTCATAGTTGGAATTGGCTCTGCAAAAGTCATCGCCTTAATGTTGTCGGGGTGGGATGTACGGGCTCATTCTGGAATTGAATATTATCACGTTAAAAGTCAGTCTCTGGTTTAAGTTTTTATAGTTTGGCTGTCCAAGTCTTTGTTTAACAAGTCAAAGTTAGGATTGGCAGAGTTCATGGACTTCCAACTGAAACATTCTGATTGGGAATATGTTTGTACAGATGGATCAAAAATTCACGATGGAGTCGGTTCTGCCTAAATGTACCTAATACCTCCATATTACCCTTCCTACCATTCTCAACTGTTTGCAATAAATTGTGCCATATGTAATCTTAACTATAATGAAAAGCAAATATATATTTTTAGCGATTCAGAATCTATCCTTAAGGCTATGAAAAATTATTTTTCAACTCACCCATTAGTCACAAAAACAGTTAGATTTATAACAAAAATAGAGAGTGTATCGTAATGTTTATAATTGTTTCTTGGTTTTTACATTTCTTATAAGAAGCTATTAATCGATGTGAATCTTGAACTTTAACCCTCAAATTGCTGTCACTTGGTTGTTCATAAGAGCCGTTGTATATTTAATTAATTTTCACTATCCTTAATTGAATTAAATATTATTAAATTGACTTAAATAATATTGTATTGTAAGATACAATTTCTATGGTCACTGGGTCACTCAGGTATTGGAGGTTATGAGCTAGCCGATATCATGGTAAAACAAGCAATCACGGAAGGAACTCCAGTAGGGGATGCTTTTCTAAAGTAAGTAGTAGCTTTGGTAAAGATAAAGGCTCTTGAGAAATAGCAGGGTCTCTGCCATGTTTTAAGAGAGAATAAGTTGAGAGTGATCGAGCTCTCTGTAGTTCCTAATCGAGCGGACTTCCAGTTGAACAGGAGATAAGAAATCCTAGCAAGGCTTCGAATCGGACACTCACAGCTAACTCATGAGCACCTAATGGCAAAGAGGACACCCCCTCAGTGTCTCTGCTGTGGGGTCAGATTATCAGTGAGACATATCTTGACTGAGTGTTATGAATATGAAACACAACTAAGTAAGGTGGAATTGGAGAATAATTAATATTATTTTGATGATATTGATTATTTAAAATTCGAACAGAAATTAAAAATGGCCCCATTAATTAAAAATTAACCCAAAAAATGGCAAAACAGTTGTTTTTATTTCTACAAAAACTATTTAATTTTTACGTTTACTTTTTTTGTAAATAATAAAGTTTTAATATGTTCTACTTTCAAGTATATTGCGTAATATGTGTAAGGGCTTATATGATCCTTAAGAGGAACACCTCCATTGCTAGAAATATCCAATAAATTAAATATTTATTCAAGTATAGTATGTATAACGAATATTTTTTTTTCTTTTATTTTACTGATTTATCTTTATCTTAACTTTTTATATTTGTTTTTATCTGGCCAGATATAAAATTTTAATTTCTGTACTTTTTTGTTATTCTGAAGGGACTTCGTCCCAGGATAAAATTATTTTTCTATTCTATTTTGTCACATAGAAAGGCTTGTCCGCCTCAAAACTTTTTATTGAACATTTTGTGGATGTTATACCTGTTCGTAGTGCCACATAACTCCATACCGTAAGTCCATGAAGATAATTAATGATATTGAATACTCAATAGTTGACCGTTGCATTATAAAGGAAGGAAATGGTCCGGGGTGGCTAAATAGTGTTTTATTTTATATTTACATTTAACATCAATGTATGATGATCGGTTTTCACTTTGTATGCATTTTACTTTTTAACCATGTCTCAATATTATGTAATATTTAAATGTAATTTTCTTACATATTTACGACCAAATATAATTATAATTATTCATTTTTTTTTTCAATCTCTATACTTCTAAGGTAGTTCTGCAATGAAAAGTCTCTTATTTCTATATTTATATTTTACTTCTATGTACGTTTTACTTCTTCCATTTTTGTTTTTATTCACATTGTACTCTTATCTATTATCTCTTAATTCTACTTTATATGCACGTGTATGTACTTATAATTTATTATTTCATAGATATAGTATTTTTTCTCTTGTATCCATCCATAGCTTCAAATTTTAGATACTGTGATTTTCTAGATTTTTCCCTATTACCCAAACAAGTTAGCGAATTCCCCAATACCTGCCCTTACCCTGGTTTTCCAGTTGTAAGTGAAACTCCTAGCTGACCACACCTGTAAGTCTCTAATTTTATTTACTTATTTATTTAATTTTTTGGTTTTCTTTTCTTTTTCCACATTCCTTTATGTCTATTATTTCATATGATATCCTTTTTCCTTTCCTTTCAATATCTCCTGTATATGTAGAAGTATATTCACATTTGCATATATTATATATTACACTACAACAATTGTTACCATCTATTTATTTCAGTTTAGGATCTCGTTACTCAGCTTACTCTGTTTATATTTTAATGTACTTACTGTTTATAATTTTAATAACCTTATTCACATTGTTTATAATTTTTTGTCTAAATATTATGTAACTTCCACAATTTTCTATCTTTTTTATCTTGTCCGTTCTAGCCTTGACGAAGACCTGAAAAGTCGCGTCGAAACGTTGGCTTTTAATAAAATAGTTTTGCCACTATTTAACCTATTTATGACTGCCACCCCGGACCATCTTCCTTTATAATTAATGATAGCTTGCAGCGTATATCAAGTAGTCTGGATAACATTCAAATCGTTTGTTTAGTTTTTTTTTTTTTAAGTTTGGTATGAGTTTTTCATGTCAATTTCATGTTCAGGTAAAATTACAGCAAAAAAATAAAAAAAATAATCAACAGTGTAATTCTGGTATAATTTCGGCCTGAGAAAGATTTTATTTTTTATTGTGTTACCAAATTATATTGATAATTTCATATTCATTGAAGTGCCTGCAATATTGATTTCACGTTGGTTGTTGGCATAGCCCGGCATCGATGGAATGAGATTGGAAGATGGAAAAGTTGTTTGTGTTGGGATGAGAGAGATTGAGTTGAAGAGATCTCGTTTGTTTTCGCTTAACCTTAGCTGTGGACACCGCAAATATATCTCAAACCAAACCATCTTTGTGGCAGCGGAGATATCTGAGGTTCAACATGATAAGCCCTGTAATTAGGAATGAGGTATCGATATGGAGATTATCGAATTACAGATAATAAATTTTATATTATCGATATTCTTCTGCCGAAAATATATCACATTTTCTATAGTCCTTGATTATGTTAAATGGAAGAGCAATATTATGCAAGCCTTATATAACTCGTAACAGCGATCACCATGGCACCCGGCAATTGTATTACGCAGTGTAGCTGTTTGAAACATTTTTTTTAACACTTAAATTTTCTTATCTAATAAGTAATCAATTAAGTATAGAATCAAGTTTGGATTTGGAAGAATTTGTTTTGGTTTATTTTTTTCCATAATCAATCTTTGTAATCGAGGTATAAAACGTTTCAAGGTACGTACAATACAAAATTCGAATAAAATAAAAAATCCGTTCGTCCGTCGTAGTGGCTTTTCTCTGAGACCTCAGGACCGATTACTTTAAGGTTAATTTATCAATGTTCAAAATTTATCAATGTTGAAGGGCACCCGAGGATGATCCTCGGAACACGGCATTGCCATCCGCCCTTTCCGTTCAAGATGGCGGCCAAAAAACCTGTGTTGCGATAGACTATAGATTACAGACTAATGTACCGATTTCGATGAAACACGGGTGAAATCTCCTCACTTGAAGGCCTTTAAATTTATCTACATAACATACTTCACCGAAAAGAAGATGGGAAAAGAGTTAAGAGGTGTGGTAAAATTAGATTTTCTATTAACTTAAAAAGTATAAATTTTTTGTTATTTTTGTAATCAAGTGTTTCTAAGGTATTTAAATTTTCTAAGAAACATAAAATGTTTTATCTAAAATAAAGCACTATTAATAAAGATGTCGTATTTTTAATATTTTTTGTTTATTATTTACAATAATTTTGATTATTAATGATTAACTCCCAGTCAAAAGTCCTTCGAACAGTAGTCGATGCTCCTTTCTATGTAACTAACAAAACCCTACATCATGACCTCAACATCCCATTTGTTCTAGATCTTATCCCAGAAAAATTCTTCAAATTTCACCAGAACCTTACGCACAATCTCTATGAAACACCAAACATCCCTATAATCCTCCAAGAAGATTGAAACGGCAGTGGCCTCGCGATCTTTTGTAGATTATATATATTGGAGTTCTGGCCATTTACAGAACTCCAATATATAGATTCTCAACTCAAGACATGAGTGTGTGTGGCTAAAGTGCCTTCGATCTATCTCCGCTGACTTTAATACCACTGAAGCGGTTGAGAGAGTAGCGCAGTGTGTTTTTTGCTTAGTTTTAATTTTCTTATTCTTAGGTTATTTTATTTAATTTATTTTTTATACATTTTGATTATTATTTATTGTTATTTTGCTTCTATTTATTTTATATTTATTGTACATATAGTGTGAATGTTATCCTACCTCACTACAACTATAAAAAAAATAATTAACACTAAAATATAATAATATTTTGTACTATTATATTTTAGGTATGCATATATATATTTATATATATATATATATATATATATATGTATATTTTTTTTTTCCTTTTATCATTGCTAATCTGCTCAACCTTGCTATAGTGTATTAACATCACCTTTTGTTTCCTCCATTATATATTTGGATGGCTTGATGGGTCTCAATAACAATTTTTTTCTCTCTTTTTTGTCTTTCATTTTTTTGTTTCTATCCACCTATGTGATCTTGTTTTTCTTTCCTGATGATTCCTAAATTAATGAAACGTTAGCATATTATTTCATTAATTATGGGATGATTTAATAAGAGACCGTCAAGATTCTTATCGATTGTATTGATCGTGGCCAATCGATATTGCCGAACATATCGATAGTGAGAGAGATCGAACTACCGTTTACCCTACAAGATGGGCGCAACTCCCATCGTAAAGGGCAGAGTTAAATTTATTTCCACCTTTAGTTGGATCCCGTAGCCCTTCCCTTCCGAAGGAGCTGGTTCAATAAAGATCCCATTTGGCCCCATCAGGTAAGTTAGTTCCGTCCTCTCTCTCCTTTGATATTGTCTGTTCCAATGGAGTCAGGGAGATCCTGGTATGACCGAAAATAGAATTCAATCTAAATTAAATTGTATAATACAGTATACAATCTTATAACCATATATATCTGTACTAGAGCTATTACTTCCAGTATATATTTTTTCCAGACACGTTTTTGTTATATATTTATTGAAATAAGCATACAGCTCGGAAAGAGACATTATAAATGCGAAGATTCAAACTATAAAGCCTGTCTAACATGCAAGTAAATTGTTAACTTTCCAACGTTTGCCAATTTAGGCATAATCAGGGCAAAAAAAAAATAAGATCATCTTATACGCAGAAAGTTTTTTTTTTGTATTTATTAATTTCTTCTTCTTATTTATTTTTGTATTATTTATTTTTCACCAACACATTTGTCTATTATTATAATTTAAGTACCAGTATTCCTTTTTTCCTTATCCATGCTAATCAGCTGTTTTATATAACTTTACTCCTCTGTTTCCTTCAGTATATATTTGGATGGCTTGGTGAGATGTCAATAGCGATTTTTTTATTTTATTTTTTTATTTTTTATTTCTGTACATATGTGATCTTGTTTTTTCTACAAATTAACTATTTGTTAGGCTTTATGTTAGGGCTGTATGTTAGGCTTTATATGTTAATTTGAACTGTTTATATTTCAAGATCACTAAGAGTACGGTATAATAATAGTTAAAATATTGAAATTAATATAATCTGTAGAGTTCCAATCTGATAATTGTATTTTAACTACGAATAAAAATACTTACGGTGCTATGAATTGTTATCTAAATTTTCTCTGCATCATGTTATTTTATTATGCATATTTTATTATCTTAATATTTTCACTTCGCATTTTTCTGTACCTATCAGTGAGAAAAGGGGAATAAATTAAATTTTAATATTTATATTTTAATTACGTATTATTTCAAATTGTTTCTCTTGCGGAATATCTATTCTGCCCTTTTAATTACTTTTACCCCGTTAAGGACTTATGTTAATTATTAGGATAATTATAACGTATTTAAAAGCTTTTGAATAACACTTCGAATCGAATTAAAATACGCTGTATCCTTGTTAATACTGGTCGGATTTAGCTGATATTTCTTTAATTTTGAAGAAAATATTATTTTCTTTTAAATAAGTACCTATATTTTTCCAGGAGAGGTATTGTTATTCGGAGAACATTCTATATTTTTAAAATTTCGAATTTTGTATTTTTTAACACTTAGTACAATTTTTTTCAATACCTAAACTTATTGGATATCTACATCATAAGGGGATTTACCAATTAAAATTTAAGCATGGATTGCAATTTTTTTAGATGTAATAATCTATCTCTTATTAGTGGAATTCATTACTCTGTATCCTTGATCTGATTTTATTTTTTTGAAAATTTCATTAACTTTCAAATAATTACTTATAGTTTCTCAGAGGAAGTATGGCTGGCTTCTGAGATATTCACATGACAGGAATCAATCAATCAATTTGATTTCAGCTTCATAGATTTTACATTGCCGTTATTCATAGATACTACATTACTATTTTTGTAATACAGTGATCAATAAGAGAGTGAAATTCATATTTCTTTTATAAATTAGTATACACAGAGATATTTTACATTTATAAATAGTGGTGTTAATTTCTCTATCTACTTCCACAACATATCCGTAAGCTCCCTGTATCCTCTTTCATTTCCCCTCATTTTGATTTCGGTTGTGTAGTTGGTGTACAGTGACATCCCTGCTGTACTCGAAGATAGTTTGAAGCGACTCATAAATTGCATATCAAGATTTGTCTTCGGTACTTCGAGCCGATCTCATGTGACCTAGTTTTAGTGTGAGTTAAAGTTACGGCTCTTCCCTTCTTTCCGCTGGCAATATTTCCTTGCATATTACCTATTCCAAACCTATTACAGTCTCCTAAATTTTAAATCCGTGTTCCACTCCCGAAAAAACATGATTCCATGTTTCTGACCATTATACCCCATAACTAAAACAATCGAACGTCCCTTTCTAGCCAGCTTCAATGTCTTCTGGAATTCTAGAAAAATAATTTTATATTATAAAAAGGAAAATTTCATTAATTTATAAGTCTATTATTGATTATTTTAATTTTTAAAGATTCCATTTTAACTTGACTGACCTTAGCTATTTTTGTTTCAGGTGAGTTAGCAGCAAAAAGAAGGCAGAGGTTGGTAACCTTTAGCCGCTCCCTCTAGGTCGCCTTAAGCCCCACTGCCTTACTCGGTCAGTAGGAATGACATTAAACTTGATTGACATTCTGATTGCTAGAGAAAGACTGACAGATGAAAGAACTGTGGAAGGAAGACTTTTCAGAAAAATCTTTTCGTTAGTGGCACATGTTGTTATTTTTATTAGTTTACTTATTTTTAGTTAATTGTTTTCAATAATGAACCATTGACCAAAAAGTTCAAAAACTTAACCCCCCCTCAAAATATGAGGTTTCACGTTTCAGAATACGTAGCACTCAAAAATCGAATAAAAATATTTTTTTTGCCCGCGCATTTCCTCCGAGACTTCCCAGCGATTTTACATGCCCATTTTATTCGCCTCAACTTAATCATCTCAATTATATTAACCTGATAAAGTTCACGTAATTCAGCGTTGTGTATCCGCCTAAATTCTCCGTTTGACTCATCCTTTTCGGTTCTGTAAAAAACTTTATTTTCAAAAACCTTAAGACGTTGCTCAAGGTGAACATAAAAATTTATTTTAATGTTATTATTTCTAAACGAATTTTGGACACTAAACTTATGTTCGAATGTTCGCTTAATTTATACATTAAGATATTTTTTAAATGTTTGTTTCAATATAAGAAAATTATCAGTCAAAAACTTAGCGTTTATAATTTAGACTTACGGTTTCCAAAAAAGATATATATTCAGAAAATACAAACGTTTCAATCTGAATTTTGGTTTAATATTTTCAATAATAAACCATTGTAATCGTCCAAAAAATTCTAAAATTTAAACCACCCTCAAAATTTGAGGTTTTACGTTTCATGATACAAATAATTTGAAAATCGAATAAAAAGAAATTGTCCATCCGCTATACGCCGTCCGAAGCTTTTCTTCGAAACTACTAAATCTATATTTTTCAAATTTGGAATCAAAGTTAGTGGTCACCTGAGGATGATCGTCCTACCTCGAGATTACTATCAGCCCTTTTTTTCAAAGATGGCGTCCGTAAAACCTGTGGTGGTATAGACTGTAGCGCCTAAACGAATATACCGATTTCAATGAAACTCTGCTAAAGTCTTCATCTCGATGCCTAAACGAAAGGAAGCTGGGAAAACGCTATGAGGGATGGTAAAATTAGATTTCCAAATAACTCAAAAAGTATTGAGTTTTGTAATTTTTATAGTCAGGTGTTTCAAAGGTATTTAAATTTCCTAAAAAATAAAGAAAGTTTCATCGAAATTAGACCAGTATTAGTAAAGATATTGCGAGTTTTCAATATTTTTGTTTATTATTTTCAATAATGAACCATTGTAATCGTCCCGAAAATTCAAAACTAACCTAAACGTTTCAGGATACGTAGAATTCAAAAATCGAATAAAATTTTGTTTATCCGTCTGCCGTCCGCATTTTCTCCGCAAGACTATTTAGAAAACTGGTTATTTAAAAGATTAAGAATTTTTCAGTCAAATTATGGGAATCACCTTTCATTTATTTTTCTTTATGTTACCAGGAAGGCAATGTTAGAAGTATAATTATTTGGAAATAATAACCATTGTGCAATGATTTCTAGCGTTTTTTGTTTTATTTATACA
Source organism: Nezara viridula (assembly GCA_928085145.1). Classification (NCBI taxonomy): domain Eukaryota; kingdom Metazoa; phylum Arthropoda; class Insecta; order Hemiptera; family Pentatomidae; genus Nezara; species Nezara viridula. Next base: position 18,777,194 of record OV725080.1, on the reverse strand, counting down.
TATTTAGTTTTAGTTATATTATTTTGCAGTTTAATTTATTTTTATTCATTGTACATAGACTGTAAATGTGTTTTCTCATAGTCAGTGGTACAGATCCCTTTTTTATAACGAATTAGTAACATCCGCCTGAAACTTCATAAATAGTTTCATCTCATCGTAACCTACAACTATTTTATTTACTAAAACTATTGGAATTCGGGCGTTTTTAATCTGGAGAGGGGCAAACTTTTTCTATTTAATTAACTACTAAAAATTCGTAAATACACATTTGCTTTATACTTGGACCGTAAGATAATTTGATCACAAAATCGAGAAAAAAGGCGGCCTTAAAAAATATTGAGCCGTTTGGCGTGACCTACACACCCAAATTTTCATAATAATGAGGTTATATAGGACAATATTTTTGTAAGCCACCTTTTTTATCTATTTTGTGATCAAATTATCTTACGATCCAAGTAGAAAGCAAATACGAGTTTTTAGTACCTAATTAAATAAACTAAGTTTGCGCCTCTCCAGATCGAAAGCGCCCCAGTTCCAAGAGTTTTCGCAAATAAAATAGTTGTAGGTTACGATAAGATGAAACTATTTACGAAATTTCAGGTGGATGTTAATAATTCGGTAAAAAGGAGGCTGTACCACGGACTATCAACACTATTATAATCAACACTATTAATTGAGACAGCTTGTTATGTTTCTCAATACACAAGTTCTATTTTTTTATTATTAAAACAAAAAATCAGGACATATTACTGTATCTAAAATAATTTTTAATTCAGTTTGTATGTAGTATCTATTGTATGCAATTCTTCTAATGTTTTAAGAAATATAGAATGTGTTGTGCACTAAAAAGTAGTTAGTTGAGCGACACAGTTAACATAACTTTTTGATCTTTTTCCAATTAGATGGATCTCTGAAGCTGTTCCGAATTTTTCAACATGTAACATAAATTATTTAGAAAATTTAATATTCTTCAACATTCGTAATATTATCTTTCTACCGAAGTAGTGAACCCAAAACCTTTCATGAGTTGTAGTGAGAAAGGTTTTCCTTTTTTTTTTTTTTTTTTTATTAAAATATTTTTATGACATCCATGAACTGTTGATGCAGTTCTGGGAAGAGGTCACTAAAGATTGGACCGACGGCTTTATCTTGCTAATATTTAGAGGAAAACTAGACCATTCAATTGCAGCAGCTGTTGTGGTATTGCCTTAAATAGCATAACCTATGATATTTTCTCAATTGCACTCTATAACAGAATATTACCGTATGTCGAAAGAGGAATCGGTGAATATAAAGGAGTCTTTTGGTGTAACATGTCCAAAATAGATCAAATCGTCTCACTGAAATTTGTATTTAAAAAATGAATAAATTCAATAAAAAAATATGAATGATTATTAAGGATTTTACTACCGCATTTGATAATATCCTACGGAGAGAATTAGATTACTTATTTGTAAAGCACATTAGAAGTCTCTGGGCCACCGTCTCAAAATTCGCCGGGTGGGATGGACGAGTTCGTGGTGGAAATAAGTGCTTGAGCTAATGGGTTTGTGTTGTAAGTCAGAAACTTTTATAGTACTGTGTTGCAGAATCGAAATCGAATAGATGTCCATGTGTATCAAGTCGTTTGTTATTTTTCTCAAAACCTTTGATTGAAAAGTTTGAATTTTAAGTATCTTAGATGATTTTTCAGCGCTCCATAGCACTATCCCGTAAGTCCATAACGTTTTAAAAGTTATTTATAGATGGTGAGTTAAGGTTAATTTAAAACCTTTGTCAATTAATCTGGATAATAATCCTTATTATCTGGTCAATTGTTTCCTGTTCAGTGTAGTATGGGTTCTGTAGGTCTGTCCCCAAATAACACACTTCTTTAGAGATGGATAGAAAAATATATTATAGTATATCTGTGAACATGTTCCTAAACATAAAATTAAACATAAAATTTTCAGTATAGACGACTTAAAAAAAATTAACTGCAAATAATGGAATAAACTAACCACGGAAGTTACAAAACAACTGGCAGAAAAGCGACATATACTAATTAGTACTGTTCAAAGTGCCAGTAATTAACTTCATGTTAATTAAAATATCTACATTTATTTCTTTTTTTTTTTTAACGATGAAGTATTGATGATCGTAATTTCTTTTAAGATAGTAGATTATGTTCTTTAAAAATATATTATATTATTAAAGCATTTAATATTATATTAAAGCATTCTTGCTTTAGTTTGCTTGTTTTAACTGATTGTGTATTAATTTAGTTTCCTTTGGTTTTACTTAAATGTGTGATTTTGATTGTGTGCCTCTGTACGTTGATTGTTTGATACGTTGTATTCCTTGAGACTGCTGCACTGCGGGATCAAGTAATAGTTTGTCCCCCGTCACTGCAGCAACCAACAACACTCTGCACCATTCATTATCTCTTCTGTTGTAATAATAATACAATAAAAAAATTATTATATATATATATATATATATATATATATATATATATATATATATATATATAGAGAGAGAGAGAGAGAGAGAGAGAGAAAGAGAGAGGGAATATCGTTGGAATTAATTGAAAAATTGAACCAATTAAATAGTGTTAATATATTTTATGTTGGCTGCATAAACATAAACAAATAATTTTCTTGTCATATATTTTAGATTCGGAGCAATTTTTTAATGTTTTTATTTAAAATGTATCAGGCCACAATTAACATACGTTTTCATTTTATTTCTTTATTAGTCAACGTTTCGGCCTCTTGAGCTATTTTCAAGATTCTGTAAAAATTTTTTTAATTTAGTCATTTTTCTTTAAAATATTTCATTTTAAACACTCTGTTTACATATATTGTCCTTATTCTATATTTTTATTCTATTTAAGAAAAATTATTAATTTATAACATTATAATTTTTGATTATTTTGTGTTAAAATAGATGTAAAAATTGTCTACCTATCATTATTATATAATTCGTCTGGTGATCAATCCTTTGTTTCATGGAATGTCATTTTGATTTCTAAAAGTTATATTTAAAAAAATTAAATATTATATTACATTTTTAATAAATGAAAAGAAAAATAGAATATAATTTGATCGTGAATAATGTGCCTCCCTTGTAGAAGACATTAATTCTGCTGTTCTTCTGTAAAGCACTGAGGTGCCGAAACGTTGACAAATAAAATGAAAACTTATTTTATTGGTGACCTTTGGCATAATAATTTTTAAATAAAAACATAACCAAATCATTTTCATACAGAAAAATAAACAGTCAAATTTTATTTAATCCACAAGTACTTTTATTGATGTATATTAAACTCTTTATATGATTTTATAAAAACATACGATAATTATTTAAAATTTAAACTCTTATTGGTCAATTAAAGTTATATTGGTCAATAAATATTATTTAAAAGTTAGTGTAATGATTTATAATAATTGAGTGTTATGGCAGTTTGTTTAAATGATGTTGTCGATGTACTTAACATTATTATTTATTTAATTTTTTTTATTGACATATTTCTCTATTGATTTATATTACATTCTGTCCCATTCAAGAACACTAGTAATAGTGATATCGTAGCTCTTTCGCACTCTATGTACAATGAATAAAAATAAATTACATAACATAATGGTATATAAATAAGAATTAACTAATCTAATCAAAATATCAACTTGAATAAAAGCATCCTTTTATAAAATATTTACAAAATTCATTCACTCAGGAAAACTCTGAGCCAAGTCTTTACGAAGGAAAGACATGACTCGTGGAAGGAAAGGCATGACTTGAGGAGATACCAGTGCTTCTCACTCAGTCGCAATACTGTATCAATACTGTATGCTCTTTACAAAAGGTCTCTGGCCGGTTTAACCTTTGAAGAGGATTCCACGAATGGGTGGAGCTAGATAGGAACTGTAAGGGATTTGGATGATATGTAAGGTACTGATATAATTTGAAGAACAACATATATATTTTTAAAAAATATTGATAAGTGTTTGGCTCCCAGATATATTTAGTGGTAAATTTTATACGAAATATTTTGTAATCAAATTAATTTCCATACAGAACAACCCTTCGGTAAAAAGACAATATCCGAAAACATTATTTCTTTATATACAACCTTGTAACAGCTGATATTTGCATATTTATTTATAATATATCAATTAGTAGTAACAGTTACACAAGAAACTAATGCTAAGTAATTTTTTTTTCATCAAAATATTCAAAATGATTTCATTTTTTTTCTGAATTTCATATTCAGTACAAGAACCTCCATGCACTCATAACGTAAATCCGAGAAGAAGGAAAAAGTGATGGCCCAATCTTACCTTTTATACCTTTACCGAGAATAGTCCTGGAATCTTCCAGGATGTCAAATACAGTCGCTCGAAAGCTTAGTTCATACACTATTCATGACCTACTTCAGAGAAAGAAATATAGGTTCGTGTGCGCGTGTTGACCCTGAGCAGTCATAATTCGTGGACCTAGACCGATTTGTCACTGCCCATGAAAGGAGTAGAACACTTCCTAATTGGTTCACAGCATCGAGAGGCTGAGTGCCTTTTCTATCATGATATATGTGTTTCCGCGAGCAATAAATGACTATAAGATATTAATCCAGTCAATAAATGCTCGAAAAGGGAGTGTACAAGTAAGTGCTACAATTTTTGACTTTGGGGCATTTTTTGGACTAGTAAGGAGGTAAACATACCAAAAGTTCACACTCCTTAGTGGTGAGCCAGATATGCCTAGTAGGTCACTTTTTTTAGGTTTTTTCTTATATCAGAAAACTATCGATCGCATTGATAATGACGTTCCACACAAAATTAAAACTGATAAAATTTGCATTATTATTGATTATATATCTTTTTTCGCTACCTCGCTTAGTTTCCGATATATCTGTTCTCATCTATGGCTAATTTTGAAAAAAAGCCACATGTTGATTGCTGTTTTTCGGGGCTCCCCTTATATAAGAAAAACTATCCACCGTATCGATAAAAACGTTCTATACGAAATTAAAACTGACAATATTTTCAATATTATTGATTATATAACATTTTTCGCTATCTTGCTTAGTTTCCGAGATATTTGTCTTCAACAATCGCTGATGTGGAAAAAAAATGTTTTACATCAGATATCTTACTTTATTCGAATAACTAACTCTTGACTGTTTCGTTCAGCGACTAAGTCATGGGAAAACAGTTTTAATTAATTAAATTTTCTTCAAGAATATGTATTATTTTTCTGATTTATCTTCAACAGTTCAAAAGTTGGATTAATTATAACCTTATATGCCAGTTCCGAGAAGTTGCAGAACAAAAAAAAAATTTATAATATACGTTATTGTATGTACGTAAATGTATATATACATACATAGATACTTAGACATATAGGGAGTTAGAGCAATATAATAACGAATATTATAAACATCAATTTTTTCTACATATTCTCGGAATTGACATATAAAGTTATAATTCATCTAACTTTCGAACCATTGGAGATAGACAAGTAAAATATTATACTGATGTAGAGATGGTTGACCTTTGATATAATATGAGAAGGAGTTAGTCGAGGGTGCGGTCAAATAAATAAAAAAAAAATTAAAATATATTAACTATTTTAATTTTTGCTGACGTTCTCGTGCTATATTCTCCTTTATTTTTATTTTTATTCCTACTTATTTTCCATTTATTTGTATCTTCTACATATATAATTCTTAATATTTAACTACATTGTCACCCACTATATCTCTGATACCATCTTTTATTTCTGTATCTGACAACTTCTTCGTATTTTATATATACTTATATTTATTTTTTATTTTCAACATGTTTTGTATCTTTTGTAGCCCTGAAGACGACCTGCAAAAGTGGGTCGAAACGTCGGCAAAAATTAAAATAGTTAATATATTTTATTTTTTATTTTTATTTATTTGACCGCATCCTCGACTAAATCCTTCTCATAAAATATTATACATTCTTGAAAAAAATTTAATTATTAAAAACTTTCTTCCTCATGACTTAATTGTAGAACGAAGCAGTCAAGAGTTAGTTATTCGAATATAGTAAAAAACCTGAGGTAAACATTTTTTTTTTCCACATTAGCTATATTCGAGGACGGATATCTCGGAAATTAGCAAAAATATAACCAATCATATTGAAAATTTTATCAGCTTTAATTTTGTATGGAACGTCTTTGTTTGTGCGATGGAACATTTTTCTGATACAAGCGAAAACCCCAAAAAAGTTACCTTCTAGGTGCCCTCGACATCTGGCTCTCCACCTAGGAGTGGGGACTCTTAGTATGTTTACCTCCTTACTAGTCCAAACAATGTCCCAAAGTCCAAAATTGTGTCCCCGCCATTTCCTTCTATAATCATTCATTGACTGGACTATCTAATATCTAAAAAAAAATAAACAATATTTTTAATAATTATAGTACCAATAATATTAATCAAGGAGAATTGGTCTCAGATAAATTTCGTTTTGCTTCGCTCTAAGATACATGAGCCTATCCCACCATATAACAAATGGGTGGGATACTCAGATTGGGAAAATATACTTAATGAACTATTAGAATGTATCAAAGTAAAATGTTACACACGTGAGACAGTGAAAATATTTTATTTATGTTCGCTTATCAATTCCACTAACAAGGGGAGGTTACGGACGTGGTTTCACCGATTTCAATGTACCTTTTTTTTTTTGGTGATACGAGGTCGAAAAATATTTGACCCATCTCCTAGGGTTCTCGCCAATGCGCCCTAGGAGACAAAAAAAATTATAAAGTTTTATTGTTTTTTATATTGACGTAAAATAAGAAAACAATATTGCTAATCGTGTTGAGCGAATTATAATGTATAATAAATTACATAAACCCAAAGACGCTTCCAGTAAACTAGGCGAAGTAAATTTTTGTCATGAGATCCGGATTCGTTTTTAGGGAAAACAAAAAATATAAATTTTTGGAATTAATTTTCTGGGAGGATGTTTTTTTTTTTTTTGCCGTTTACTAAAATATTCATAACTCATCAGGAAATATTCCCCACGTCAACGTTACTAAAATCGTTGGAAAAGTAATTGATTTTATAAAAATTCGTATTCAAAGTTTTTTTAAGGTGCGAAATAAATATCTCAACATTTGTTTTAACCTACTATAGTCGATAGGTTAGAACTAATTATTTCAGTATTGTACTGATTCTATCGTTGTATGCTAAATATGTATATTTTTTTTAAACCGGACGGATATCGAAAGTAAGATTTAATTAACAAAATCTGTTATTTTATCGAGATTTGATCCAAAATAATAATAAAGCATGCATTTTACATATACCATGAAATATATTTTTGGAGGATAAAAAAAGATTATATCCGTTTTTCGCACCTCTATAACCCTTAAGTAATACTTTTCGTTTCAATCGAAAATTGTAAATTATTTGCTCAACATTCTGCCTTCTATTAATAGTTATAATGAGATTTAGAGATGAGAATGTGGTTAATGTAAAATGTTGTACATATGAAACAATGATAATATGTTAGTTAATCTCGCTTCTCAATCCCAATAAGATAAATAGCATTGCTCTCTCTCTCACGTATTTGGAGGAGGATGATTAGTTCTAAACTCGGAATCAGCTATTATCGATGAAGGATTAACTGTAATCCTGGATAATACCTTTTGTATTAGCTATTTCGCTTATCTCTTTTATAATTCGATAATTATGTAGTTCTAGTTCCGAACTCTATTTTATGTCTGTACAATCTAATTCGTTCGCTTCTAGCTAGATAATTGCCTAATGTATACTAAATATTTAGGGGCCACATCGCAGGTCTAAATTTTGAAATTTATCTATTAGGTCAGGCATTATTTTCATTGGTCGATTATAATCACCGAAATAATAGAAACTAATTCCTTCTTCTTGTGATAGGTTGAATTATTTAATTTGCTTTTTATTTTAGGTGGGTCAACTAGTAATTATGTATTTTTATTTTTTGGAAATTTTCATTTGGGTTGAACTTTCCACCAATATTTGTCCAAAGGAAAAATTCAAGAAATTTTGCTGTTTTATTAACTTATTTTTACAATATATGGATTTATGGCGTCTTCAATTTGAAAAGAAAAATTAGAAAAAAATATGAGATGTCTTCAAAAAGAGTATTAAACAATAATAAACTTAACATTTTCTTCTTAAAAAAAAATTAGAATAAACATTCCTTCTTACACCCTACATATTGACAAAACATATCACATCCCACTTTAACATTCCAAAAATGACAAATCAACAAAATACTGTACTTCACTCAAAGACATGTAAACCAACGTCTTTGTTAGTGATTTGTTTGTTTGTCTTAGAAGCCAACTGTCTCGGAGCATTAAAGCTTTGTGTTTGAAATTTCCCAATTATATCCTTTCAAATATTAATTTGCATCTGTCAACAGGTCGTAACAATCAGCAAATGGTCTGTCAATTAGAGGAAATAATGACATGCTGCAAAGGATTGTATTCAACAGTGCACCTTCCTTTGTTGATTTATTGGTTTATTTATCTTGGTTATTTGGAAGATCTCTCATCCGGTTCCTTTTTATTTTCCATTTCGTATTCCCGTGCAGGTCAGCTGTTGTGTTATCAGTTTCTTGTTATGTCCGAGTAAGATTTTATAAAATTGTTAGTCGAAGGTCCATTTTTTTTTGGCCGACTATTAGTGGATACGCCAATGAAATGAAATGAAAAATGAATTTAATTCTGTGACTAAAGTCTCCTTAGAATAATAACAGAGTTAAAAATATATTTACATTTTGACATAATACAGATATATACAAATATATTAAGGAAAGATACAGACATACACAAAATACAGAGAAAAATAAAATGGCTCTTATCATTTAACTGTCGTTGAGCAATTGTGTTTACATAGCCTAAAAATTCTGACAAGCTTACGAAAGTTTGATTGTGTTGTTGGCATTGTAGCCCCGAAAGAGGTTTTATGGCGCATATGCCTTCAAAATTTTTAGGGGAACATTGAAAAAGGTTTATTATGGATAAAGGACAAGGAGAAAATATGGAACAGATTATAGCAAATGTAATTGTGTAAGATCTATGATTTTTCTAATTCTACTTGTACGCTATGTTTTAAAGAAAATGAGCAATCAAATATCTTGAAAAAGGAGGGAGTAGGTTGTGGAACAGGAGTTGTTTGAATGAATTTGTGGACGTGGTTTGTCGTATTGAAATACGTAAGGAGTATACCAAAATGAGGTAGCACGAATGACGAAGGATTTACTGAAAGAAATTGTTTTATGGGAGGGGATATGTGGATCTATAAATTGGGATCCAGTATTAAGAGAGTGGCTAAAGGAACGCAGAGTAAGGAGTTCTATTTTGGGTTTCGTCACTTTTCATGTTGTTTGATGATGTCCACAGGAAAGTTGTAAGAATCAGAAAATCATAGGATGTTTTTCTATATTATTATTCCTGAATATGCACGATAATTTAAATAATAGGAATATTTAGGTGGTAATAAAATATTTGGGTACTTATTTATAGAACTTAGCTTAGCCAGATATTCGATTTTTCTTAATTGATTTTAGTTTACATATTTTATTCATTCATGTAGCTTATATATGATCAATTTTAATTTCTTTTTTACGATATTCTCGTCCCTCAACTTTTTTATTGGGATGGATCCATTCGCTCCCATCCTCGACTTCCCTCCTTCAAAGTCTACGCCTATGACCATACTTAAAACAATAAAAAAGTAGAAAATAAACGAGTATCTTAAAATGCCAAGATCAAAAGAATATGTTAAATTAGAATATGATTGTAGATATTTTAAAGAGAATGACTTCAATCTACATTATATTCAGCTAATTTTGAGAGCCAGAGGGGAACTTTTCAATCTAAATTACCAGCGGTAGCAGGATAAAAGGGGAAATCGTTCTTTATGCAACATGAATACACCGGAAGATATCTTTCATTTTACACCGGTGTGTCCAATATTAAAGGAATTCATAATATCATTTTTAGCAAACAATAACTAAATTTTACTTTTTAAACTGCTTTTGATCGAGTCTGGTACCCAGGACTGCTTTACAAACTCCCTAAATTCCTACACCCTTCATACTTACTCATTATCCGTCCCTATCTACCTGATTGATACTTCAAAATAAATCATAATAATGCCTATTATTATGATATCTGGCCCAATCCAGATACCTATCCTTCCATAACAAACTTAAGAACCTTCCAAACTCTCTCGTTTCTAGAATTGCTTCCTCTTCGATCCCTGACAACCCCCTTAGGCGTCTGAAAAGAAGATGGCCTCGAGACCTCCTTTTGTAAATAAATTTTTAGAGTGCTACCAGTGAGTATTTTCTCAACAAGTGGTTTCATGTTATTATATTCTTTTGTTCACACTTAGTGAATGTATTTTTATTTGTAATACAATTGTAAATATCACAAAAAAAGGCTTTAAACCAGACTCTACTATTGCATCAATTGCCCTTCAAAACCACCTCTATAATCTTCGAAAAAGGGAAAAATGAAAAAAATTGTAGCAAATTCACCCATGTAAGTTTCTCTCTTAAGAAAGCCTCATGTCCACCCATAACGATTGACAATAATTCAGTTCCTTCATAAACTATGTATGGTAACTCGGATTTTACTTAGACAAAACACTTACTTGAACATACATACAAAATTAAAAAGACAAGAACTGACTTGACGATATTACCACCTCTCACATCTTCTGGACTACAGATCCTCATTTAACTTACAAGTGGCTATAACACCAATCTGAGACAAATTTGGACATACGGAACAGAATTTTGGGATCCTGGAAAACACACTAATGGAACAAGGATTTAATTTTGGGACGGAGGCTTCAGACTGAAAGATTTTTTTTTATACATATATTACGATAATTACTTCGGAAGAAAGAAAGAAACTAAATACCTAAATGAAATGGCATTTAAGTGATTCTTTAAGTCCTATTAAATGTAATCAGACGAACAATAATACTTTTAGACATAATTTGTTTTCACAAAATATGGTTATATTTTTCCATTTTAGGGGAGGGGGAGGATTTCCGTTGATCCGCCTGTGGCAAATCAAACACACATAATTAAAATAAAATACAAAAAAAACAATAAAAAAAATCTACAAAAAATTGTAAATAACGACTTAAACATCCTAACAGTAAAATCCTGCATCCACGACAAATACACTTCATTTCACTCTTCAATTTAAATCACTTCAATCCATTAGTCCTTTCTATTTGCCGCTCCCTGTTCTTGATCGATGCAGGCTAAAAAGAAAATGGCCAAGGGACCTACTCCTACAATAATAATAAAATTAAAGCTAATCAAGCAAACTCGCAGCTAATGACTTATTATCAAATTTGTTAGGTGCGCTGCAGCGTAGGTGCAAATGACATGGAATATTAAAATAAATAAATAAACTAGATCTTTAAACAATAATCCAGTATAGTGAGATCTGGAACTCTTGGCGACTAACTAATTGGACCTCCGCGATCAATCCAGGGATGTGGAAACATTTCATACAAACGTCGCATACAAATTTTTTACAACTATTAATGTCATTAATAATTTTCTAAGAAAAAAATATATATTGCTTCAGTCGATATTACACATTCAGAATATTAAAAAACAAAGGAAATAAGCTGTGCAGTAGAACATATCTTTGCCTCAAATTGTTAAATTTCATCGACTTTTTTTTTATCTTTTAGGAAATTTCATAAACTTTTAAATGATCATGACTACATCAAAGTGTATACTTTTTGAGTTATTCGGAAATATAATTTTACCACCATTCCTAACTTCTTTTTTTTCAGCTTCTTTTCGTTGAAATATGTTATATAGATAAACTTTAAAGGTTTCGAAAGAGAATATTTCAGCCAAGTTTAATTGAAGTCGATACATCTTTTCAGCTGATACAGTCTATACGGCACAGGTCTTGAAAGCGAAGTACTTTTCGGTGAAGTATATTCTATACATATATAAGTTTCATTGAAATCGGTACATTTGCTTGGGCGCTACAGTCTATAGCAACACAGGTTTTTCAGTCCCATCAGCCCCATGTTGAAAGGAAAGGGCGGATACTAATGTCGAGGTAGGAGGATCATCATCGGGTGACCTCTGACTTTGATTCCAAATTTCAAAAATATAGGTTTAGTAGTTTTGAAGAAAAGCCGCGGACGGCGGATGGACATTTTTTTTTAATTTTAAATGTTTTTTAACGATTACAATAGTTTATTATTGAAAAGATTAAACCAAAATTCGAATTGAAACGTTTGTATTTTCTGAATATATATATTTTTTGGAAATCCATAAATTTAGCAACCATAGGTCTATATGGATCTTAGGAAAAGTATAAAAGCTAAGTTCTTGTCTGATGATTTTCTTATGTTGAAATAAAAATTTGTAAAATATGCTAATGAATAAATTAAGGGAACACCCGAACTTAAGTTTACTGTCGAAAATTCGTTTAAAAATAATAACATCAAAGTAAATTTTTATATTAATCTTGAGCAACGTCTTAAGGTTTTTGAAAATAAAGTATTGCGCAGAATATTCGAACCGAAAAAGGACGAGTCAAACGAAAAAGACGAGAATTTAGGCGGTTACACAACGCTGAATTACTTGTTCTGTATCCGGTTAATATAATTGAGATGATTAAGTTGAGGCGAATAAAACGGGCATGTAAAATAGCTGGGTATACTAACGAAAGAATTCCTAAAAAGTCAATATGCGCTGAACTGTCTGGCAAGCGTCCGAGGGGTAGACCAAAGCGAAGGTGGGAAGATTGCGTTAAGGCTGATCTGGCAGGGTTGGGTTTAGACGGAGCCACGAAGATGGAAGAATGTGGACATCGATTGGTGGTATCGGCATCGAACCTTCGGGTTCGCTAATCCTTATTATTATTTATTATTTATTATTATATTTAGCTATCAGTTTAAAATATTCGGATTTCATAATTTAGTTAGTTCATTATCTCTGCACCAACAAGAAATGTTATCCAAGGTCTTGAAATGGCCAACTTGATTGAGAGAGCTATAAAAAAGAAAGAAAAAAATAGCAGAACATTACTTTCCAAATTATAATAATAGATTTTAAAATGTTTTCTCTCAATTCAGCCTTTAATTATTGTACAAATAGGGTTGCTGGAGAATGCAATCTATCCATCTAATCGTAAATTACGCTCGGGATATATAACGATTGCTGATTGATCATTAGAAGCTGTAATTATTGAACCGTTATTACACATCTAACTGCCAGAGCTAACATGATATTATGGAATGATCAATCGGAATAACTATAGCGGATAGTTAATGCTGTTGTGGTCTCATAGTCGATTGTGACCATTTAGTTTTATCATTTTCTTCCTGTCTATGATTAACAGATTGATTTCAGTCATAATAACAGCCCAACGAATGGAAATACCTACCTTCCTAACTACAGCGTATTTAAGTAACAAAAAAAGTATTTTTTTTTAAGTGATCGCTTGCAGGTATGTAATGAGTTTTTGAGAGAACGGTTTGCTCGGATTTTTAAGTTTGTTGACTCAAATTATTTATTTAGATCACGCGAATGTTATGAAAAAATTTAGACTTAATTTACAAGCAAGAGAATAGAATCATAGCAATTAAGTCTGATGAAGGTCTTACGAACGAAACCGGTCGCGAAAGAAAAAAAAAATTGAAACAACATCTTTTTATTTAAAAAGGAAGGTATTTTATCTTATTTTAAGTAGATAATTTCAATTTTCAACCAACTGCTACGAAGCAACAAGGATGATATTTTGTTTAATTTTACTGCTTATTGGTATGTAATGATTTTTTGACCAAACAGTTAGACCCATTTTTTTAAATTTATGGTTCAGATTATTCAATGAATATTTGTGAATGTTTAGACACAATATGAGTTCGATAGACTGGAAATCTATTATATTAAATTCGTTTAGTCTGTCCGTTGTAAGAGCCGCAACGATATTTAATCTCGAGCAATCTCGTTAGTGTTTTGAAACAATGTGAGCTCTATGCACTGGCAATTATTGTATGAACTGTGTCAATTCTGTATGTTAAAAGGGATGTAACTTTTTTTTTAGTGAACTGCTCGATCGATTTTTAAGTTAAATGGCCCAGGTTAGCCAATAAGGTGTCGTTATTGTTTTTGAAAAAAATGAGTTTAAAATACTAAAATACATATTGTGTTATATTTTAAGTATACTTTCTTTTATATCATACCATAAGTAAGATTGTGATCATTTGTGAAATCATTTGGCAATACTTTAAAAACTAAAAAAAGGTTGAAAAAAAAATTAATTAAAAAGAAAAACGTTTTGCCACGTTCATTGAGTTGAGGGCAAAATATTGGAGGGATTTCTACACCAAAATATTCATCGACGTCAACTTGATTACTAGTATACTACTACTGGTATTGGTGGTACTGGTATTGGTGGAGGGCTAGTCTAGCAAATGGGCTACATGGTCCTTTTTGCCGACTCCTGATGGCTGCGTTCAGGTTACGACCGCGTACTAAACAGAGTGGGAATATCAAGATTTATTTTCCGCTGCCGAAGAGAAAAAAAATTAACATACCCCTGTGACAATCGAAGCGACAACGTTCAGAACCAGGCATCCTGATACCCACGCCCCTACGTTTTCGGCCATCTCTTCCTTTAGTTTGAGTAACAATATATCAAGGCATTTAAGTACAGATCCTTTAGATTGCATGTGGTTATTTTCATTGCTTTTTAAAAAAATTAAATTTTTTTTTTTTTATTCACCTCAATGAAATTTACAACTGTATTACATGAAAAATATAAGAAGTAAATGTGACATTGGTAACATGACCTGTACAACATGAAGAGAAACTACCCACTGGTAGAACTCAAATTAAAGTACTATATTAGAAGGTCCCCAGGCAAACTTCTTTTCAGACGCCTCGGAGGGTTATCAGGTATCGAGGAGGAAGCAAGGTTCGAAACGAGAGGGTTCCGATGGTTCTGCAGTTTGTTATGGAAGGATAGGTCTCTGGATTGGGCCAAATCGGAAACATATGGAACATTAAGGTCTATACGGATGATTTTATTTGTGACAAAGTAAGGAGCGTTGAGGATTTAAAAAAAAAAAAAAAAAAAAAATTAAATTATTTTGTTATTTTATGATTTATTTATTATAATTATTATTCTTTCTAATTCGAAATAAACTATCAGAATAGGACACTTCTTCGCGAACACTGTGTAGAAGGGATGTGCTGGTGTTAGTGTTGCCTAGAGCATAGGAATTAGTCGCGAAGTGTTCAGTGTTGTAATTAATTTATAAGGCTGTGGCGAAGGGAACACAGAGACGGTCCCTTCCGCTGTAGCGAGCACACTGTAATTTTGCATCTGTGCTTGTGCTTCCAGCGGCGAATTAACTTGCTAAGGAACTTTCTTGCTAAGTTGTTGTCTGTGCCTTCTTACATAATTTATTTCGTAGGAAAGAAGATATATTTAAATATTCAGAAACGAAATTCGTAATTACAACAACTTTTCATCTTGCAAGTTCGGTTCTGGTGTTGGATAAAAATTTATTTGTGGATAGAAATATATAAATAAGTGATAAAGTTTCATCAGTGTGTCAATCTATTTATTTACATACTAGCTGATGAACCCGTCGTTGATAGGTGTATAGTTAAAATTTGAGAATCTTTTTTTGAGATAGATTTTGTATTATGGGGGGAAGGGTCCAAATCCAAGTAAGTAACTGCCCAGTGGGATCTCTAGACAAATTACTCAAAAACTTATAACTTTGGTTCTACTCACTAGCGAATCCAGGATTTAATTTCTTAAGGGTCTTCAGCCGGAAAGCTTTTTTTTTCACAAAAATAACGATAATTACTTTGGAAAAAAAGAAAGAAACTAACTACCTGTATGAAATGGTGTTTAAGTGATTCCTAAAGCCCTTTTAATATTAATCACACGAACAGTAATACTTTAAGAGATACTTTTTTAATATTTTTTCGATAAAACATGGTTATATTTTACCATTTTGGGGGAAGCTTCAGCCCGAAAGCCTCCCCCCTACCGTAGATCCGCCCGTGGTTCTACTCAATATTTAGTTTTCATTTAAAGCCTATATTTTAAGTCAGGCAAACCTAATATATAATATAACCTAAATATAATATCTATGATTTCATAAGTCTACCATTAGCTATTGCCAAGTTTAGCCCTGAGAAAATTTCGTTGGACAATGCGGACATCCAGATAGAGAACACATTTTTTAAAAGTGGATTTGGTTTCTTTAATGTATAAAACGAAAAGATATCATGAAACGGGTTGATTTTATTCAATGTCTGTACAAAACCTTAATTTTATTTTTATAGATGTTCTTTAACCTATAAACATATGTTTATTATTAACATTTATTATCAACATTAACCGAGATCTTTAGACAAATTACTCAAGAATTCATAACTTTGGTTCTACTCAATATTTTGTTTTCATTTATAGACTATGTTTTAAGTCAAGCAAATCTTAATATAATGTAAAAATTTCAATAGTCTACAATAAGCCATTGCTGAGCTTCTGACAAAATTTTAATGCAATGCGGACATACAGACAAAAACATTTTTAAAAGTGGATTTGGTTTCTGCAGTGTATGAAACGGAAAGATGTCATAAAACGGGTTGATTCTAATCAGTATACAGACAAAAACTTTATTTTATTTATATAGATGGCTGGATGGCTTTATATCAAAAACATTCTTTTAAGTACACGGTATATTTCAAAATGTTTAAAAAAAATTTACAATATTTCAGCTTCAACGATGTCTTTAGTTCATTCTCCAGTGTTATAAGAATATACTATTGTTCTCTGCAAAATGGAATTTTTTTTCTTCTTTTAATCCGAATCCAACGTAATTAAAAGGTTGTCCCTGTGCTTAATCTGGATATATTAACGGTTAGCTGGACTAGCGTAATCGCCTGCACTTATTCAGATTGATTAACGTTTAAGGTTACTTTTCCATTTATAAAGTGTGTAACGTGGCTTACTTAAGCCTAAAGCGTTCTGTCTGATCTCAAGCGGATTAAGCGGTTTACGGATTAACTAGTTAATGTAACAGTTTAAATAATAACTAAGCATTGCAAAGAGTATGTACAAACATATAAAAATGTCTCTAAAAGCAATGAGACCTATTGAGTTGATGAATAACCTTAGTTTGTATTATAATAATGGATTTGAAATCTAATAAAATTAAAATATGCCAAAAATTAAAGGGAAAAATAATTTCACTCTAGCACAAAGCTCCGGTTGCCGGGCAACGCAGGGTGCTGTGCACACGCGTCAGCCCGCTCGACCTTCGTGACTACATCCCATTATGATGAACTATTTTACCATTATGCTGCTCGTGTATGGGTACTGTAACTGCAGCAGTACAGTGGTCGTATTAGACCTCCTGAAAGCCCCTTTTGTCATTTTTTTTTTTATACTTATTTACTGAAAAATATTACAATCTGTCTCTAGGACATCTATAATAGAGTTCACATTTCACATTCACACTCTATTTACAATAAATAAAATAAATTATACAGAAAAATAATATATATACAATAAATAAGAATAAAATAAACTAAAAATAAATAAATAAAAAGAACACATACACATAACAAATATACAATATCTTCAATTTGGCGAGAGAACCTTAAACCAGACTTGTCCCTCCAACTGTGGAGGAAAAAGTATGACTCCAGGAGTTGGAATGGATTGGAAGGATTGGATGCGTTTGATGTTAGTAAATTTTGCTGTTCCCCACAGTTCAAGTCCGTAAGTCCAGATAGGTTTCAGTATTGTCTTGTAGATATGTAACTTGTTTTCAATGGAAAGTTGAGATTTTCTGTTTAGTAGCTGGTATAGTTGTCCGTATCGTCGGTTTAGTTCCTGTCTTTTAAGTATAGTATGAGGGTTCCAAGTTAGTCGTCTGTATAAGAGAAAGCCAAGGTACCGGACTGTGTCTGAGAAAGGAAGCTGGATGAAATTAAAGTGTACTGGTGGACAGGAACTGCGTCGGAGCGTGAAGGTGATGTGTTGGCATTTGGATTCATTTACTTTAATAAGCTATTTATTACACCAGTGCTAAATCAGGGAGAGGTGCCTTTGAAGGTTTGAGGATGCTATATCAGGATCTAAGTCGGATGATAGAATGGCGGTGTCATCAGTCATCAAAAGTTGCCAGGAAGGTCATTTTGTCATTAAACTTATTAAATTTAATCACTGTTTTCTCAAAGAAAATTTTGTCTACTTTACGATGGTGTACATAGAATTTGATAATCTTGAATAGTTTTTCAGCAGTTCCTTCTTATTGAATACAAACACGTGACCACCTTAAGAAAAGCATAAAAATGATCTTAACTCCTTTTCCATTCTGAATCAATTGATATTTTTTGTTGTGAAAATTGTGTCTAAAATCACCTCTTCTCACCACAGAATTTGGCGATTAAGAACTGAGACGGCCTGTATAAACATAAATTAATATATAAATTAATGCGATCATTTTATTATGAAGTAGGTAAAGGAATAATTTGTAATTAAAGGAATGTGAGGAGGAGGATTGACGAATATAGGTGGATAAGGTATTACAGAAGGAAGTAGCAGGCATGATGAAAGATCTTTCGAGGAAATTGGTTTTATAAGAGGGGATATATAAATCAATAGCTTGAGAGGAAAAGAGTCGTGGAATCTTAGGAATTGTTTAAGGATTTTTCTGGGGAATATGGTTATTCCAGGTGATGATCGAAGGTAACTCCGAGGGTATTTATTCAGTTATTAAAATTAATCTATTATTAAGATATCACTTTATTAAGGTATCTATAATTTTGTGTATATATTATATGAGGTAATCATGACAAATCCAAACATACAACATTTACTCTTCGAAAAAACACCTCCTCTCCAGTTTATATTGACAACAATCAAATTCCTCAAACGGACACAGTACTTTACCTTGGACTCACCTTCGACAGAAGGATGACATGGTGTCCGCATGTTAAAATGAAACGTAAGACACTTAGAAAACGACTCAAACTACTTTACTCTTTTTTTTTTTCTAAAACTTCAAAGCTAAAACTAAAAAGAAACTGAATACATATACATACTTACTTAAGCCCATATGGACGTACTCATCACAAATATACCTCATCGCTAAAAAAACCCACCTACAAAAACTTCAAAAGTTTCAATCAAAATTATTGCGACTCATAACAAAAGCACTTTGATACGGGACTAACAAAACTCTACATACTGACCTCCACTTTACAACAGTAGACCAACATATAACGAACCTTTATGTTAGATTTTACACAAATTTAAATGGACATATAAGAGAAATGGTCACAGCTGACGTACCCCAGAACATGAGGAGGAGACTAAAAAGGCGTTGGATGAGAGATCTCCATCCTTTAACAACTTAAGTAATTGGAACAAGTTAGGGAAGAGGTACTGCTGAGTATTTTCCTTTCCCATTCCTGTCATGTCATTATTTTATGTATCGCACATTTGCTGATTGTCAACAATAAGTTGACATGCGCAAATACATCTTTTATAGACAAAAAAAAAATATATATTTTAGGCTAATTAATTAATTTATTAATTTTAGGCTATACGTGGTTTTCCATGGACAATGAGTTATCAGGTTGTCGGGAAACGCGCGGTGTTGAGCACATGCGTTACCCCATTCGGTCACCCCGCACCGGTATCCTTCGTTTACTTTTTCAATAGATTTTTAAATTATTGTTGACTACAGTAAATTATAGATTATTTATCACAGTAAATATGTATTTTTGAAACTACGTTTTTTCAATGACTTTTTATTGAAGTTGTGGCAAGGATTCAATGATCGAAATTGAAATTTATTACTTTTTCCGTGAAATTCTCCTTCTTCTAAAACTCGTTTGTTAAAATCAATCCCTCCCAAGAGCTGAAAATAGGATTAATATGAATTTCTGAATTATTCATTATTATGATGAGTTAGAGTCAATTGTTTGTTTATAGTTTTTTTCCTGAAACAAATAAGCGAATAAAATAAATAAACATTTGATGAATTACATCATCCTACAATGCGTTGGAGGAAAATCTAACTGCATTACCTTGAAATGAAAAATGATCAGGACTCAAGAATCAATTAACTAAAGAATAAAACAATTGACGGAGATATATTAACTATATTAGTTATTTATTGCATCTTTTCTTCACATACTTATTTAATCATATTCATTTCCGTTATAAATTCAGATTTCCACCAATGTTTTAAGTATTTCGTTTTGTTTTTTATAATTTATATGCTTTCTCTCATCTTTATTTATTATTTTGCAAAGGTTTTTTTTTTCTTATTCACCTTAATAATTCCACAATATTCAATGTTTGGGTCATAATTTTGAAAAAACTTTCTCTTCACTAGTGTTTATTATTCATAATTAAAGGTCTTTCATTAGTAGTATTTGTTTAATCTTCTTCATTAGGAAATGTTTTGTATTTGTATTGGGTTTTTGTAATTGAAATACAACAATTTAAATTTTCTGCTTTTTGCTGAAAATCGGACCATTGTTGGTAAAATCTTTTTTGTGTCTCTTGATTTTGCTACCACTTCTACAAATATTTACTCTACTTACGGCACATCCTGTATTACGAATAAACACGTTTCACTGATATCACTTATACGACGAATGCTTTAAGAATAACTCCTTATTCTTAATGTATTCTAATGTGTCGAACCTCATAGCCCTGGAGCCAGGGCCCAAAAATCGACCTGATTGCAGGCGAAGGTTTGATTGTAAATTACGAAAGTGTATGTTATTCTGAGTAAAAAAAAACCTTGTCTGCCGTTCCGGAGCCGCTGCTTTCAAAAATGGCGGCTGATTTAAAGAATATTAGGCCAATAATTTGAGGATCGAAAAAAGAAATCCATTGCGAAAAATGTGAGGAAAGTTTCTATTTTTTTTACTTGTATATATGTGTTTAGACATGTAAAAAACAAAATTCCTAATACAGGCTACCAAGGGAAAACTTTTTACAGCCAAAAAAGTCAGATTTCGGGTTTTTCATCTATAACTCCTAAACGATGGATCAAAGCGAAAAATGTATTCTTTAATAAATTAAAGAACGTTAAATTTTGCGTCAAACGAGTACATAAACTTTAAAATTTGGTTACGCCGTAAGGTATAAAATCACGGTCAACCAACGTTGAGTTTTACCAAATTTGTCAAAAACTGAGACAAATTACTATTAATGGCCCTGTAACTTGGAAATAAGTTCCCTAAGAGGAAAAACCCATGGAATCAAAGTTGTAGTGCATCAAATTTTGCGTATACTAAGTACTGACATTTTTATAGTTGGCCAATTATAAATCTCGAATCAGGTTTCGTTATTCCTTTATAAAATTCGGTATCTTTTGGCACATCGTTTACCAAAATCCTTTGCTGTTGAGAGCTGGAAAAGAGGCTGCATGTAATTAATGTCCATTTACACTGCATGTAACAGACTTTAAACAAAACTAACTCAGTAGAATAGACACCCATACTTTTGAAATATTGAAAATCACGTTTACCTTCATTACCAATTTCTAGCCATCGGGAGATTACCGATTTTGTTCGCAGCAAGTGATTAACATTAAATTATTTGATACAGAGTATACGCAAAATTTGATGCACTACAACTTTGATTCTATGGGGTTTTCCTCTTAGGGAACTCATTTCCAAGTTACTGGGCCATTTATAGTAATTTGTCTCAGTTTTTGACAAATTTGGAAAAACTCAGCGTTGGTTGACCGTGATTTTATACTTTACGGCATAACTAAATTTTAAAGTTTATGTACTCGTTTGACGCAAAATTTAATTATTTAATTTATTAAAGAATACATTTTTCGCTTTGATCCATCGTTTAGGAGTTATAAATGAAAAACCCGAAATATATCGAATAAATCTGACTTTTTTGGCTGTAAAAAGTTTTCCCTTGGTGGCCTGTATTAGAAATTTTGTTTTTTACATGTCTAAACACATATATACAAGTAAAAAAAATAGAAACTTTCCTCACATTTTTCGCAATGGATTTCATTTTTCGATCCTCAAATTATTGGCCTAATATTTTTTTAAATCAGCCGCCATTTTTTAAAGCAGCGGCTCCGGAACGGCAGACAAGGTTTTTTTTTTACTCAGAATAACATACACTTTCGTAATTTACAATCAAACCTTCGCCTGCGATCAGGTCGATTTTTGGGCCCTGGCTCCAGGGCTATCACCGGGGTATACTAATACTGCGTAATAGGTAAATAATTGTAAATTTCTCCCATTATGGTTCAAGAAGCTGGTAAGAATAAATTTTGGTTGTTATTAAAGGTAATTTTCCACTTGGTTATTCACAGGCATCCTTAATTAATGAGCGAAGGCGCCTTTGGCTGAGCGAAGCGTTGCGCGAATCCAACTTGAACACTTTCACTCAAACTTGCTTCTCACGCTTTAAACGCCCGGTTTAATTAGTCCTTTTGACAAACTAGGTTAGCTACTGGTGTTCTCAAAGGATACGGTGGCTGCAGCGGAGAGGAATATCAAAGTTGGTTTTTGTTTTAAAGATTGAAGGAGGAAAAGGGTAGAGAAAACAAAAGAGTTGCTGTAAATTAGAAACAATATTTTGTTTATAATATTTGCAATAGGGTCTTACTCAGAATCTATAAGTGGTCATCTTTACAAGACATCACATCATCTATGTGATGTGTGTGACCAATGTGAGTGTGAAATGCCTGAAACATGCCTCATTATGTCTGACTGTTGGAGAAGCTACAGTCTTATACATACCTAACCTTTCTGGTTAAAGATTTAACCAATTTTTTTTTTAATTTAAAACTTCCGTAACCAGAAACAGTAGCTAACACCAATACTATAGAAGGCATCTAAAAGGTGTAACAAAATAAAATATGGAACCAGTAGGTGTCATCTTGACTCCTATTTATTTGAATTTATGGGGCAGAAATATAATAACTTAGGAGATCTTTTAGAGTGGATTTGGAAAGACATAATAGATTTCATGACTTCAATGTAAATATTGTAAATATTTGTTTTCTTTTTCACTACTGTTAGAATTTAACAGTATTGACCCTGACTAATCCACTGGTGCCCGTATTCTGCATAAGAAACTGTAGCACATCTAGCAAATATTTTGTCAATGCTTTAGATCCTTCTATTACTTGATATCAGACTTCAACAAAAATTATTTTTATTATTATTTTGAAATACAGTTTTTAAAATATCAAGTATTTTTTGTTTTAAAAATAAAGCGTAGTTTAAATACAAAGTTGTTTTTAAATTGAATATTTAATAGTTGACCGTTCCATTATAAAGGAAGGAGATGGTCCGGGGTTGCGGTCATAAATAGGCTAAATAGTGGTAAAACTATTTTATTAAAAGCCAACGTTTCGACCCGACTTTGCAGGTCTTCATCAGGGAGGTGTGTTCATCTAGGAGTTTCACTTAGAACTCACTCCAGTTCTAAGTGAAACTCCTAGCTGAACACACCTCCCTGAAGAAGATCTGCAAAGTCGGGTCGAAACGTTGGCTTTTAATAAAATAGTTTTACCACTATTTAGCCTATTTATGACCGCAACCCCGGACCATCTCCTTCCTTTGTTTTTAAATTGTTTTCAGAAAAGGTATTTCAAATACGAAATACCAAAGAATTTTTGTATTTTAATTACAAAAAAAAACATAATAAAAATACAAAATACTTACTAGTGAAGAATATTAAACAAATACTAACAATGAAAGACCTTTAATTATAAATAATAAACACTAAATTTTATTCGCATTTAGTATTATAAAATTTTGATATGATCTGTTTTAATTTTAAAGTATTAGTAGTGTTGTATAATGAAACTTTATTTAATGAACATATCAATGACAGAACATATAAATAACAAAAATAAATAAATATTATGTATTTCGATTTCTTATAGGTAGTTATTTTATTCCTTTAGTTCCCGCTATAAGGCTAGGACATTTCTCTGACCCTCGAAGACCCCCTTTCCCCTGAGGACCCTGCAGTGGCCCGGATGTCCTCCTTGCAGTACCCTCCTATCCCGAAAGGTACCAGCCCTGCATAAAATATTCAACCCTTCCCCGCCTCGAACCCTTCAGGTTCAAGGGTTCCCTAACCCCACCCAGATCGAATGTTAATATCTCTATCCGGGGGAGGGTAAACCCATTACCTCTGGAATTGACAGCGGCGGCTTAGAACTAGTCGGTATAATACATTATAGTCAGACTCTGTCTGATATCTTTTCTTACAGATTTTAGTTTAAAATATTTAAACCTTCCAAGACGTCTGAAAAGAAGATGGGCTCGAGACCTTCTAATGTAGAACTATTATTGGAATGATACCAGCGGGTGGTTTCTCTTAATGTTGTATATTTCATGTTACCAATTTGAAATTTACTTGTATTATTTGTTAACTAATAGAGTTGTAAATTTCAATAAATATATTAATAAAATAATTTCAATAAATAAATTAAATCATATTAAATTTTATAAATATAATTGTTGAAATTTACAACTGTATTAGATAAAAAGTAATGAATAATGAAAGAAAAATAATGTTTCTTATTATAATGGAAAGCGATGACTTATCATTTTGATTTTCATTTTTTCGTGTAATGTGTTTTTCGGTCAAACTCTAAATAAAAAATAAAGGTGTCATAACCAATCCCCACTCTGTGATAATTTTTGAATCTTTAGAAAAAAAAAATATCCAGTTAATAACAGCGATTTATTTACAGTTAAATTTTTGTTCAGTGTTTTGAAAATTATTATTGGAGATATTAAGGATTTTAATTGTAAATCAGAGCCTACAAACGGCTTGTGCTGAAAACAATTATCTATATATCGATATTTGAATACACAGAAAGTCAAATAATGATGTTATCGAGACATCAGTATAAAAAATAGATCCTTTTTAAATGAAAATAAAAAAATCGATGCGTTTTATTTACTTCCTTTTATAGTGTAATAATTTAGGAACTTGTAATTTATTTTTAAAAATTTAATCATCTACATATTTTTCAGTGCATCTAGGAAATAATTTAACTGACAATTTCCTTCTATCAAAAAATTCGCTTTTTTTTTAATTAACAACTTCTAAACGGTGAACGCAAGAAAAAAATACTTTTTTAGAAAAATTAAAAAACGTTAAATTCTGTGCCAAATTAGTATAAATCTTATTTCAATCTTCTCTTTTTTTCCTCCTTCCTTTCATTCCGTTTCTCTGTTTTAACTCTTTATTCTATTATACGTTGTCAGTACATTTTGATAGACTTCACAATACCTCAATTTTCTATCTAACTATTCTATTTGCAATATTTTAATTTTACTATTTATTTTAATTTTTTATATAACTTCATATTCATTTTTTCTTTTTTACATTTTATCATAAGATTACGATTTTAATACTTATGTCACCTTTTTTTATTATGTTTACTTCATCATTCCACACCTTGAAACGGTTATTATTATTTATCCCTTAGTGCTTACTATTGTCATATTATACCCACATCATTTTACTTTAATTTTTTTTAACCTACATTATTTATGTTTCTCATACCTTGTTATCTGGTTCTTTTCTTAGCTCTGATGAATGCCTGAACTTCAGGTCGAAACGTCGGCAAATGTTAAAATAATATTATTATTTATTTTTGCCTTCTTATTTCTGACTGATCACCTCAACCATCCTTCTCTTCATAATAATTTGTTTGGATGGCGTGGTTGAAAACCACAGTCTACGAACGATGTTTCCTACCAAAGAAAAAACTTATTTAATAAAAGATGTCGTTCTCTCAATTAATGTTTTTTTCATTATATAAGACTTAACAATGATTTTCAAAACATTGGATCAGCTCTCAGCTGTTGGCAGCCATCTTGTCCTGTTACATCGTCAGTGACTGCTAAGTGACCCTAAATATCGAAGTGACTTGTTGTCATGGAGATTGTTCTCAACTGGCCAAGTCCATTATTTATGTATATTATTTATGAGACAGGATAGGAGGCCTGAGTTAGCATAATGCCATTCGCCTGTCATCCTCTACAACTTCAGTCTCAGTAGTTGGATATTTTTAAATTTTAAATTCACCTGTTCTCTTACCTGTAAGTCGTCATCGTCATTAAGGAGTGAGAAGTGTCGGAACCATATAATTTGAAAACATTAATAGGTTGGAAATTTTAAATTTTACCTAATTACCAAAATCTTTACTTATAGAAGAAAAATATTTTATTTAAACAGTTATCAACTATCGATATTTCCATCGATATCAAAAAGATTTTTGAAATATGAATATCAATATAAATATTGATTCTCTAGCACATAGGCGCATCAAAAAGATGTTATTTTCATCTTTAAATTAATTCATGAAAATATTAATTATTTTAATCTCCTTGGAAAAATTAATTTTATAGTTCTTGTCCATTTTCGTCATCTTCGGTTTTTTCCAGAACTTTCCATTCAACCAATTATGCCTTTCATTTACCCATAGATCGGATTCAGCGAAATACTAATTTATTTGTATTCAATATAGATTTCTTTGACGATTCGTAGCCTTGGTTTGAGAAGGTTCTAACTAACAAATTTGGGCAAATTTATAGTTAACTGAGTGAGAAGGGGCACACCCTCGCTATTCAATTCTACTTAAATATGGCCATCGATAGTCAATATTATCAAAATATCGGTATTTTCCTCTACTACGCGCTAAACCATACATGGAACAGGCGATAAGATGTGTATAATTTTTCCTAACGATAAATTTCATATACAATTTCAAGATCTTTGATAAAATATCTTATATCGTAAGGAAAATGTCGATATTTCGGAAATATCGACTATTGATGGCTATCCCTAGGATGTATAAATGAATGAATGAAAAAATAATTTTATTCTGGGACTACAGACTCCCAAGAATAATAACAGTGTTACAAATTTATGGGTATTAGTCAGACTTAATTTAATGAAAAATACTAACTAATTAACTGCTTATTGATATTGCAATTGTGCTGTAATTGAAATTAAACAGTATACAAATACAAGTAATTTTACATGTTAGCGGAAATTTGAATGTGAATTAGGTGGTGGAACAGGAGTTTTTTGAAGGAATTCGTGGACGTGGTTTGACGCATGGAGATACTTAAGGAGTTCCAAAATGAGATAGCACGAATGACGAAGGATTTGCTGAAGGAAGTAGTTTTATGGGAAGGAATAAGTCGATCTATAGGTTAAGATATAGTATTAAGAGAGTGAGTAGAGTAAGGAGTTCCAGGATGTAGAGAAGGTTTTTGTTTCTGAGGACTTGAAAAAGGAAAACAGTAAAGTGCATTTGATTTACAAAAAAAAAAATTAAAAACATAACCAAATACTATAGAAAAAGAAAATGATAGATACCAATTTATATTATTTTATTTTTTTAAAGGAAGGTCAAAAGTTAAACGTTAACAATGTAAAAAATATCACTATATTGTCACCTGTTACCGTAACTATATTGTTCAGAAAAACATTCCGACATATTTTTATATACAAAATTAGTTTAGGAATAAGCAGGGGTTGAAACTTTTATGATACTTTTTTAAAAGGTATCATTACATATCAGCTTCTGCGAAATCTTTTTAGGAAAAAAATTCTTAAAATAACAGTCCTAAAGAACTTTTTTGTAATAAAGTTCCAACTTGCAGATAAAAGTTTAACTTTTATTTATTCGAGTACTTAAAAAAAAAAGTACCATTAAATGATAAATAAATTAGGGCTTAGATTAGAGTTATAATGATTTTAATATGTCGTTCGTTTAAGGAGCTATGAATATAAGTCAATTTTAGATTGACTTTATACCGAAATCGACAAAACTTTTAAATACAAGTTTTTTAAAAATCCTATAAAACCTTTACTTGAAAAGTTGCAAGGTGTTCTAGTTCCAAAAGAACTGAAAAAAAAATTGGCAATATAAATTCCGATGATCTGAAACTTTTTATAAATAAAAGCTTTTTTCAGTTTCAAGCCATGTGAATAAGCGAAGCACCATTTTTTTAAGAACACTAGTGGGAGATCTCATTACATGGTAAACTAATCCCACTGTAGACCAGCTAGATTAGAAATTTAATTAAAACTTAGCCAGAATTCACTTTAAGCTTGGAGGTGTGCAAAACTTGAATTTCATCGTGTTGTCTTAAGTTTATGAACAGAGGATGGAATAATTTGCTGTTTTGAAGATCAGTACGTACAATTCATCATATATTGATGAAAATATTGCCTAATCATATTGTAGAATCCTCCTTTCATTTTGGTTTAAGCGGCCATTTACCATATATTACGTTTATCACTTATAAATACGCATCAATTCCTATTATAGAAATGTGGGAGAAAAACACAATTTAAAAACCATCTCACATGAAACATATTTGAAAAATCATCATTTTTATGAGAAGGAGTTGATTGGGGGAGAGGGAGGGTGCTGACAAATACATGATAAATTGTTAAAATAATATTTTGATCGTTAGGCCGACGTTTCGACACACTTTGTAGGTGCTCATCAGGGCTACAAAATAAAAAAGGAATATGGTGAAAATAATTTATTTATTTTATTTTCACAACATACATTTTATATTTTGTATCTTTTGTAGCTCTGATGAAGACCTACAAAGTGGGCGTAACGAATAAAATAATATTTTAACAATTTAGTATTTATTTGATCGCACCTTCCAAAAACTCCTTATCGTATTATATCACAGTCAACCATCTCTAAGCCATTTTATTTGTATTAATAAAATGTATTTTCAGGTAATTGTATTTGTTTAAATACACGAAAAGAGAGTAAAAAAATCTTTTTTAACATTTCATTTCTTTCATTTTTACTGAAAACATGGAGACTTTTAGGTAACCGGTAATACTTTTAGTTAATTACATAATTTCTTTACAGAACTTGAGACAAATCTTAAAATTTTTCCTTATAAACTTGAACTTAATTAATATGAATTTTAAGCTTATTGATCGAGGAAGTTTTCGTGAAAGTGGGATATATGTAGTACAGTTGAATGGTGACAAAAAAATCACAAATAATTTATGACGTTTTTATAAACGAAGCTGTTTGTCCGCCCAATAGTCCCCTTTAAATGGTTTTAAAAATGACAACCTCTATTTTCATTTCAAGTAAATTTCATCTAGTTTACTATTTACTAATATATATACATATAATTTAATAAATTATATATATATATATATATATATATATATATATATATATATATATATAATTTATTAAATTATATATTTTTTATTTATCTCTTCCTATTCAACCAAAAAAGTGACTCGCTTAAAAAAAAACAATTTTAAATTTTATACTTTTCTACCGTAAAGTGGGCGATTAATTATATTACCTTTTTTGTAGATATTCATGTCTGCTATCACTCATATAAAAATTTCTTTCTGCTTACGGGACACCCTGTGTATATATATATATATATATATATATATATATATATATAAATAAAGTTTCGGACTGAAACTCCAAAATTAAATCCTAGATCCGTTAGTTGAAGTTCTGTAAAATTGATACCTTAAACACTGAGAAAAAAACGCGGAAAAGATGAGAGTTTGAGTAAAAACAAGTTTAAACTTCCAATTTTCTACTTGACTCATGAATTTTCAACATTTTGATTGAATTTTAAGTGGCTGTAGAAATTTAAAAACGCGAAATAAATTGCAGCCTACCTCCTAAAAAAAAAAAAAACCTTCAACACAATAATATTCTTCACATGTTCAATCCTTTAACTGAATTTGGGTTGTAGAAGACCGCTGATTCTTAAAACCTGAGAAAAATTATGAATAAATGGGGTAGGTAAAAAAAAAATGAGTTAAGATCACAAGAAGGCGCTTTTTTCAAAACACATACTCCACATACAATTTTTTCAACTTTTTAATATAATTTAGAGTGGCTGTAGAGTTGCACTAATTCTCAAAAACTTGGAAAAAATAAATGATGAGAGTGAATACAAAGTGAAGAATTGTATAAATAGTTGAGCATAAATAAAATAATTGAATTATTTTTCATCTGTTTTTCCAACAAAAATACCAGGAAAATACGACCAATAGAGACAGAGCTCTGTTGTTTTTTTATAGACAATTGATGTTGCTCGACATTTCCATTTATGTTCTGATGAAATTCTGTATACAATTTTCTTTTCATTTGATTTAAACGAAATATATATATAAATAAAAGAATATTAAAATTAAACATAGAAGAAATTTAATAAAGTAATTAAATAATAAATTGTAAACAAAATATTTGAATGCTTATTGCCGAGACAGTCTTCTTTTAGCTTGTGGTATTTCCGTTATTATTGACCTTTGGAAACCTGCGACGTATAATATGTCCTTAAAGATGGATTGAATCCTTGACTTTTTTATTTATTTTAAATTATCTTGGAAGACGTATTTAAAGGATTATCAGCAATTTTTTAAAAATATTATTATATTTTGAATAATAAAAAAAAATGATAAAAAATCTTGACTATTAATTATATTTTCTAATTATTCTGCGCTCGAAGAATATAAATTAATATTTTTTAAATGTAATATAGTTTGTAAATCATGCGAGTCCATTTACACTTCCATTAAACCTATCAGATAAATATTTTAATCACTGCTTATCACTTCCATTATTCAGTTAACTGGTATTACCACTACTATTGTATGATCATGAGTGTGTGTATATATATTTATGGAATTCAATATTCGTCTTCTTATTAAAAAAAAAAAAAAAAGAAATATTAGAAATATTTTTAATAAAAACACATTATAAGCAAAAATATTTAGCTAAAGGAAAAAAATATTTTTTTTAGTGCTATACAAATCCATTTATAAGGATCTGTAGAGAATAATGCACCCGAAGTATAGAGCTATAGGAAAAAAAATTGATAGCTCTATTAAATATATATTTTTTTCTAAACCGGTTAGGTATTTAGAGTGAATAAATATTTGGTAAATATTTGGCGCACCATAAAGGGAGTGGGATGGCTGAACGTATTTTACACACTCGTTGCCCGACAACCTGAAAAACGGAAGATTACGAGTTCAAATCCCGGAACAAGGAGGACTTTCAACTCTTGTATCATTCTCCCTCCCTCTCTCATGGTCCTGGAAAAAAAAAAAAAAAAAGAAGTGGGTACCAGATACGTTTAGATATTATACACCATAAATACTTCCGGTAAAATTATATACTCGTTCAAGAGCTTTAGTTTGAAAATGAAAATTTAGAGAAAATTAATTAATTCTTGTTTGCTTTAAAAATTCATAACTAAGGATTTTTGACATGCGAAATATCACGCTAGAATATGTCTCAATATTTTCGAAGCATACAGACACCAAAAAAAAAAATTGAATTAGTGACTAATTTTACCACACTTCCTTTGACTCTTATTAGAACTTTCATCTTTACTTCTGTAAAAATTATGTATAATATTATTAATATAATTATCACTAGCAGATTCCAGATTTAATTTTGTGGACACTTTTTTATTGTTTTTCAATAGCGGTAATTACTCTGGTAGAAAAAAAAAACTATATATAAATATCTTAAAGTAATCCTTGAAGACCTGAAAAAAAAGTTGGTATTTACACAAATCATAATGATTATATTAATATTTTTTTCTTGATATGGTTACATAAATTCAGTAAGTGTATATTCTCTGTAATTCAAAAATAAAACTTATGTATTTAACACCGACAACATAATGCCCGAACTAATTATGGACCAACGAAAACAATTTTTATTTATTTTGGGGTTCTCAATCCGAAAGCCCTTCCATTCTGTAGATCTACCAGTGATTATTACTAATCATATAATTAGTAATAATAATATTAGTCAGTGGTACAGACCCTTTTTTATCAAATTATTAAACTTTGCAAATAGCATCATCTCATGGTTCTGGAGGTTGGCAAACTTTGTCTATTTAGGTACTATAAACTCGTATATACCTATTTGCTTTCCACTTGGATCGTAAGATCATTTAATCAGAAAATCGAGAAAAAAGGTGGCCTACAAAAATATTGGGCCGTGTAGCCTATATAACATCGTTATTTTGACATTTTGGGGGTGTAGGTCACGTCAAACGGCGTAATGTTTTTTAAAGCCACATTTTTTCTCGAGTTCGTGCTCAAATTATTTTACGATTGAAGTGAAAAGCAAATGGATATTTAAACGTTTTTTAGTACCTAATTAAATAGGCCAAGTTTGAAGATCTCCAGATTGCAGCGCCCCAATTCCAAAAATGTTCGTAAATAAAATATTTGTCGGTTTCGATGAGATAAATTTATTTACTAAGTATAAGTATAATATAAATTATTAATAATGTTAATAATTTGGTAAGTGGTGGTATGTACCACGGACTGTATATTTATCTTGATTTCCACCAAATGGTAGGTGTACCGTGTAGTTTGGGAATCCCTACTCTAGTCAATAAAGAGAAAGCTGTGCATTCAAGTTGGAGTTCCGTATCGCAGCCTTTCAAGGAGTGCTTTTTCTTTGAGGGGCTTCCCTTTGAGAATGCCTTCTGGATTAGGCGATATTCGCTACTTGTATCAATTGGTTTAGTTTTAGTTAATTCTATGCCGTTTATAGAATAACCTTTCGTTTTACTTTGAAACCACAAACCACTTGTCAAGGTCCGATTTCTAAAGTACGACTCTAAAAACCTTGCTTTATTGAGCAGTATAACATTCTGTCACGATGAAGGACAATAGTTATAATTAGAGAAGAGTAAATCCATACCATACACAGGGTGTTTCGTAATTACCCGGCACTATTTTAGGCATGTGTTCACTAGCACAAAATAAACAAAAAAGTTCAAATTAACATATCTCAAACTTATTTATTAAATATATATCAAAGGTTAAAGATTTATTATTTATTTACTACATTAAGACTGACTGTACAAAGTTTAACGTGTTCAATACCAAATAACAGGTTTTAATCAGCTGATAAACAAATGAACGATAAGTAATGGCACTAGGTGCTCATCTGTTTGTCCAGTTCTGTGTGTTTTAGTGTGAGTGAATACTTTGACACAGTTCAATTTATGATTATCATGGCCAGAGAAGTATAACATATTACACATTCATATAACATATATCTCAAACTCATTTATTAAACAGATACCAAATTTTATTATTTATTATAACTATTTATTTATTATTATAACAACATTTAGAGTAGCTGTTCAAAGAAGCCTCAGTTTTTTTGAATGTAACATTCAGCACGACGAATTCATGCTTCTCTGACCATGATAATCATAAATTGAACTATGTCACAGTATTCACTCACACTAAAACACACAGAACTAGACAAACAGATGAGCAACTACTGTCATTGCTTATCGTTCATTTGTTTCTCAGGTGATTAAAACCTGTTATTCAGTATTAAACACGTTAAACTTTGTACAGTCAATCTTAATGTAGTAAATAAATAATAAATTTTAAACCTTTGATATGTATTTAATAAATGAGTTTAAGATATATGTTAATATGAACTTTTTTATGTATTTTGTGCTAGTGAACACGTACCTAAAATAGTGCCGTACAATTACGAAACACCCTGTATATATAGAAAGCATAAGAATATATAACAAAAAAAAAATTAATATATGTCTTAAATAATGTTTAGTATGATTTAAAAAAAAAAAAAGTTTAATATTGTCATTTCTTACAATTTCAAATTTCTTTGATGTTCAAATAATAACTAATTTTATTCAGTCTATGAAATTTCAATGGTTTTGCTCTAAAGATTACCTGGTATGAGACATTTATTCTTTTAAGGATTTTTTTTTATTAAACAATTTAGTAAATAAGATACAAATTTTAATAGCTCAAATTTATGTAAAATTGGCTCTCCTGAACAAATATAAATAAGTGAAATGGTTTCGCTTACTTCTATGATATAGATTTAGTAACTAAGAAAAACATATTAATAGTTCGATTATGGAACATTGGTCCCCCATATCAAATAAAATAAAATGGCCATGTGTTGTATACCTCCGGAATACAGATATCCATGTTCAACCATAAAGAAAAAAAAAACTACTTTAGATTTAAAAATGAATAGATATGAAGATGTCAGCATAATAAGAGTAAAATTACTTCTCATAAATATCAAAGAGATATTCATATGATATATAAATATCTGTACGTTGAGAGTTTTAATTTATTTCACACTTTGGGTTCTCTATGCTGTGCCCGAAGGCGCCTATGTGCCCAGTGCAAAGTTTTGAAATAATGCCAAAAATTAATAAAAAATTATAGTAGTTTTTTAAATATTTCTGTTGAAATATTTGCTGAACCAGCTACAT
This sequence comes from Nezara viridula, assembly GCA_928085145.1. Classification (NCBI taxonomy): domain Eukaryota; kingdom Metazoa; phylum Arthropoda; class Insecta; order Hemiptera; family Pentatomidae; genus Nezara; species Nezara viridula. The sequence goes on along the minus strand of OV725080.1, from coordinate 18,742,800 downwards.
TCAAAGCCGTCTTAGTTCTATTAATAACAACTACGGTATGAGTTACACGGCGCCTTGGAAATCTGGAAGCTTTTGATAAGTATATGCTATTTTTTGTCACTACTCTTATTTTATCCTATCAAAAATATTACTATTAATAAATTCATAGAAGATAATTTTTAATATTATCTTCCAATTCGTATTAAAGAAACCTGAACTAAGACTACGTTGTTTTCTGTTAATAATAAACTACTCAAAATTGAATACTGATATTTCTCATTGATTCTTATTTTATTCGTTTTAATCATAATATCTCAGGGAACCTCTTATTTATAGCTTAATATAAAAAAAACAAAACAATTATTTTTAATTCATAAATAATGATTAGTTAAGGATAGTGAACATTGCGTCATTCCGATACAGACTTCTGGGAGCAGACAGAATCCAAATATGCAAAGCTAAACCACCGTAAAAGGGCCCAACCTTTTGAACTTCATTAGAAAAAAAAAAGATTTGAGGCAGAGTTGGAGGTACAATAGACAACCATTGGGAATGTCATCTTTGGGGTTGGAAAAAAGGACCAACAGGTCCACTTGCTAGACTAAGTCCCCCCACCAGTACCAGTACCGGTACCAGGCGTCGAAGAGTCTACAGAAAACATAGAAAAGGTACACTTCCATAAATCTTGTACTCCCTTAAATACAGTCTGGAGGTGGATGTGTGGTGGTTTGATTTACTCAAGAGGCATACTGAGGAATCTACTCAGGACTCCATATTGTGGATGGGAATCTCAGTGCATAGTTATGTTCAAGAAATTATAGATGAGTAAATTTCTCACACTCACCAGAACCATAATTAGTTCAGATTTCCGTTTTCTTGACGACAAAGTTGCAACCTCATGCAAGAACAGTTGTTCATCAATGTCTCGAAAACCGGTGCATTTCATTAAATTTTACCGAACGTTTAAACTTAGTAATAAAAAATACATTATCAGGAAATCATTTAAATTTTAATTTTTTTAAAACACACATTATCACACAGATGCATTACATTTTTTAAACTTTCTGATAACTTCTTCTTTCAATTCTTTTTGGAATTATTTTTCTGCGTTTATTTTTTTTCTATATCATCTTCACTATGCTTTTATAATTTGTTTTATAATTTTATAATTTGTTCATAAGTACTAAGGGAGATATTTTTTTATATAAGATACCCAGGAGTATTGTTTATTTTCATTTTACCATTTAAAGCCTACCATTTTAATATATTTACAGAATATGCTTTCAAAAGGATTAATGGAGCGAATAACTTTTGTCTTTTGTTAGAGATTATCTGCAGTAGCGGTTTATGGTAGCCAGACGAATGCGTGTTCTATCGCGTAATTTTATAGTTTACAAAGATTATACACTTTAGAAATCGATTGTTGAACTTTTTTTCCTGTAGTAAAAGGTGCTCTATTGATATCTATTTATTAACTTATATTATCGGTTTCGATAAATGCATTTTAGGTTTTTTTCATTTTCCTATGCAAAGACCTTATCTTATCTTTCACATCTCTTTGTTAGTTTAAGCGTGATTAAAGCTTATTAATTAGAACAGTGAGTATAATGCAAATTTAACCATAACGAAAACGTAAGATGTGTATTTTTTATATACAACTATTTTTTTATATTACAACTATACGAAATAGTTTCGATCATGGGTTCATTTACATATGGGTCATTTTGAAAATATATACAACTTTTAATTCATAAGCAATTATGATAAAAATTTGTAACGTGTCTTAAAATATTAAGAAAGGTTAGTAGTAGGATTGCCTTACTAAATTCTAACTCATTTCTTTGAAGTCAAGTAAGATTTTGATTTTTTTAAAGATTTTTCAATGCAGTTTTTAATTCTTTCCTCAGAAGTTTTGTAGTAAGTATTACATTTTAAAAACATACTAAACTCTAAATAAATGATACTAGAGCGAAGATATATAAGGTAGAAACAATGTTAATCCATAAAAATACTAAAATTTATTGCTGATTATCAATAAATTTATGATTTTTTGTTTTCTTACTTTACTGCTATTTTTATTTTAGATTTATTGGATATAACCTTTTGATAATTAGGGTCACTTTTCTCAACTCTGTAGAATTCTTTGAAATTATTGACAAAATAAACGCACACAATGTTACTTATGCGCCATGACTGTTATTTTAACATATCCAATAATTAGGGAACTAAATCGAAATGATGTTCAAAACATAATTTTGAATAAAATATTAGTATAATAAAGCTTAGTACTAATTGGTTATTAGTACTAGTCTAGGAAATTGGCATGTACTGTTACTGAAAGTAAAATGTTTTATTTTTAGCTTTATGATATGCGAAATTTATCTGTATTATTTATCTTTCCTTCTAATCAGCTGTTTAATATAACCTTCCTCTACTGTGCAACCTTCCGTTTTCTTCAGTATGTATTTGGTTGGCTTAGCGGAAAGTACAATCTCTTGTAAATGTTTATTTTTTTCTACATATGCCTTATCTTGTTCTTTTGTCATTATATGTGTTGTTCCTTATGTTATAATGTAGAATATTTGCATTATTATATATTTTTATAGTTTTCTTAATAACTCATCATTACTACTACACCATTAAATACATTTATTTATTTATACTGAAGTAATTATTGGTATTATAATCTGGGTAGGGGCAGGTAACTATATATATATATATATATATATATATATATATATATATATGTATTCCAACTTTTCCTTAATCGACCTTTGAGTATTAAATTTAAACTTAATTATTTAATTGGGAATAAGGTCACTTAATAATTATTTAATAAACTATTGAATGTTCATTTCTTCTATGTTTATTGACGTTTCGATCCCGGTATTTTCTTTTTATAAGTCAACGATGGGATCCTCTTCAAAGCTAGAATTTTAAAAAAATAGAGCATCGATCAGGCCAGGGACACACCGACAGTCTCAGCACCGTCCACTAGCACATATATTAAGCTACTCAATATATATATATTCAAATCATATCTTGAATATTAAAAATTTGTTATCTAAATGCTATTTTTTTTATATTTAATTTTCATTTACCTATATAATTTAAAATCATCTTAAAGTAAAGTGAAATGTAAAAATAAACAAAAATCTTACGGACTACGATGAGTGATAAAATTTATAACTATCCCATATAATAAGAGAATGTCGACTGCCTCAACAGATGGGCTGAAAGAAATGAGTTAAAGCTGAATTCATATAAAACTAAGGCTATTCTCATCGGGTTCAGATATCTCATTAGTTCCCTCCCGTACTTTACCTCAAAAACCGCCCTATCCTTTTTTTTCCTACAGTCAAATACCTAGGAGTAACCTTTGACCAGAACCTCTTCTGGAATAACCATCTCTCCCAGATTATCCGAAAATCCACAACTGTCCTTAAATAACTCCTAAGATTCCGTGATTGCATTCCTCTAAAAACCAGACAGCTCCTTGGAACATCCCTTATATTCTCCCACTCCGACTACGCCTGATTGGTGAATCTGGCAGGCTAGAAATAAGATTTAAAAAGCTCATGAACTGTTTCATAAGATACATCTTTGGGATCCCCAAGCGCTCCCATGTTTCATTCAGGTACACCGAGTTGAAGTCCCTTTATCCTACTTAATTCCTCCTCTCTGTTTTCCTTTTCCGAGTCATCGAAACCAAAAACCCTCCCTACATCCTGGAACTCCTTACTTTAGTTCCTCTATTCACTCCCTCGATAACAGGTCTCAACCTATAGATTCATATATCCTATATGTTTATATTTATATGTTCCACCATCTACTCCATATTCAAACTTCCACAAACATGTAAAATTCATTTGCGTCTGTACAAAGTCTAATTCATTCAGCTGCACAGTTGCAATAATAATCAATAGTTAATTAGGCATCATTTTGTATTCATCTAAGCCAGACTAATGTTCTTAATTATGTAACTCTGTTGTTATTTGTAGGGGACTGTAGTCCCAGTATAAAATTATTTTTTCATTTCATTAATATTGAATGTTTATATTCCTGTTTCTTTTTTATAAGAACCAATAACATCTGATTTTAGATAGATTGGAGAATAATTAGGAAAATTAAAAAAAAAAATAGTGAAATATCGTGTATTTCAAAAATAATAATACAGATGCAGAGCATATAAAGGTAATGTAGTCAGTGCTAGACAATTAACAGGTAGCTTGGCTCAGGTGGACTCAACACCTTGCCTGACCTTCAAGATTACCTGCCCCTCTTCTCGTCTTATCTTCTTGTTCTCATTCCTTTGAACTCTGTACTCTCATATCAATTATTTAAAAAGTATATATATACACATACAGTGGACTCTCTGGAATTCAAACTAAGGGGGTTTTGATTTAACTAAATAAACAGTTTCCTTTTTTTCTCCATTTTTCAATTATCAAATTCTTTCAAAAGTTATATTTAGCATTTTTTCGTAACTCTTAATAATGAGAGATACTTAATTATTTAAAATGAACCAAACTAAAGGTACTTTAGAGAAGGACATGTTCAACATTTAAGCCCTGTAAAGTGAAATCAATGAGAATAGGACCTCAATGGTATTATTATCAATCCTCTTAATTATACAATGATACACTGAATTTAATCAAAATTGTTAAAGCTGTTCTTGAGAAAATTGTAAAAATGTGTCCTACCGTTGATATAAAGTGACACTTCCGGTCAGCCGATTTTAACAAAAAAGTAGCTGTCACATCCAAGACATGTTCCTATCTTAAATACGTAATTGAAGTTTCGGACGACTTTTAGTTTTTGAGCTAGACTTACCACATGCATACTCACAGACATACAGATCATTTTGTGGGACTTCGTTATTTATACTCAGGGCACCTCAAAATGTGTATTTTCGTTGAAAATCAGATTCAAAAATTTTCACGTTCGCAATATTTTTTCTTACTATATCTTACATATATAGGTAAGTGAATTAAAAAAATTCTTCCGATATTTTCCTTGATAATGAATTATTTAACGGTCCAAGGTGAGTGACCAATGATGGACGGACCTGGAAACTGTAACGGAAAAGTTTCGCGGATCATCACACCGACTTCTTCTGACATGACTCGTCGTCTTCTTGTGATTAGTTTCTTTGAGAAAACACATTTAAGTGTGTTCATAATGGACTGCTGAAGAAAAGAGCTTAACAATCAAATTTTACTTAACTTATTCGATGTGATTAATATATCTTTTTCAATGGTTTATGGTTGAACGATTTTGAACACAGGAATAAGCTTCATGTTCATGAGTTTATTAAAAACTTGTGAAACCACACAAAAAATATTGGCGGAGTATTGACTCAGTAGAGATGTTAAAGAAATATTGATTCTTCGATTTTATTTATTTCTTATAATAATATTATGATAGAAAGACACTTAGTACATAAAAAATAAAAACAAGTTATTAAAAAATCTCTTTTGTTTTTTAAATAAAATATTAAAGAATTAAATAAAAGATTAATTAAATTAAATTATTGGGTTGACCAATAAGTCCTTTCGGTTTTTCTGTTTATTTTTATTTACACTATGATACACTTCTTATCTGATTAATTAATCCCTAAGGTGGATTGTTTATCCTGTTTGTAATATGTAACAACTATATCTATCAACTCTTGTTGAAAATAGCTTAGTGTTGTATTTGCTATTGCACTGTGATTACGAAAGAAAATATCATTCAGTTTCGGCATATTTTGTTATATTATTTTAAAAAAGGTAAGCGTGCTGCAGAAACTCATAGAAAAGTTTGCAGTATTTATGGAGATGATTACGCAACTGATGACCATAACCGAACGCACCTGTCGAAATTGGTTCGCTAAACTTCATACAGGGAATTTTGATATGAATGATGCTCGACGGTCTGGTTGCCTTCATGAAATTGAAACGTGAAAAATAACGTGAAAAAATAGAATTCATCACTCAATGATTTATATTTTTATTTTATAAGAGGGTCCAGTATTTTGGATTAAATGACATATTGATGTATATAGTTTAGCGAATAACGAGTTAAATTATTATTAATTAGTACTTAATAGAAACTTATAAATATTAAATCAGGAGCCAAATGTTTTTTTGTTCAACCTATTTCATGACAAAATAGTAATAATCTTTTTCGTTGGTTTTCTTATAGTATTTTAGAAGGTCGTAAAAAAATTGTTTTAACTATAAAGAAAATCAACTACAAAAATTGTTTTAGCTAGCTTTATTGATTTATTTACACTAAAAGTGATGTATAGATTCGAATTTAGCCCATAAAAAAACTCAGATGATGGTATTATTGAAGAAATACCACGAAGTTACGTTTCGAAACTTTTTATCTCGACTTCAGTTTATCCGATTTCGACGTCCTTGGACTCATTTCTAGTTGAATACGTGTATTGGATTTCATGTATCAAGTTTTATAGTAGCGAACCATCATATTCCTTTTCTGAAGCAACTTTCTGAATTCCTGTACCACTAAAACCCAAGAAGAGTCTTGCTCAATACTTTGTAAAGCAATAGTTTCAAGAGCAATGGTTATGCACGGAAGTGATTGGACCGAGATCACTCTTGACCGCTAGGATTTCCATTAATTAATTATAGACTGCCCACTTAGTAGAGGCCTTAGGAGGGTGTCCTGACTCTAAAGCCAATCCGCATCTAATGAAAGCGAATAGATAATGGTTTATACCTGACATTACCTTCGAGAAAACTTTACATAGAAAAATATATTAGTGAATACAAAAATTCAATTTTAGGTAATCTATTAACTATAGAAGATATTAGTTTTGTATTTTTATTCTTCATCCACACCTGTCATAATCTTAACAATAAGCAGATGTGTTGTCATTGTTCAGTCAAGTTGACCGTCAGTTGCCAACTCAGTCGAGAGAGTTGGCAATTTAGGCATGAAGAAGAATAGTACCCAGCGATATATTCTCCTGGTCTTGGTTATACTTCCTTAATTTAGGAACGGAGATCTCTCATCCATCTCCTCTTCAGGCGTTTGCTGAGGGTTATGACAGCTGTGGCTATGTCGTTAATAAGTCCGTTATGATGTCCGTGTAGTTTACGAGGAAATCGGTATAAAGTAAGAATGTGTTGGTCAATAGTCGGTTGTCGCATGTAAAGTTTTGTTATGTACCAGGGTGCTCCTGTTATTAGTCTTAGAATTTTTGATCGAATCATTATAGTTTTTGTAGTGCTTTTTTCTTTTTTTTTTTTTTTGCAGAACCATAAATTCGTGAGGCATATCTCCATTCAAATACACTACAAAATATTACCTTTTCATTTGACAGAAAGGCGCTTTACTGCAAACATAGGTAATTAGTCTTAACATTTTTGATTAAAATGATTGTAGCTTTGCAAGGACATCTTTTTTGCTGAATAGTAAATATGTGATGCATATGCCCAAAACTAAGTGTCTGTCTGATTTTCAATTTTGATTTGGAAAAAAAATGAATATAGTATTTTTAGTCACATGATTAAAACTTTTCTTTTAATTTTGACATATGGTCCCTAGATCATCTTTCTGTCGTATATTAGTCCAAAATAACACACACTGTTGGTCAGAGAAATTTGGTTGTCGCCGATATAATCTAGTTATCAAGCCTCTCGCCTATGTATAAATGTTGTGTGTTGTCATTTGTCATGATTTAATTTAATTTTCCAAAGTTAATTCCAATTTTATAAATTTAGTAAGTGACTTTTTAAATTCAGTGAGACAAGTCTGGGATAGTGGTGTTTTGTTAAAATTTTGTAGTCAGTGTAAGTAGCATTCAATGTTTCGGAGGAGGGATGTCATGCCTATAGATAATGTAAAGTAAAGAAGCCAATATTGATCCTTGAGGTACTCCTGTATCTTGTGTTTGTGAATTGTTTATTATTGATATTTTTTAGAATATAAAAATGTCTTTGATCTGTAATTGTCAATATTACAAAATATAGAATTTTCATTCATTCATCCATACCTATTATCAGTTGGATTCGAACACAGGATCTTGAGCTTTGGAAGTGAGAGCTTTATCCACTAAAATAACTCGCTTTCAGTACTAAAGAAATATTGATCCTCATTCATATTGAGCTTTTAATGAGATTAAGATCTCATTTGAAAGCTCTACATTTCAAAAGCTATTGACAAACCTTTATGAGTTAATTGAGCATATGATTGTTAGCTTGTTAATTCCGAGGTGGAATGCTGAACACATCTCGTGACCTATCGCTTCACTGTTATTATTCCACAGATGAATAATTCATGAGATACGGTTGTGGCTCAAGTATGTTTGTATCCTGAGCTTTTAGAAATGGATTTCCAATAGGTGTTGTTTAGTCAATATAGGTTAGCAATCTTTATTATTAACCTATTTACTTTTCTCTATTACTTACTCTGTTATTATTAGAAAATAGGACAATAATATATTATTAAATGTTTGTACATGTACCTTCTACATTTACTGCAAGTTCACGCTTAATTTATTTAAATACAATGAAGAATATATTTGGATTGTTTCAATGTTCGTTCTGTTCTCGGTTTATTTCAACTGCTTGAAAATAATGATAGTTTTATTTTTTGTTACTTTTCAAATAAGTAGTTTTACTACTTATTTTAAATTTCAAATTACGACTACATTTAGAAATGGGAATTTCAATAAGTTAATCGACTGTTCTACATATCATGTGTGATAAATATTCAGGATGCAGTGATTATGTTTTTATTAGTGCCGACGTTTCAACCCAAACATGTGGGTCATCATTAGGGCAGAAAATTTTTGAATAATTAATAAGAACAAAATTCTGTAGGTGCGAATGTCTCCTAAACAAAGCGTTTGTTTTGAGATCCTTAGTTCATTTTTGCAGTTAACCCTGAAACACCCTGTATAGAAATGTAGATAAATCTTAACTGCAAGTATTTATATTGAGTAAATTTGTTTAACTGCATTAATTAAATGTACTGATTATTTACGTAAATCAATTGTCAAAAACTGAGGTTAGCTTGCTGAATAATAATTAATTAAAATTATCTTCATCACTGTACTCGGACGTTATCAATAATACATATTCCGATTCGAGTATAAATGAGCTTTGGCCACTTTCAAAATCAACGGATCAGTTATTTAAATAACTCTGAAAATTTACATATCCAAAATTATCGTATTTACTCGGATACGTATTATTTATTATACGTATAATTCATTCTCAATAGCTTTGCTGAGGATACGGCATCTTACGGCATCTTCTCAATCTTCTCAAAAAAATCTTACTATCGCTTCAATAGCCCTTCAAATTCACCTCTGCTACCTTGAAAAATGGTTTCACAAATGGAGAATTAAAATCAATCCCAGCAAGTCACCCCATGTTAGCTTCTCCTTGAAGAAGATTTCGTGTCTTGTTGTGACAATAAGCCAGTTCCCTCAAAAATCCTTAAAAATATGTTCGGTATCTCGGACTTTACTTGGACAAAAACTCAACTGGAACATTCACCCTAAAATAGAAAAACAAGAACTGACCAGACGATACAAACAACTGTCACATCTTTTGGACTACAGATCTCCACTCAATACATACGGAGCAGAACTTTAGGGTTCGGCAAAAAAAAAAAAAAAAAAACACTCTCATAAACAAAATTCAAACCACAAAATCCAAAATACTTCGTAAAATCGTCAATGCTCCTTGGTTTATTTCAAATCACACCATTCACACAGACATGAACATACCAAAAGTAAAATCCTACATACACAACAAGTACACAACATTTCGTATTTCTACTCTCAATCATTCAAATCCACTCGTTCTATCTCTATCTTCCTCCCGGTTACCTAGGTGAGCCTCAACTACGACTAAAAAGGCAGTGGCCTAGAGATCTTCTGATGGCAAGTTAAGTGAATATCAAGATTACAAGAAGACAGAATAAACTCCAACACATTTGCTACATGCATTACAACGCAGAGGCAAATTTAATGGAAAATAAATAAATAAATTTACTCGGAATATAAGTAACCTCAAATGCTTTATGGGCAGATAACCAGAAGTTGTAAATGAAACCACCAGCGATCTGAAATAATTGACAAATGGACTTAAGCCACTTTTAAAATAAACGGCTCCATTTTTAATTAATAATAATAATTCAACTAGAGTTAATACAATTAATACATTTTCCAGTTATTTAATTAGCGATTCAAACTGTTTTTGTATCTTTACAAAGCAATAAAACGCTTAGTTTATTCTTGAAATAATTCTCATTCTTGAAGGGCCAGAGTCGAAGAGGTGGAATTCTGAGATAGGATAAAATAATGGGGAAAAGGGCCCCTCGCAGAAATTATTCCGGAATGAAATCGGAATTCCTCCGCTGGTTCAATTTGACCGCCTTGAGGGAGTTGGGGGCTCTGTTGAGTCAATAAGAGTTGTGCGCTCACTCACTGGCCAAATATTTGAGGATATGCTCTGTTGAATTTGAAAATATTTGTGTAGTATTTTTCTTGCTTACGTATTAGCATTATTATGAGTCATGCATGACGCGTTTCTCAACAAGAATGGCGGAATATATTTATTACTTTCCTACCTATACTAGGTAAGGAAAGTATTGCAATAGGATCAAATTTCCGATATGCGGTTTTCGACGGAGCTCGGTTTTCGGCGGTTTACGTTTCAGAGCTCCCCGAGTCCGAAAAACACATTATTAGCCATTGGTCTGTCTGTCTGTACCAAGATTTTTTCGGGAACTACTGAACCGATTTTATTGCTTCTTTTTTTATTTTGTAGAGTTTTGACTATTCGGTGCTCCATGCGCAATAGCTTGCGCGCAATAAATTAAAAACACGTTTTTCTATAGACTGTAGGGCAAAAACGGCTCAAACGATTTTGATGAAACTTTCCTATAATGTTCTAACAATTTTCCTTTCAATTTTCGTATATGGACTAAATTCCTCAGAAAATAAAGGAAAAAAAGTTATAAAGAAAAGAAAAATGTTATGGGGCCTAACTCTCTAAGTATATATTATACGTTAAATTCATACAACTTTTGAAAGGTAATTAAAATGCCAACAAAATAAAAAAAAATCATCGGAGTCGAACCAATATCAGCGATGGTACAGCTTATTCTATTTGTTTCACATTTTTTAACTTATTACTTTTCTACCTATACTAGGTAAGGAAAGTATTGCAATCAGGTGCGGAAAAAACAACAACAAAAATTGTTTAGCATGTAGTTTGAAAGGTAATGAAATTCCCTACAAAGCCATATAAAAATCGATCATTTCGGACAACTATTAACGAAGTTACAGCTATTAAATTTCCAATGTAAGATTACGGGTTCATATCCTGGTGTCAGAAAGGAGTGAATGAGAGAATAAAGTTGACTAAGTAAAAGTAAGGAAATCTGTTGCCCGAATCACACAAGCTTCACTATTTCCTCTATATTTAACAGAAATTATTTTTTGACAATACTAAGCTATGGCAAAAAGTTTTTGATCAGCAATATTAGTGAGTATTGAAATGTTTACACTGATCTTCCTTAGGCCCTTTTACATTGCTTTAGTTTATCAAATAAATCGTACTCAAATCTTTTGTTTGATCGATTTTCAGGAAAATTAATCTAGTTCAATCCTTTTTTGTTTCTTCATGAACATATGTATTTATATAAAAACTTTTCTGAAATAGGTAGGAAAGTCGCGTGAGTGGATACACCAGATATTATTTTTTTAAAGATGAAGTAGAAGAAAGTAAATTTAATTCTGGGACGTTTAGCTCCCCTAAAAAGAACAAACATGAAAAATAGAAATTTATTTATAACATAGACTTGCCTAGCATATAATGTTAGACAAATAATAATTATAATGTTGTGTATCATTGTTTTTTTATTTAGAAATATAATAATCTGTCACCTGTACAATAATTATAGTGAAATGTGAACACATTCACACCAAATATACAGAAAATATAAAATTAAAAAAAGTAAAATAATAACTAAATAATAATCAAAAACTATGTACAATAAAAAAAATAAAATAACCTAAATGTAAGTAAAATAAAAACAAAAAAACACAGGCATACCTATATACAATATATACAATCAGGTAGGAAACCCCAAGCCATTCTTTGCCTTCCAATTATAGACGAGAAAGCATGACTCCAGGAGATCCCTGGGCTACTCTCTCAACCACGTCACTGGTGCTAAAGCCAGTGGAGTTTAAGCGAGAGCGTTTTAACCACATACACTCATGTAGTTTAGAATCTGATGGTAAACTCCAAGATATATACTTCAAAAGATCTCTGGGCCACTTCAACCTTCGAGGAGGATTGTAGGGATGAGTGAAACTAGATAGAGATTGTGCTAGGGGGTATGGATTATTTATAAGGTTCTGATGGAATTTGGAAAAATTTTCAGGGATAAGGTCAAAGACAAATGGGATATTAAGGTCATGATGTAGGGTTTGGTTGGTTACATAAAACATAGCATCGACTATTGTTCAGAGGACTTTGGACTGAAAGGATTGGACGATTTTGATGTTGTATGTCTAACATTAAAATAAAAATAAAGTACTAGACTTAATAAACATATGAAATAATGAAATTATAGATAATTGAATTGATCGATGGTTAGGGCGATCAGTCAAAATAAAAAATAGCAAAATTTTACGTTTCGGCCCGAAGTTCAGGCCTTCATCAGAGCTGAGAAAAGAACCAGATAACATGAAAAATTTATAAAAAATCTCGAAATTGGGGTGTTTTCAATCTGGAGGTCGGCAAACTTTGTCTAGTTGATTACGTACTAAAAATTCATGAATAGTCATTTGCTTTCCACTTGAATCGTAAGATAATATGATCACAAAATTTAAAAAAAAAAGTGTATATCAGAATAACCTTGTTATATTGACATTTTGAGGATGGAGGTCACGACAAACTGACTTTTATCTCGATCTTACGATTCAAGTAAAAAGAAAATGGGAGCTCATGAGTTTTTAGTACCTAATTAAATAGACGAAGTTTGCCGATCTTCAGACTGAAAACGCCCCAATTCTGAGATTTTTCATAAATAAAATATTTGTAAGTTAAGATAATATTAAGCTATTTACGAAGTTATAGGCAGATGTTAATAATTTAGCCCAGGGGAATGTACCTCGGACTATAATTCATACATTCCAGGGGTTTAGGTTCGAATATAACTGGTTTTCAAGATTTTCATGGTAACGGATATTTATAATTGATTCGGCAAATAACTTCTTACAATAGTTTTCATTTTTACAACTTATTACTTATAAAATATATTTTATCTATTGGTAAAGAAATAATAGAGATTGTTCATACCGAAACGGTTTTAGTTTATTTTAATTCCTTATTCAAGGAAGTATTAACTGCTATAAAACATATGCATAAAAGTTTACCGATCTCTAGATTGAAAACGCCCCATAACGAGAATTTTCGTTAGTAAAATATTTGTAGGTTACGATGAGATTAAGCTATTTAATAAGTTTTAAGTTAATTTAAATAATTTGATAAAAAGTAGTCTGCGCAACTGACTATTAATTATGATTCACATTAAAAAACTTAAAGAAATTTGAATTATCATATCACCTTGGAAATATGGATTTTCGTCATGGATTTCTTAGATCACTGTGCGGCGCCACTAGACTCGAGAACTTCTTAAAATATACTAAAAACTAAAATAATATTTCTATTAAATATATCAGAACTTGGTTGGTTATATTTTTCGCTACTCGCCCATGATAGGCGGGAGTTGGTTCTCGACCCTCTTGCTGACCTCACTCCACTTCGGCCGATCTTTCCTGTTGGTCGTTTCTTTTGATCCTGGAAAGTCCCGGCGTGGAGCTAGCGGAGTATGATGCAACTGTACTCTACTCCGGCTTCTTGTAGCAGCGTTCTTAATCAATTAGTAGACAACTGTTGGTTTTTCCTCCACTACTCCCACTACCGTGGTATAACGGTTTTCCGTTGGCCTCTTCGTCAGTCAGTCAGTGGAACGATATAAGTCAAGGTCAGCTTGAAACTATAATAAATAAATATACTTAAGTAATATTTTTTCAACTCATTGTTAACGTAAAAACAGATTACTCCGTCTATTGGCATTTTAATTATATATTTTGTTGACTATTCATATATGCACTTCGGTCCCACTTACATTTATTATTAAAAAGAAAAGAGTTATCGTCATATACTGGTAAATCCTGTTTCCTATTTTTGTCTCAGTTCATTTAAAATTCAAGGTCTATTAGTTCGTGAGCGCGAATTTTAACTGTTAAGTATTGAGTAGATTGTACGCAATTGTTAAGATGCCACTGTAACTTAACAATTGTACACGCTAATATTTTCTGCTTGTATTGTCCCCTATATTAGTTTGTGATAATATATCTATATACTTCATACAACACTTTAGAAGATTAGTTCTTGTGGATACTCAACTGTTTAGGTCTGTGTTTTTTTTTTACTTTTCTCTTTTCTTATTTTATGAAACAAGTTATTTTTCTTGACAAATTCAATTATTATTTGTATTTCGATACAGTTATCATCCAATATTCCTAGGATTTTTTTCTTTCTATGTTTAAATTTTGAATGTCCCAACACCCATTAATTGCATCCTAAACTCTTCAATTACACATCACTAACCTTGAAGAATGGTGTCAAAAATTGGATAATTAAAATCAATGCCATCAAATTACCTTTACTCATAGCCGTAAACCAATGACTTCCTGTCCTACAGTATCCTTTAACAATACCTCACTTATCCTTGTTGAACAAATTCGTTGCATTGGACTTCGCCTGGACAAACGTCTCAATTGGAATCCACATACCAGACTGAAACGACAAGAAACCGCTCGGCATTTCCGACAACTTCAGAACTTACTAGACAAACGCTCTAACCTTCCAATTAATTACAAAAGACTCATATACATGGCTATAATAAGACCTTTTTGGACTTACGGAGTTGAGCTATGGGGCTCCACTAAGCCATCGAATCCCTCTCGTACCAAATCCTTCATAAAATCGTCAATGCTTCTTACTTTGTTACAATTAAAATAATCAATAATGACCTTAATGTTCCTTAATGTTCCTTATGCTTCAGATTTGGCCCAATCCAGATACCTATCCTTCCATAATAAATTTCAAAACCATCCGAACCCTCTCGTTTCTAACATTCCTCTTCAATACCTGATAACCCTCCGAGGCGTCTGAAAAGAAGATGGCCCCGTGATCTCCTAATGTAGACATCTCAGTGCTACCAGCGTGTAGTTTCTCAACAAGTATTTCATGTAATTATATCCATTTTACAAATTTACCAGAAGTGTTTTTTTTATACGGTTGTAAATATCATAATAAATAATTTAAAAAAAAAATGAATATAATTGTCATATATCGGATAATATTCTAAAATGTGATCAATCATCAGTTGCACGTTGCCTGTCTCACATTTTGGTTGCCTGGTCTTTTCTATGAGGTATCCGTGCATAGTAAAATTAATTTTCTAGTTCCTATCCATCTTCGTTATCCTCAGCTTTTTTCCATAAATTTCCATTCAATCTAATTTGTCTTTCATTCATCCATGGATCGGATTCAGCCAAATACTAATTTATTTGAATCCTACACAGATTTCTTTGTCAATTCCTGATCTTGGTTCAAGAAAGTTCTAACTAACAAATTTGAGGAAATTGAGGATACTGATTGAGAAAGGTCTTTTTAAAAAAAAAAATTAAAATATCGATTTGATAATATCGAAGTAGATCGTAAAATATGGAATATAGTAAGATAAATATCGATATTTCGATAACATCGCTTATCGATGACCATCCCCATACCAATACACATACCACGGTCAATGTAACGCCCCCAATGTGAAGCCTTCTCCCCCCCAAAATGGTAAACTGTAATCCTGTTTTATGGGAAAAATATTAAAACATTATCTCTTAAATTATTATTGTTCTTAATAATTTAAGGACTTCAAGTATCACATAAACACTATTTCATATGGGTAGTTAGTTTATTCTATTTTTTAAAAAGTAATTATCGTTATATATATGAAGAAATAATGTATCGGGCTGAAGCCTCCCCCCTCCAAAATAAAATCCTGGATCCGCTAGTGGACAGGTTGGACTTAAAATATAAATAATATGATTCCTTGTTGATTTAAAGGTTCCAGTCTTTTCTAGACTGAATATCAATGAGAACTATATGAATAAAGTTCCCAAAAGAAAATTTTAAAATGCCTATCATTGTTGTTTCGATAGTGGTCTTGAGATCAGTGAGTTTCATAACTTCCTACTGACAGTTTTGCTAAGAGTAAGTTGAACATTTATGTTATGTTATTTTTATAGTTAAATAAAGTTTTTAGAATTTTTCGAGGTATGTCTATTACTGGTACCGACCCCCTATTATTAGAACAATTAAATTTCGAGGTGTCCACAACTAGTGCAAAAAGGTGTTTTTTTAAATGGAGATTATACCTGCATAACTAAATATTTTTTTTTAATGTCAAAGTATTAAATAGAAAAAGTTTTAAAAATTTAATGAAATATTTTCTTTTTTTCAATTTTGAAGTGTCAAATAGAAAAAGGTGACCCTAGAGATTCTAAATGTCCAACGGAGAAGTTTATAACTATAATAATTAAGGAGGCCTATCCAAGAAAGACAAACATTTTCTCAACTATGTCCATCACTCTTGCGCTTACTTTGCCCTCTTTTTTCATACATCTTTGGATTCATACACAATGTATATATATATACACCTATATGCACATATGCGTCATAGATTTATGTTTCAGTAAAAATTTCAGTATTTTCTATACCAAATTTTAAAGCTAATAGCAGACTTTCCCTGATAACGAATTACAGAACTCTACGTATCTACTTACAACCAACTATCGACCAGACCTGGTTAAAAATGTATTTTAAAATACAAAGTATTTTGTGTTTCTAAAATACAATTTTAATCACCACATAGTTACAGAAAAAGTGCGTGTTATTCTAAATTTAATTTTTTTTTTTTTTTTTGTCTATGAAATATGTATTTGCGCCTGTCAACAATAAGTTGACAATCAGCAAATGTGATGGCGATAATGATATAATGACATGACAGGCCTGGGGAAGGAAAGTACCCAGCAGAACCTCTTCCCTAACTTGTTCCAATTACTTAGGTTGTCTAAGGAAGGAGATCCCTCATCCAACGCCTTTTTAGTCTCCTGCTCATGTTCTGAGGTATGTCAGTTGTGGCCATGTCTCTTATAAGTCTGTTATTAGGTCCATTTAAATTTGTTTAAAATCGTTGATATAGGGTCGTTATATGTTGGTCAACTGTTGGAAAGTGGAGATCAGTATGTAGAGTTTTGTTAGTCATGTACCAAGGTGCATTTGTTATGAGTTGCAATAATTTTGATTGGAACGTTCGAAGTTTTTGTAGGTGGGACTTTTTAGCGATACCGTATATTTGTGATGAGTATGTCCATATCAATTGTCGATAATATCGAAGTAAATACTATCGATCATAAAATATGGAATATCGGAGGTAAATACTGTTGTATTGATAATATCGATTATCAATGGCCATTCATAATACACATATCATAGTCTGTGTGTATCGAACCATATTCTTTACGAAATTTTTTGGTAGCAATTGAAATCTATGTATATTTATAGATAACTTACCATGTAATTATTATGATATAATAAACAAATTAAAATTATTAAGTTTTTGTTTATATTATATTTGGTTATAAAATAATATTCTGGTCGATCAAGAACGAAAATTCCTCTGCTACTTCGCTGTACTACTAGCTATAGTAGGCCGTTATAAATTCCATTTTGGGTAAGTGTCCCTCAGGGCTCGGTTCTTTCACCCTCCCCCCCACTCCAGTCCCCCCTCCCATCCATTATACATAAAGCAGTGGTTTTATAAAAATGAATGAGGCAGTTGGAGGGTCAGTACACATTGCAGCTATTCTTTGTTCACAGCTCACTGGGGGAGTTCATGAATGAAATATCCCTCTTTGTCTCCTTACTATACGGGGCATAACGTAAATTATATTCAAAATAAAATGAAGTGATAACAGATATCAAATAGAACTGAAAATTACAATTGAGCTATTGTCCATTCTAAAATGGAGAAGGAATAAATTTATATAGATTTTTTTCTTTTATATAACAATCCACTACGTCACAGCATAAGTGTTGCTTACAGTTAGAAATTATTCCATTCACACCATATTTACAGAAATAAAAATAAATAAAGTAAAATAGTAACTAAATAATAATAAAAAATAATATATAATAAATAAAAATAAAATCAACTTAAAGATAAGCGAAGGCATACCTATGTACAATTGCTCGGTTTTTTAAAGTTGCCACATTTTTAGATTGGATAAATGCGATTACTAACAAATAAATTATTTGAGCTAGGAAATTTTAAATTATAGCATCGTAAATTGCTTATAGGATTTATTTCATTATAGTAATGAAAATTTGGTTCAACCTAATGGCAAGAATTTTATTATTATTTTTTTTTTATGAGACAAAAAACAATTTGATAGATAGGAGATAAATAGATAGATAGTTTATTTTATTTGTCTAAGGAAATTCCTATACAAATGAATATAATGGTATAATTAACCATGTTAGATCTTGAGTCTAGTACTGCATTCAAACATAACATTAACAATGTCCACAGCATTAAGTATGACTAATATAATAACAGATTAGTAAACGATATATATATATATATATATATATATATATATATATATATATATATATATATATATATATATATATACATAACAATTAGTAAAACATTTTTTTTTTTATTTTATTTTTTTAAATATTCGAGAGGTATAAGACAAATGACAATATAAATAAGAATTAATATATGTTATATGATTAACTTTACCACTTAACAGTTCAATGAACAGCCCTGTATGAAATAATACAGTTGGTTTATTTTTTTCGTAGTGTCTATTTTCAGTATCTCCTCCACACTAGCATCTTCTCTGGATTCAGTGATAAATGCCTTCAAGTACTTATTTCTCGGCTCGTTGAACTTGATACATTGGATCAGAAAATGAGTTACCGGGTCAGTTACAAGGCAGTTGCATGCACCACATACCTCACTGGATTTAATAGTCAAAGTAGCATCTTTTAAGTATATTTTCATAAAATCCTTATTTGCTACTCTGAGACGACTAACGGCTCTTAACTTGTTTAAGTTCAGAGCCCTGAACTGAAGATAATCCTCTGGTCTGGTAACATTAAAGGAGCAGATTTTCTTATATCTTGGGTTTGATTTAGAGTTTAACATTCTGTCGATGTCCTTGGATGCGTGATGGTTTCTTATTTTTTCCATGATTTCATCTTTGAACCTCATCAGACCTTGAGAGAAAACACAATAAAACAGCCCCTGACATCCAAGTTCCGCCACAATCATCTTTACTTGGGTAACCCAGTTATAAGTTGGATCAGGTTTTTCAATGGATGAGTCTAGAGCTCCAATTTGTGGAGAGCACAACCATAAAGTATAACTATTTTAGTAGATAATATAAGAATAATAATTTAAAATTAGGTTATAATTAAGATTATTTATTTTCACAGACTAAGTTCAGAATTATTAATTTATGAGGTGAGCCATATCATATTAAATAAGATATCAGGCCACGTTATATTAACCTTAATCCACGTTACATCATGCTTAAAAGTTGGTCAGAACAATCCCTCAAAAAAGACAAGCACATTTTATACAATAATTTATCCGTATTTTGTGCTCCAATTGTTCCACTCAATCTGAATGAATAATGAATAATTTAACATCAAACTTAAAAATTGGTTCAGCCGTTTGCTCGATAAATCGTTACATACTCTTTAATGGGTGGATTAAACACATAAAAAGGTTTATATATTTTTTAATTGATTTATTTATGTATCCTATTTATCTAGACAATGTCCAAATTCATCAGATAAATAAAATTCAATATCTTGGACCGACTGGATATCGATAGAAGAAAGACATGGGGCCTCACATATCAAGAACACTAAACCAAAAACTACGACTGTCATATTCACTCCTATCATGACATTCGAAATTAAAACAATCAAAAATTGAATACATAGACTTACTTACTTAAGACCTTTTGGAACTACGCTTCACAGATACAGGGAGCAGCCCAAAAGACTTACATACGTAAATTACAGACTTTACTGTGATGTACGTCAGTAACATTACTTTACATAAAGACCTGCAGATGCCAACTGTTAACGAACATACTACAAAATATTTTACAATAACTTACACGGGCATACCAACTCAATAATTCGACATGCCTAATTGGTCACAACGAACATGCCTAATAGCACCCATAGGAGGCGTAAAAGATACTCATGCAATTCATCAAATTCAAATTCATTATGCTTGAAATGTTATAATGATAATTTATCACCACATATGGTTATTGTCACTCCTACTTTATCTTTGACTGGTTTAATGAAGAAATAGGGAATGACGTATTGAATACAAAAAAAATAGTAATTCTTTTATCGGTGTACAATAAATAAATAAATAAATTGAATAAAATATCTGAGAACAAAATAGCACAGTCAATGACACGAGAGAATTGATATAATAGAATTGTAATTTCCCTCTGAAAGAATTGGATATTGGCTGTCAGTCAACTGATATAGAAAGTATTCCAAAACATAACAGTTATTCTATTGATTATTTAAAATGTTCCCATTCAAGTTAATACTTAGTTGTTGAATTACGAAAATAATATTGTATTAAAAAACAATAAAATTATGTTGCGTGCATTAGACCACATTATAGAAATGAAAACAACATGGCGAAATTAATAATATGATTTTTCTTCCCTTTAACACGGCGTCGCGTTAAGATAAAATTTATAACTATAGCTCAGAACAATGACGATGAAATGATGAACATTTCCCTCGCTTACAGTATACAGATCCGATTTTTAGTTTTTGAATTATTTTAATCCATATGTTCAACAAAACTGGTTATCGTTTGGTTTTCGCCAATATTTCTTTTCCTTTTTGCATCTCTAACAATGCGTCACGTTAAGATACAATTTTGAATAATAGCTGATAACAAAGAAGATGAAATTCTGAACATTTCATTCCCTTACAGTTTGCAGGTCCGGTATTTAGTTTCTGAGATATTTTAATCCAAAGGTAAAAACAATTAAATTAGTCGACTACAGCCGACTTTAATCGAATGAGCTTCACATATCCGAGAGTGACAACTCAACCTCATTTGAGGTTACCAAAATCGCTGTATTCTTTGGAACTTACATAGCTTTATTTAGTTTTTCCGTCATAGATGAATATGTCATTATGTATTATTTATACTGCGGTTAAATTTTTAAATTAAATATTTCACTTTAAAAATTGTCCAAATTGATTACTATTGCTATAGGAATACTAAATTGCAATCTATTCCATTCACTAAAGTGGATAATGTAGTCCATTAGGTTAATGGTATTGACCTACAGGTTGCACTCCACCCAACGGTTACCTACAGGTTAGGTCATCTCTGGTCCAATATGTACCAAACCCTATCAGAGGCTTAATCCCATCAGGACGTCGACTTGATGGGCTCCACTCTTCTCTTCTTTGGTATCAATTAGGTTATCGGGATAGAGGAAAAGAACCTTTTATGTTAGCCTAATCCTATTTGGCTTTCCAACGTCATATTACGATCTTTATATATATATATATATATATATATATATATATATATATATATATATATATATATAAAGTGAAAACATAAAATTCCATTAAAGTTCTTTTTTCGCTTTCCTAAATAAAAATAAATAAGTAAACTTAGGAAAAGTAATTATAAAAAAAGAATAACATATATAAATAATACATAAGCAAAATAAGAAAAAAAAAAAAAATAAAAATAAATCTTGAATATTTAATAGTTGACGCGTTGCATTATAAAGGAAGGAGATGGTCCGGGGTGATGGTCATAAATAGGCTAAATAGTGGTAAAAACTATAGTTGTATAAACTATAAACTATAGTTCTAAGTGAAACTCCTAGCTGAAGAAGACCTGCAAAGTCGGGTCGAAACGTTGGTTTTTAATAAAATAGTTTTAACCACTATTTAGCCTATTTATGACCGCCACCCTGGACCATCTCCTTCCTTTAAAATAAATCTTCTTGACACATTCATTTCTATGTTCAATATTTACATTCGCCCAGGGAACTCCGAACCAAGCTTTGTCCTCCAAAAGTGAAAGACAAAGCAGGACTCCAGTAGATCCCATTGCCTCTCTTCCAGCCGCGTTACTGGTAAGCCAGTGAAAACTGAAGGGGGGCACTAGAGCCAGACATGTTCAGGACTTGAGTGGAGAAGCTGGCCATTACCAGGTCTCCAGAAGAATATTTACAAAAGATCTCTGAGTGAGTCAAATCAAACGTGAGGTTTTTGCAACAGAAGTGTACCAATAAAATTACTTTTATGTATATTTTTGAGTATAGAATTCGAGAATGGAATTCTGTAATTGATGCAGCATCGTAATTTCCCAAGTCCTCAACATTACTCCAATTTTAAGGCAAACGAACGAGCTCTTTTTGAACATCTTAGGTATACCTTTACGGTCTGTAAGCGAAATTATTAGATGAAGCTCGATTAAATTGATGAACTAACCCACACAATTTCTTAAAATTTCATGAAAATTTGATTAACATCAGTAAATATGACCGTAGTATGGATTAAACTACATAGACAGACACAAAACAAATTTTATTCACTTTATATTTAAAATATGAAATGGGAGAGGCAATTTTCGATTATGAGGATTAAAAAATGTTAATTTCGGTATGGAGGAAGTAAAAATAAAAAAACAAAATTTCAATATAAGTAAAATTTAATTTTAACTTCAAATATCTCTCTTCTCCTCTAATGAACGTAGGTTAATTAATTAGTGATCTTTTCTAAAGTACTAGAGAAAAGAAATTTAATCTTTTGATGATTTAAATAGACTTGGACCACAATCTACAAAACCAACAAAATGTAAAAATCATGCATCTTTGAAATACGAAATACAAGATCTCAATTTAATGAAATGAAATGATTATCAATATTAGAGAAATTTATCTACTAAAAGTGTTTTACTTTACAATAAACAGAAAAAATTACGTACATTTATATCAACGAAATAATGAAAATTTTAAAGATTTCTTTTGTGGTATGGAGAAACTGTTTATAGACAAAAGCATCATAACAGATAGAATTAATTGAAATAACTAACTTGTAAAAAATGAACTTGTACCACTTAAATTATTTCCGATTAAATGGATTTAATATTGTATTTTTTCCACCAACGTTTAAGTAAGTGAAAAAAGAACTTTAATGGGATTTTATGTTTTCACTTTATATATGTGGTATATATATAAGTGTATATATATATATATATATATATATATATATATATATATATATATATATATATAAGTTTATATATATATAAGTTTATATATATAAGTGTATATATATAAGTTTATATATATAAGTGGTAATAAAATTTAGTGGTACAAGTTCATTTTTTACACAAACGTTAGTTATTTCAATTAATTCTATCTGTTATGAGCCTTTTGTCTATAAACAGTTTCTCCCTATCACAAAAAAAAACAAATGTTTCAAATTTTCATAATTTTGTTGATATAAATGTACGTAGTTAATGATATAACAAAATAATTAAATAGTTTAGTTAAAAAATTACAGTACATGATTTCACTATTTTACGCTTATGTGTGTGGGAATTACTATTGAGAACGTATACATTTTTTTTTGGTTTAACTGGAATTTGCTATTTTTTCTGTTTATTGTAAAGTATAAAACTTAGTAGTGTGTTCAATTTGCAGTAGATAAATGACTCTAAAATTAATAATCATTTCATTTCATTAAATTGAAATCGTGTACTTCGCATTTCAAAGATGAATGATTTTTACATTTTATTGGCACCGATTGTGGTACAAGCCAATTTAAGATCATCAACAGATTAAATTTCTTTTACCTAGTACTTTAAAAACGATCACATTTTAAATTTAAATTAATTAATCAACCTTCAGGATGAATACAAAGCCTCCTACCTTCATTAGAGGAGAAGAGATATTTTAAGTGAAAATTAAATTTTGATTATATTGAAATTTTGTTTTTTTATTTTAACTTCCTCCATATCGAAATAGGGCAAGTTTGTATTTGAGTGGGGGGTTAACATTTTTTAATTCTCACAATCGGAATTTTCTTCTTCGATTTTATATTTTAAAAACCAATTGAACAAAATTGGTTCTGTGTCTGTCTGATGTTAATAAAATTTTTAAGGAATTTTAAGAAATTGTGTGGTTTAGTTCATCAATTTAATCAAATTCCATCTAATAACTTCGATTACAGACCACAAAAATTGTCGTATAGCCATGACGTTCCAAAAGAGCTCGTTCGTTTTTGTTAAAATTGGAGTTATGTAGGGGACTTGGGAAATTACTATGCAGCATCAATTTTATTGTAGTCAATTCTCGAATTCTATTCTCAAAAATATACATAGAAGTAATTTTATTGGCACATTTCTATTGCAAAAACCTCACGTTTCATTTGACTCTCCCAGAGATCTTTTGTAAATATGCTTCTGGAGTCTAGGCAATGGCCAGCTTCTTCACTGAAGTCCTAAGCATTTCCGGCTCTATTGCCCTTCTTCAGTCTCCACTGGCTTACCAGTTACGCGGCTGGAAGAGAGGCAATGGAATCTCCTGGAGTCCTGCTTTGTCTTTCACTTTTGGAGGACTAAGCTTGGCTCGGAGTTCCCTGGGCGAATGTTAATATTGTACATCGGAATGAATGTGTTAAGAAGATTTATTTCTTATTTCGTTTATGTATTATTTATATATTTTATTCTGTTTTTATATTTACTTTTTCTTAATTTACTCATTTATTTTTATTTATTCATTCATTTATTTATTTTTTACTTCTCTATTATATTTATATACGGCATGAATGAACACATTTAGCCTTCTTATTTGTTGTTTATTAAAAATATGAAATTTAGCAAATCACTCACACACGAGGATATTACAATATTCATTGCATGGTTTTGTTTTTCTTATATTTCATGCGTCAGTTTGAGATCAATATTCTTTTTTAAGTGAAATCCTCTTTAGGCGCGATTTGCTCTTTTTTTGTGGAGGTGAATTAAATTTAAGCATCAGATCTCATGTGTGCACAGCTCGGATAAAGTTGGCTGGAATCGACTAATTGAAGTGTTTTTGTATATTCGAGTTTTATAGAAGATATGGACCAAAATATCTCAGAAACTAAAAATCTTACCTGCATATGGTAAGCGAGGAAAGTGTTCAGCACTTCATTCTCTTAATAATGTGCTATCCTACATATTATTTCTAACATGTATTTTTTAGTCGGTACGCCATAACATCGTCGATTCTTCATCAAATCCAATGATTGACCACTCATTTTGAACATATTCTTCTCCTTCACATGCGAAAAATAGTCCTTTCCCTCCGAAATTTCTGGAAAAAAATTTATGAAACTTTATTTGAGAATAAATCAAAAAGTATGCATTTTTTTTCTTCTTGATTGTACCCATGATAATTAGAAAGATTACTAAATTACCTACAAAAAAAAAATCTTAAACATCGAACAATTATTAACAAAGATACAGTCCATTAGTTTTGATATACATAATAATGTCTTCCGGTTTAAAGATATTGCATTTAGGAGTAGAATGGTCTACTATAATTTTTTTCCTGGTTGATATATAATTCTATTATTTCTTAAAGACATTTGGTTTTTCTTACATTTTATTTATTTTTAATAATTTATACAATCCAATGATCTGGACATTATTTTGTCTTTATTACTTTTATTATATTTCCAGTCATCGTTTAAAAATAGGTCATTACAAAGCACTTTGTACAAATATTTTTATCTGTTATGTTTAATAGAATATTGTAATCGACCAAGGAAAAAATATTAATTCCTTCCTTACATAATACATAAGAACTAATTATTTCCATATTGTTTTGCTATTTCATCACTAAACAAAGTTTTCCCCACGGGCCATCTAGTTATTTATAATTTATATTTCATATTATTATTCTAGGCTTTTTAATGTTTTCACTTCTATCGTGTGGCCTAAAGCACACACCTTAGTTTTTTTTTATCTTAAAAAGCTCATTTCACAGCTGAACAAGATTTTTATTTCATCTCAAGCCATGGCAGGCTGAACTTAGTTTAAGTCTCAAGGTGTCCCCTGGACCAAAACGTTTGTAGACTCCTAATCTAGTGCATGGGCATCTGAGGTACCCGAACTGTACCCGAATAATTTTTTTTTTTAGTTTATGGATGGTTATAGATAAAAGCGAGCTGTGATGCGCTTACACTCAGAAAAAAAGAGTTTGGATAAGTTATGAAGATAATAGTATTTTTAACCCTGTATATTTTTCTTTTTCTGGATAGCTAAAGTGAAATTCAAATGTAATAAATATACTTTTTTTTTTTATTTAGACATATAATATTCTGTCACAGGGACAATAATTATATTGATAAATGAACACATTCACACCGTATATACAAAAAAATAAAATAAAATAAACAATGTAAAATAATAACTAAATAATAATAAATAAAAACTATATGCAATAAAAAAATAAAATAAAATAACCTAAATACAAGTAAATTAAAAATATAAAACAGTCACACCTATATACAATATATACAATCAGGCGGGGAACCCAAATCCCTGCACTACTCTTTCAACCGCCTCATCGGTGCTATAGCCGGTGGAGTTTGAGCGAGAGCGCAATAAATATACTAAAAAAACTAAGTGAACCATGTGTCTTTTTATACTTATACGTACTGCCTGACCTCTGATTGTAGACCCAATAGGATAGTTGTTTTATTTTCTATAACGATATTATTATATCCCGTTTTATCGGACAATTGAGACAATTGACGGACTATTGAATTGACGAAGGCCGCTGCAATTTGCGAGGTTGATGAGGTCATTCGGTGCAAATTGTCAAGATCAATGAAGCCAATTGTCGCCCTTAAATCGCAAATCGTTGCTTGAAGTCACGCTTCCCTTTTTGCAGTTTGATAATAATTAAATATAAATATATTTCTAATGTTCTTTTATTAATTATTTTTACAAATTCACGATTTATACAGTATATTTGTATTTATTTTTATTTTATTAATTTCTTAAAGACATTTACAACTGTATTAAATAAATACATCTAGTAAATTAGAACATAATGTATATAATGACATGAAAAACACTTGCTGAGTAACTACCCAATGGTAGCACTCTAATGATATGTTTACATTAGGAGATCAAGGGGCCATCTTCTTTTCAGACGCCTCGGAGGGTCATCAGGAATTGAAGAGGAAGCAAGGCTAGAAACGAGAGGATTAGGATGGTTCTGAAGTTTATTATGGAAGGATAGGTATCTGGATTGGGCCAGATCTGAAACAAAAGGAACATTAAGGTCATTATGGATGGTTTTATTTGTAACAAAATAGGGAGCATTGAGGATTTTACGAAGGATTGGATACGAGAGGAATTCGATGGTTTAATGAAGCCCCATAGCTCAACTCCGTAAGTCCAAATAGGCCTTATTATAGTCAAGTATATGAGTCTTTTGTAATTAATTGGAAGATTAGAACGTTTGTCTAGTAAGTGCTGAAGTAATCGGAAACATCGAGCGGTTTCTTGTCTTTTCAGTCTAGTGTGAGGATTCCAAGTTAGTCGTTTGTCCAGGTGGAGTCCTAGGTATCGGATTTGCTCAACAGGGAATTTTATTTTTTAAATTACTGACTGGCAAATCTCAACTTTCAACTGACAACAAATTACTAATTTACAAATCATTCCTGAAGCCTGTTTGAACCTAAGGACTAGAACTATGAGATACAGTAAAATATTTTACTGTAAAATTTAAAAAACATCAAACGCATGTACGTCAACGTATATCTATATCTTTTTTTTTAAAATATTTATCCTCAAGTTATTTTTATTGTTATTTAGTCGTTATTTTGCTTCTGTTTATTATATATATATACTTTTTTTTCGGTTCGGCCGCCTACAGACTTTGTTTGGCCGCCTAAACCACCAGCCTTCTTCACCCCTGTCCATCTTGGGCTACTGCTTTCTGGTTCGCGGTATGAAGCTCGGCAGTATTTTTATTATAAATTGTATGTCTCATCATCATTTTTCTCAAATTCCTTCGTTACTGAGAGCTGCAAAAGAGTCCTGTAATGTATATAGCAGACTCTAAACAAGAATAACTCAGTAGAATAGACACACATTTTGTTGAAATATTTAAAACTACAGATACCTTCATTACCTAGCGATCGGGAGATTAAAGTTTTCGAGTGACCTACATTAAAACTGGTGGTTCTCAGTGGAAGTAGTGTTGCCCAAATGCGAGACCAAGACGAGTCTTGGTCTTGCGCACTCTCGAAAGGTATCTGTCTAGGTCTTGCGCAAGAGTCTCGCAGCAGCCTTGCACTTACTACTATAGCGATAGTACTGTAACTTTTCAGGTAGGGAAAAGCTAACTAACCGAAATTGCTAGAGTTAAATGCAGCAGTATTTTTTTTAATACCAATTCTTTGCATATATATACTAAAATTATGGAGTATTAGTAATTATTTTGCCTTTATTTTTATTGAGAAAAACGATCTTTTTTTACCGTTTTTGATCTTGGTCTTGCAACAGTTCGGATGTCTTTGTCTTGATCTTGTAAGGGGCAAAGCCAACACTAAGTGGAAGCAGAATTAGATGTTGTAATACTTTTTTTGCTATGAGTTTTTCCTCTTAGTGATCTCATTTCCATGCTGCAGGACCATTTATAGTAATTTTCTCAGTTTTTGACAAATTTAATAAGAATCAGCGTTCGCTAATATGATAAAATATGATAAAATAAAAATATGCACATATCGTTTCGATGTGCTAGGGATTATGGGAGAAAAAAACAAAAAAAGATAAAAAATAAATCTAACTTTGTTGTCTGTAAAAACTTTTCCCTTGGGTGCATAAATTTCCCGTTCTATCCTCATGTTACTGGTCTAATATTCTTTTTCAGGTAGCAAGATTGGACTCGCAGACTCTCATTTTTCTAATAAATGTTATGAATATTCAAAAAAATGCTTTCAATGTATTCATCAGGTAGTAATTTTTTCGCATAGGCTCTCGGACTATAAGTACGTGCAGTACTGTTAAAATATATCCACAATAAGAACACGTATTCTTTTTCTTGTTAATTATTCTTCTTTCTTCATTAAATAGGTTGAGTCGATTATGGCCAATCTGAGGCGGGTAAGAACCAGCTCTTCTCTCCATGTCAACTTCAGATTTTTCTTAGGTAGTTTTACGCATTGTTCTTATCACTCTTAGTTTATCTTACCTTATGTTGAAACATCCATTCTTTACTTTAGTTATCCTATTTTGTTGATCAAGACGTTAAATCGTTATGATCATTTGTTGAAAACAATCGGACTCTTTTTATGGCTAGTCATGTCTGCGTAACTATTTTTTCATTTACAGGAATTCCACTAAGACCAGGTTGACATAAAAAACAATTTATCCTATAACCTCATTCTTCCTCAACAAAAATAAATAAATTGAAATAAAATATAAGCTATTCTACGTTTTCACAAATGCATTCGACTTATAATCTATGTTGTAATATCAATATGAAAAAAAATTGAATAAGGTTGTGAATTCCATTCCGTGACATTATAGTTTCATGCTGCTGATGGTATGTTCTGATAGAGATATGCTGAGATAAATAAACAACACTGGCATACAATAGGAATAGGAAGGATATGGCATATCCGACTACCATGGTATTTTACTTTTTAACCAAAAATATCGTGTTTATTGATAATATAGTTCCATAACTGCGATCACGAACTCTTTGTTTAGGTTTCTGTATTATTCCACTTCCTGATTATTTCGAAATGACTATTTATTCACGGATGCAATATTAGACTGTATACCATTGACACCATGTTTTATTTAAAAAAAAAACTATGACGTGTACTTTAGAACACACGAAAAAAGTGAAAACATCAACAAGGCGAGATTAATAATATGAAATATAAATTATAAATAATAGCTCAATATTACAGAACGCAGATCCGATTTTTAATTTCTGCGATATTTTAATCTACATCTTCAATAAAATTCATTATCATTTGGTTTTCAACACTATTTTTTCTCCTATCTAACACGGGGCGTTGCGGTAAGATACAATTTTATATAATAGCTCCTATTCAAAAATACGAAAAATCCAAAAAAGTGCGAAAATGTAGCATTTGGATATTATATCTCGGTCATATCCCATACAAAAAAAAAAAATACTGTTCTATCTTGATGCAACTTGCGATGTATAAGGTTACTGGAATGGGTTGGCAAATAAGTTCTTTCGTTTTTTCAGGGTGATATAATACTCAATGTATTATAGACATAATTTATTTTAATCTACAATATACTGACCATTTTTTAACATGACTTTTTTCATCTTTTCACTAACTGCATAATGCCATATTCATAGAATGTCTGGAGTTTATTGTTAAAAAACTGATCCAAGTTGTTTTTGATGTCATCTTCCTTTTAGAATTTCTTTCCATTCATGGAGTTCTGCAGAGAACGGAATAAGTGGTAATCACTTGGAGCTAGGTCTGATGAATAGGGAGGCTGGGGCAAAGGATCCTACGCGAGGCTCAATAATTTATTGCGAGTGACCAATGAGGTGTGGGGCTAGCGTTATCTTGGGGGAACACAATACCCTTTCAATCATTCATAACTCTTCAGGATGTTCTCCAAATTCGGTGTTATTATATATGTTGGAAAGCTGAATTATTGTTCTTCAAAGCCGTATGAATGTTTTTTTTATTTAATGCCTACATAAGGAATAAATAAACAGAAACTCCTTATAGGTTTTTATGTTTTATCTCAATTTTTAGTTTGTTTTCGAAGGTCCTGTTGAAGTCATTTTGTGTAGTTTATGTGGCCCTAAATTCCTGTTAAATTTCTTGTAGATAGCTAAAGTCATATTGAAGATTTTTTGTGATTTTCGAAAAAAAACGTGTGAGGTACCTAAATATTAAGCCTGGAAACATATCCGAATTTGTGAAAATGGTTCATTTAGTTCATAACAATCTTTCATACTGATGAATGGTGATATTTCGATCAACAATGGCCTTAACATTGCTCGTTTCAAATTTCATGTGGACGACCAGACCGTTGAGCATCATTGATGTAAAAATTTCATGAATAAAATTTGGAAAAACCAATTTCGACAGGTTTGGTTAAAGCATCATTTCCAAAACACAACAAAATATGCCGATAATGAATGATATTTTCTTCCATATTGGCAGTTCAATAGTAAACACACTACTAAGCTAATTTCAACAAGAATTAACAGATATAGTTGTTGACATATTAAAAACAGGATAAACAATTTACCTTAGAGATTAATTTATCAGATAAGAAGTGTATAATAGTATAATAAAATAATTAGAAAAACCGAAAGGACTTATTTGCCAACCCAATAGTTGCAGATTGAGGATTTTATTTTCTGTTTCGAACTTCTTATTTTTCCTTTTTTTAAATAATTAATAGAGATGATTCCTCGTATTTACTTTTAAAATAAGAGATAATATTATTTGCTTGATTAAAATCTGCCGGAATGCCGACGGAAGGAGATGATATGATAGAATTTTTACTTGGCAGAGCGTGGAAAGGTTTTCCTCTTAGTCATTTATTCTTCGGTCTCGCTGGTTGCTTCCTCTCTGTTCCTCTTCCCCTCTTTTTCTCTCTTCTCCCTCTTCCATACCTTTTCTTCGCCCGGGTGAGACCGTAATGACCCCATTGGTTCTAATTACAAGAAAAGAAAAAGGCCTTCAATCAAAGTGCAATTACCGCTAAAAGCCCTCTATCAAGATTTTTCTCTCTCTTTTTTTTTATTTCTTTAGTATATTTGTGAAAGATCGCTTCTATATATAAATGTATGTTTTATATATTATTATAGGAAAACAAGAGTTACAAAATAAAAGGAAGTGTAAAAAAAGAATTTAAGAATCAAGATTTTTTAACTTTTATTTTGATATATTATTTATGAGGGAGAGTTCTATGTTTCAGAAATAAAAGGCTTGGTATCCTTCAATTGGTATTTTTTAAATTTTGTTCCTTTAGTTTGACGTTTCATCTTCATATTCAATTTATTCGGTTATAAGCCACATAACAATTGTTTTAAATAATTTATCAAGAATATTTCTATTTATATAATAGAATATTTCTATTTATTTTAGCTGGTAGTTGATAGCGTATTTATATAATTAGAAAAAACTTTGATAAAACTGACTGATCAGAAAAAAATTGATTTGATTTAGCCTCTACTCTATAGGATCATTGACGTTATGCTGTTTGTTTCTTTCTATATTCTCTGGTACATACGTTAATTTAAATAAAAATTAAAAAAAAAATTTCAATTTCTTTATTTTTTTTTTTAGAAAAAATACATTTTGCCTCAATCGAGGGCATTGATTGAGTATTTGAGATGTTAGAAACTCATTGATATAATATATACAATTACAAAAATAATGCTTAGTGAAACAGATGAAATTAAATAGGATATGATACAAATAAAATAAAAAAAAATCAATGAATAGATAAGAAAAAAAACATTCATGCTTATTTATCTTCTAGTAGCTGATATTTTCTGAAAACTCCATAGAGGTTCGTGTGTTATTAAATTTAATACAGTCCAGTAGTGAGTGTTTAACTGCCATTATAACCGAGCACCCTTTGAAAATGGGTGGGTCTAGTTTTCGCAGAAGAAAAAACTCATTTTAACATCAATCTCAACGTCATATAGTACATTTTAAACGTTTGTCAATTGTTTATGTTTAAACTAAAATACATTTTTTTTTAAACATTTGAGATAGATAATTTTCAGATGATTTGTTGATTTATTTATTGAAGTTTCCTACTGTGTTAAATAAATACAACCATATAAACTAGTCGAAATATTAGTCAATGGTAGCTCTCCGTAAATAGTTGTTAGTGTGAAGATCCCGACGATATCTTCTTTTCAGGCACTTAGGAGGGTTATTAGGAATCGACAACGAAACAATGCTGGAAACGATTGGGTTAGAATAGATCTGAAGTTTATGAAAGGGGAAATAAGTAAGCACGTGGTGGATCGGGCTAAATTAATGACATAAGGAACATTAAGCTCTTTTTAGGTGATTTTATTTGTGAAAAAATATGGGGTATTGTGGATTTTAGGTTTTAAGCTTTACTATAATCATGTAAATAGGCCATGTAATTAATTGAAAGTTTAGAGTGGTGGTATAGTAAGTTTTGGAGCAGCCTGAAACGTCTAGCAGTTTCTTGTCGTTTCAGTATTTTATGCAGTTTTCATGTAAAACTTAAAAAAAAAAAAAAAAAAAACCATGTAACGGATTTATTCAATAGGAAGTGGAATAGTATTGAAGGGTACTGTAGGGAAATAAGTCATACATAGGTTTAAGAAGGAGAGATAAGATAGTTTGATGGGATTGATTGCAATTTAAGTATATATATATATTTATTTATTTATTTATTTAATCTTTTCTTCTTGCTAAAATAACAAGACAGTTAGTAGTCAGTTCTCTTTGGTTGATTATATTAGCTGTACCCCACGGTTTAATCGTCGTTAAATTTCGATTATTCATGCCTGTTTCAGGATGGGTACGTGACCTTTATTTTGAATTCAAATGAACAATCAGATCTCAATTAAATGTAAATAGTATTCTCTGTCTCTGATAAAATCATTATAAAAGGACAAATAACGATATTATAATTAATTTGACTGGTCGCTCAGACATTCAATTAAATCTAGCACCAGGAATCTTCTAACGAAACAGCATTCTGATCTTATTCTTCAATCTCTTCTACAGATTCTCTTTATCCAACATGGCTCACAAACATTCGATCAGTCTTAGCAGGAGTGCCGCAAGAATCAATAATAACTCTTTTACTTTACATTATTTGCTCACATGACTTACCTATCATTTCCGAGACATTAACCTCTAACTACTCACATGAGACAACAATATGTACAAAACACTATAATACACAGGCTTCACTGATTTACAAAAATATTTACTACAATTACCCTTATAAGATTAGATCACAGGACATAATACTTACTCTTCGACTGTACAAGTATCCACTAGTATAAGTTAGTTTTTGGCCAGATTTGTACTTTACTTTGTATTAACTCATCATTGTTATTCTAAAGGGACTTAGTCCCAGAATAAAGTTCAATTTTCTATTCTATTCTATTTTATAAGCGAGAACCAAATTCATCAACCAAATGGACACAATACGTTATCTCGAAATTATATTAGACAGAAGGATAAATTGGGGCTCACGAGTCAAAATAAAATGAATATCTTAAAAAAAATATATATAGAAATTGCTGTACACTCTTTTTTTCTAAATTATCAAATCTAAAAATTAGGTAGAAATTAAGTACGTACAAAACCCCACTAATACCTATATGGACATTTTCATCTTAAGTTTATAGTACATATTGAATAATTAGTCTAAATAGAAGATGACTAAAATCAGCTGGATGAGAGATCTACTTTCGTGAATCAAATGACTTAATCATGACCAGGAAGAGTTGCTGCAGAGTACTATCTTTTTAGGTGAGTTTAGTAGGAACGGGGTGGCTGAGCGAACTAACGCGTTTTCAATACACGCATTGTCTGGTAACCTGATAGCCTGAATATTATGAGTTCGATTCCTCGAACCGGGGGCATTTTGATTCTCGCATTAATCCTCCGTCCTCTTCCTTGGTCGGAAACAGCCCATTTAACCGTAAAAGCGAGAAAGGGGAGGAAAGGAAAACAAAACTAAATGTAAGCTTATTAGGTGTGATTAAAAAAACAAAACAATTTTCACAATATTCTGTTTCCTTATTCGAGATCACGCAGCCAATCCTTTCAGTCCAAATCCCTTCGAGCAATTGTCAATGCTCCGTTCTATGTAACCAACAAACCCTACACCATGACTTTGAAATATCCCATTTGTCCTAGACCTTATCTTATAAAAAGTCTCTATATTGCACCAGAATGTTATATGTAATACGAATCCCTTGCACTATCCCTATCTTGCTCTACCCATCCCTACGATTCTCCTGGTAGGTTGAAGCGGTAGTAGTCTCGAGACCTTTGTAAATAGGCATATATATTTGAGTTCTGGCAATGGTTAGATCCACTCATGCCATGCACGTATGTGCTATAGTGTCTCTGCTTAGCCTCATTAATACAGTGGTGTTTGCTGGAAGAGAGCCGCTGAGATCTTCTAGAGTTTTGTTTTCCTGGCCACCTTGTGCTTGGAAAAGCTCGGCACGGAGTTTTGAAAGAATTTTTGTATATACTTAAATACACCTTTATTCAAGTTGTTATTTTGATTCGTTTAAGATTATTTTTTTTCATATAGATGGATAGAAAAATAACTTTATTGTGGGACAAAGTCCCCTAAGAATAACAAAATGTTACAAAACAAAAGAATATTTCTGTCCAAGAGAGCTACGTTAAATAAGAAGAATTACATTAAATAAATAAAATACCATGTGTATTTATGTTATTTATTGTATATAGGGTTGGAGGAGCTACTCTATAACTATTACTAATGTCATTAATTGTGAAAAAAGTAATGTATACTATATACATTACAAAAATCGAGATGAAATCATTTTATTAATAACGACTTTTTTTTACAACTTTTTATCCGTACATTAACTTCGTATACAAAACTTTTTGCCACTTCTTTCGGTCTAGTCAGTCTTTCTTTACAAGGCCTCTGGTAGCCATTTCTTTCTTAGCCATTCTCTTTTTCGCATATCGGTTGAAAGAGAAAGATTAATTTTGGCCATCGGTCTTCCGTCATTCTCTGTAAATGACGATAACATTTCAGCTTTTTCGTTTCTATATCGTAGAGCATAGTTGTTTCCTACTGAACATTTCGCCTAATATTTTGATTGGAAACATGTTGCAGTCTGCAAATCACACCACAACGTCTCTAATGAAATTATATTTTTTATATTATTGGTTATAAGTCATGTGCGCCAGAAATCATACTTACGCGCCAAAGATTACTTTGCTCTGAAATGCCTTTAAAATTTTTGCTTTCTTATTAAACTGTAAGGATATGGTGCATTAACGAGGAAAAGGACGTGGTTCCATTAAATAAGGCCTTTAAGCAACACCTATTTCATAATAAAAGCTCCACGACGCCGTAATTAATTCGTAATTAAATTTGTTTTATGAAGCTATAAAGCTATTCCAACTAACTCGAGGGTTAAAATTCCCTAATGAGGGACCGTGCTCTGTTAGGGAGGGGGGAGGACTCGGAATAGTTTGCCCCAACTTCGAATTAGAACTCTGTTCACCGGGCTTCCCCCTCAGGATAAATCTAAGATACACAATCGAATTAACAACTTTGTTCTCAGTTGAAACTTTTTGTTATTTGTTTGTATTTTGAGTTGAAATGTTTGTTTCAGAACTTTAATTAATTTAAAAATAAAAATCTTATTACGAAAATAATAAATCTTTCTTATAAACCTGTGCGGTAAAATGAAACGACCAATATCACTGAAGATTCCTCATTTAAAGATTACAGTTTTTTTCTAGTTTGAAGAGCAATACCCTCGTATTGACAACTGTACGAAGTTTCCAAAACAAAATTTTAAAATCCCTATCGCCTATTCATCCCTTTTTTCCCAGTTTGCTTGTGTTCCTCAAGTTAGTATCGTAGGTCCTATCCTTTACACAGTCTATACAGCTGAAATCCCAACCCATCCAAACACCGTTATTACAACCTATGCCGAAGATACGTGTGTCTTATCAGTTCATAACGACCCAAAAACTGCATCCCAAACCCTCA
The DNA here is from genome assembly GCA_928085145.1 of Nezara viridula. Taxonomy (NCBI): domain Eukaryota; kingdom Metazoa; phylum Arthropoda; class Insecta; order Hemiptera; family Pentatomidae; genus Nezara; species Nezara viridula. Next base: position 18,705,816 of record OV725080.1, on the reverse strand, counting down.
ATCACACATCACAAACTTTGAAGAATGGTGTCATAACTGGAGAATAAAAATAAATCCCATCCAATTTCCTTTACCCTTCGTCGTAAACCTATGACTTCCTATCCTACAGTATCCTTTAATAATACCCCACTTATCCTTTTTGAACAAATCCGATACCTAGGACTAACTTGGACTCATCATACCAGACTAAAACGACATGAAATCGCTTGACGTTTCCGGCTTATTTCAGCACTTACTAGACAAACGCTCTAACCTTTCAATTAATTACAAAAGACTCATATACATGACCATAATAACACCTATTTGGACTTACGGAGTTGAGTTTTGGGGCTCCACTAAACCATCGAATTCCTATCGTATCCAATCTTTACAATCCAAAATCCTTCGTAAAATCCTTAATGCTCCTTACTTAGTTCAATATAAAATCATCCATAACGACCTCAATGTTCCTTACGTTTCAGATCAGGCAAAATCCAGATACCTATCCTTCCATAATAAACTTCAGAACCATCCTAATCCTCTCGTTTCTTACCTTGCTTCCTCCTTGATCCCTGGTAACTCTCTTAGGCGTCTGAAAAGAAGACGGCCTCGAGATCTCTTAATTTATAAACTTTATTAGAGCGCTACCAATTGGTAAATTTTCTAAGCCTTGTCATGTCATGAATTTCCCTATATCACATTTGCTCAATTATATTAATTTGTACAGTTGTAAATTTCATAAATAATAATAAAAAAAAATGACGATCATTGTTGTATAGTGGTCTTGAGATCAGTGTGTTTCATACCTTCCTACTAACAGTTTCGCTAAGAGTAAGTTGAATATTTATGTTATCTTGTCTTTATAGTTAAATAAAGATCTTAGAATTTTTCTGAGGTATGTCTATTACTCCTCGCGCGGGCTCATTACCGCGTATGGGGAGCGTCCCACGGGTGGCGGATGTGGGGATGGTAGGTGGAAATTCCTTGGAAGTTCCTCCCGGCTAAGTCCGATGGACTCGCTGACCAACAATGAGAGGGGCCCTCCAGACTTGCTGGAGGGAGGGGACCTCCAGACTTGCTGGAGGTAGGGGCCCACCAGACTTGCTGGAGGGTGTGACGTAGGATTGAACGCCCTACTCACATATCTTTAGTTCACCAAACACCACAAAAAGTCATGGATCTCCCTAAGGTAAAACGCTCATTATCCGGAGGTAAACTAGTCCCCCGTTCGGGTCTCCGGGTGGGGACTGCTTTAGGGGATTCATGGCGCAAGTTGAAATATAGGGATTTAAATATTGGTACGTGGAACGTAAGGAGTTTAAACACAGCAGGGGGGCTAAATTCGGTCGCGAATGAGGTAAATGGGTACAATTTGGATGTCGTGACTCTGCAAGAGGTTCGCTGGCCAGGGGAAGGCTCGATGAGGGAAGGAAAGTACACTATTTGGTACGGAGGAAGCGGGAATCATTGTTTGGGTACCGGGTTTCTAATTAGGAGTAGATTACTATCCGCTTTGAGGGACGTACAATTCTTTAGTGATAGAATTTCGGTAGCTAAATTTCAGGGACGTTGGTTTAAAATCGCATTAATTAACATACATTGTCCGACCGAAGACAGTGACGATGAAGTCAAAAGTGAATTTTACGATAAACTCGAATGGGTTTATGATAAACTACCGCGAAACTACATGAAAATAATTGTAGGTGACGCGAACGCAAAGGTAGGAAGGGAAGAAGTTTATATTCCGACGATTGGTAAAGAAAGTTTGCACGAATATAGTAATGATAATGGGATCCGTCTGATAAACTTTGCCATCTCGAAAAACCTGATAATTAAAAGTACGACGTTTAAACATAAGGATATTCATAAATATACTTGGACATCACCGGATTCGCAAACACGAAATCAAATCGATCATGTCTTGATACAACACAGCTGGCAAAGCAGTATAATTAATGTACGGTCTTATCGCGGAGCAGAATGTGGGTCGGATCATGAATTAGTAATCGCGAAACTTCGACAAAAACTTAATATAAAAAAGAGAAAAGAAAACCGTTTCGACTTTGAGAATTTTAATTTGGAAAAATTAAAAAACCCATCAATCAGAAACCAATTCGAGCTAGATGTTAAGAATAGGTTTGAAGCTTTAGAGCTTCCTGACAAGGACCACGAGGATATTGACAAGCTATGGATAGAGATCAGGGATAATATTAAAGCGGTCGGTAACTCGTGTCTAGGAAAAAAGGAAAATAAGAATAACAAACCATGGTTTGATGAAGATTGCTTAAACATAACTACTTAGTTCACGCCTCTTGTCCCGAAACTTAAAAATTAGAATCTATAAAAGAATTATCTTGCCTATAGTTCTTTATGGATGCGAAACTTGGCCGCTTACATTAAGGGATGAACAGCGTCTTAAAGTTTTTGAAAATAAAGTATTGCGTAGAATATTCGGGCCGAAGAAGGATGAGTTAACTGGAGAGTTCAGACGGTTACACAACGCCGAATTGCGTGAGCTGTATCCGGGTAATATAATTGAGGTAATTTCATCGCGGCGAATCAAATGGGCTTGTAAAGTTGTTGGGCTTAGTAACGAGAGAATTCCTAAAAGGTTAATATTTGCTGTGCCGAATGGTAAGCGTCCGAGGGGTAGACCGAAGCGAAGGTGGGAAGATTGCATTAAAGCCGATCTGAAGGGACTGGGTTTGGACGGCGAGCGGTGGAGGGAGGTGTGTAACAAGCGATTGGTGGTGTCGGCATCGAACCTTCGGGTTCGCTAAGCCTTATTATTATTTTTATTATTTATGTCTATTACTGGTACCTTTCCATTACTAAAATAATTGAATTTCGGTCTGTCCATCACTAGTGCAAAAAAGTGTTTGTTTTTTTTTAAATGGAGATTATACCTGCATAACTGAATATTTTTTCAATTTTAAAGTGTCAAATAAAAAAAGGAGACCCTAGAGATTCTAAATGTCGAACGGAAAAGTTGATAACTGTAATAATTACGGCGGCATAATCCAAAAAAGTCAAACATTTCCTTAGCTATTTCCATCACTGGTCCGCTGGCCCTATCCTCTTTTTTCATACATCTTTGAATACATACACAATGTATATATCCTTATGGACATATGTGTCATAGATTTATGGTTCAGTAAAAATTACAAAATGTTCAATACAAAATTTTACAGCTAGTAGCAGACTTTCTCTGATAACGGATTACAGAACTCTAAGTATCTACTTATAACCAACTATCGACCAGACCTGGTCAAAAATGTATTTTAAAATACCAAATATTTTGTATTTCTAAAATATAATTTTAATCACCACATATTTATATTATTTACAGAAAAAGTACTTTCTATTCTGCACTTAAATAAATAGTTAACTGTAATAGTTTAAAATTAAGTAGTAATTGAAATACTGGGTGATTAAAATTGTATATTAGAAAAATAAAATACTTTGTATTTTAAAATACTTTCTGCCCAGGTCTGCTATCGACCAACTCATACAGTTTATTCCCATTACCATAGTAACTTCACGTACATCGCAACAGACTGTTTAACGAAATTTCTACGGCTGACATGTTCCTTAAAAGTCGTTAGTGACAGGTGTACGCACTCATTTATACCCGTTTATATCCAATTACAAAAACTAAATCCTGCGACGTAAATAACAAACTCTACATAAAACTATCCACCAACACTTACGTACTTTTTATTTCCGCTTTCATAGTAAACTTCACAAACAAAAAAAACAGACTGCTACGATTGAGATGCCAATTAGAAGGTGACTAACAACAAACGACAGTCAAATATTAATCTACTATTATGTACAACATATTAATTGATAGAATATACTTGTTTATAAAACATTAGTTGATTGTTAGTAAAGTTAAGGAATTTATGAATACAAATTAACCTGTATAAAAATTTTTATGCACTGATTGATTTTAAATAGCAATATCATTAAAAATAATTATTTCCATTTTTTTTTCATTTAAACATTTTAGTACAACTTCAAAAAATACCATTTACCTAAAATATTGACATCATAATTGACTCCATAATTGCCCTAATAACTTAAAATGGTACTAAAACAAGAAAGGGTTGTAAATAAAATAATAATATAAATTTTTTTAATAAATTAATAAAATAAATTATTATATGATGTGAATATGTAAGAAAACATTTGCTGCATTAAAATTCTTGTGTTTTTCTGAAAAATATATGTGTTAATTGTTGGGCTAACAAATATCGCAATTGACTGATAAACGTAATTTCTACCGTTGACATTATAATATGTTGTGCCTGTAGGTCTCGGGTTCTAATCCGGCTGATGAGAAGGAATTTTTCATCATCAATGGATCGACCCTGGAGTCGGGACCCCCTCCTGGGGCTCACCAAGCCTCTATAAAGTGGATACTCTTGATTCAAATAATTAGTTAAGGAGAAAACCTGACAATTGAGCGAGATTACACCCAATCTTCTTCCTGCACAACCGTTTTCTTTGTAAAATTACTCCATAAAAAGTACTAAATCTAAGACTCTGTAAGGGTTTTAGTGGCACAGTTTCAGATTCAGGTTTCGTACAATCTCAATACTACTCTTATTTATTTCCAAAAAAGTTAATATAAATTAGTAAACAACTAATGAACAGACAGATCTTAAATGTTAGGTTTTCATCTGAAAAATTCCAAACCAAACAGCCTTATGTCTCCACAAATGCATGCAAAGAAAAAAGACCGGAAAGTTTCGCCATTCCAGAAAAAAACAGGGAGTCGCATACTGCTCTGTAGTATGTCATGCACGATTGGATGTCATGGAGTGATGTTCGATGATATAAGTACTATGATATGATAAAGCCTGTTCTAATTTATGGCTGTGAGGTCTGGACACTAACCAGTACCCTGGAAAAAAGTGTTGAAAGATTTGAGAGATGAATCCTCCGCACGATAATCGGAGCGGTCTGGGATCAGAGTACTAACACATGGAGAAAAAAGACCAATAAAGATAGAACTGCTTACAGAAACTGGTCAATCAATATCTCATGATATGAAGGCACGGAGCTCAAGATGGGCAGGTCATGTAGCTCGTAGCAATCCATCTGAAAGCCTCTATTTAATAATCAATATCTCAATAGAAGGCCAAAGACTACGTGGAAGGACAAAAATCAGATGGATAGATAGAGTAAACAAAGATGCTATAAGGCTGCGTACAGATAAATAGAATGAAATAGCCCAAGACAGGCAGAGATGGAGCAGGCTTGTTAAGGCGGCTAAAGATCTACATGGTCTATAATGCCAACAGAAAAATAAAATCTGGTGTGTCCACTCAAACGACTGTCTTATCTATTTCAGAAAAGTTTTAATATCTTTGTATATGTCCATCAAGAAACAAAAAAAAATTATTTAGATTCCTGTATCTAGTCCTGATACTTTATCAAAGAAAAGATTAGAATAAGATTAATTTGATAAACTAAAAAGATTAGAGTAAGATTAATTCGATAAACTAAAGCAATTTAAACCGGCTTAAGGTAGTAAGTGTTAAAATTTCAATACCCTCTAATATTGCTGATCAAAACCTTTTTGCCATAGTCTAATTTTGTCAAACAATAATTTCCGTTAAAAGTAGAGGAAATAGTGAAGCTTGTATGATGTGGGCTTTTTCTTACTTTCACTTAGTTATCATTTTTCTCTCATTTACGCCTTTCTGAAACCAGGATATTAACCCGTAATCTTACATTGGAAATCGAATAGCTGGAGCTTCGTTAATAGTTGTCCAAAATAAACGATTTATATACAGTTTTGTAGGAAATTTCATTACCTTTCAAAAGTTTCATAATAAATTAGGCACCGATTTTTTTTCCTTTTCTTTATAACTTTTTTTCCTGAATTATCTCGGGAAGTTAGTCTATATACGAAAATTGAAAGGACAAATATTAGAACATTATAGGAATGTTTCATCAAAATCGTTAGAGCCGTTTTCATGCTACAGTCTGTAGAAAGACATGTTTTTCAATTATTGCGCATGAAGCATTCAATTTGTGTCACAGGCATCAGTAGTCAAAACCCTACAAAATAAAAAAAGAAGCCCACAAAGTTCCCGAGAAAATCTTGGCACAGACAGACAGACCAATGGCTAAAAATATGTTTTTCGGACTTAGGGGTCTCTGAAATGTATAGACCCGTCGAAAACCGCTTATCTTAATTAAATTTGACTCGATTGCAATACTTTCCTTACCTAGTATAGGTAGAAAAGTAAAAAAGCTGTTTGGTTTGAAATTTTTCCAATTATAACATAAGTTTCTCAAAAATATTAGGCAAAGAACAAATAAATATATTTCAAATAAAAATATAAGCTTAAAATAAGAATTTTTATATTATAAAACGATTTATCTGAAATATTTAATCAAAATTTTGAAATTAAAATTTTATATGCAACCTTTTGTTTTTTTAGTACTAATCACCAACAATCCCAAATGATTTAAAATAGTACTCATTTAGGATTGTTGGTGTCAACTTTGATGTCAATATTACCTAATGGAATTTAGTTCTTCTGATGGAACATTCTTCCAATAATTTAGTTTTAAGATTCATAATTGGTAATTGGTTGACTGTCGTGGATAATGAAGAGAAGAATAGTTGGGGTGGTCAGTCAAAAAAGGAAGGCAAAAAATAAATTATAATATTTATTTTTTACATATGCCAAGAATAAATTATAATAAATATTATAATTACATAAATTATAATAAATATTATAATTTATTTTTTGCCTTCCTTTTTTGACTGAGCACCCCAACTATTCTTCTCTTCATTAGTTTTAAGATATTTAACAGATGTTATATCTGTGCCCTGGAGGTATATAACACTAAATACATCTTTTTATTACATAATTTAGTAACTAAAAAACAAATTTCTTAAGAGCTCAAAATAATATAAAATTGACTTTCTGAATATATACAAAATGTGACATGGTGTCTTTTACCTTCAGAGTAGAGATTTTCCAAGGCACAGATATTTTTCTTTTTAGACCGTGGTGCGACACAAAATCATGTTCATGGGATTAAGTGGGATTTAAATCTGGTCGCTGGAGATGTGGTTTCATGTCCATTTCGATAATTATATGGCAGCTATCCCCGTACATGCAGAGCTTTGGGCTGAGGATTATGGTCCTGGCAAATTTGAATGTACGTTGCTTACCCATTACCCATTTTCGCTTCCATCAGCAGTTATGTTTTTTTTTTCTTTTTAAATTTATAATTTTTGGTCTCTATATCTACATAAAAACCAATTAGTTACACCACTACTTTCTGGTCAAATTCCTTTTAAGTTTTCCTCTACAGCATCGATGTTTAATAGACATATTAATATTTATTATGATGTAGAGATGGTTGACCGTTGATATAATATGAGAAGGAGTTGATTGGGGTGATGTATGAAATTTGGGGTGCGGTCAAAGTAATACTAAATTAAACAAGTAGAATTATTTAATTTTTGCCGACGTTTCGACCCATTTTGCAGGTCTTCACCAGGGCTACAAAAGATATAAAACATGACGATAATAGAATAAATGAATATTAGTAGATATAAAATAAGAATAAGTTGTCCGATACAGAAATAAAAAGATGACATCAGAGATATAGTGGGTGACAATGTAGTTAAAATATCAAGTATTATATGTAGAAGATACAAACAAAAATGGACAATAAGTATGAATAAAAATAGAAGGTATTCTCCTTTATTTTCTATTTTTTTTTTTTTTTTTTTTTTTTTTTTTTGTATATTTGTAGCCTGCAAAGTGTTTGAAATTTCTACTAAAATTCTACTTGTTTAATTTAGTATTAATTTGACCGCACCCCCCGATCAACTCCTTCTCATATTAATATTTATTAATTAATTATATATTTATTAATAAATATTAATAGTTATATTAATATTTATTAATTAATTTCATATTTCATAATAAATATTAATAGGCATATTAATATTTATTAAGTAATTTTATATTGCATACTAATTAGCACTTGAGTAATTTTATATTCGATACTAATTAGCACCGATATTAATCGATATCAGTACTTGAATACCTTCAGTGCTCGAACCTGACTATGACCCACATATTTGGGTTGAAATGTGGGTACTAATAAAAACTCCTATCGATATTAAATTTGATTTCATATTTCATTAATAAAAAAAAATGTAGAAACATGGAGAAATAAAATAAATTATTCAGTAAATAAATAAGATGTTGTAAAAGCTATAATTCGATAGTCGTAATATAGTTCATTAGAAATGAAATAAGCATAAAATAATGTTATCTTTACTTGTATATGCTATAAGTACACTAAAAAATTTTTTTAAAAATTATTTTTTTTTGTATTGACAATTTATATTTATCGCATATGATGGTGAACTTCAGATGGTGAACTACACATGAGATGAATATTCAAAGTATAATACATCTATTTCAATATTGGGTCCCAAATTACTTTAAAACATTCATGAAATCTCACACCGAGTGATTGGAATCATCATCCTAAAAAATAGTTGGAGCCATTCGATCAGAAAATCCTTACATGCCTGTAATAGACAGAATAAACACATAATTCACCGTGAAGCTTCGCTGTAATTAATTAAATTGTCATTGATTAAAAAAAAAAAAAAAATCACTGGGGTCGTATTTGTCTTTCATTTTGTTTGGAAAGCAGATTGAAAGTGCCCCGATCGTTATTTTAATAATTAATTAATGATTATTTCAAGAGATTGAATAGAAGTTTAAAATTAAGTGAACTAATAAATTTCTTTGTCTTGTTTTGGTTTGGAAAATTTTACAATTATCTATCAAATTTAATTAATAAAAATATCGGGGAAGAAAAAAAAAAATGGATGTCCCAAAAGACACTTCTCTGATATCTACTCAATTTATATATAAATTTTCAACCCTTCAATTTAAGCGAAATCATAAATGAGACGAAACATGAAAGATTCGTGTAGGAGTAGATAGCAAAAAAACTCTATTATTTTCTGGCTTAAAACGACAATACGTAATGCAACAATAATGATTAATTGTTTTCTCACTTTTTGCCCTTAAGTCTAATTTAAACACTTATAATTTATAATGTTAGATTATTTTTATTTGACGTTTCAGTAAAACTTTGCTCTCCTCTTTATTATTTAAGGTTATATAAATTATACATTATATTTTACAAACCAAAATACACAATCCGAAACATCACATGAAATAATAGAATTTGAGGACCAAATTCAATATTTTAATACCTATTGAGATATAATTAAACTACAAGACCATTGTCAACTATATTTCTTTTTTATTATTGAAATTTACAACTGTATTAAATGATAAATACAACTAGTAATATGAAATTAACTATACATAAATGATAAATACAAAAGCTTGAAATAAAATTTTAATTTTAATCAGTTTCGGTTTAATTGGAATATTTTTTTTTTGTTTTTTTTCTGTTATTTTGAAGTTGGAACCTTTTCCCTTTCAACTTAATGTAAAGTAAGTAAAGGTTTTACAAAACTTAAAAAAACAAAAAAACATCTAAGGCTTTAAAACACACGATCAAGTGAAAGCATCAACAAGGCAAGATTTATAATATGAAATATAGATTATAAATAATAGCTCATTATAAAGAGAATAAAATGCTGAACATTTCCCTCACTTACAGTATGTAGGTCCGATTTTTAGTTTCTGAGATATTTTAATCCATATCTTCCATAAAATCAGTTATAATTTGGCTTTAGGCACTATCTTTTCCCACCTCCTACTCTCTAAAGCGGCCTTGCGTTAAGATACAGTTTTGAATTATAACTCATAACAAAGAGGTTGAAATGATGAACGTTGGGATGAAATGATATACGTTTGCTAACAATATGCAGGTCCGATTTTTATTTTTTTTTTAGATATTTTATTTCATATCTTCAAGTAAATTAGTTATCATTTGGTTTTTGACAACATTTTTTTCCTTTTCGCTTTCCTAACACGGCGTCCCATTTTGATACAATTTTGAATTATATCCTATAACAGAGAGAATAAAATGCTGAAAAATATCCTTGCTAACAGTACGCAGGCCCAAATTTTAGTTTCTGAGATATTTTAATTTATATGTAAAAACATTTCAATTAGTCGGCTTTACCCGAGCGTTAACACTTCGGAAATCTGACGTATTAATCTAACTCGCTCTCCTCAAAAAAGTGCAAAACGAGCCTAAAGAAGTTCTCACTTAAAAAAATTAAATGTTCAGTTGATTTTGCCAAACTATTGATCTAGAAAATGGCTTTTATTCCTAGCCATTCAAACTAACGATACATTGAAATAAAAAATTCATATATGTGAAATTATAACCCTAAGCCTGATTACATTATTCCACTGATCCCTGTCGAACAGATCCGTTACCTAGGACTCCTTCTTGACAAACGCCCCACCTGGAATCCTCATTCTAGACTTAAAAGACAAGAAACTACCAACAGATTCCGACTACTACAACACTTACTTGACAAACGCTCTAAACTTCCAATATTCAACAAAAAACTCATTTACACTACCATCATCAGGCCATTTTAAACATACGGCATTGAGCTTTGGGGCTCTACAAATACATCAAATTCTTCCCGTATCCAATCCTTACAATCAAAAACCCTCCGTAAAATCCTAAATGCTCCTTATTACGTAACAAATAAGATTATTCATAAAGATCTCAACATTCATCTTGTGGAAGACTTGGCCCGAACCAGATATACCTCTTTTAATTCCATACTCATTGGTCACCCCAATCCTCTAGTTTGTAACCTTTCATCCAACACAATTCCTGACAATCCTCCGAGGCGTCTGAAAAGAAGATGGCCAAGGGACCTCCTAAATTAATTTATCTTTGAAGTGTTACCAATGGGAAGCTTCTTCACAAGTACCTTCATGTAATATATTCCTATAGCAAATTTACTGGTTGTGTATATGTTTACAGTTGTAAATTTCAATAAAAAAAAAATTTAAAAAAAAGCCTGATTACTGTTTATATCTCATTTAACACTATTTTTTTTTAGAAACTTTTTAAAGTTAAAAAACCTTAAACATGTCTTTAAAAAAATTATTATAACATCTATTTGGACTCAATAGAGTTAAAGTTTGTGGCTTCGCGAAACCATCAAATTCCTAATGTATCCAATTCTGAAAGTCCAAAATTTATACCTATCAATTAATCTATACCGATTATAAACTATAATTGTAGTGCTACTAATGGATAGTTACACTACAAGTCTGTCCATGTAATTATATCAATTGACATTTACTTGTTGTATTTTAAGTTAATACAGTTTGACTTATCGAATATAAATTGTCCAGAAGCAAAGAAGGTTTTAAAAACAAGCTTTTGTTTAAAACATTCAGTTCGCAGATAAAGTTTACAGGAGAATTGAGGTGATGAGTGCGAATATACTTTGAACTACGTGACCTACAACCTGTAAGAGTGATTAATGTTGGAGTGTCAATGACCGAGTAAAGTTGTCAGAGGAGAGAGTTGATATGCGTTATACACGAGGACTAGGTTCTTGATATTTTATTGTTCAGAGCGGGAATGAAATATTTTTATATCGGAACATCGATTTTTGACCATCGAAAATATATCCCCCTTCACAAAAAAAAAAAAAAAAATATATATATATATATATATATAATATATATATATATATATATAATATATATATATATATATATATATATAAATCTCTGTAGATAAAATCGCCTCACCGCTGAGCTGATAAGAATTGAATTATTTTTTAGCACAATGCCTGGAAAATATATTTTTTTTATTTCTTCAAAGAGGATGCTAAGGACTTGACATCACCAATTTCAATGGTTTTTTTTTTAGGGAGATACTAGGTCGAAAAATATTAGACCCATGTTCAAGGTTTCTTGTCAGTGCACCCTAGGAACAAGGAAAACAATATTTTATAAAATTTAATATTTTTCATATTATTGTTTTCTTTTATATATTTTTGTTTATGTTTAAGCAGTTTAATAGATTTTTTTTTCTGATTATTAATAATTTTTTTTCTTCAGAAACTTTAAAAATATATTGTCACGCTATTAATATTAATACTTTTTCTTGTGATAAGCAATTTATAAATATTTAATTATTTCCATTAGGCGATGTAGTTATTTATGGTTTGTCATTAATGTATAATTATTCAATGTTAATCCTGTTCTTTCAAAGAGTTAAAACATCCACGTCCGAAAAACCGATATATTATATTACTATGTTTAAATATTATTGTTCGATAATTACATCCCTACTATTTTCAAAGATTAAATATGTGTATATTTATATTCATTTCGAAATTTATTATTTCTTTAGTAAGAGATAATGAATTTTATGTAATTCTTTTAATTTAAAAATTATATATCTAATTAAGATTGCTCCTGTTTCTACCCCAAATTTGTACGTTTTCATTAACGTTTATAAATCTCGCAGTTTGCTGTATTCACTAATTCTGCCATTCTATAATAAATAACATTTTTTTTTTTTTTTTTCTGTTGGCATTACAGACCTTTTTGCTGCCTTGACAAACCCAATCTCTGTCTTGGGCTATTTCTTTCCATTTTTCTGCATGCCGCTACGATACATCTTTGTTGATTCTACCTATCCATCTGCTTTTTGCTTTTTATTGAGGCATTCATTGTTACTAAGAAGCTTCCAGATGGATTGATACGAGCTACATGCCCCGTCCATCTTAACCTCCGTGCCTTTATATCATGCGAGGAGTATTGATTGACCAGTTTCTGTACATAAACTATATACATTTCTGATATATATATATATATATATATATATATATATATATATATATATATATATATATATATATATATATATATATATATATTAATGAACAGTTGCGTGAGATTTGTAATTGGTGCCCCGACATACTACCATGTCTCTCACCACTACACTGAGTTAGAGTGGCTCTTCCCCTCCATTCGAAGACAATATTTCCTTGGTACATTCCTCTATCATATCATCAACAATCATCGTCCTTCCTACGCCTACAAACTTCTCCAATTCAAGTCCTCAGTCCACTCCCTCTCCACAAGATCTCGACCTTCCGACCTTTACATTCCTTCTCACAGATCTGCCTCGTTCCAAAACTCCTTTATTGCACGTTCTGTTAGTTTCTGGAATTCCCTTCCTATCAAAATTCGACATTCTTCATCCATATCTACATTCAAAACCCTCCTATTCCAATTCCTGTCCCCAAAACAGTCAGGCACCAGCTAACCTTTTATGTAAAATTACATGTTATCTATAAGACCATATTCACATATAGCTCATAACCTAAATACTTATTATAGATTCGACTTTCTTTTTCTCTTTTTTTTTTTTTTTCTACAGAAACAGATTTTACTGTTAAGAAGAATATACATTTATTTTTTCTGTATGTTTTATTTTTTCTAAAAGGGTTTATTTATATTTTAACATTCTACACAGTTTTAAGTATCTTAGTATGGTTTCAAGAGTTTTTTATATAGATTTTTTTATTTTATTTTGTATATAGTATGTATAACCAATATTTTTTTCTTTTCTTTTTTTTAATGACCTATCTTAATCTTAATTTGTTATGTTTGTTTTTATCTGGCCAGATGTAAAATTTTAATTTCTGTACTGTTTTGTTATTCTGAAGGGACTTCGTCCCAGAATAAAATTATTTTTCTATTCTATTCTATTATATATATATATATATATATATATATATATATATATATATATATATATATATATATATATATAAATTTCTGATCTTCATACTTTATATCAGTTGACGTACTCTTATATTTATAGTCGAATGAATATTCACTTTTAAAAAAATTAGTTTCTGGTAAAAATAGGACGGTAAGTGAAAGTTTTGATGCACTACACCTGATTTTTATTTAATTATGCAATCCTTATCATGCCTTTTAGGTAATACGGGTGCACGAACTAATAGGATATTACGCACGCCCGCATAACATTTCTCTACTGCGTGTGAAACTATTTGCATTTTCACAATGCGCTGTGCCTGTACATAAATATATCAGTTCTCTATTAATGTGAGCGCATTAATGCGTGAATCCAGCGGCACCTGCTGTCGTATTTCAGCTTCTGATCGGTTAAGGACCGTGAAGCTACGTTCAGGTATAGCAGTGACTGTAACATTTTACTATAATATATCTATCTTATATTCCTATACATCTATATGATATATTATTATATGTTTATATATTATTTAATCTATAAATAATTGCAAATAAAACAAAAATAAGACGGTACAAATAAATAGTTTTTTTTCTCACTCTCCAGCGAGAATATATATAAATAGATAAATGATAATAAAAAATATGATATGCCTAGATTAAAAAGTGTTCCTGTGAATAGACGGATTAGAATACATCAACTCCATAATACTCTTAATAAGTTACAGAAGGTCTGAAATAGTATTTTAGAAACATAAAATACTTTAGGTGTATTCATGCAATCATTGCTATATATTGTAAACCTCTTAAATGTATAAAGTCGAGAAAATTGTTTACGAAATGTATGTTAAATATAAAAGTTGTATGAAAAAAAAGTTAATATTAATTTTAGTTTAAGTTCATCACAAAACAGGGGTGAGCCCCATCTTCTACTTAGAAGTTAGAAATAATAAAATAACAGAAAGTATTATAAGAACATAAACCTCCTTAAATACCACATTCTGTAAAAGGAACTTTTGAGACCTTAAAATATTAAAGGGGCTAAAATAAAATTTAAAATTAATCATTCTCAGTTTTTTTTTAATATTGTGTCCACTGTAATCTCATAACCCCTTTTATAGTAAAAATAAGTAGATTTTTAAGGAATTAGGATAAGCGCACCTGTGATAGGCATAGCTAAGGAATTTTTTTATCTTTTTTTGTCTTATGTCACCGTAATTGTTATAGTTATAAACTTCTCCGCTGGAAATTTACAATTTCTAGGGTCTCCTTTTTCTATTTTAAATTGAAAAAATGTTTAGTCATGCAGTCATTATCTCCATTAAAAAAAAAATTGTTAGCACTAGTGGTGGACACTCCGAAATTCAATTGTTGTAATGGACATGGTTCGATACCAGTAATGGACATACCTCAGAAGAATTCTAAAATATTTATTTAACTATAAAGATAACATGAATGTTCAACTTACTTTTAGTAAAACTGTTATTAGGAAGGTATGAAACACACTGATTTCGAGAGCACTATAGAGAAAATAATGGTAGGCATTTTAAAATTTTCGTTTGGGAACTTTGTTCATATGGTTGTCAATAATCATTCGAGATCCCGTGTTTCTGACCTCTATAACCCATCCCATAGGACAAAAACTTATGAAAACTTTCCTTCTTAGCCCGTTCTTTTGACTTTTGGAATTCCTTACCACATAACATGCCTCTTCCACGTCAACTTTCAAATACCTCCTTTTCCAATAAATCCTTACATCCCCAACCGACGATTCGGAAACGTAAATTTTATTTTATGAATTGAATTTCTAAGAAGTAAATGGTGGTGTATACTGTTTAAGTTTTAACATAAACATCAATGATTCTTCGTCACCTAGTTTGACTATTGTTTTTACAATTTATTTGTTTTTCTCTTCGCTTCAGGTAATGATTTTTCTTACTGGGTATAAATGTTTTATATGTACGTATTATATTTGTTATTTATTTTCATTTTATTTTTCATTTCAACTATAATCACGCTTGAGTAGATTTTTTTGTTTAACTGATAACATATTATTTTACAGTGCTAGTTTATTAATTTAGCCTACTTTGTATATTTCAACATCTAAACCAATGCCATTCTGTTATTACTTTTTTTAACTTATTATATTATTGTTTTATTTATCTATTTTTATTTATCCAGGTTATACTTTTTGTCTCTCTGTATACCAATATGAATAGGTGTGTGTATAAAGTTCTTTTTTTTCCATTACACTACAAGTAATCCTGAGTTTTATTTTTATTTCCCTTAGTGTTTGCATATTATTATATGAATCACTGCAGATATTATCACACTTTGTATTAAGTTATTTTTTTATTAGTTAGCCAATTGTTTATAAATTGTGTAGTTACGTATATATATAAATATGTAATTTTTTTTTTTCATTACAATAAAAAGCAATTTTGAGAAGAGCTTATGTTCATTTAATTTTTTTGTGTTTATTTTTTAGTAATTACATACTATTTTTTAATAATGTATATAATATTTAAATTTTTTTTATTTTTTTTTTTTTAAATTTCTTTATTGAGTATTATAACAATCTGTCTGTTCGACATTGGTTATAGTGAGGTAGGATGACATTCACACCATATGTACAAAAAAATAAAATAAATAGAACAAAATAATAATCAAAAGTATATACAATAGACAATAAAATAAAATAACCTAAAAAATAAGAAAATTAAAACTAAGGAAAAAAAAAAAAATAATAACATGCATACCTATATACAATCAGGCGAGGGAACTCCAGGAGAACCCTGCGCTACTCTTCCAACCGCGTCACTGGTACTAAAGCCAGCGGAGATTGGTCGAGAGCACTTTAGCCACATACACACATGTCTTGAGTGAAGAATCTGGCCATTGCCAGAACTCCAATTTATATAATTTACAAAAGGTCGCGAGGCCACTGCCGTTTCAACCTTCTTGGAGGATTATAGGGATGGGAGATGCTTGATAGGGATTGTGCAAGAGGATTTGGGTGGTAAGTAAGGTTCTGGTGAAATTTGGAGAACTTTTCTGGGATAAGGTCTAGGACAAATGGGATGTTAAGGTCATGATGTAGGGTTTTGTTGGATACATAGAAAGGAGCATCGACTATTGTTCGAAGGACTTTAGACTGGAAGGATTGGATGCGCTTGATGTTAGAAAATTTTGCTGATCCCCACAGTTCTAGTCCGTAAGTCCAAATAGGTTTCAGTATTGTCTTGTAGATCAGTAGCTTGTTTTCAATGGAAAGTTTAGATTTTCTGCTTAGTAGTCGGTATAGTTGGCCGTATCGTCGGTTGAGTTCTTGTCTTTTGAGTCTAGTATGCGGGTTCCAAGTTAGTCTTCGGTCTAAATGAAAGCCAAGATACCGGACTGTGTCTGAATAAGGAAGCTGGATGGAATTAAAGAGTACTGGTGGACAGGAATTGCGTCGGAGTGTAAAAGTAATATGTTGGCATTTAGATTCATTAACTTTAATGCGCCAGTTATTACACCAGTGCTCAATCAAGGTGAGATGACTTTGGAGATTTAAGGATGCTATTTCGGGATCAGAGTTGGATGATAAGCTTGCGGTGTCGTCAGCGAATGTTGCAAGAAAAGTATCGGGATGAACAGGGATGTCAGCAGTAAAGAGGATGTAAAGCACGGGACCCAAGACGCTGCCTTGGGGAACACCGGCTTTAACGGAGTAGATATTGGAAAATTCTGTTCCACAGCGAACTCGAAAGGAGCGGTCAGAGAGGTAGGATCGGAGGACTAGGTACAAGGACTGAGGTAAATGGATTTTAAGCTTGGAGAGCAGTCCGGAGTGCCATACCCGGTCAAATGCCTGTGCAATGTCCAGAAAGGCACCCGAACAGTATTCCTTGTTTTCTAGGGCTGAGGAAATATGATCAACAACTCGGAGTCCTTGTTGAACAGTAGAATGTTGAAAGCGAAAACCAAACTGATGGGAAGGGATATTTTGGGATTCTATAATGGGTAGGATTCGTTTCAAAAGGATCTTTTCAAAAATTTTTGAAAGGATTGGGAGTAGGCTGATTGGTCTATAGGATGTTGAGCTATTGAGAGGTTTTCCTGGTTTTGGGAAAAGGATAATAGTGGAGTGTTTCCATAACAGAGGGAAGTGGGTGGTGCGTAGGATACAATTGTAGATATATGTAAGGAATATGACTGCTTTGGATGGAAGTTGTCGAAGGATTTGAGGTGTAAGGAGATCATGTCCAGGAGCTTTACGGAGGATTAGTTTTTTTAATTGAAATTTTACTTCGGAAGGATGAATAGCTTTTGGGGGCAAGGAAAGTGGGATTGGTGATGTAAGGAGTTCTTCTACTGTTACGGTGTGGGCAGGATGGGATTCCGGATGTGAAATAAATGTATTGGATAGGTGAATGGCGAACTCCTCAGCTTTATCTTCGTCAGATGCTGCCCAGGAGCCATCACCTCGTCCGAGAGGATGGGAAATGCGGTGAGGATTTAGGATTTTTGTTGTGGTTTTCCAAAGGGAATTGTCGCGAGAAGAGAGGGAGGATAGGTAGGAGTTGAAGGATTGTGATCTGAAGGTGGCTAATTCCAGTTTTAATAAATTTTTTTTTTTTTTTTTTTTTTTTTTTTTTTTTTTTTTTTTTTTTTTTTTATTAAAGTTAGTTTTTTGGCCAGATTTGTATTAGTTCATCATTGTTATTCTAAGAGGACTTAGTTCCAAAATAAAGTTCAATTTTCTATTCTATTCTTTATTCTAGAAAAAACTGGATTGTTTACAAAACTTATTATTTACATTTAAAATCTAAATCTATCCATAACTGGGCCCTGTGTTCATAACTGGTGCGTTCACACTAGTTCTATAGAGCCACTTAATGAGATATTAGTATTTTGTATTTTTTTTTGCAATAAATATATAATATTTTTGGTATTTAACACTAAACATACCATAACGAGTCAAATGACCTATTTTGAACTTTTCCATTGAAAATGCACGTATAATTTTATTGCGTTTGCACATTTGACTTCATGACTTTTTCTAAGTAATTAATGTACAGTTACAAAAATATTTTTGTTTTGTTTTGTTTTGTTTATTCTGAGTAATCCTTGTTGTATACCGATATCTACCACAACAGGTCATTTGACCCGGAGAGAATTTTTTTTTTTATGAGATTATATAGTCATATTTGTAGTCAGTAAGCACATTCTTCCAAAGATTGTTGCGTAAAGTAGTTCAACGAAAATAGCTAAGAATAATTTCAAGAAAATATCAAATTTTAGATTGAAACTAGCTTTTTAGTGTAAGAAAAAGTGGCAAAAATTGAAAGTATTGGTAAGTACCTAGCTTATATTTTATTTTGATAGCTATAGTAATACAGATCATTTTTTACCCAGAAAAATGTTGAAGCAAACAAGACAGTACAAGTTTTTAGAAGATATAAATAATATTGCCAAAGAGTTTTCAGAAATTAGTGAAGATGAATTTTCTGAAAATGAAGATATATCGGTTGCAAATAAAAATGAGTTTGATTCTACAGATACTGACGATGAAGAGGAAAATATTGTGAATGTATGTAGTGGCCGAAAAAGAATAAGATTACTCACAAGTTCGGAAGAAAGTGAAGTAGAAATAAATGAAGAAAATGTTGCGAATGATGGATCTGGTTGGCAACAAATGCAAGTAGGTGGCACACCTGGAAGAGCACCACTGCGATGAACTATGAATTAAAAGTTTTTATTTTTTGCTTTTGTAATAGAAATGCTCTACATACTATTTTGTTTAATCATAATAAATTTAATTTATATTTTTATTTCCTTCCTAACATCCATATTTCATACATTCAAGCATGAAACATAAAGTCGGGTCATTTGACCCGCTATGGTAGAAATAGGTATATATATTAAGTCTTGGTATGATTAGTGTTAATATAATATAGTTCGATAAATAAATGATGCTTCCCAAGCCCTAGATTTCCCTCCCCTTCAGCTCACGACCCTCGACGCGTTGCCTGCTATGGAAGCAGCAGACACGGCCCTGACTGGCCTAACGCGGAGAGGTGACGACAATAGGATTCCTTTGCATCCTGCGGCCTGCTCCAGATCCTGCCATTATCCTTCCTGTCGCTGCTCCTTTTGTCCTCTTAATTATCTCTCACAGTAGCTACCGCACAATCCGCCAGTCGGGTAGTTTCTATTACAGTCTTCTCAATAGGATCATATCAACCGCTAGAATTCATTAACAGTAGAATAAGCATATTTGATTAATAATGTTTGTATCGATAATTAGCTATGCATATCTACTAGATTGAATAAATCCATATATATATATATATATATAATGTATAGAGTGTTTCATGGTTGTTTTCTAACTGCAAGTATGAATTATGGACAATAACACAAGAAAACTTATCCCATGAAGATATAACCTCTAACGTCTTTTTTAGAAAATATTAGACAGAGATAGTAGAATACTAACATGACCTCATTTCTCAAAAAGTATGTAATAATAAATAAAAAAATTTTGATTGTTCCTCTTGACTTTCCTATTCCGCTATGAGTCTTATAGTAGCTCAGTAGACATCTGATATCGAGGAATTTGGTGTTAATATCTCTAACAAACTAGGACAAGTTTCAAGATGCACAGCATTCTTGGCGAGCCTGTTGTTGCAAAGATCACAATTAGGGAATGCCGCTATGCTTATTTTATATATATATTTTTTTAAAATCATGGCTGGTGATCATTTAGAATTATGCACTTACATATCGATAGGTATTTTTTACTGCAAGCAGCACTTGTCTGCCTCTTAAGGAATTTATTGTGTAGGCTACAGTTGCCAAAAACCGGTCTGGGTCTTTCACTTCAAGACCAAGACTAAAACATTGTTGGAAGACAAAGACCAAGACTAAAAAAAAAAAAGAAAGGCTTTTTATGATTAAAAAATTAAGGCAAAATAGTTGCTAAGACTAGACAATTTTAGTTACTATATAAAACTCTTCCAATTTTTCATTCGTCAGGTTTTCCTATTCTGAAAAATGACAGTAATATCTCTATGGTATGTATTGGTAACAATTTTTAAAAGGTTATTAAATTTCCGACAAAACTATTAAACATCAGCATATTGAAATTTATACACTGATTTTAATAATTGTTCACTTGCCCGTTTACATTTCGTTAGTTCATCAAATAAATCGTACTCTAATGATTTATCTGAAAAAAAAATAAAGGTGGTTCAGATTGCCAAAGATATATAAGGTCTGTCAAACGCAACACACACAAAAAAGTTGGTTTTCAGAGTACTTTTTTTGGTTCTTAAACTTGCCCACAGACAATTAAATACGTTAAATTTCAAAATTAATTTAAAACTTTTCAACAAAAAAATGTAATTGGAACATTTGTGAATAAGGTTTCCATTATCTTTATTTTATTTTATTTCAGAGCATAAAAAATTGTTACGGGACTGTTTGAAGTCCATAGTTTAAACCTAACGATATTACACGATAAATACAGAAAGGCAATGGACTAGCCTTTTCAAGTATACGAGTTTTTTTTTCGGGAGAGAAAAGAGGGCGGGGGAGTAATGCAAGTTAAATTTAACTGGCACCAGGAACCGTAATCTGTCACAAAATGACATATACTATTAATCAGTGGCGGAACTATGATTTTTTCCAGGAGGGACTATAAAATTCCTTGTCTCCTAAAATCTTCCGTTTGGTCCCTAAGATTAATTCCGATCCTGCTATTAATTAATATAGTTTTCATTATTTCGTAAAATACGATCAATTTATTTGTTTGTTAATTATTAATCTTTAATTTCTTAGCTACCAAAAAAATAAACCATATATGTTTTATATAATGATGTTGTCTCCCTAATTTCCATGTTTTTATTTTCTACAGGAGGTCCATGTGAGGCTGTGGATGGTGGTCAGAGCTTCTTATCTCATTAGATCTTCAAAAAGAGCCAATAGCGATCAATTGTGAGTACATGTTAGTCTATATCGTATCGGTTTTGTATCTGAATAAGTACCAGTCTAAATCCTATTCTGGTACCATAGGCGGATCTACGGGGGAGGAGAGGGGAAGAAGTGGAGCATTCGGGATGAAACTCCCCTCCCCTAAAATGGTAAAATATGACCATGCCTTAGAAAAAAAAATAATAAAAAAAATGTCTCTAAAAGTATTATTTTTCGTGTGATTATATTTAATAGGACTTCGAGAATCACTTTAACAACATTTCGTGTAGATAGTTAATTTTTTTCTCTTTTTCTTCCAAAGTAATTGACGATATATTGAAAAAGATTAAGGCTTTCGGGCAAAAGCCCCCTCTCCAAAAAAAAAAATTAAATCCTGAATCCGCTAGTGATGAGTATATACCAATAAATATACAATGTCGTTATTATTTGCGGGTAAATGTCATTCTATATACCATGGTAGTGTTATACTTACGAGTATTAAACTATATTCTATACTTTATTGGTTACATATGTGAATATATTCCAGTTTGTATAAGATGGTTATATACGTAGTCGGGGTGTGGTACAACATCCTATTTAAACTTTTTATTTATTTTTTACTTTTATTTATTTTATTACTTGTTTTTATTATATTTTTTTTTTAACTACCAGTTCGTATACGATGTCGATACCACACTAAAGTATATATAAGTCTAATGGAGTTATGAATATGTGGTTTGAGTTGAAAAACATAATATTATCGCATTTTAAAATTAGAGTGAAGTATGTCTACTCACATGCACTTCCTATTGATTTTAAACACATTTATAAAATTTTATATATATCCCTTCAAAAAAAAATAATTATAGCAATTTCCTGAAAACCGATCATAAAAATGAAAATATTTGGATTTCTTGATGAAATAAAACAATATAAACGGGTATATTACCATCATTATAGTCAGCTTATAAAATTCTCATTTTTTAAAAACTTTATTTCTTCACCCACACCTGTCATAAGTAATGACAATTAGCGGGTCTGCTGTCGATAAGTGTACAGGTAGTGGCTTAATCGGCGTGATAGAGAGGAGTGCCCAGCGGCATCTCTTCCTGTCTTGAATTTAGCATCTGTTTAAGCGAGAAAATTCCTCATAGAACTCCTTTTGAGCCTCCTAAGTGTGTTATCGGGCATGGTAAATGTAGCCATACTTTGTAGGAGTGCGTTAGTATGCCCATGTATTTTATTGTGAAATCGCTTGTAGTGCGTCCGTATGTGATCGTTAACTGTTGGCATTTGAAGGTCTGTAATGTAATGTTTGTGACGTACCATGGAGCTTTAGTTATGGTCCTGAAAGTTTTGGATTAAAAAGTTTGTAGTTTTCTTATGTGGATCGTTTTGGCATTCCCGTAAATTTGTGAAGCGTAGGTCTACATGGGCTTTAGTAGGTAATTGTAAGTGCTTAGTTTTTGTTTTATGTTTAATTTTGAACGTCTTGAGAGAAGGGTATAACAGTCGTAGTCTGAGATTTAAAGTTTTTCTTTTTTTGTTGATATGTGGACCCCATATCATTCTTCTATCGAATGTCAGTCCAAGATATCGTATTTTGTCAGTTTGAGGAATTTCGGCATTGTCGTTGTAAATAGGAGGGCATGTTCCATGTCGAAGAGTGAAAGTGATATGTTGTGATTTGTCTTGGTTGAGTCGAATTTTCCAGAGGCGTCTCATTTAAACGATTTTTTTTTTTGTTTTGCCGGAAATTTAATAAAGTTTCAAAAAATGGACTACAAATTTGTTTCAAGAATCTGAAACGTAAAAACCATTGAAAACTGTTTTTTTTTTTTATTTTTACTGAAAAAAAAGATATAGTTCAATAACTATAAATTTTTTAAATTTTATTCTGAAATTACAAATTACAGACCTATTGAAATATATGTAATTATGAAACTATATTACCTCTATTTGGCAAAGTTTTTATAGTTTTAAATAGAAGTTATTATGTATCTGTGATGTACTTGAAATGGTAATATATTTAAAAATTAATCAGCAAATAGGCGTTATTAACCCAGTATTACAAGTGTTTAGAGCTCTCGCGTTCTCCCTTTCCTATTCTTCCTCTTGCCAAGTCCTTTCAGTGCTCAATAGCCTTAGGCCCAAGTTGGTTTGGCAATTCCGCTCACGAACTTCCAGCAGCCAAACTTCTGGACATAGTTCAAGGAGACCAATCAATTTAAAACGCAAGTCCGTATTGTCCGCTATAGTCTGTTATTGTATCTTTTCATCATTTTAAATGATATTGCAATAGTAATGTTGTTGATATTGTAATATTCAAGGGAAGAGAAATAGTTAGTAGACAAATTCAAATATCTTGAATCCACAATAACTTCAAAGAAAGCGCATACGGAGCTTCCTTCAAAAATATCCTGAAAAATCTCAAATTAAGGTCATAAAATGATATGATAAAGCCAGCTCTAATATATGGTTATTTACCCTGTTCTCAAACCGACGCCCTACGAAAATATATTGAATGATTTGAGAGAAAAATCATCCGCAACGTTATTATGGAGTACTAAAACATGGAGAAGAAACATACATAAAAAGCTGCTTACAGAAACTGATCAATCGATATCTCATGATATGACATGAATGCACGGAGGTTGAGATGGGCACGCCATATTACATGGAGCAAGCCATCTGTAACTCCTCACACGACAATGGATATCACAATAGTAGGCAATAGACCGCTCGAAGGCCAAAAAAACAGATGGATATTTCGAATCAACAAAAAAAATAAATAAAATTAACAAAGATGTTACACCATCTGCACGTATTTGCAGATGACTGGAGCAAATAGCCCAAGATAGACAGTGACGCAGAAGACTTGTTAAGGCAGCAAATGATCTACAAAGATCTGTTGTTCTGCCTACAGAAAAAAAAATTGTTGACAGATATCTACCAGAACATATTTGAGCGTGAAAAAATTAATTATTTCGTATGCGTTCAACATTAAATGATTATTATCATT
This sequence comes from Nezara viridula, assembly GCA_928085145.1. NCBI lineage: Eukaryota > Metazoa > Arthropoda > Insecta > Hemiptera > Pentatomidae > Nezara > Nezara viridula. The sequence continues at coordinate 18,681,108 of OV725080.1, read as the reverse complement.
CCCAATACGGCTGGTCCCCGCGGGATGTTAAACTATTACCCTCTTAATTAGGGAGCCTACAGGTTTCAAAATTTGTAAGAACAGGCTTATCATTATTAATACATAAGCATAAAATTAGATATAAAATTAAATTTGTGATCTACAAATTTTTTTGCAATGACCACATTTTTGGCTGCTTCAAAGCGCCCCATCACAAATCCAGGAAATAGGTCAGTTCAGCAGGTCTCTCGGCCACCGCCTATATAATGTTCGAGGTGGGCTGCACGGGTTTGTAGTGCGTTTAAGGTTTCCTGTCAGAGGATTTATGTTGTAAGTTAGTCTTGGGTGAAAGTTATTGTAGTTTTCTTTTTCACTGTCTAAAATTGTTGGGATGTTCAAGTCTTTATGTAATCTATCGTTTGCGACATAAAATGGTGCGTCAACATCTCTACTATATCTGACAACAGAGTTTCTGTTCTCATCAATAATTTATTTTTCTATTCCCTTGTATTTATCTCAATTATATCACGATCCATATCATATTAGATAAGATTGTGTTTATCGGTCAATATTAAGTTACACAGATTCCTCAAAAACTTAATTTTTAACAGATCTCGAACTTCAGATCAGAGAAGCAAATAAAAATGAACATTGATAAGAGATCTATCAAACTAAAATACACAATATAATCTTTAAGAAACCTATTCCTCAGAACGACGCAACTGACGAAACCCTACTTGCTTGTCAGTCGGTAAAGGTCAGACATCTGAAGTCGCACGTTTATCAGCTTACAGGGCAGTAGAATCAACAAGCGAAGACTCGTACATAAATTACATCCTTATCAGATAAAATCGATGCTAGTGATGGTAATTGATGGATGAATGCACCCACAATGGCGGGGCGACCTTCGTGACATGTCAGGGGATAATCGAAGCTGTTGCTGAAGTGGGCAGCTGTAATGGTCCGGTATCGATTCCCGATGCAACGAGTACAATTGTTTACGCATTTTCAAATACCAGCCTAAATTTACTGCTAAAGCTGGAACAAATAAACACGATGATTAGCCATAACTCAGAAAACGAATTCACTAAAGGTCAGGAATTAAGCCGTGTTATATTTGCAGTCCATTAAAGTTATGTTTGAAAATTTTTATTTTAAAGATGTCAAAAGTTTTATCAATGCATCATAGCTCTATTCCATATTGGCTTAAAGCTTTTATGATATAGTTTTTATTAGAACGTAGGGCTATGAGAATAGATTGACTTTTATTGAAGAAAAATAATAAAAGCTGCCACGATCTAGGGCATTGAGTATTATGACTCTATGTTTAATTCATACATTTTATATCCAAATAAAATATATATTAAGAAAACAATAAAATAAGAAGAAAACGTATAAGTAAAAAATATATACATTAAAATAAAAAAAATAAAAAAGTGCATTGAGAGAATAGTAAAAAAAAAATACTTGTGACACATTCATTCCTATGTACAATATTTACATTCAGACTAGGAAACTCTGACCATGCCTTCGTCTGAAAGGCAAGTCAGGACTCAAAGAGATCCCAGCGCTTCTCTCCCAGCAGCATTATTACGCTCAGGACTTGAGTGGAAAAGTGGCTATTACTTGAACTTCAATAGAATATTTATAAAAGATCTGGGAGCCATTGCTATTTCAACCTTCGAGGGGGATTACAAAGATGGCTGGAGCTGTAAAGGCATCATGCTAGGAGATTAGGATGATGGATAAGTTGTTGATGGAAATTTAAGAATTTGGATAGAATTGTGTCGAAGACAATATTGTATAGATCATTATTTAAGGTTTTGTTTGTGACGTTCTTCGAAGGCCTTTAGATTTCAAGGATTGGATACGTTTGATGTTGGATGATTTCTTAAATATAATAAGTATCAAATTTCTTAACACGTTAGCTGCGGTTAGTTTCGATATTCGTTTAGATTCCCTCCGGGATTGTTTCGAATTTTGCCTATCTTATGAAGTCTCTGAAATGAGCATTTTTAAAAATATTTCAATGGTAGCCGAATAAATGTAAAGATAGATACAAACGTAAATAATCATTATATCTGATTGAATGTTCGTTTATATTAATATAGTTTCTGACAACTATAATTTCATAATAAAATTTAATCCCATTCGTGTCCTTACGAAATTTAGAAACACGCTAAGCCTATGAAGATCGCTCTACGATTTATTGAAGAATCGTGTAAATCTATTTTTTCCTCGAATAAGAGGGTAAAATGCAATATATTGAGGATTCTGATCTTCCTAGGGAACGCGACATTTCGTGTCGATTTGGGGCAACGTTGTACAAGGTCGTGACAATCAATTGATTGGCCGCGACAGTTTGATAGCATATGGAGTAGGAGGGTGGGGTAATGGGGGGGGGGAGAAGGGGTGGATTTCGCATCAGGATAAGTGACTCAATTGTCTGTGGCAGAAGTCCCCAACCTTTTTCTACTTGAGGGCACCTATATAGGTTAATATTCAATCGACCTTCCCTCTGGTTAGAATAGGTTCGGTCGTACCTCTAAACCCCCCCTCCTTCTTTATGCCAGAAATGGCAAGAAAAGGAATAACAAGAAATAAAAGAAGTTAGTATTCAATTTTATGTTTTTCCTATATTTTTCATTGATTTATATTTTTAATAAGTACAAAGCATAATAATTTACAAGTAATAAAATTATTGCTTATATTCACATATAAAATAAATAATTATTCAAATCCACTTTTAAAATATTTTTAAGGTTTCAAGTCACTTTATAATAAAATGAAAATAATAATTTTGTTCTGGGAATTCAGTCCCTTAAGAATAATGACAGAGTTTAAAAATTATGCACATTAGTCCGGCATGTAGATGAAGAATTATAGAATGGAACTTTTGTCTAGTCAAGTAATTGTTAACAGTAGGGTAAACAAACCAGTGATGGATATAGCAAATGGAAATTTTGGTATTTTTTTGCTTATCCCGTAATTATCATATTTATAAATTTTTCCGTTGAACATTAAGAATCTCTAGGGTCTCCTTTTTCTATTTAACACTTTAAAATTGAAAAAGGCTTTTGATCGAGTCTGGCACCCAGGATTGCTTTACAAACTCCGTAAATTCCTACACCCTACATACTTCCTCATTATCCGTTCCTATCTAACTGATAGATCCTTCAAAGTAAATCATAATAATGCCTATTCATCCCTTTTTTTCCAGTCCGCTGTTGTTCCTCAAGGTAGTATCCTAGGTCCTATCCTTTACACAGTTTATACAGCTGATATCCCAACCCATCCTAACACAGTCATTACCACGTACGCCGATGATACATGTGTCCTATCAATTAATAACGACCCAACAATTGCATCCCAAACCCTTCAATCGCACATCACAAACCTTGAAGAATGGTTTCAAAACTGGAGGATCAAAATAAATTCCAATAAATCCCATCAAATCATCTTTTCCCTTCGTCGTAAACCTAAGTCCTCTTGTCCTAAGTCCTCTTGTCAGTATCCTTTAATAATACCCCACTTATCCCTGTTGAACAAATTCGATACCTTGGACTCCACTTAGACAAACGTCTAACTTGGAATCCTCATAACAGCACTTACTAGACAAACGCTCTAAGCTCCCAGTCAATTACAAAAGACTCATAAACGTGACTACAATAAGACCTATTTGGACTTACGGAATTGAGCTCTGGGGCTCCACTAAGCCATCGAATTCCTCTCGTATCCAATCCTTACAATCCAAAATCCTTCGTAAAGTCCTCACAGCTCCTTACTTTGTCACAAACAAAATCATCCATAACGACCTTAATGTTCCTTATGTTTCTGACCTGGCCCAATCCAGATACCTTTCCTTCCATAACAAACTTCAGAACCGTCCAAACCCTCTCATTTCTAACCTTGCTTCCTTTTCGATCCCTGACAACCCTCCGAGGCGTCTGAAAAGAAGATGGCCTCGAGATCTCCTTTTGTAAATACATTTTTAGAGTATTAACAGTGGGTAGTTTCTCAACAAGTGATTTCATGCTACTATATTCTTTTGTACACATTTAATGAATGTATTTTTACTTGTAATACAGTTGTAAATATCATCAATAAATAAAAAAAAATTGAAAAACAGATTCAATTAGGCAGTCATAATCTCCATTAAAAAAAAAAAAAAACTTTTTGCCCTAGTGATTGTTGTGCACTCCGAAATTCAATTGTTGTAGTGGATAGAGGTTACCAGAAAAACTCTAAAATCTTTATTTAAATCTTGAATGTTCAACTTAGTCTTAGAAAAACTGTATGTGAGATGAACTCACAGTGTAGTGGTGTAGCATTCTAGTCTCTGATAGTGAACTTTCCTGGTTCAAGACCAGTTCCACCATATTTCTTTTTTACTGAATTACGCAATTCCCCACGGGACATGGGGGCTTTCGGGTCAAACTTCACAGTTTTGGCAAGAACGTCAACCCCCTGTGTCTCAGGTGCCGCGTTCCAGAAACTGCCGAACGCGCAGTAACGACCTGCAATGTATTCGAAGGACTTAGGGGCAATTTAAGGAGGGAAACGGGATTGTACATCATGGCAGAAGATGATTTATCCTTCCTCATGAAACAAGAGAACTACCCGTATTTCGAAGAATTCGTATACGGGTGGAAGACGACTGTAGGACCGGAACACTTTAAGCTTTGTGCCCCTAGGAGAAGAGAGGAGGTGGCAGAAGGCAGTCCAGAATGAAGATATGAACTTCAGTTGAAGCACTACCGTCTAACTGGCTGAGGTAGCTTGATAAATTATTTATAACGCTACCTTCACCAAAACCCGTATTTTCATAAGGTAAGGTTGTGTAAAAAATAAATAAATAAAATAAAATCTCATCAAAAACGTTAGTAGGAAGATATGAAACACTGATCTCAAGAGCGCTATAGAAAAAACAATAATAGGCATTTTAAAACTTTCTTTTGGGAACTTTTTTCATACTATTGTCAATAGAGGGCATTGTTCTTCAATCTAGGAAAAACTAGAACCTTTCAATCAACATGGAAGCTTATTATTCACATTTAAAGTTTAAGCTGTCCATCACTGTACCTCCTGTTCATAACTGTTGCGTTCACCTTAATTGAAATTACAGAAACAAGTAAATTTTACATAGTTCCGAAAGTTCGAATTTGAAGTAGGTAATGGAATAGGAGTTTTTAAAAGAAATTTGTAGATGAGGATTAACGGAGATAGCTAAGGAGTTCTAAGAAGATGTAGCACGAATTCTAGGGTGTATAGACGATTTTTGTTTCTAATGACTTGGAAAAGGAAAAAAATCAAGGGGTAATTGCCGTAGGGAAGTAGCATAAAGCCACTTCAACACGATGTACCTGCAGGAGACATGAGAACGCCTGAATAAAATTAAACATGTTAATATTATTAATAATATAATATGGGTTATGAATATTCAGGACGCAGTCATTTTTTTTTTTTTTTAATTTAATTTTTTATTTGTGCCAACGTTTCAATCCAAACATGTGGGTCATCTTCAGGGCGTGGTTTGACCACTGAGGGTGTTCAAGTACTCAGTCCAGTACTTGAACACCCTCAATGCTCAAACCACGTCCTGAAGATACCCATATGTTTGAGTTGAAACGTTGGCACAAATAAAAAATTAATTTTTGTTTTGTTAAAAAGACTTCGTCCTGATAATTTAAAACCCATGATATGTAGAACAGTCTGCTAGCTTCCTTCAATAAGAATATGATAATATTATTTATCTGTTATGTAATAATAGTAATTATTATCACAATATTAATAATAAATAATTATTATCAGAATATTATTTTTAGTACATGTACTAAATATAAGTACTAAAAATAATATGATATTTGTTCTACAATTCTTTAGTGAGTATTTCAAAATTTAAAAAATATGATCATTTGGAACAATAAAATAAGTTATGGAATAGATAGAATGAATGAAAACGTGTTTATTGTACTTTAAAAAATACAAAGTATAATATATATATATATATATATATATATATATATATATATATATATATATATATATATATATAAGCAACAACACATAGACGATGAAAATTCTGTCTTTCAAGGTCTGTCTGTAATTAATAATAACTATTCATTACACTTATAAATAAAAGAGTAATAATATATCTACAGTATTATTATTTATTTATCCATCCATTCTAGCAATTTCTTCCTTCACTGTTTCATTTCTTTAAATAGAGTTTTAAAAAACAAACTTTAATATCTTATAAATTCAATAAATAAGGAATTTAATTTCAATAATAATAATAACGATAATCGAATACAATATAGCAATAAAAACAAAGGTTGCAATAAATAAACACCAATGGTTCACTAACAGACTAATTTGAGATCTTTGCAATGTGGCCTGCTGTACATATTTGCTTAAGGCTTTCCAGTTATAACCCTTTAATAAAAAAAAAATTCTTCTGGACAGCAGGTCTGCAGCCCAAAATATTGTTCTCTTATCTCACTGCACCTGTGACAAAAGTGAATGATATCCTCTTTTTCTTGAGAGTTACATACCGGACTGTTATCGTTGCTTTAAACCATGGATGGTTTTATGCTTAAATCGAGCAATTCAGTCCTACATTGAAATGTCGATCTTATAATCACAATGTCAAAACTATCATTAAGATAGGATGTAACAGAGCCCACTGAACATAGTCCTGCGTAGATAAAAAAATTCAAATTATGAGAAAATTGTGAGCTAGATAGGAAAATTTAGACGAATTAAAATGTACATTGTTTAAGGCACAAAAAAATTATATATATAATAATAAAGGTACGGACTTATGAAAAGATAACTAGTGATTTGATTTGCAAAATCATCAACTTCATTGTTAATTTTCATTCATTAAGGGATTCCTACTGGAAGGATATCATTATGATAAGAGTGCTTTAAATCATGGCTAACATGTTACCTCCTCCGGAACGAACCCTCATTCTGCATGAGGTCCTTTGATGTTGATGTTGATGTTGAAGGTTGGGCCTTTTGATGACTCTTACAGAAGATTAAAAAATAAACCCTTTGTTGAAACCCGGACTTCCTCAACCCCCTAAGGCAAGCTACTTCATTTAATATGAATAACCAAAGTTATACTCTGATTAAACAGCCCTACTTTTTTTTTTTGTTGCTCATTTTAATGTAGGAATAATAATTCAAATGGATATTAAATTTTTAAAAAGTTTTCAAAAATCCAAGTTGTTTGTTTTCATGTTAAAGAAAAGTTTTCTTATTACTTTATGTTGAAATGAGATTATGATTCATTTATTTGCGATGTTTTTTTTTAATTATCCTTTTCAACCTGCTTCCAATTACCTGTTCCCGAGAAAAGCGTTATTTTGTATTAGCTTCAGTCGGTATCAAGAACTGTAGGATTCTAGGAAAGAAGGTTACCTCCAAAATAATAATTTCTCTGTTATATAAAACATAGAGCTGAACTTATTAGGCGATTAATTTACAAATTATACAGCTGTTCATTTCATTACAAATGTGTTGAGCTACTGTTAGCTCTTACTCTCCTAATACAAAATAAAGATAATAGATAAAAATTTGTATGAGAAATGGTATTCATTTAGTGATAGTTTACCTAAGTGACAGCAGCTATTTTTCGATCTAGGCATTTCTCCTGGAATACAATATATTAATTATTATATTTTATACAATATTATTTATATTATATTGTGATATAATTTTAATAATTATTAAATAGAAAATGAAACAAAATATGACGGACAGTGAAAATATTTGAAATAAAAGGATCAAATTATTGTCTGTTTGTTGTTGTTGTGCTTATATCAGGCATTAATGCGCCATGAATAATATAGATATTTAAAGAAATTAAAATTTTGTCCGAACTGTGGCTTCGTTCAGTTTATTTTATGTTAATAAAAAATAATACAACCTTAAATACAGAATACATATAAATTAAAGTGCATATACAATTTGAGCATCGAGTACTACAATAAAAGAACAGTTGTATAATTTGAAAAAAGAGTGTTGGTTCGGGGTTAGGCGAACATGGGGTACTCCCTTAGTAATAATAATAATAATACTTTATTTATTCTGGAATAAATTTAGAATAGTATACAAAGACAGAAATGTGGCCTTGTGGCCTCCGAGATATTTGAGAGTAATTACGAAGTAAACAAATAACCATGATAAAAAGAATAAGCTGTCTTATAATTTTAATCGATTAAGAAAAAAATAAAATAAAAGGAAGAAATAAAAATTATTAAAACTAACTAATAATATATATACATATTAACAGAAATATCTATTTATCTTTTTACAATTTATGGGGACTGGATGGATAGCATTTGATTGAACAGGCGGGATATAAAGGAGGGTATTGGAACGACGGATGTAGGAAAATAATTCTGTTTAATTGGTTCATGTTTGTTTTCTATGAATTAAATTTATAATCAGTCGAAAAATTTTTTACAATTGCTACTTTTATTTATCACTAAATACACTTAATTCATACATACATACGTACACACACACACACACACACACACATACATATATATATATATATATATATATATATATATATATATATATATATATATATATATATATATATATATATACATACATATATATATATATATATACATATATATATACATATATATATATATATATATACATATATATATATATACATATATATATATATATATATATATATATATATCCAATTTTATTCTATTAAATTTTCGTAACTTAAATAATTAAATATTAATTAATTCTAGTGTTAGATTGATGAATAACATGTAAACACTTTTGGATGCCTTCATGACAGCAATTTTAGAATTTTTTCAGCTATAAATGAATGATGTTAAAAACTGAAAAAAAAAATTGATTTCTTAGTTTGTATATAACTTCCAAATAAAAATAAAATGTTTGCACCGTCTTGCTATGTAAAAATGATAATAAAAATATTCTTTATAAAATATATTTATACTTCTACTTATTAAATATATTTTTCCAACTTGATTGCAGTAAATATTTAAGAAAATCACGTGAAAAGAGTAGGATCCATTTAATACCTGTTTATTCCTTCTCACAGAACTGTTTACTTTAAAAAACCCTCCGCCATACATGCGACCTCCTTTTGCAAATCCTTACTAATCTTTATAAAGAAATCCTCATCCTTGACGTCATTTAAACACCATTTATTTTTGTATCTCCTCAGTAGCCACTCTTTGGAATATACGTAAAAATAAAGTTATTTTGTACTTTAGAAATGTCAGCTACATTTTACTGATTTATTGCAGACATCTATGTATGTGCCATATTTCTTATTTTTACAAATACGTGAACTTACTCGTATGTATTTATTTTTAAATTCATATGTCTACTTCAAGATCATATATTTACTAAAGTGTCTTTTCTTTATTTTAATATTAAGGTTAGACAAATTTGCAAATTAATTTATTTTTAATCGTATTCTTATGCCATACAATTGTCATTTCCTTGTTCATTATAGTTATTCTGAGAGGACTAAATGTCCCAAAATAAAATTCACTTTCTTTCTTCCTTTCTTTTTTACCTACTTTACTGGAATATGGCTGTCTGGTGTACGGCGCATTCTCGGAAGAATTCGAGGCCAAACTTAAACGCCTAATGAATTACGCAATACGTTTTGTTTTCGGAATCTCAAGAGATACGCATATAACCCAGTATTACACCAAGTTGACTACCTTTCTATACCAAGTCATCAGAACTCAGCGGCCTTCCTATATTTTTCACAGCCTACAATTTAAAGATTATATTCAATCCCACTAGATCCTGTACTTCTGACCTATATCCACCCCCTCACCGAACTGCTGCGTTTCATAAATCCTTTATAATTTAAACCGTCTCCATCTGGAATACCATCCCTCCCGATATCCGACATGCGCAATCTGTTTCCTCATTTAAATATCTCCTTTTTAAGCACCTACTTCTTTCCCAACCCGATTGATCATGAAAAGTAGATAAGAGAACATTTTAAGTTCTCACAGGAATGATTTTGTTTACTTATGTTATTTTATTTTCACATGTTTGTATTATATATATCTGTATGTATTTAGTGTTTTTGTTTTATTTTTCTTAAAAATTTTCAATTTTAATGAGAATTGTAAATATGTAATTTAATTTTATGGCCACACAGGCATTTCCGCTGTATCAATAATTTGTCCTAAAGAGACAACACTCCCAGGATATCAACAATCTATTTTCATTTGATTAGTTATAGGTTTTTCTTAATAGATTTTAGTTTATATATTTTATTTATTCATGTAGCTTATTTCTTATAAATTTTATTTTTACTTTATATTATTGGGGGAAGGGAAGGGAGGACAAAACGATAGTCTCGTACCCTTACACTCCCGAAGCGCTTATGATGCTAAGTTAGGTGACGCATGAAGATGGCTGTGCTTTCTTGTAGTATCAGTATTTGCAATTATGTTCTCTAGCGCTAGTGAGTATATCACACCATTAACAAGTTGGTAGTGCTCTTAGCAGGCTCCCGACTAATGGGCCATTCTCGCTCACTCAATTTAATATTTAACGAAAACGCGGCTCACTCAAGACTAAAGTGACTCATAAAAGTTTAACTCTCAGAGATGTTACTTGCTGGAATAGAAACAATTCGGAGGTTGTCCCAACACCTGATGTTCAAACATTTATTAACGATGGGTTCGCATTCATTGAGTAACTTTCATTACATATTCCAACTTACAATTGCTCGAGAAAGCAACAATAGCCGATTGTACGACTCGTCATCATTTGAAGATCTCTCTTCTTACTTTTTATTGTGTTTGGACCGGTCGCACCAAAGTCTTGATTAAAGTTGATATTCTTTGTTAACTTACTCCAAGTTAAGACGTAACCATAGCTAAAGTTTAGGGCGTGTTACTCCACTAAATTTTTAATCCGGATTAGTTAACTAGCACTAAAGTGTGATATCATATTATTTGTGACGTATCTCTAAAAATATCTTTGAAACTAGTATAATACCTCAACGTAATCAATGACTGACTTAAAAGCGTTATGTTCCTACCTTAGTGATAGATCCTTCAACGTAAATCACAAAAATGTCTGTTCACCTCTTTTATCTCAGTTTGCTGGTGTTCCTCAAGGTAGTATCCTAGGTTCTATCCTTTACACAGTTTATACAGCTGACATTCCAACCCATCCCAACACTCTCATCACCACCTATGCCGATGTGTATCCTATCTGTTAGTAACGATCCATCTATTCCATCCCAAACTCTCACATCACATATCACAAGTCTTGAAGAATGGTGTCAAAACTGGAGGATTAAAATAAACTCCAATAAATCCCATAAAATTATCTTTACTCTGCGTCGCAAACCTATGACCTGCTGTCCTACAGTATTCTTTAACAATTCTCCACTTATCCCAGTTGAACAAATACGTTACCTAGGACTCCACCTCGACAAACGACTCACATGGAACTCATAAAAGACTGAAACGACAAGAAACCGCTCGACGTTTTCGACTACTGCAGCACTTATTAGACAAACGATCTAAGCTTTCAATCAATTATAAACGACTCGTATATATGACAATAATAAGACCTATTTGGACTTACGGAATTGAGCTTTGGGGCTCCACTAAACCATTGAATTCCTCTCGTATCCAATTCTTACCATCCAAAATCCTTCGTAAAATCCTCAACGCTCCTTACTTTGTCACAAACAAAATCATCCATAAAGACCTTAATGTTCCATATGTTTCCGATTTGGCCCAATCCAGATACCTATCCTTCCATAAGAAACTGCAGAATCATCCGAACCCTCTCGTTTCAAACCTTGCTTCCTCCTCGATCCCTGATAACCCTCCGAGGCGTCTGAAAAGAAGATGGCCTCGGGATCTTCTAATATAGAACTTTAATTTGAGTTCTACCAATTCGTAGTTTCTCTTCATGTTTTACATGTCATGTTACCAATGTCACATTTACTTGTTGTATTTTTAATGTAATACAGTTGTAAATTTCATTGAAATTAAAAAAAAAAAAAAGAAAGAAGCATTATGCTATAGACATATTTCTATTCATATGGAATCCCACATAATCAATATCGAAAATTCTATCGAATTGAGATCTGATATTTACAAAAGTATATATAGTTTGGTAAATATATATGTTGTAGAGTTAATGCATGTTATCTGGCAGCCCTGCTGAGCTGTTGTAAACAAAGCAGGTTGGCTTGGGTGAGATTTCCCAGACAGTAGCAGTTCTTTGTTCATTGTTATTGTGACATGTAGAGAAGAATAAAAGTGTTTTGTGTGTTTGTGGTGTAAGAGTTTATCAACAAAGCCTCATTTGTTTCCTGAAGTGATTTCCTAATATTACAAATATATTTTTTCTTTTGGCATTATAGACCTGATTAATAGCTCGTTCCAGTTTGGACCCTAACCTAGGCTGCATAGTAAAGTTGACTGCAAATTAATTAATTTTGACTGCTACTTTATAAATAGACGAACGATTTTTGTTTATAGGTTATTTGTTTCATCTACTTTTCTACCATTTATAAATTACATTAAATACGTTCCTAGAGTTGATAAATGTGTGGTTATCAAACTCATACCAAGCTAATTTTATAGTTTATCAACCTCTTCTGAAGATTCACTCATTTATTATAGGAAAATATTCTCTTCATTGAAAGTTTCAGTACTTGATCGATTGGATATAATTTCTCTTATAAGATTAGGTCCGGGAAGATTTTAGATGGTTAAGGAAGAGAAGAGACCGTGATGAAGTTCCTATCCGCTGTAGAAGTTTTAATTGAGCGAGTTTTTGAACGATGTTTGAGATTAATAAGGTCCGACCTTGGGGAGGGAGTTCTTTTCGCCTCATAAATTAGGAATTTTCATTTGGAATCTAGGGTAAGGGGGGGGGGAAGAGGGAGGACGTTTGGAAATAAAACCACTTCTGTCCGAACAGAGGGTTAAAAATTTAATAGGGGAGCTCGTATTGCCTGTGTCGGAATGGGAACGAGTTTAGTTATTAGTCGAGTGAGCCAGGAAGTGTCCAACCCAATACAAAAAAAGGTTACAAAAAAATTCTGGTGCGGGTATCACACACCTTTTATTTACAACCCTAGTATGAGCAACCAGGTTCTAAATTTATACTTGAAAAGGGCTAGTTCATATTTATCATCTTGTCTTAAGTTATTTTTATGTCTTTTTTTTTTTAATTTATTTATTCAGTGTTGCAACAATCTGTCAATTGGACATAAGTTATAGTGAGGTAGGATAACATTCACGCTATATGTATAGAAAAATATAAAATAAATAGAAGCAAAATAACAGTAAGTAATAATCAAAATTATATAAAATAAATAAAATAAGATTGCTTAAAAATAAGAAAATTAAAACTAAGCAAAAAACAAATGCATACCTATGTAAAATCAGACGAGGGTACTCCAGGAGAACCCTGCGCTACTCTCCCAACCGCGTCACTGGTACTAAAGTCAGCGGAGATTGATTGAGAGCGCTTTAGCCTCATACACTCATTTATTGAGTGGAGAATCTGGCCATTGCCAGAACTCTAATATATACAATCAACAAAAGGTCGCGGAGCCACTGCCGTTTCAACGTCTTATGTTATTAAACTAAGATGAAGTTATTTAAGGTTATAACTCCAGCTCTAATTTACGTGCGAAAAAATCTTTAAACTTACAAAAAGGTGCAATTTATGTATAGGAAAATTTTAGACCAATGAAAGTTTTCAATAATTTAGGATATACTTCAGAAGTGATATTATTTCCATTAAGAACCTCTTTAAACTATTTCGAGATTTCGTTGAGGGAGTTTTTTAAAAGCTGCTTAATATTTTACGTAAATTATTTTATCTGATTTAATTTTTAAAAATCTCGTTACTTCTTTAATTTTTTAATTAGCTCATTTTCTTTGTTGAATTTTTTTAAATAGCAACAGGAAATTTTTTTAATTGTAAGATTTTTATATTCTATTTTTTAAAAATTAGTTTTTGCTTTGATTTATGTATTCAGGTATGACTGTAGCGCTAATAGAAAAGCATAATTATGACCAAAATTGTTGTTTATTATTATTTGCATTTTAAAATTAATTAAACTTCTTAAAAAAAAGTATATATATATATATATATATATATATATATATATATATATATATATTTAATTTTAAATAAAATAGGAGGATACTCTTACTTGTAGCAACATCATCATTATTTTTAGACTTTTTATTATATTCAGTTCGTAGGCCATTCAAAATACTGTTCCTCTAACAAGTTTCAATTGTGCCTAGTTTTCTATGCACCCATTTATTTTTTAGACAATTGTTTGAAAGGAATTTGTGGTATTTTGAAATATTTCACTTTTCTTTGAATAACCGGAGTTTTAAAAAAATGATTAATGTTTTCATGGAATGGGAAAAATGACAAAGACTTTCTTCTTCGAGGAACTCGCCAAAACATTCAAATTTAAATATTTGTTCCTCAATGCTCCATACTTTGTCACAAATAAAACCATTCATAAAGACCTTAACGTACCATATGTCGCTGATTTAGCTCGAGCCAGATATCTATCCTTTTATGATAAACTTCAGTCCCATCCAAATCCGCTTGTTTCCACTCTTGCTTCTTTCTCGATTCCTGATAATCCTCCTAGGCGTCTGAAAAGGAGATGGCCTCGTGATCTTCTTACTTAAAATTATTTAGAGAGTGCTACCACTGGGTGGTAACTCTTCAAGCCTGTACATACCATTATTTATATTTGCGCATATTTACTTGTTGTATTTGTATACAGTTGTAAATTCCATTAAATAAACAAACAAATATTTGTATTTTATTTTTTCTATTTTATAGCTGATCAATAAATGTACATATTTTTGCCTATAATTTTTAAATCGTGCAGCGTAGTTCCAAATATACAATATCTTGTAGTAATGTTTGAATTTTTGTTGGAGTACTGTCGAGGAACATAAAATAAGATTAGTCCCCCAAGAAAGAAAGAATAAACCTTCTGCATGGAATGAAATAGTTGTACAGTAAAGACAATCAATTTAGTAAAGACAATGTCACCAATTATTTAAATAAAAAATCTGGTGTGCCCACTCACATGACTTTCCTACCGATTTCAAACAATTTTTTTTTATTTAGTTTTAAATATATTATTAATAATAACCCAAAAGAATAGTTTTATTTTCTTAACATAACCCTGAATGAAAAAAATGGAAGAGTTAAATGCAAAAGTATGTTGTTTCCACCAATTATCTACTTATAGTAACTAAAATTGTCCAGTATTAGTAACTATTTTACCTTTATTTTTATTCAAAAAACGCTTTTTTCTTTGTTTTTTTTTTACCAGTCTTGGTTTTGGTCTTACAAAAATTAGGCGGTCTTGGTCTTGGTCTTGCACAGTGCATTCATTCGATTCATCAATCTCTTATTGTTTCTTTTCCTAAATATTATACCTTTCATGCCTGATACTCGAAATCATTTATTATACAAAGACCTGTCCAAAGAGTTACCACTTCGATTTCTCTTCTGCGATAATCAAGGACCTATCAATTTCATGGTTGATTGATGTTAGCTCCCGGCACTGAAGCTTTGTTTTTCCTCATCTTTTTTGAAACTTAATAATATTCGTAGCGAATAGTAAACCACCTTACAAATAGATTATTCATCCCGTTTTATAAATATGAAGCAATGAATTCTATCGAATTCATTCCAGTAAAGAAACTTTTCGAAAGTAAACTAAAATGAAATGACCTTAAAAAAATATTCACCGTTCCATGACGATAATCGAAAAATTATTAAAATATTCAACAGATCCATTGAAGCAGAATGTCGTTACTTTTGTGAATAATGTAATTGAAGGTTCAAGTTGTTATTTACGGTTCCGCGAAAATTAATTTATTAGTTTAACACTTTATTTTTTTTTTTTTTTTTTAGGAAAGCTGATGTTTAATTTTTAACAGTTGTTTTGATAAAGTAAAATACTTCTAATTTTAATGGATAAACTGGGTGTGCTTTAGACCTAATAATATGTGCTAGTGATTAATAATATGAAATATAAATTATAAATAATAGCTGATTATAAAGAGGATGAAATGCTGAACATCTCCCTTGCTTACAGTATGCAGGTCCGATTTTTAGTTTTTAAAATATTTTAATCCATATTTTTATTAAAACTCAATATTATTTGGTTTTCAACATTATTTTTCTGCTCCTTTCTAACACGGCGTCGCGTTAAGATACAATTTTGAACAATAGCCCTGTATAAAGAGGATTAAATGCTCAACATTTCACTCAGATACAGCATGCAGGTCCGATTTTTAGTTTTTGAGAAATTTCAATCCATATGCAAAAACACTTGAATTAATCGACTCCAGCCCAGTTTACCCGAGCGTTACAGATCGAAATCTGTCGTCTCAGCCTAAATCACTCTTCACAAAAAAAAAAAGCTCAAAACCGCACCTAAAGAAGTTTTCACTTCAAAAATCGGTGCGACGTACGTCATACGAATTTAATTTGTTCTCGCTATGTTTTTTTAATCCGTAAACTCGGCGATTATTAAAATTGACATTTAAAGCAATATTTGATTTTCTTAAACCACAAAAATTGTAATAATTTCAACATTATTGCGCCTATCAACAAGAAAATTATCAGGGGTTTAAGGCCCAATAATTTACACGAAATGTCACAAACCAGATCACGTCAAAGTAATTTTTGCTGTATTTGCAAGTAAAATTTTACATTCATCATAACTTTTTTCCAGCTTCTTTTTTGTGGAAATAGGTTATATACATAAATTTAAAGAGCTTCGAGCAAGTTATATTGATCTTTTTTCTAGCTTCTTTCCAGTGAAGTATGCCAGTTAAATATATTTAAAGGATTTGGAAGAGAAGTCTTTGGGCAAGTTTCATTAAAGTTAGCGACACCAATTTTCCGGCTACCATTTTGTAATTTAGATTACAGAGTATCATCCCCGAATGACTTCAAATATTGAAGGCAAAATCTCGAAAAAAAAACCGCGGACGGTGGACTGACAATTTTGGTATTAATTATATTCTCGGATTCTATGTACCATGTACATGGAATGACTATGTACCCCAAAATAACCTTCAATTTTGGGGAACGTTTACTTTTTTATTCTTGATCGATTACGAAGGTTTACTATTGAAAATAATCACTCAAAAATGTGGTTAAATTTTTTTAAATTTTATTTTGGGGTTCCGCATAACACGTCCACATAAACCAAATTTTTACCCTTCGTCCAAAATACAAAAAGAAAAATCTTTTACTCAATGAAATGAGCATACCAACAGTAAATCCCTTGAATGAAATCTTAATTTCTGGATGCGTTGCAACGCAGTTGCAAATATAATGTAACATAAAATAACTAAGTAAAACAAAAAATATATATATTACTCTCGCTGATATCAAATTTAAACTAGATTCTTGTAAGTCATCACAAATATTGTTCATGGTTAACAAACCTAAACCAGAAATAACTTTACTTAAAACTAATTTATAAAATAAATTTTAAAAAATAAAGGAAATAAAAAAAGTAAGAAAAAAAATCTATTGTTGGGACGGTATGAACTGAGGCATGGCAGTATGGCGACGACAGGAAATGAATTGATTTAGCTAAGAAGAGGAGAGCGGAAGGGGGCAGTTAGGAAGACAGGGACCACGGCCAACAATGTAATTATTTTGCAGGCACTGGCTGCACTGAACTGAACAGCTCTCTCTAGCGGTGGATTACTTCGTATTTTATCGCTCATCTACATTAACATAACTTAGAATATTTTATAACATTAAAGTTTATATCTCTTTAGTTTAAATAATATATCTTTCTTTTTTAATTATTTAAATAAATAACAATTTCTAATAGGCAATACCTACTTGATATGCCTACATGTCATACTTAACAATTTGTCTGGAATTAGTGAAAACTTACTTAAGCTTAAGCGTTGGACCACGCCGTAACTTTGATGCGTGTCCTAGACTCCATTTTCTATTGCTGGGAACAATCAATACTTAAAAATCAAAGAATAAATTATTGTAGCTTATGATCCAAGATATAATAAGCAGTGAGAAGACAAAGCAAACATTCGAAAATAGATCTGTTTAGGCGGTACCATAGTGAAAGCAGATAGATTCAACAAAGATTAACATTAGAAGAACAATTCTTTATTGTATCTCATATTGGAGATAAGATTCATAACATTTGATAACTTGTACTTTCTACAATGTTTATCTTGATTTATTGCTATTAATTTTTTCCTCAATCTTATCATTGCTCTGTTATCTAATACAGCTAAGATTTATTTAATCTTTTCTCCGATGACGAGTAAATTTAAAACATTTGTTTATGTAACGAACGTTTTAAAACAAATTTTCTATAAAATTAAAATTCACCTACGATAATATTTCTAGATGTAATTTTTTTTTCATAAGACGTATTTTACCATTTGTGGACACTTCCGGACAAAGAGCACAATTGACAAGCAGAAAGGCATCGTTCAGAGAACAGTAAACTGGCTATTGTACTGAAATATCAACATTTCAACTATTTATTATCTCTTATTAATTGACAAAATAAATATTGTTTAAACAATCGGAAATTTGTTTTTCGAAAAACCGTTTAATCCGTTTCTTCTTGCTTTACGCTGAACAAAGCCAGGTCACAGTAACTTACTTGATTAAATATATTTTCTGAAAACAATTTACATACTTTGTAATTAAAATACACTGTATTTTAAAACAAAAAATACTTAGTATCCTATATATGATTTCTAAAAGATGTTTCTTTGTTGGTACTTCATAGCTTCGTCAATTCTTCATCAAATCCAATGATTGACCACTCATTTCGAAGATATTCTCCTCCTTCACATGGGAAAAATAGTCCCATCCCCCTTTTCTGGAAAAAAAATTATGAAGGATAAGAAACTTTATTTGCGAATAACTAAAAAAATATGCATTTTTTTCTTGATTACTTGACATGATAATTATAAAAAATACTAAATTACCTAAAAATAACAATCGTAACAATCTTACCATTATTAACAAAGATACAGTCCATTATTTTGGTGTACCTAATAATGTCTTCCTGTTTAAAGATATTGCATTTAGGAATAGAATAGTCTACTACATTTTTTTTTTCTGGCTTTTATATTAACTTTATTATCTCTTAAAGACATTTGGTTATTCTTACATTTTATTTTTTTTAATAATTCAGTAAATGCCATAATCGGGTCATTATTTGGCTTTATTACTTGTATTATCTTTACAATCAGGGTTTACAAATAGGTCTTAGGAAAACAGTTTTTACAAATATTTTTGTCTATTATGTTTAATGGAAAATTGTAATCGACCAAGGGAAAAATATTAATTCCTTCCTTACATGATAAATTGGAACTACTTATTTCCATATTGTTTTGCTATTTATTCACTAAATAAAATTTTCTGCGAATTATTCGCACGGGCCAACTGGTTTTAAATAATCTGTTTTTAAATAATCTTTAAAATCCTTTTCCCAGGTCTGACTTATACATACAAGTGACTATATAGACTTATACCAATAGGTGACCATATAGCTATAAGAGACTTACACCTATAAGAAATCTTTGAACAATGGAATAATGCTATCGATTTTATAAGTTCGGATGAGGCTAAACTCCCATGAATAAAATCCCCTCCTTATCTGTTATTGAGGGTTTGGGATTTTTGTGGGATTTAAAATAAATTTGATGTGTTTTATGATAAATTTGATGTGTTTAATAATATTATTCGTTATAGAAAAGTGGCCGCTAAGATAAGATTCATTTTTTGTTTTTCTTCCTGACTCACATTTTTGGCAATAAGGGGTATTTTTCTGACCAGAGGAGAGGGCAGGAGATTAATGGGAAAGTTAAATGCAAACTCACCGAGATGCAAACTCGTAATCTTCATGTTATCAAGTTTTCAGATAACGCATGTATTGAAAACGCGTTATCCTGCTCGACCACCTTCCTCCTCCCCTCTTTCCCTTCTAAGAAAAGTTTCACTGCAATATTATGGTCTTCGTGTTCCTTCCAATGATTGATTTGGTTGGGACTGAATGACGCACATGGATAGAATGGATACTGTTTTTATATACTTCTGTCCACATAGGATGCCCTCTGACAAACCACATCCTGTATCAGTTTATCTTTATCTTCTTTCACTAAACCACGAAATCGTAGTATAAAGAACCAAATAGATATTTAAGAACTGTGCTGATGATATATAATTTTATAATACACCTTCTATTTCCTTTCTTTATCATAATATTTATTATATTAATTGTGGATAAATGATTGACTGTCGTGAATAATGAAGTGAAGAATAGTTGGGGTGATCAGTCAAATAAGAAGGCAAAAACAAATGATAATATTTATTTTGACACTTGCCGACGTTTCGACCTGAAGTTCAGGCCTTCATCAGGGCTAAGAAAAGAACCAGATAACAAGGTATGAGAAACATAAGTAGTGTAGGTAAAAAAATTAAAGTAAAATGCAGTTGTTAGAATAATGACAACAGTAAGAACTAAGAGATAAATAATAATAACCGGTACAAAGTGTGGAATGATGAAGTAAACATAATCAAAAAAGGTGACATAAGTATTAAAATGAGAATCTTAGAATAAAATGTAAAACAGAAAAATATGAAGTTATATAAGAAATGGAAATAAATAGTAAAATTAAGATATCGCGAATAGAATAATCAGATACAAAATTGAGATATTGTAAAGTCTATCAAGATGTACAGATTACGTATAATATAATAAAGAGTTAAAACAGCGAAAAGGAATGAAAGGAAGGAGGAAAGAAACTGAGAAGGCTGAAATAAGAAAAAGAAAAAGAAAAAAAAAGAAACCTGACTCCAAATGTGTAAATCGGAGCAATGAGCATGGTATTCAGGGTGGATGTATAGTGGATGTATAGTGGCGTCATCTCCAACGGTTATCTATAACGGTTGGAACTAAAGTACCGGAAGCGTAAATAAGGACGAGAGATATATTACTCATAAATATTATGGATAATGAAACATAAATAAATAATGGATAATTATTTATTTATTATATTATTTTTGTCCAGATTTTTATTCGATGTATAAACAATAACTCTAAAACAATTTTAAATGGAACGCAGTATTTATATAGACATTTTACTTAAAATCTTCATACAACCCTGAACTGGAAAAAAAAAAAACTGCTAGATGTCTAGACGACTTCAACTCGAACTCAACAAACGCTAAGATTCCTATCAGTTATTTATTTTTTTATAATGATGGGGGTTTCTCAACCTCTTATGGGTCATTTTCGCCTTTACACAGTTTTTATATTACCATAGATAAGATGAAATTTAACAATAAATTTGAAAGTACAAAATATTTAAATCTTTTGAATTTTCAAAATATAGTAAGCAAAAATTAAATTTTGTTAAATAGTTGCGTTATTTAAATAAATAAAAACAATTTGTTTGCCATTTTGGTAGTATTTTTCAAAATTTCAGTGATATTATTCCACTTCATTCCGCTGTGTTTCATATTCATAACATTCAGTCAAAATGTGCCTGACTGTTAAATTGACCCCACAGCAGAGACAATGAGGGGGTGTCCCCTTAGTCATTAGGTTCTCATGAGTTAGCCCTGAGTTTCCGATTCGAAGCCCTGTCAGGATTATTTCTTCTCTTCCGTTCAACTGGAGGTCCGTTATAATTAGAACTACACAGGGCTCGATCACTCTAAACTTATTATCTCTTAAAACATCCTAGATACCTTGCCATTTCTCCAGAGCCTTTCTCTTTACCAAAGCTATTACTTCCTTTGTTAAATTGTCTGGAGTTCTGTAAATTTATCTGTTTATTGCAGTTGAGACTACAAACGGCAAGATTTATTGCAAACAGTTCTACATGATGGTTGTAATGAGAACATTTGTACATTATCAGAAACAGTGGCCGACTCAATCTTGCGTTTTTGACCCATCTGTATAGGCATATTCCCAGGAATGTTTCAGTTGAAATTCCGTGAACTCTGTTTATAAAAGACTATAAAAGATTTATTTTATAATTGAAAGGAAAATGGCTTAAAACAACTTATAAAAGACATAGCTACAATAAGACCTACTAGGACTTACGGGATTGATTTTTGTTGCTTCATAAAACCATGGAATTCTATTCTTATCCAATATTTACAATCCAAAATTTTTCGTAAAATCCTCAATGCTCTTTACTTTGACAAAAATAAAATTATCCATAAGGAGCTTAATTCTCCATTTTTTGTCGATTAAGCTTAATATATAAACGGCAACCGATCTGGGAAAAGTGTCCCACTTAAATTATTCATCGCACATTCAATCCGCGCGGAACCGTTGTTCAAAAAAACCGTTTGTCCCAACCTTAATCGAGATTTTGCGGTTTAATCATGGCAGCTCATTTATTTATGGAGAATCATCATTATGTATTAATTCCACATTATTTATTGATTACACCTGTGCCTCCCTATCCTAACATGTAACTCCTATCACCATGGCAGCCGATAACTTCGTACTGTTCATTCGTACTGTTCATCAAGTATTTTTATTTATTTATTTTTTAAAATAAGATAACTAATATGTTATATTAACATGGTTGTTTGAAAATAGTAGTTATTGATATCATTGCATGTTAACAATATTTTCCGATCTATCTTAATCATTATTTATAATTTTTTTTCATAAACAAAAACTACCAATTTAAAATATTGGTAAGTTTGCATTAAAAACATCAAATACATGTAATGTACTCATGTGAATGTATCTATTTTATTGTTTCAAAATAAATATTTAAAAAATGTATTTTGTCTACTTTATTATAACAAACTATTTGTATATGAATATTAGACGTGAGAATAATTTTTAAAAAAATATGCATAAATAATTAAAATAATTCCTAAAAGTTTTTAAAAAGCGCTTTATGGGTTTCAAATTTATACTATGAATAGTGATTAGTTTTGTTAAATTATTATCTTAGAATAGAACTCTAATGATAAACGATATCTGCTAAACGTCCGTTTGATAATCTTTTATTACTACAAAACCGTTACGATGGAATTTTTTTTACCTCATACTTTTAAATATACGTATATTTAAAGGGCACTGAGGAGAAAACTTAACCATACATCATTGGAATCGGTACAGTCTATACCAACACAGGATTTTTGGTCGCCATATTTTGGAAAGAACTTTTTATGAAGTATGTTATATACACACATATATATATATATATATAACGAGTATCGAGGAGAATACTGTAGCCAAGTTTCATTGAAATCGGTGCATTCGTAAAGGCGCTACACTCTATATACTTTTATTTACTTTTTAGTTTGTTTTATCAATTTTATTTATTGTTTCAAACTTTTAGGCCATTAATATTCTATTCTTTTGTACAATTTTGTTATACTGAAGGGACTTAGTCCCAGAATAAAGTTTTTTTTTTTTCTATCTATCTATCTATCTATATAACACAGGTTTTTCGGTCGCCATCTTGAAAGGAAAGGACGGCTAGTAATGCAGAAGAAGGAAGATCATCCTCGTGTGACCACTGGCTTTTATTCCAAATCTGAACAAAAAATAGATCTAGTTGTCTTGGAGAAAAGCTGCGGACGGCGGATGAACATTTTTTTTTTTCAATTTTCGAGTTCTACGTATTATGAAACGTAAAATCTCAAATTTTCAATTGGAGGGGGTTAAATTTTTGAATTTTTTAGTCTATTACAATGGTTTATTATTGAAAATATAAATTTATACAATTTATTATGAGATAGAAAAATTGATTTTCTATTTCTTGGGTGAATAAAAATATTCCATTCATAATAATAAAGCAAACATTTGTACGAATTACTATAGGCTGTATCCTTGCTATTAATGGTAAAATTAGATTTCCGAATAACTCAAGAAGTATACATTTTTTTTGTAATTTTTATAATGAGGTGTTTTAAAGATATTTTATTTTTTAAAAAAACCAAAAAAGTATTATAAAATCAGAGCATTATTGTTGGTGTTTTTAAAGTTTACGAAATTTACTAAAAAATCGTTGAAATCGGGCATTATGGTACAAATATCTGGAACTCAATACCCTCAGATATTCGACAAGCACAATCAATATCCTCTTTGAAATTTCTGCTCTTCAATCATCTTCTCCATTCCCAATCCGATTGATCACGAAATGCACTTAAAAATCTAAGCTGTAAGAATCTCAAAGTACACCAAGATACTTTGATTATTTTGTAATTCATTGATATTTTGTTTACTTAATTTGCTTTATCTGTATATTTTATATTTATACACGTTTTTATATCTTTTTATTATCTATAATTTTATTGTATTCCTAATCATTGTAAATATTAAACTGTATTTTATGGACGTATCATAATATTAATAAACTTTCTGTATTTGTAATTTGCTCTAAAGGGACACTGGTCCCAGAATAATAAAATTATTTTCATTCATTCATTCAAAGATATGGTGTTCTAAATATTTTATATATGTCATCCTTCCCCACATCCGTCAATCCAAAACTCTTAGGAATCCATGTTAGGAATCCAAATGTTAGGAATCCATTTTTCTTTATTTTCCTTTATGCTAGATGGAAAGTAATGTTAATTTTGATGTTAAATTGTTTAGAAATAATAAACCATTCTGTAATAATTTGCAGCGTTTTTTTTTTCATTATCTCTCATTGTAATTATAGTATGGTTTTCAGTTTTGTAATTATAATTCGTTGTTTTACCATGAAAATTCCTTGTGCTTGATATCCCATTCATCAAAATCAAAATCAAAAAAAGGGGCGGAAAAGAGTTCTACAATACAGTATTATACGTATTGTAGATAATTTGATTGCTCAGAAAACACTCCTCTCTTGTTAGACCTGTGGATACTTACACATCAGTAATAAACAGTGGCATGGCGGCCTTACAATGTTAAATAAACAGTTTTTTAATTAAGCGGAGTGTTGCCCGGGATGTGCTTCCTTTGTTTAGCCTCGCCATTGAACATGCGGAATAATACCTCTCCGTTTCATTATTTCTCTTGTACACTAGCCTCATCGACCTTACGGTGTTTAATTAATTTAACGGAATGGATCAATTCGATTTAACAGATTTAATTTATTTTGTTGAGTCTTAACCGATTAGAATGAAGACCAAACCCTCTGCTGGTAACGCTTATTGTTCTATGCTAATCGTTAGAGAATTATTCATAAATCACTTTGAAAGCTGTATACTGTAGTTTTCCAGGTCTCAAATTTAGATTAATTATGCCAGTTTCAAATATACCCTCATGATCAAGTAGTCCTGATTAAATTGATAAAGTAAAAAATTTAATATATTTTTTCCTTGAAAATAATTTACATTAACACTGTATCGTAGGTAGTCAGTGGAAGGAGGGGCTGCGTTCTATATTGATTTCGGAACCAGTAAAACTGAAGAAAGATATCAATAGGAGATGCGCATAAATTAATAAACTCACATTTAATGCCGAAAAGTAAAAAGCTATCCTGACCCGATCCCACTTACTCCTCAAATCCATTCCTGTACCTCACGATCTTCTTCTGAACAACTCTATGCTTTCCGTAATCCTCATTGACTAAATTCTTCTAATTATATATATATATATATTTATATTTTCCTTCTATGGTAACCCCCAAAAAAGAGAGTTTATTAAATAAATATTACATACCCCATGCCTATTGTAACTAGGCACACTACACGTAGTACATGTTACATTCTAAAATTCAGAACATATGTAGATATTTACAATATTAGTTTAAAAAAAAATTAATCAAATTTCTTAACAAATAATAAGAAATTATCACAATAAAAAATCAATATAAAAATAAAATACAGCATACTACAGTATAAATAAAACGTAATAAAAAACTGAAAATAAAACTAATAAAAAAAAATAAAAAGCACAGTAAGCAAAGCAAAAATTTTCTTAATTCAAACTGCCTTAGTACATTCAACCGCCAATTGGTCAAAGTATATATTTTTAATAACGTCAAAGAAATCCTTTTTAAATTTCTCATCAGTCTCTGTTCTGTTACTGCCTAAGTTTCTTGTTTTCATGCTTGTTTTCAACTTGATGCTGTCAGTAATCCCCATTGACTAAATTCTTCGAATATATATATATATATATATATATATATATATATATATATATATATATATATATATATATATATATATATTTATATTTTCCTTCTATGGTAACCCCAAAGAAAGAGAGTTTATTAAATAAGTATTACATACTCCATGCCTATTGTAACTAGGCACCCTACATGAAGTACATGTTACATTTTACAATTCAGGATATATATAGATATAATGTTGGTTTAAAAAATTAATTAAATGTTTTAACAAATTATGAATCAGAATCAAAACAATTCAATGTAAAAATAAAATATAGCATACTACAATATAAATAAAAATAAAATAAAAAACTGAAAATAAAAGAAGCGAAACTAATAAGAAAAATAAAATAAAAAGCACAGCAAGCAAAGCAAAACTTCTTAATTCAAACTGCTAATTCCTACATTCATCTGCCAATTGGTCAAATTTTTTTTTTTTAAATAAAATCTATGAAATATTTGTAAATTTTGTGATCAGTCTCTGTTCTGTTTCTGGCCAAGTTCCTTGTTTTAATATAACTATTTTTATCAGTCTTGCTAAAATAATGTCTAGTTTTCTGTAGTCGAATATTAAGTGTTAAAAATTGTTTAGCTTACCCGTGTTCAGTAAGGATTTGTGTCAGTTTGTAGTCGGTACTGTGTAAGCGTATATAGTTGTGGTGTGTGATTAGAGGAATAAATCTATGAAGGCTTGGTGATTTTGACGAAGCGTCACAAGCTTGGTTCCATTTTACTATTGTATCCTTTCTGAGGTCTACCATTATATATGAAATTGGAACCTTACTATATGACAGTGGAAGGTCACTATGAGCAGCTAACTTTGCAAGGAAAGTCATTACCGTCTATTCCCGAAAGCCCCCTAATCCATTTTATTTTAAGGTATTAGTCATGATAGTGTAGTTTAACCAAATTTTTTCTAATGTCGTCTGTATGTTCGTTATGGACTTATGCATTTTGAATGGAATGAATAACGTTCATGTTGTCAGTGTAAATCGCTATGTCTGCATTTGTGTCTGTCTTATCCTCAAAGAGATAGTCAGTTGCTTCAAGAACAGCAATCAATCTTCAATTTCTCTCTCTCTCACTCTCTCTCTCTCTCTCTCTCTCTCTCTCTTTCTCTCTCTCTCTCTCTCTCTCTTTCTCTCTCTCTCTCTCTCTCTCTCTCTCTCTCTCTCTCTTTCCTCTTTCTCTCTCTCTCTCTCTCTCTCTCTCTCTCTCTCTCTCTCTATATATATATATATATATATATATATATAAATTTATTACCTTTCGTTCAAATCTCTTTCACTCGTTTAGTTCTTGTTTTGTATTGGATGACAGCCATGATGATGATACCATAACGATGATGATCCATCAGTGTTGCTATCTATTGGAAGAAATATCCAACAATCTCATCAGATGCCCTTTTCGATCGTTACTCCAGGAAATCCTATTTGGTTTGCTTCCCGACTGTTCCCCTCTTCGAAGCTAAATCACAAATTCTAGACATTGGGGTTCATATTGAAATACTTTAGTGCGCAGCCAGCTCAAAAACAAGGGGTCGGACGATTTAAAAAAAATAAATTCGTAGAGTGTATCCGTAATAGATTTTTTTTTTAATCTGTTACATTTATAATGTTGAAATAAATACAATTTACATGTCTCTTTCAATCAGTTTTTCAGAAATTCGTTTATTATTACAGTAGCTTCTTAGTTTAAAATTATCAAAATATCTAAGAATATTAGTATTTAATTTGAAACTAACAGATTAGATAAATGTATTTGAATAAGATTCTTATTTTAAAATTGTTCAAATTATTATTCTTAATAACTATTGAAAATTAATTATTTTTTATCATGCTATACTATTTTATATATCTGACTTCTGTGAAAAGTGTGTTAAGTGCGAATTTGTAGATTTTTATGGATATAACCAGAAAGCTAATTTTTCTCTCTTTGTGTTTGATGGGATAAATGGATCGCATTACAAACATGAAAATTCCTTTGTGATTCATGGGTGGAAACCCGAAACATGAAGTTCCACTTGTTTTGAAGGTGTAGCTCACGCCAAATGGCTCAATATTTTTGAAGGCCTCCTTTTTTCTCGACTTTGTGATAAAATTATCTTACGATCCAAGTAGAAAGCAAATGAGTATTAACGAGTTTTTAGTTCCTAATTAAATAGACAAAGTTTGCCTCCCTCCAAATTGAAAACGCCTAAATTCCAACAGTTTTCGTAAATAAAATAGTTGTAGGTTACGATGAGATAATACGATTTACGAAGTTTTATGCGGATGTTAATAATTCGATAAGAAGGGGTCTGTACCATGTACGTATTATTTTTCATATATTGTTAAGTGAAAGTAAAAATATGCAACTTGTTCCAACAATGCCTGAGAAGATTTTACAATGTTTACACACTAGATATGAAACTTCGACAACTTTGTCAGCAGAGAACACTATTATTTATCCTGTCATGTGTTTACACGTCTCTTGCAGCTCTGAAATCAGAGCTCTGGCAAAAAAACTTTAGGCTTTCCAAAGGTCTTAATAATACAAGCAGTTTATGATTACGTTGAAGCGAGCAGCAATAGTGCTGTGCCACGTGGTCCAGTCTGTTAATTAGCTATAACGTTATCTACAGAAAGATAATAAATTATATTCCTCCTTTATCATAATATAAGTTCTTTGACACGCCGTCGATAACCTCGGATCCTGTTGAATATCTTTTATCTTAACGAGTGTCCTTAAGAAAATGATACTACAATGGAACCCGAAAAGTTTACGTTATGATGATATGATATACTTTATGTCATTATATATATATATATATATATATATATATATATATATATATATATATATATATATATATATATATTTATATATGATTCAGCTATATAAGTTGTGATATACTCGTAATATCGCTTCCCATAAAAATACTTGCTTGGATTCGATTAATATATACTCGGAGCCGGTCGAAAAGACCGAAGTATTTTAAATAAATTTTCAATATTTCATCTTATTTGTAATGAGCTATTATTCAAAATTGTGTCAAAAACCAACTGATAACGAGTTTTGTTGAACATATGGATAACATATCTCAGAAACTAACAATACCTGTACATTCTAATCAAAGGAAATGTTCAACACTTCATTCTCTGTCATGTCATTATATATATATATATATATATATATATATATATATATATATATATATATATATATATATATATATATATATATATTTATATATGATTCAGCTATATAAGTTGTGATATACTCGTAATATCGCTTCCCATAAAAATACTTGCTTGGATTCGAATAATATATACTCGGAGCCGGTCGAAAAGACCGGAGTATTTTAAATAAATTTTCAATATTTCATCTTACTTGTAATGAGCTATTATTCAAAATTGTGTCGAAAACCAACTGATAACGAGTTTTGTTGAACATATGGATAACATATCTCAGAAACTAACAATACCTGTACATTCTAATCAAAGGAAATGTTCAACACTTCATTCTCTTTATAGTGAGATATTATTCAAAATTATATCTTAACGCGAAGAAGAGAAAATTTGTTTAAAATGCCCCAAAAACTTTGAACTTTTTATGGGTTAAAATACCCCTAAAATCTCAAATTCACCTGGCAGACGAGTCTGGTCTCAGCTGGCAGACGAGCATTTTCGTCATACCTAAGTTGAAAATTTGCTTAAAATATTATGGCCTTTTCGGCTCTAGGTCCAGGTCTAATGGTTGATGCTCAAACCATTAGGTTGGAACATCAAACTAATGGTTGAACCATCAAAACCCTACATCATGGTTTTAATATACCATTTCTTTTAAACCTTATCTCACAAAGTTCTCTAAACTCGTATCATCCAAATGACCTCACAAAATCCCTATCTAGCTACACTCATCCCTACATTCATTCTCCAAAATTATTGTATGGTATAGAATAGTATCTCTATTACTAATGCTCTTATTTATGAC
This sequence comes from Nezara viridula, assembly GCA_928085145.1. Taxonomy (NCBI): domain Eukaryota; kingdom Metazoa; phylum Arthropoda; class Insecta; order Hemiptera; family Pentatomidae; genus Nezara; species Nezara viridula. The sequence continues at coordinate 18,650,929 of OV725080.1, read as the reverse complement.
AGAATGTAATAAAATTCTACTGAAGATTAGGGACATAATCGAGGAATGTCCACAGTACTCAGCTGCTTTCTCTTCAGGAGTCATGAACTATCCAGATAGTTGTCTGAACTACTGCCAGACAGTTGTCGCAACTGTCAGACAGTAAATGTTCATCGGATGCAGTGATTGAACTTTTAAAAGAAATAAAGATTTAAGTAAAAATTTGAATTCAAACTAATCGCAATAAATGTATCAGTAGGTCAAATTCTTATAATCACATTTATTATTTTATAGTGAAGGTTATGTAATAAAAAAAAAAAAATGAAATAATTGAAAAGAAATAGAAAGAAAGAAAAATCTACCTTAATAATATAATAATTATGAATTATTTGTTTTGTCTATAGGAAATGTCAACTTATTGTTGACAATCAGCAAATGTGATAGCGATACATAAAATAATGACATGACAGGGATGGGGAAGGAACTTGTTCCAAATACTTAGGTTGTTTAAGGAAGGAGATCTCTCATCCAACGCCTTTTTAGTCTCCTCCTCATGTTCTGAGGTATGTCAGTTGTGGCCATGTATCTTGTTAGTATGTTATTATATCCGTTTAACTTTGAGGTAAATCGTTGATAAGGGTCGTTATATGTTGGTCAACTGTTGGAAGGTGGAGGTCAGTATGTAGAGTTTTGTTAGTCATGTAAGGTGCTTTTGTTGTGAGTCGCGATAATTTTGATTGGAAGGTTTGAAGTTTTTGTAGGTGGGTCTTTTTAGCGTTGCCGTATATTTGTGATGAGTACGTCCATATGGGCTTAAGTAAGTATGTATATGTATTCGGTTTCTGTTTTAGTTTTGAAGATTTACGAAAAGAGAGTAAAGTAGTTTGAGTCGTTTGCTAAGTGTCTTACGTTTCATTTTTACATGCGGGCCCCATTTCATCCTTCTGCCGAAGGTGAGTCCAATGTAAAGTACCTTGTCCGTTTGAGGAATTTAATTGTTGTCAATATAAACTGGAGGGCAAGTGTTTTTTCGAAGAGTAAATGTTATATGTTTGGATTTGTCATGATTAAGTCGAATTTTCCATAGTGTGAAGCAATATTGTAGTTCAAGTTAGTGATGTTGTAGAGTTAGTGAGGCCTGTGTAGGATCTTGATGTTTTCTGAGAATTGCTGTATCGCCTGCATAATTACCTGTTAAGATCTCATCGTTAATATGTATATTGTAAGTGTGTATATCGTAAAGTTGAGGGGCTAGTATATTTTTAATTTTTTTTTCCATTTAATGTTGTCTCATGTTTAATTTATTTCTTTTCTTTTGTTATAATTTTCTATTGTTTCTTTTATTGTATATGTTGTATGATGTGATTAATTGATTGATGCAAAATGTATTTTTTTCAATAAAAAATATATCAAAAAATGAAATGTTAATTTGAAAATTAGAATAAACAAATTTGTAAAAGAACATTATACGACTTGAAGAAATACAATACCATTAGTTAGGAATTCTACCGGCATAATAATCCTGCAATTTACAACCTTAGAACCACTACCCTACCTACCTCAATAACGGAAATAAAAAAAAATATAGTATTTTGATTTCATACATGTCATAGCAGGATCAGGTGGATAAAGGTATTATCAATAAAGCTTTAACGATTGATGAACACGTGATCTGATAGTCCACAAACCCCGTTAGGATGTATTTAATACCTGTGATGACTATTGTATCTTAATATATCTTAACCGTTATAATTTCAACGATTTAAAAAAAAAATAGATTACTTACTATACCCGTAGCGGCTATTAACGAGATTGATGTTGTAAAATATTTTATTTTGCTTTATACATATTTACTTATCATCGTCAATATACAGTTCTTCTCTTTCCTCGGAACGCTGCATGCAATTCTTCCATTTTCCGAAACAGTGCTGGAAGTGTTTTACTTTCAGCTTCTTGAGTACGCATCCCTCTTTATCTTTCACGGCTTCAACTGACTCAAATTTTCTTTCTTTTACCACAAATCGACGAATCGTATTTTTTTACATATTATCCAAAAAACGGAGTCCCAAACCATTCACTGAAAAACTCCAACTTCACCGAGAGCTAAAAAAAAATGAGTAAATCAAAATCCAAAGCAATGATGATTGTTTTTTTTCGCTATTCATAGGATTTCGCATCTTCACTGGGCTCCTGAAGATATCTTAATTTACATAACGACATTCACGATATTTCTGAAAGAGAAAGTGGGCTTCTCTTGAAGAAGTTAATGGTAGATTTCTAGCACGATTTCAAACAATGGAAGATTCGCATGGAGCATTTTAGGAATAGAGGAGGGGATATATATTGAAAGTAATAACAAGAAAATAACTATCAAATCAAAATAAAATATTTTACAACAACAATCTCGTTAATAGCCCCAAAGTGTATATAGAGCTATTCAGTTCTTTTTAAAATCGTTAAAATTATCACGGTTTTCCAATAAGAGAAAAATGTATTACGATATCTTACGATAGTTATCACATGCATTAAACACAGACTAACGGGGTTTACTGTCTATTAAATCACGTGTCAGTCTATCCTTAGAGCTTTTTTGATAATAGCTTATCCACCTGATCCTGTTATGATAAAGAGTTAATGGATGGTGAGGAAAATCTTATTGCTTCAGATTCAAGAAGGTCTACAACGTTTTTCAACATTTTGATTTTATGTATTTTATTAGCGTCATTGGTTGTTCGGGTTTCTTTGTTAGATCGGTTGACATTATTTTCAAAGTAAACTTATATTATCATTAATAATTTTGTAGAATACTTTAAAACATTTTCCTTTTCAATAATAATATCAAGAACAATATTGAAAAAAAAAATAAATAACCTAAGAATTTCTTTATTTGTTACCTATAATTCCGAAAATAATTGGTGACTTTTACAGTAATCAAAAACAACGAAACTTAAATAGGTCTGTTTTTCGAACGATTTAAAATTCAAGACAAGTTTTAGAAATATGGGCCTGAGGAAAATATTCATCAAAATTCTACAATAAAAATTCAACTATAATTTCAATAAAAGTCATACTTGAATAATGAAACAACTCACGAAAATATAATTTCATATACTATATTAAGATATGTATTAATCGATATTTTTTTATTAAAATTATAGTAACTCAAAAGTGTTAAGTACATAGGTCAAATATTAATATCGCGCGGTACAGACCCCTTTTTATTAAATTATGATTTTTCCGCCTAAAATTTCATCAGCGTAATCTTCAAATATTTTATTTACGAAAATTCTCGAAATCGGTGTGTTTTCAATCTGGAGATCGTCAAACTTTGTTTATTCAATTTCGTATTAAAAAACTCTTAAATACACATTTGCTTTCTGCTTTAATCATAAAATAATTTGATCACAAAAATGGTGACCTACAAAAATGTTGGGCCGTTTGGCGTGACCTGCGTCCTCAACATGTGAAATTAACTAGATTACATAGAACAAACAGCTCAAATTTTTTGTAAGCATTCTTAGTTTTTCGATTTTGTGATCAAATTATCTTACGATCCAATTGAAAAGTAAATACGTATATAGATGAGTATCTAATTAAATTGACAAAGTTCGCCGACCTCCAGATTGAAAACGCCTTAATTCCGTTTATCGTTTTATCGAGTTTTCGTTTATAAAATAGTTGTAGGTTAAGATGATATAAAGGTTTTCACGAAGTTTAATGGCGGAGGTTGATAATTTGATAAAAAGAGATCTGTACTGTGGATTGTAAAACATTTTTGTTTTTTCAGCTAAAAATACTCGCTTTAACCAAATTCAAATCATTCAAGCAAACATTCAGGGCAGTTACAAAAGCACATTGGTACGTTAGTATTATAACCTTTCACGCTGACCTTCATGTGTCGACTGTTAACGAACAAGTACGAACTCATTACAAACGATTCAATGACAAATTACAAGCGCACTCTAACACGCTCATAAACGACATGGTCGCAACACGTATGTCAGTTACCGTCCATTGAATGCTGAAGAGGAGCGGGATGAGGGACCTCCTCGCCTAACAATTAGTGTACAGATATCAAATACGTTGTATTTCATTTTACTATCATATAATTCTAAGTGTTAATACTATTGTATTTTTGAGAGTTGAGAATAAAAAATTTAAATTAAAAAAAAAGTTTGTGCTTTATACCACACGATAGATGTGAAAACATCAACAAGGCGAGAATAATAATATGAAATATAAATTATAAATAATTTCCCTTGCTTACGCAAAATTTGATGTTCTAAAACTTTGATTCTATGGGTTTTTCCTCTTAGGGAACTCATTTCCAAGTTAGAGGGCCATTTATAGTAATTTGTCTCAGTTTTTGACAAATTTGGTAAAAATCAGTGTTGATTGACCGTGGTTTTATACCTTAACGTTCTACCAAATTATAAAATTTATGTACTCGTTCGACGCAAAATTTAACGTTCTTTAATTGTTTAAAAGTACATTTGTCGCCTTGAGGCATCGTTTAGGAGTTATAGGCGAAGAAAACAAAAAATATCGTAAAAAATCTGTCGTTTTTGGCTGTAAAAAGATTTTCCTTGGTGGTCCGCGTTAGCAATTTTGTTTTTTACCTCTTTAAACCCATATATACAAGTTTAAAAAAACAAACTTTTCTTACATTTTTCGCAATGGATTTCCCGTTTCGATCCTCAAATTATTAGCCTAATATTCTTTAAATCAGCCGCCATTTTTGAAAGCAGCGGCTCTGGAATGGCAGACAAGTTCCTTTTTACTCAGAATAACATAGACTTTCGTAATTTGCAATCAAACCTTCGTCTGCGATCAGGTCTAGGTTTCGGCCCTGGCTCCAGGGCTATATGCTGGTCCGATTTTTAATTTCGGAGATATTTTAATCCATATCTTCAATAAAATTCGTTATAATTTGTTTTTTGACACAAAGTGTTCCATTTCGCGTCTCTAATACAGCATCGCGTTCAGATATAGTTTTGAATAATATCCATCACTGAAATGATGAAATTCTGAACAATTTCCTAGCTTACAGTATGCAGGTCAAATTTTTAGTTTCTGAGATATTTTAATCCATATCTTCAATAAAACTCGTTATAATTTAGTTTTTGACACAATTTGTAATTTCCTTTTTCTCTCTCTAACACGACGTCGCGTTAAGATACAATTTTGCGTTAAGATACAATAGCCCTTTACAGGGAGGATGAAATGCTGACCAACCTTCGATTACAGTATGCAGGTTCGAGTTTTGGTTTATGAGATATTTTAATCCATATGCAAAAAACACTGCAATTAATGGACTCAGGTCGACTTTACCCGAGCGTTACACATCGGAAATCTGACTGCTCTATCTAATTGACTCTCCACCAAAAGTGCAAAACGTGCATAAAGAAGTTTTCATTTTAAAAAATTCTCTATTTGCTTGGACCTTTTATTCATTCTTTCACTCAGTCCAGAATCACATAACTAATGATCTTCAAGAATCATTAATTTGATTGATGACTATAGCCCTTCGACACTGGAGGGCTTATGCTGTCTTTGTCCCCACAGTGTGCCACTCACTAGCTTTTATCAGTTTCATACATGGTAGTGTTGACATCAGTCCAAGTTATTTGTTTTTGTAGAACATGGAATAAGTCTTGTCGAAACGGAATATTACATTAATGAAACTACAATTAGAAAGTTTCTGTGGGATCACCGCTCCAAAGTTGAGAAACGTTTAGACATTTTACAAACTATAAGGAACACAAATGTCTACATTAGTTGTTTCATTAGTGTTTTGCTTCTTGTTTGTGGTCGTTGAAACTGTTGTCTTTTTTTAAGAGTTTTTAAAGATAGTTTAGTTAGGCGCTTGTGTCGCTTTTAGACATTTGTTTACTGTTTGTGTTTAAACCAGAGGTTGAAAGTTTCATGGACCTGTCCACAAATGCTCCATTTCAAAAGGTTCTGTGAAACTTTTTAGGAAAAAAGATTCTAAGAAATTAAGTTCCATATTTCCGATAAAAGTTGATTTTTTATTTATTTAAGTTCCTAAATAATATTCCATTATGTGATAAATAAACAGTAGTTGGACTGAGATTAGAGTTATAATTTGTATTAAATGAATTACACGTGATCCTATGGTATCGTTTGTTTAAATTGGTAAGAATAAATATAGTTTTGTAGATCGATATTTTAGCGAAATCAACTAACTAAACATTTAAATTATTATTTTTTTTCCAAAATACAAATTCTTTGAACATTTTTTAAATTAAATATTATAAAAAATAAAAATTTCATTTCAAACCTTAATTTAAACATGGTTAATTTAATTTACATATCATTTGCTCGAGAACTACAATAAATATACTCAAAAATCAATTTTTACTTTCTCTTATCTATTTATATATATTACTTGTATATATTGGTAATTGAAACTAAAAATATATATTTATATACGTATATACACGTAATATATAGTAAGGACATTATTGCTGGCATAAAGATTTTCGAATCTGAATTTTCAACTAAAATACATATTTTGAGGTTCCCTGATTCTAAATTTTGTGTGTGTGTGTGTGTCTGTTTCAAAATGTCTTTGTAAAGTTTCAGTAAACTTTACAATGGAAAATAAGAGTTTAATAACTAATAGTCGTACATTCCATAATCATTTATAGGTTAAATATACAGATGTACTTTCAAATCTATCTAGTCATGTATGTAGCTCAGATACTGGTGTTATGTGATTTACAAAAACAGAAGGGACTTATTTATTGCCTACTGTCGATATAAAAAATACAGATTGTGTTGATTTAATGGCCATAACGAGTTGTTGCAGATTAGCTGTAAGGTTTAAGATTTAGCTCCGTTATGCACTTAAATAACTTTATAATAGCCCAATATTATCAGAAAATAATTCAAAGTAGAGTGGTAAGTGAAAGTTGTGTGACGTGCGTACCAGATTTTTTTATTAATAAAATCATAGGACATTACAGAAGTACAAAATTACAGTATAGTTAAGGTTAGGTTGATCTCCCCGCTGATGGAGTGTTGAATGGGGTCATGTAAGGCCGCCGCTGATTGGTGGATCGTTAGGACGAGTGGAGGGGACGGGGGAGGGTAGTAAATTAGCCACCGTGTTAGTTAACACGGGGAGGGGGAGGAGGAGCCAGGTAGTGTACCATTGTTGACCTTCCTCAACCAAAGATCAACCAACCACAATCAGGTCCCATCTTCCATCTTACCATTCCTCACCAAGATGACTGTTCTGTGTACTTAAGTAATGACCCTTCCTCTATCTACCATTCCCAGTATTTACCCAACGAACCTCCTTCCTCTTCGCTTATTTAAGGAATTGATATCAGTAAAGTAACGATCCTCCCAAAGCTGTATAAACTTTTAGCTTAAGAGCAAAAAGTAAACTTAAGTGCTACATATTTTTTATTATTAGCATGGAAATAACCTAAAAATAATTCACTTTTAATTCTTATTAATTCTATTTCACTATAGTTCAATTAATCTTGTACATCGTAAGATGCATCAAGTGGTGGTAGAAGATTTATTTATTTTTATTATTTTCAACAATGAACATTTGTAATCGATCAAAAAATCAAAAACTTAACTCCTCCAAAATTTAAGGTTTTAGGTTGCAGGATAATGCCAAAATCGTATAAAAAAATTATTTTGCCCACCGTCCATATATAACAATATTTTTTGTAATCCAAAGTTATTAAAATTATTCCAAATCAAATTCAGAAGTCACCTGTCGATGATCCTCCTACCTCGACATTGCTATTTACCATTTCTTTTGAAGATGGCGGCTATCTCGACTCTCTCTCTCTCTCTCTCTCTATATATATATATATATATATATATATATATATATATATATATATATATATATATTAGTTGCCTTTCAAAATACCTGTGTTGTATAGTCTGTAGCGCCTGAACGGATGTACCCATTTCAATGAAACTTGTTGAAGTCTTCTCTTTTGAAACCCTTAAATTTTATCTATAAAACATACTTCAAATTCCTAAAAAATATCGAACAATTTGATGCAAAGATATGATGTCCTAAATATTTCCTGTATATTCTACTGCCGATTTCATATCCTTTGTTTTGGTATTTGATTTTTTTCAACATTTCAAATTTCCTTCAACTGAAGCAACGTTGTCTATTTTTCTGAGCAAATTGCAAATGATGAATAAAACATTTTACTTTGGCCTCTATTAAGAATCACCTTTTGTTTATTTTCCTTTATGTGAAAAGGAAAGCATAGTTACTTTTCAAGTATAATTATTTGAAAATAATAAACCACTATATTAAATTTACTACATATATTGGTATACCTGAGTAGACTCAACCAAGATAAATCACTTCATATCACTTTTACACTTCGACGTGAAACTTTCTCTGCTCTTTACCTTGACAATGTCTAAATTCCTCGGACAGCTAAAGTTCAATATCTTGGCATGACATTTGACAGAAGAATGACATGTGGCTCACTAATATTAAGAGCAAAACTAAAACTCCAAACCTAAGACTACGACTATTATACTCATTCCTTTCAAGACATTCGAAATTAAAACTCAGATAGAAATTGAAGTCATACACTTATCTACTTGAGCCCATTTGGATCTACGCTTCACAGATATACTGCTAAAATGACTCACATATGTAAACTACAGAATTTTCAATCTAAAAGTTTTAGGACTATCACCAAGGCTCCCTGGTACGTCAGTGAAATTACTTTACATAAAGACCTACAGATGACAACAGTTAATAATACCATACTATAAAAGATTTCACTATCACTTACACGGACATATCAACTCATTGATTCAAGGCCACAACTAACATGCCCACAACTAACAAAAGAAGCTGGATGTGAGATCTCCTCCACTAACTACAAATATTAAAATCAAGACAGGAAGGATGCCACTGGGTGCTCCTCTCCTTCACGTCTATTCCAGTCTTCTACACCTCGACATCACACTCGATGGTTGTCGGAACTTCTGACAGATGTTAGTGGAAAAAACAGTCAATAAAAAAAATTTACTACGATTTCTGACCAGTACTACAGATTACTAACTAACTAGGTACCTAACTACAGATTTTCAAAATTTGGTCAATTTTCCAAAATTGAAAATATTAAGTCATAATAATTTTCATGTTTTATCAGGTGCCATTGTCTTCATATATTCAAACACAGGTGTTTGAATCAGACAGATCTGATATGAGTCAGTAAAATAAACAATTATTCAATTCAACATTTGGAGGGGAGTGACGTAGGAGGAGGAAGTTTAGTTCGAGAAGAGAAGTTCACTGTTCACAACCAGACGGCCGAAATCGAAATATAAAATTTATTTAACAAACATTTACATCAAGTGTATACAAAAAGTGTATACATCAAGTGAATGAAAGTGTAAACGAAATGTGTTTCCTCAGATTACAACGAATAGGGCAAATCAAATCATCTAATCGACCGTCTTTATGGTATCAATCTATACTATATTATATATCATATTATAATTATATATTATATGTATTACCGATAAGGTTTTATCTTGAGATATTCAACAAACAAATATTTTCATACTATTTCTATGTTTTTTCATCTTATGCTCGATTACAAATTTCAGTTATTTAAAAGCAAGATTGTTGTATCATGTTTAATAATGCAAGATATTTACATCATTAATTTTTATAATCCAAATATTTGACTACTAGTTTAATACATGTATGATACTAAATAATTTTCAAGTTAATTTATTATTAGCCATATTTACACCAATTTAAAAAAAAAAAAATTTTTTGTCACTTAATGACTACTCATCAAAATGACGACGTTTCGGCTCGTCGAGCCATTTTCAAGTTTAAAAAATTTTTTTTTCATTTACAATCATATATTAACTTTAACATATTTCAAATTATAAAGATACTTATTATGTACCTAAAATACCCATCATGGACCTGTCATTTTCACTTATGCGAATTGCAAGCGTCTACTCATAATAAAATTCCTTATTATTGTCATGTTCACCTTTAATTATTAAAGGTGAACATGACAATAATAATAACATTACTACGTGATAGAAAAGACCTTGTGATAGTGTTACTTAATAATGCATTATTCACTTAATTTCCGTCTCTGCAATGACGGGAAGTTCAGTATTAACTACGTTAATTACAATGGTTCTGATAAATTACAAGTATATAGCGCTGCTCAACGTTCAACGTTAAATTTAGCTTACACATTTCTAATTAATTGTGTCCTCAATCTATGTTAATATATAAAACTATCTGTTTTGTCGAGCAAGTTTTAAAAACCTTAAATTCTAAAGATAAGTTATTTTAGGTTTAGATAGGCTATTTATTGAAGAAGATTTTATAAGACAAATAACGGTTTGTATTCAATATAAATAAAGAAGAAGAAATAACTTTTTAACATCTTTGAGTCGATTACGGAGAAGACTATACGGTCATATGTTGTCATATCTAAATCAAGTTGCAGAGAAAATCACATAATATATTTACCTTGGCTTACTGAAAGCCAAGCTAAAAAAGAGTGGAGGAAAAGAAATAGAGAGGAAGCCCAGAAGATTGTAGACACTCTTTAACAATGTACCAAGATATACTTACACTGGAAGAAATAAATACTAATATCGTTCACTTAAGTCCTTAAATTTTATATACTGAGTTCTTAAATGACTCTGTTAATTGTTTATTCTTACTGATTATTATTGTTTTTTTAAATCAACACTATATATAATACAATGCCTCTTATATTTATTTTTCAGCTATCAAAAGAGATAGATTTTGATGTTTCAGATATAATTAAATCATTAGCTTTTATCAGTTTCATGCAATTGTGGTGTTGCCTGTCCAGATTATGTTTTTATACAAAATGTAAGATGTCTTATTCCAAATGGAATATTTCATTAATGAAATTAAAATTAGAAAGTACTTCTGGGATCACCGATTCAAGTTAAAAGGAAGTTTTAGATATTTTACAATGTCTTATCAGCTGTTTAATATAACCTTCCTCTGCTATGTTTATGGAACCTTATGTTTCCTTGAGTATGTCTTTGGATGGCTTGGTGAGATGTCCATAACAAAGGTTTTTTTTTTTAAGTGAAAAATTCTTTATGCGCATTTTGTACTTTTTTTGTGGATAGTGAATTATATTGAGCCGTCAGATATCCGATGTGTAACGCTCGAGTAAAGTCGGCTGGAGTCGATAAATTGAAGTGTTGAAGTGTTTTTTGCATATGGATTAAAATATCTCAAAAACTAAAAATCGTACCCGAATATTGTTTGCAAGAGAAATGTTCATCACTTCATCCTCTTTGTAATGTAGAATTATTCAAAATTGTATCTTAATGCGACGCCGTGTTAAAGAGGCGAAAATGATAAAAATAGCCTCGAAAAACAAATGACAACGAATTTCATGGAATATATGGATAAAAATATCTCAGAAACTAAAAATCGGACCTGCATACTATAAGCCAGGAAAATGTTGAGAATTTCATGCTTTCTGTAATAGACTTATATTCAAAATTGTATCTTAATGCGACGCCGTGTTAGGGAGCCGAAAATGATAAAAATAGCCTCGAAAACCAAATGATAACGAATTTCATGGAATATATGGATAAAAATATCTCAGAAACTAAAAATCGGACCTGCATACTATAAGCGAGGGAAATGTTGAGAATTTCATACTTTCTGTAATAGACTTATATTCAAAATTGTATCTTAATGCGACGGCGTGTTACAGAGGCGAAAATGATAAAAATAGCCTCGAAAACCAAATGATAACGAATTTCATGGAATATATGGATAAAAATATCTCAGAAACTAAAAATCGGACCTGCATACTATAAGCGAGGGAAATGTTGAGAATTTCATACTTTCTGTAATAGACTTATATTCAAAATTGTATCTTAATGCGACGGCGTGTTACAGAGGCGAAAATGATAAAAATAGCCTCGAAAACCAAATGATAACGAATTTTATGGAATATATGGATAAAAATATCTCAGAAACTAAAAATCGGACCTGCATACTATAAGCGAGGGAAATGTTGAGAATTTCATACTTTCTGTAATAGACTTATATTCAAAATTGTATCTTAATGCGACGGCGTGTTACAGAGGCGAAAATGATAAAAATAGCTCGAAAACCAAATGATAACGAATTTTCATGGAATATATGGATAAAAATATCTCAGAAACTAAAAATCGGACCTGCATACTATAAGCGATTGAAATGTTGAGAATTTCATACTTTCTGTAATAGACTTATATTCAAAATTGTATCTTAATGCGACGGCGTGTTACAGAGGCGAAAATGATAAAAATAGCCTCGAAAACCAAATGATAACGAATTTCATGGAATATATGGATAAAAATATCTCAGAAACTAAAAATCGGACCTGCATACTATAAGCGAGGGAAATGTTCAGAATTTCATACTTTCTGTAATAGACTTATATTCAAAATTGTATCTTAATGCGACGGCGTGTTACAGAGGCGAAAATGATAAAAATAGCTCGAAAACCAAATGATAACGAATTTTATGGAATATATGGATAAAAATATCTCAGAAACTAAAAATCGGACCTGCATACTATAAGCGAGGGAAATGTTCAGAATTTCATACTTTCTGTAATAGACTTATTATTCAAAATTGTATCTTAATGCGACGGCGTGTTACAGAGGCGAAAATGATAAAAATAGCCTCGAAAACCAAATGATAACGAATTTCATGGAATATATGGATAAAAATATCTCAGAAACTAAAAATCGGACCTGCATACTATAAGCGAGGGAAATGTTGAGAATTTCATACTTTCTGTAATAGACTTATATTCAAAATTGTATCTTAATGCGACGGCGTGTTACAGAGGCGAAAATGAGAAAAATAGCCTCGAAAACCAAATGATAACGAATTTTATGGAATATATGGATAAAAATATCTCAGAAACTAAAAATCGGACCTGCATACTATAAGCGAGGGAAATGTTGAGAATTTCATACTTTCTGTAATAGACTTATATTCAAAATTGTATCTTAATGCGACGGCGTGTTAAAGAGGCGAAAATGATAAAAATAGCCTCGAAAACCAAATGATAACGAATTTCATGGAATATATGGATAAAAATATCTCAGAAACTAAAAATACTGTAAGCGAGGGAAATGCTCAGTATTTCAACCTCTTTATAATAAGCTATTATTTATAGTTTATTTTTCATTTTATTAATTCACGTTTAGTTATTTTTTTACTTTTTGGTTTATTATTTTCAATAATGAACCATTGTGATCGACCAAAAAAATCAAAAACTTAACCCCCTCTCAAAATTTGAGGTTTCACGTTTCAGGATGCGTAGAATTCGAAAAACGAATACAAAATTTTACGCCGTCCTCCGTCCGCTCATTTTCTCCGAAAATACTCGACCGATTTTTTCCTCATTTGGATATAAAATCAGAGGTCAGCCGAGGATGATCCTCCTTCATCGATATTACTATCCGCCTTTTACTTTCAAAATGGCGGCCGAAAAACCTGCGTTGCTATAGACTGTAGCTCCTAAACGAATGTACCGATTTCAATGAAACTTCGCTAAATTCATTTTCTCGACGCCCTTTAAATTTATCTATATAACATACTTCAACGAAAAGAAGCTGGAAAAAAAGTTACGAGGGATGGTAAAATTAAATTCCGAATAACTCAAACAGTTTACACTTTTTTTGTAGATATTGTGAGAAGATGTTTCAAATATATTTAAATGTCCTAAAAAATGAAGGCAGTTTCATCGAAATCGAAGCCCAATTGTAGATATATCGAGATTTTTAAATATTGTTGTTTTATTATTTTGAATAATCAATCCTTGTGATCGACCACCAAAATTCGAAACTGCTTTGCTATAGACTGTAGCTTCTAAACGAATGTACCGATTTCAATAAAACTTCGCTAAAGTCATTTTCTCGAAACCCTTTAAATTTATCTATATAACATACTTCAACTAAAAGAAGTTGGAATAAAAGTTACAATGGATAGTAAAATTAAATTCCAAGTTACTCAAAAAGTATACACCACTTTTTTTGTCGATATGGTTTTTTTTTTAAAGATTACGAAATTTCTTAAAAAACAAAAAAAAAATATCGTTGACAATTAGAAGCAAAAATATGGTCTCCAGGTTTTTTTTTATATGTTCTACTCCAAATGTTATATCCTTTGATTGGTTTTTAAATTTTGAATGTTTTACTGACGTAATGCTACTTTTTTTAGCATATTACTAATGATTAAAAAAAAAAAAGTTCAGTCCAACAATTGGAATCACCTTTTATCTATTTTTCTTTGTAAGTAGTAAAGTAATGTTACTTTAGATGTATAGTTGTGTGGAAATAATAAACCACTGTTAATTTTTTTTTTTGTCCTGGTGGTGCCTGAATTCGCGAAACGTTGCCAGTTTAATTGTAAACATGTATGCTAGAGACTCATAGCTTTATAGTTTGGAAGTCGCTTACACATCGAATACATAAGGGAGGACGATAACTTTCTAATACGAGTTCTCACTAGGGTATAATGTTTGCAAATATAATGAACCAGAACAGAAAATCAATACGTTGTCCCAGGAAGTGCTAAGAGCCCGAACCGTGTTCTATCTTCCGAGTCCATCGCGGCTCTTGCCTTTGTTTTCTACAACACAAAGCTACTTCAATATTGAAGCAGCTCACTGGCCTGGTTCACTAATTAATTTATTTTCTTCTCGTTCATAAAATATATCGTGAAAAGTAAATAAGGTGCGACAAAATATTTTATTTTCTATCTTGAGTCAACTCTGCACGACATGTCTGTAGGTAAAGTTATTTCACACTAGAAGAACAAACTTAAAGCAAACACCACTATTTGTTAATTTTTTTACTTTTACTTACCTATATATGAAATATTTACAAGAAATAGAAAATGAACTTCATTCTGTCACGATGTCCCCTTAGAATAAGAACAATGTACAGTGAAAAAAGAAAACTATTACAAAAACTGCCTGAAATACTGTGAAAATACGGGTCCAAAAGTTTCACTACAACCTCTTTTTATCCTGGAACTTTTTGGCTCGTGTTTTTCCATTGAATTAATTAATTTAATGAAGTTCTAAAATATCATGAATATTCATTCCTTTTCCAATAGTAAGTAGTTCGATAAAAAAAATAGAGAAAAAAGGTGGTCTACAAAAATATTGGACCGCTTTTCGTGACATCCACTTGTCAAAAGGTAATATAAGCCAAACGGTCCAATACTTAAATAGATTAATTAATTTTTTTTTATTTTTTTTTTATTTCTTTATGACATTTACAACTGTATTACATAAATACATCAAGTAAATTTGGACATAATTGATATAATGACATGAATACACTTGCTGAGTAACTACCCAATCGTAGCACTCTAATGATATGACTATATTAGGAGATCACGGGGCCATCTTCTTTTCAGACGCCTCGGAGGGTTATCAGGAATTGAAGAGGAAGCAAGGTTAGAAACGAGAGGTTTGGGATGATTCTGAAGTTTATTATGGAAGGATAGGTATCTGGATTGGGCCAGATCTGAAACATAAGGAACATTAAGATCTTTATGGATAATTTTATTAGTGACAAAGTAAGGAGCATTGAGGATTTTACGAAGGATTTTGGATTGTAAGGATTGGATGCGAGAGGAATTCGATGGTTTAGTGGAGCCCCATAGCTCAACTCCGTAAGTCCAAATAGGTCTTATTATAGTCAAGTATATAAGTCTTTTGTAATTAATGGGAAGTTTAGAGCGTTTGTCTAGTAAGTGCTGAAGTAATCGGAAACGTCGAGCGGTTTCTTGTCGTTTCAGTCTAGTATGAGGATTCCAAGTTAGTCGTTTGTCCAGGTGGAGTCCTAGGTATCGGATTTGCTCAACAGGGATAAGTGGAGTATTGTTAAAGGAAACTGTAGGACAGGAAGTCGTTGGTTTACGACGAAGGGTAAAGGTAATTTGGTGGGATTTATTGGAGTTTATTTTAATTCTCCAGTTTTGACACCATTCTTCTAGATTTATGATGTGTGATTGAAGCATTTGGGATGCAATTGCTGGGTCATTGTTTACTGATAGGATACATGTGTCATCGGCATATGTGGTGATGACAGTGTTGGGACAGGTAGGGATGTCAGCTGTATAAACTGTATAGAGGATAGGACCTAGGATACTACCTTGAGGAACACCAGCAGACTGGGAAAAAAGGGATGAATAGGCGTTATTGTGATTTACTTTAAAGTATCTATCAGTAAGGTAGGAACGGATAATGAGGAAGTATGTAGGTGGTAGGAATTTTCGGAGTTTGTACAGCAGTCCCGGGTGCCAAACTCTATCAAACGCCTGTTCAACGTCGAGAAAGACTCCCGTACAGTACATTCCGCGCTCCAATGCAGAGGAGACTACGTCTACCACACGATGACATTGCTGTATAGTGGAATGGGAAGTTCGGAAACCAAATTGGTGATCTGGGATTATGTGTTTAGAATTTAGGATAGGGTACAGGCGTTTTAAGATGAGTTTTTCTAGGATTTTGCCCATGATGGGTAAAAGAGAGATAGGACGGTAAGAGGATGGGTATTCTGGTGGTTTTTTGGGTTTGTGGATCATTTTAACAATAGATCGTTTCCAAAGATCAGGAAAATATGTAGAACGGAGTACAGCATTATATATATAAGTAAGGAATAGGATGGCTTTTCGAGGAAGAAGTTTTAGGATCTGGGATGTAATTAGGTCATGTCCAGGAGCTTTACGGGAAGGTAATTTTTGAATGATGTTGGATATTTCTATGGGATGAAATGCTTTGGGTGGCAGAGACATTTGGAGAGGAATATCCAGTTCTGCTTCAATACAATTGATGTGAGTTGAATTAAGGATATCGGGATGTGGATTAAAAGTTTGGAAAAGATGTTGTCCAAATAGTTGGGCTTTTTCTTCGTCGGATTTGGACCAGGTTTGGGAATCAGTAAGTAGTGGGTGATTAAAGTCTTGAAACTTAAGAAGTTTTTTGGTGGTCATCCATAATGATTTGTCAGTGGTTGTAAGTTTTTCAGTAAAATTTAGTAAATTTTGAATTTTGTATTTTCTAATTTCTGATTTCAGTTTGTTAGTCAGTTGTGTGTAATGCGATTTATCTGTTGGGTATCTAGTCCTATGCCACTTCGATCTTGCTCTGCGTTTTTCCTGTAATAAGATGCGAATATGCTGTGGCAAGTTAGTATTTTGTGGGAAGTTAATCTTATTGATAAAGGTGTTATTATTTATACTGTCTGTTATTGATGATGTCAGTTTTTCTATGGCACCGTTAATGTCTTCTTTTGTTTTTAGCGGGATTTTGAGGTCTAGTTTGTTTTCCAAATCATCACGAAATTTGTCCCAGTTTACTCGTCCAGTGATCAGTTTAGGAAGTGATGGTTTAGGAGCAAAGTCAGAATGTAGTGAAAGCAGAACTGGACTATGGTCTGAAGAAAGGTCATCCAGGGATTTGATTATAGTTTGGGAGGAGGAAATCTGGGAGGTGATAAATATGTCCAGGATATCGGGACGTTTTTTGAGGGATGTTGGAAAATAAGTAGGATTCATGGGCGAGAGGATGGAATAATTGTTGGAAGAAGAAACTTGTGAAAGGGTATTACCACGGGAGTTGGATGATCGACAACCCCATCGTTGGTGTTTAGCATTGTAGTCTCCTCCAGCAATAAAGCGCGATCCGAGGGATTGTAAAAAGGATTCAAGTAGGCTGTACGAGAGGGAATTGCCAGGAGGACAGTATACAGCTGAAAGTGTTAGATGGAAAGGACGAGTTGAGAGGATTACAGAAGTTGACTGAATGGCATCTGTTGGAATAGAAGGAATAAGGGAATGGGGTAAAGATTTGTGGATAAGGATGCAAGAACCGGCGTGGGCAGTGTTGTCTGGGTGGTCAGATCTATAGGTGATGTAGTCACGTATGTAGAAATGTGTCCGTTGGGTGAAGTGAGTTTCTGTTAGGAGGGCAATGTCAATATAATTGTCATGGAGAAATATGTCTAGTTCGTCACGGTGGTTTTGCAGTCCATTAGCGTTCCATAAGAGAATAGCTAGGGACTTTGAGTTCATCGAGGGAAGCTAAGCGGGATTTCAGAAAGGAGTCTGGTTAGAAGGGTTATGAGCGGTTTGATAGTCTGTTGAAGATCTATCAGGAATGATGATAAGATAGTGTTGATGTCGAATGGTGTTTGGCTGGGAAGTGGGTTTGGATCAGGAGGTTGTGATGGGTAGGTTATGCGACTAGGAATGTTGGGTGGGGGATGGGCCCGTCGTGGGGTACGAGGAGGAGGAGGATCTAAATTCTGTTGGACTTGTGGAGGGGGGTTCATCCTGGGATTAGGAACGAATGGAGCTGGATGTGGATGCTCTGGCGGGAGTTTGACTCTTAAGGGTAAATGATGAGGAGGGATTTGCTGGCGAGGAGGTTGAGGCTGAGTATTAGGGATTTTGGGCTTGGATTGGAAGGCCTGAGGCGCCTGACGTTGAGGTTGCTTCTTACTGGTGGAAGACTGGGAGTGAGAATTTCTGAGATTCTGGTGTGGTGAGTCCTTAGCTGTAGAGATGGATGGTTGTTGTTGGATGACGAGGGAAGGTGAAGTCGGCAATGCTGGGAAAATATCCTGATTTTCAATTTCAGGTGGTTCAGTGTAAGTTTTCTGAGCAGATCCAAGATTTTTCACCGCTGAGTTTCGTGATCTTTGTTTGTAAAGATTTTTATATACTTCACATCCTCTGTAGCTCGCAGGATGGGCTTCGCCACAAAGGGCACACATCGCAGGCTCATCTCTTGGCTTCTGGCAAGTGTCTGAAGCGTGTAGGCCGGCACATTTAACGCACCTGACTTCGTGATAACAATAGGCCTTTGTATGGCCCAAGTTTTGACACTTAGTGCATTGTACAATTAGAGGCTTCTGTTTCGGTTCCTCAAAACGGACAATTGAGTAAACCAATCGTTGAACCTGGAATATTTCAACATTGGTTTTTGCTGGTTCCAGGTCTATAAAAAATAATGGTAGCGGATATCTTTCTCTAGGATGTAGTACAGGTGCTATGTGCCTGACATTATGACCGATTTCTTCGAGGCCCGATTTGATAGCAGATATGGGTGTGGTTGAATGTAGTCCTCTCAGGACCACTCGATACGCCTTTTCTTGTTTTAATTGGTAACAGTGGAAGTCGTAGTTATTGGTTGTTAAGAAATTGATTAGTTTTTTATAATTGTCTCTTGAATTAGTATTAATTTTGATGTCGTTCACTCTCGAGTAACATCGAAAATTTGGCTGTCCGATCAAATCTGCAATTTGTTGACCAAACGACATAAAGTTCTTAATTTTTGAAACAAATATTGGCGGCGGCTCAGGATCAGAAAAATCTTGAAGCTGCGGAGTCTTGTGAGATAGGTTGTTTTCTTGAATTGAATTTTTGCTTTCTGATGTTTTTGGTGCAGTTGGCTCTGATTGAGTGGCATTAGATTTGCTCCTAGTTCTCGGTGGAGATTTATCTTGTTCTGGTTGCTTATTTGATTTATTTTTCTTTTTTTTTTTATTAGGTGAGTTTTGTCCCGATCCGGGAACTGAGTTTCGGAGACGCTTTTGGAGTGTACGCCTTTTCAAATATTGCGAGTCGGTCTCGCTAATTTCCGAAAAGGGTGTCTCATCCTCCGTGTCTTCACATGATGTGTTCTTATCCAGATCCATCATGATAAGTGTTAGAGAAAATTAAGAAAAAGAAAAAAAAATATGTATATATATATATATATATATATATAAACCTAAATATTAAAATTAAAATTTATGAGATAACTTCTTAAACACTAAGCTATTTACAAAATTATTTACATAAATATATACAGATATAAAATAAAATATAAAATAATTCATTTCCAAAAAATAAATAATCAAAGAAAAAAATGAAATAAAAGAGTCTCTGGAAAGAAAAAAAAAATATATATAAAGAAAAAAAAATGAAGTTAAATGTCTTGGATTCGAACTGAGAATAACACTGAAGAATGTTATTGTACACAGTGCCGAGCCTTGGCTTGAACTTATCGCAGATAAGGTAAAACCCGCAAGGGAATTACTAGCCACATGGGCTAACCAAACGAGCACTAATTTATAACTGTTTCATTGTTAATAAATAGTCACTCACCTGATCATATGTGAATATAAAAATATAAAACTATTAATATAGTCACTGTTGAAAAAGTCTTAGAGCAGTATTTTAAATAATAAGCACATTAGATCGTATCAAAGGCTGAGCGACGTGTAACTTGAATTGCACTAGCGGCCATATTAATTAATTTAATGAGAAAACGCCACATTTCTGAGAATTTTCGTAGATAATAAAACGCTACAAATTATATCACAATGGTTTATTATTTCCAAACAATTATGCATCTAAAGTAAAATTACTTTCCTAGTGACAAAGAAAAAAAATAAAAAGCTGATTCAAATTATTAGACTAAACATTTTATTTTAATCACTAGTAATATGCTAAAAAAAAAAATAGCATAACTTCAGTAAGTGTTGCCAAAACAAAGGATATAACCTTTGCAGTAGAATATATTTTAAAAAATCTAGAGACCACAACATTGCTCCTAATTGTCTGATTTTAACGTTGCGAAGTTTCATTGAAATCGGTACATTCGTTTAGGCGCTACAGTTTTTAGCAACGGTGGTTTTTCAGTCGTCATCTTGAAAGGAAAACGAGGATAGAAATGTCGATGAAGGAGGATCATCCTCGGGTGACCTCTAATTTTAAATCTAAATTTCAAAAAAAATCGGTCCAGCAGTTTCGGAGAAAATGTGCAGACGGCGGACGGTGTTTATAGTTTGATAACAAGGGATCTTTTTTAGTTTATTATTTTCATTTTTTTTCCTTCTTCCTTGCAATTTACGGAATTTTATCCGAGCCGAGGGAGAGGGCGGGGAATTATAACGAGTTAAAAGTCCCACCGGGCAACGAAATTTGGTCTCGTAATTATTTCTCTATCTTAAACTTTGGTTATCTGGTTGCCGGGTAATGTGCGGTGCTGTGCTCACGCTTTATCCAGTTCGGCCTTCTTGTTCCCCGATAACAAGGGATCTGTACTTAGGACTGCAGTGCTTAACTATTGTTTCCCAAAATCTGTTAAATGCAACAACAAGACCAAGACCATCTGACTGTTGCAAGACCAAGACCCATACTGGAAAAAAAAAGTCGTTTAATGAATACAAATCAAGGCAACTCTGTGCTTAACATAGTAAGAGAAATTAATCCAAACCACATGTCTGAAATATATAACATATATATTGTTATCCTCCATAATGGAAAACAAAAAGAAAAATTGTATGAGCTTAGAAGGAACTGTTATGTCAGAAAACTTCTTAGACTTCTCCGAGAAAGTTGGAAATTAAGAAAGTAAATTTTGAAGGGGCGGCCCTACCTCAAGCCATAACTATGATCCTGGAAGCCCCCCTTGCCAAGGACAGGAATGGAGTTGGCTCCAGGCCTGGAGAATTAACTCCTGACCTTTATTGTCCGCGGCTGGATAAGATAGCTGCTGATAGGGGCCTCGCCAGCCCGCCCTCTACTTAATTAGCTTGCCGCAAAATTATTTTTGTATCATACCAGATGTTTTCAATTGGAAGTTGCCCTCTATGATATGGTATTTAAAATATTTATTGTTTATTTTATTCTTCTGTTATATTTGGGAGCCATGTGCACTATTATATACGAGGGCACTCTATTCAAATTCTTTTTATTTTACAATTATTTATTTAATTTTAATAGATTTTTTCACAACTTAGCACATTAGTAATTATAATTGTGGGTAAATGGTTGACTTTCGAGAATAATGAAGAGAAGAATAGTTGGGGTGATCAGTCAAATAAGAAGGCAAAAATAAATGATAATATTTATTTTGACATTTGCCGACGTTTCAACCTGAAGTTCAGGCCTTCATCAGGGCTAAGAAAAGAACCAGATAACAAGATATGAGAAACATAAGTAGTGCAGGTAAAAAAAAATAAAGTAAAATGCAGTTTTTAGAATAATAACAATAGTAAGAACTAAGAGATAAATAATAATAACCGGTACAAAGTGTAGAATGATAAAGTAAACATAATCAAAAAAGGTGACATAGGTATTAAAATGGGAATCTTATAATAAAATGTAAAACAGAAAAAAGAAATATGAAGTTATAGAAGAAATAGAAATAAATAGTAAAATTAAAATATTCTATTCTTTTCGCAATATTTTAATTTTACTATTTATTTCTATTTCTTCTATAACTTCATATTTCTTTTTTCTGTTTTACATTTTATTATAAGATTCCCATTTTAATGCCTATGTCACCTTTTTTTATTATGTTTACTTTATACATTCTACACTTTATAGCGGTTATTATTATTTATCTCTTATTTTTTACTATTGTTATTATTTTAACAACTGCATTTTACTTTATTTTTTTACCTGCACTACTTATGTTTCTCATACCTTTTTATCTGGTTCTTTTCTTAGCCCTGATGAAGGTCTGAACTTCAGGTTGAAACGTCGGCAAATGTCAAAATAAATATTATCATTTATTTTTGCCTTCTTATTTGACTGATCACCCCAACTATTCTTCTCTTCATTAGTAATAATAAATATATACATTCTTCCCTTTAGTACAGCTAAGGGTATTACAAAGAGTTATACTCATGATCGAATTTTTTAAATCGTATTTTTTCTTGTGGTATAATTATATACAGGTTTTATTCACAACATGATCTAGATAAGGCAATTTTGTCCCTGAGGTAGCCTTATCTTCGAAAGAGTAAGGAAACAAAAATATATCTCATTTTAGAAAAAATAATAATTCACTTGTCAAACCTATCACTAAAATTCAGACATAAGTGACAAAATAAAAAAAAAATGTTAAACGGCTTACTTATGCATATCTTATTATTTGTGCAAAAGTGAACTAAAAATGTTGTACATTTATTGCTCAATAATGAATAAGGATATCTGCTGCTGATTTTATTCATTTTAATTAAATTAATTATTTTTGTTGTCTATTAGGGATTCTCTTATTTATTGGTAAACATAAAAAGCAAACAACAAGTATTCGTTGTTTTTTATGAATTATTAACTAAAAGATAATCAACATGAACAAAACTCATTTTTGACTTTTCTCAATTTTAATCCTGTAGTACTCTGTTAACCGAAGGAAGGACATCATATTTAACCAGAAGTTTGCAATATTATCGTGGGGTTGAGCCGTCAAGGACATCGTATATTGAGTCGTCAGCAAGTGGATATCGCCGATATAGTAAACCGGACGTACCAATAAGAGACCTGTTAGGGGATATGAGCACTTTACGGAACCATAGGGTGACAGAAATATTGATATTACTGCAAGAAGCAACCCTTTTCCTTGTTCTTGACTGCTGGGAGCATTGAGGCCGAATGTGTTAACGCATGTGTTCTGGGAGTTGCTCGGCAACCAGATAAGACATTTGGGAGATCAAAAAGTACGAGTTCGTGTCCCGGTGCCGAAGAAGATTTAAAAGTTTCCGCCCTCAGATGAAATAAAATCTTATTTATATTAATTTTCATTTTATTCTATGGGTAAAATTCTAGGGAAATTAAATCATAGATAAATGACAATATCCGTATTCATTTTTGCGCAGTATAGCTCATAACTGTACTGTAAAATGAATAAAATTAGGTTTATATGCTGATTAAAAGCTTTTTCTGTTGTAATTTACTGTTGATAAATTCATCGCAACTCACGTTCGGCATAACAATCATATCCCTTATCTATTATCGCCACAATTGGAATAATGTCTGTGTAACTTCAATGATTAACTGACTGATTATTTGATAGTCTGACGTCCAGTAAAAAAAACATTTCCATCATGACATTTCTACTAACTGTTCTTCGTAGTTTTGCCTCCTTTAAATTTGGAATATACATGCCTGCTACTGCATACACGTCGTGAGTAGATTAGCAAATGCATATGATTAACTTATTAGCATCTAAAATTTAAATAAATTAATAATATGGAAAACTACATGAACAATAACAATACAACTTTACTTATATTGTCTTTAGTTTTAAGACTTTATTTTTCTTTGAGTTCTCTAGTTTTCTGCGCAACATGATTTAGGTAAAGTAACATATAATTTTCTGTGGCCAAATTGTTCTCTCGAGCCAACTTCATTAAAATTGAACGTTTGTCCCTCGCTTTATTTACAGTAAATAAAAACGATATTACGTGAATGTGGAACTATGTTATAATTATAAATTATGTAGTTTTCAAATTGATTGACGTCCATTCTCCTCTGTAATTTAGGTGATTCTCATTTTAAGGACAAGTTTATACGGCCAAGAACTATTTCTTCATAATGAAATATTGAAAATTAAAATATTAAAAAATAGTGTGATTTTATAATTACTAAAGCTGTTAAAATGTCATTACCACGTATCGTATGATTTCATTACAAAGCAAAAAACATAACATCAGATATTGAAGCGTTGAAAAGAGAAGAGGAGAAATTTCTTCAGAGTGTAGTAGTATCCATGGAGTTTAAGGTTATCCACCAGCGGATAGACCGACAAGTTGGGGAGCCTCCATCTACGCATCCGTTTCTTATACGTTGAGCACGTACCTTTATTGTTGTCATTACCACCACGTATATTATCTTGCTATCTGTTCAGATTATTTCCTTTATTATAATTAATGTTTGAATATGGTTTGTAGCTGGACAGTTGGAAAAACAAAAATTATAATAATAGTTACACAGCGCTTCTTGCCGAATAAAATACGTGAAAATGTCATTACCAAGTTGAAAACCCGAGAATTATTAACTTTACTTACTTTAATTAATAAGCAAAAAGCACTTTCGACCTTGGCCATTTGCTCAGATAAAGCTGAGCGACAAAAGAAGGTGTAGGTATTTAGAAAATTGTATGTAAATACTGTCAAAATCATTAAAAATTTATCATGAAAATTGCCCATAATCTGAGAATCACCCTTTTATCTTATCTAACGCGAAAATAAGAATTCAAATCGTACTGGTAGTTCTTGAAATAGTGCCTTAATGCAAACAAACTCTTATTTACTATTATTATTACAAACTATTGTTTTGTCTTGTTGCTGAACGGTTTATTGCAAAACACACTATGAATATTTTTTACGATGCCAAATTTTGGTGAATGCACGTTTTGGTGAGTATTTTATGTTATTTAAAACTACAAAAACAGAGTTAGTTTATCAAAATAACACAACACTTTTTGTATATCAAAGTGAAAATTCATCACAGTTCTAAGTAATTTAAGGTTAATGAAACGTCACATAATGTATTTTAACAATTAACCGGCGGAAACTGTTATTTAAATATTTCATATTATTACTCTCTATGCTGCTAAATAATGTTTATGTTAACATGTTTTGTTATTAACTTATTAGCATTTCTGTGATATTTTACTTTGACTATGGTCCTTTTTTTGACCTCTTGGATGTTAATTTATTTATCATAACCGTTTGTAGGTATGTAGCTGTATTTTACCAAACCGCACAACTGATTTTTAAGAATCATAATTGGTAAATGGTTAACTGTCGTGGATAATGAAGAGAAGAATAGTTGGGGTGGTCAGTCAAAAAAAGAAGGCAAAAATAAATGATAATATTTATTTGCATATGTAAAAATAAATATTATCATTTATTTTTGCCTTCTTTTTTGACTGACCACCCCAATGATTTTTAAGAATGATGCTTCAAAGACATCGACTTCTTCTACTACTACCGATGCTTATACCAGTGAAAAAAATAATATATATATATATATATATATATATATATATATATATATATATATATATATATATATATATATATATATTCTTAAAAGCGTTACTGTTGTAGCAATATTGGGTCAATCTGTTTGGATTTATTCAAGTTATTGAGGTCTGTAGAATTGCTCTTTGCACTTCCACTACTATGCTTACATACCAGGAAGCTGCTGCTTGTTAGTCTTAAAATTTTGGATTGAAAAATGTTTAGTTTTTGTAAGTGCGTCTTTTTTTCTGAAACGTAAATCTGTGAGGCATTTGTCCGTAGGGGTTTCAGTAAGTATGTGTATATATTTAGTTTTGTATAATCTTCTTGAGTATGAGACTGTTCTTCCACTTTGCCAAGTTTATAATAAATTAATTTTGTTATTAAAATAACCTTGTGTTATTATATATTTAATTTATTGTCCACCCTATCCTGCCTTAAAGGCAATGCGGGTGTATGCAGCATTGAGATGATGTGTGCATGCCTGCATAACAAAACACTGCTGTAAGTGATTCTGTTTACATTATGATCAATAGCTGTGCACGCAGCCTACTCTTCATTCACCCCTCAGTTAGTCCATCGTCTTCTTCACCTCTTTTGTTCGGTGGTCTCTCTGGTTCATTTTTCCTCTGTGGCTAAGAAAATGTGAAATAGACCCACAACTTCTTTCTTTAAGTCCGGGTTGTTCAGTTTAGTCATCAGCTGAGAGAGCTCACTCTGTGTCCAAATGTAGAGCCTATGTAAGCCACAAAAAGACATTCATGAGATTCATCATAAGATTCATCTTTGAGAACCCCAGGCGTTCTCATGTTTCCTGCTTACAGACTGAGTTTAAGTGGCTCTATGTAACTTCCCGACGACAATTCATTCTTGGTATTTTCCTTTTCCAAGTCCTCAGAACCAAATACCCTCCCTACGTCCTCGAACTCCTTACTCGTTACTTAACCACTCTCTTAATATCACATCTCACCTATAGATTTATATATCCCCTCCCAAAGGGTTACTCAAAAGGAGATTTTACAGCTCAAGTTATGCGCCATCAAAACTTTTGAGGAATGCATATTTTTATAGGGTTTTGAATTTTCGAGGGAGCAAATTTTAACATAATAAGAGACTAAATAACAGTTTTAATTTCATTATTTTTTGTATATAATTGTATTTTTCTTAGGATTCTATGTATATATTTGTATTATAACAAGATTCCAGACTGATGTATATATATCCCAGAATAAAATTATTTTTCATTTCATTTCAAAAAGAAGAAATGATCAATATACATATAAAAAATAATTTTCAATTCGTATCAGTACTTCTTAAAATTAGTGCCTTCAAAATAAACAGATACTTCAGTCACTATATTAGTATAGTGTAGATCTTACTATATTATATATACCTTATATTACATTGCCTTATAACTATACCTTATTTGAATATATTATATAATATTGCTTTCTATGTTGCTAGGTGCATGCGGTGATGGGTCAGCGATGGCCATGGCCACCGACTGTGCAGACCAAGGTAACTATTTCATTATTTATATTTATTTATATATATATATATATATATATATATATATATATATATATATCATTGTAGTAGTTACTATGTATTGTTAGTATGTTGAGCATATATCTTAACTTAAGATTAGAATGATTTAGTTCTTTAGAAGTATTTCATCTATTACAAAGTTTATTTAACTTAAATATTAAATATTTATTAGATCATCCAGATTTAAAAAAAAACTGCATATTAAATTTCTATTGCTACATTTCGGCCTAATATTATTGGCCAGTTTCAGTTTAATTAAAATGTTAGCTCAATTATTGGATTTGATAAAGTAGTAAGATGTAGTGTACCGACCAGAGATGCACAACCCAGTACCGAGTAAGAAGTATTTTACTCAATTTGAATCACTGTTTGGAATTCGATCAGTACTTTAATTAATCGTTGACATCAACTGAAGTAGTAATTAAAATATTTGGTACTCAAAAAGAGTCAGTATTTGAGTAAAATACTTAGTGCTCATTACTGAGAGTAGCATTTGCCCATCTCTCTCTGGTACCGACAAAAAACACCTTAGGAATGATGTACATAGATAAAGCTAATTGTTAAATTTCTGAAAGAGGTCCCACCAATCCGTGTTATTCTTTAGCTATAACTTCATTATTTAAATATCTCTATTATATACAAAAATTTTTAGTAGTGAATTTCATATTTTATTTTACTATTAGGATAGTAGGAGAAACAGGAGCTGGGCGACTATTTTACAAATTATACAGCTGTTCATTCAGTTACATATATAAGCTTCTGTTACCTCCTACTGTCCAAATACAAAATAAAGACTTCAGACTGAAAATTTGTACGGAAATAGTTTTTTTTGGTTGATGAAAAATAATACAATCTGAACTACAGAATACATGTAAAGTAAAGTTAAACAATTTGTGCAACTAGTAGTAGAATTAAATGAAAAGTTGTATAATTTGTAAAATGGGGGTTGGTCCGGCGTTAGATGGACAGAGGTATCCTCCTATTGTATAAGAAAAAAAAAACCTACACCTCTGCGATTTGAAATCTTATATTCAATACTTTTAAGGAAGTACCTGCAGTTTCTTGGTACACGGCTGTGGAAGACCCTTTTACCAAGACCACGTTGCCAGGTCTTTCCTTTTAATCTATAATTTAACTAAGAATATCTAATTTATAGAGGCTGGATGTGCCTCAGAAGCGTCTATCGACCCACGGCTGATATAGCAGAATAAATAATTAGGATTTAAACCCGGAGCTTGGAGCATAGGAGCACAGTACCTTATTTACTGAGCTACTCTTCCTATTTAAATGTATGAGACATGAAGTGTAATAAATGTATATTTATATAACTACGTTACAAGTTCCCCCTTGTTTTCTTAAAAATTACATTCATATCAAACTGGCTTTTTATTTCATTCAATTATTTTACTTAAATATTCCCAACATGCGGTCCGCTATTCCGGTTAGCGTGGGACTTGGTTGTTCAGCATTGTGTACCCAGGCTCTTGAATTAAGGCTTTTAATATTGCAAGGACCTAGATTAGGAGAATAACAATATATATATTTTTTTTAATTAAATATTTTGTTTTCTTAGCTGCAGATTTAACTTTTAAATTCATCATTAGGCTAAAACAATAAATTTTGTTGGCAGAAAAAGTAATTAATCTTATAAATTAGAAACCAGACTACTATAAATAAATCATTGAAGTATAATAAATGATGACATTTTTAACCCACACATAAAGTTTTTTTTAGTCATTTATTTTTTACAGAACATTTAAGGTCCTTCCAACATCCTTCGTGGACTTTTTTTTCACTTGGTGACAATTTGGCGTGAGGACTCTCTTGATTTCGTAACGTTTCGAAACGGTTTTCGCAACATCTGACCTTCCCTCTCTGCATCCTTCTATGGTGATTTATGTTTCCTTCGATTCTAAGGAAATGTTTCGTAATATTTAACATCCCTGATAATAAATTTTCAGCATTTCAGCTAGAAAAGACCTAAGTTCCTCTCTTTCATCTGATCCTTTTAGACAAGAATTATAAACAATAAATACTTCGAACACAAAAATGAATAACGTTTGAAGAAAGAAAAATAGACTTTTAATGTACTGCAGTTGTACAATGCCAATTGTTTTTTAGACTGAGGTTATTTTTAGGGAGGTGGTGTGTTCAGTCAGCAACCTATCTCTCGACTCTTGACTTGTCATTCACTTGGAAAGGTATATTTGGCTTAGTTTGTGGTTATTTAGGAGTAGAAATTTCAAAAAGGATTATGATTTGACTCTTTCTTTACATATATAATAAAAAATATAAGGAGTAGATTTAGACTATACATAATATGGTAGTATTGTATATCCCTTTTCCCGCTCTCAAGTAAGTTCTGGCATATTTATCTGTGCCTTACTACTAACCTATTTAACTGGAATTATATTTTCCGCTGGGACAAGCTAATTACTTATAAAATACATCGTTACTTTATCATTGAAGTATGAAGTTTCACCATATTCTATTGCTTGCGTTGGATAGACTATCTTGAAGATATTCTAACACACATATATTATATTTGCGAATAAGCATGTTACACTATGCGTTGAATGCATTAGGAATAGGGATACTTAGCAAATGTGAGATTTCAAACGAGTTATAAAGTAGTTTCTTAAATTGAGACATGCATTTGAGAGTTGTATAACCAGGACGGAAAACCTGGTTGGATTTGCAAATATGATTTTTTTTCGGTATTTGAAAGAAAAAATTGTAACTTCTATTCCCGACTTATAGTTGACTAGATTGATGAAATTATACAGGGTGGAAGAGGATATTTGAAATGAAATGAAACTAAAAAAAAAAAAAATTATTGAGGACTAAAGTCTCCTTAGAATGGCGATAGGTAAGGAGATCCAAAAGATGTAGCAAAAATAATGTAGGATTTGCTGAAGGAAGTGGATTTGTGGAGGGTATATATAGATCTATAGGTTCAGGTATGAAGACTGTAGATAGAGGAACAAACAGTAAGGAGTCCTATGATGTGGGGAGGGTTTTTGGTTCTGAAGACTTGCAAAAGGAAAACACAAAGAAGGAATTGCCGTCGGAAAGTAGGATAAAGCCACTTCAACACTGGAGCCCAAAAATCGTTCTTATCGCAGGCGAAGTATTTATAAATTACGAACGCGTATGTTATTCTGAGTAAAAAGAAACTTGTCTACCGCTGCTTTAAAAAATGGCTGCTGATTTGAAGAATATTTGGCCAGTAATTTGAGGATCGAAACGGGAAATCCATTGCGAAAAATGTGAGAACAGTTTTTATTTTAGTAACTTCTGGTTTAGACATGTAAAAATCAAAAATGCTAACACGGGCCACCAAGAGAAAACTTTTTACAGCCAAAAAAGTCATATTTTTTTAAATATTTTATATTATAACTCCTAAACGATGCATCGAAGCGAAAAATGGACTCTTTAATAAATTAAAGAACGTTGAATTTTGTGTCGAAAGAGTACATAATTTTTAAAATATGGTTACGTGGTAAGGTATATAACCATGGTCAACCAACAATGATTTTTACCAAATTTGTCAAAAACTGAGACAAATTACTATAAATGGCGCTGTAATTTGGAATGAGTACCCTAAGAAGAAAAACCCATATAACGAGTTTATATACTCGTTCGATGCTCAATTTAACATTCTTTAATTTATTAAAGAGTACATTTTTCGCTTTGATGCATAGGAGTTATAAGAGTTATAGGTAAAAAAACACTAAAATTTCGAAAAAAATCTGACTTTTTTTTCTATAAAATGTTTTCTCTAGGTGGTCTGGATGCTTGGTGAGCTATTTTTTTTTTTTTTTTTTTTTTTGGTTTATTGATAAATATTACAATCTGTCTCAATAAAGGACATTTATAATAGAGTTCTGAGAGCACATTCACACCATATTTACAAATTAAAAAAAAAAAATAAAAAAAAAAAATAAGCTAACTTCAAATAATATAAAGCTACAAAAGAACAAAATAAAATATCATAGTGAGAAAAAAAAAAAAGTAATGAAAATAAACATCTTAGACGCAGGCATACCTATTACACTATTTACAGTCGGCCATAGGAACTCCGAACCATACTTATCCCCCCACACGTGGAGGGAAAGCAAGGTTTTAGGAGATCCCTGCGCTTCTTCCTCAACCATTTCACTGGCATTGAAAGCCAGCGGAGATTGAGTAAGGGCGCTACAACCACGGACACTCATGACTTGAGTGGAGAATCTGGCCATTGCCAGAACTCCAGTATATACATGTTACAAAAGGTCACGGGGCCACTGCCGTTTCAGCCTGCGAGGAGGATTGTAGGGATGAGTGGTGCTAGATAGGGATTGTGCTACGGGATTAATGTGATGGGTAAGGTTCTGATGAAATTTGGAGAATTTGTCTGGGATAAGATCAAGAATAAATGGAATATTAAGGTCATTGTGCAGGGTTTTATTAGAGACATAAAAGGGAGCATCGACTATTGTACGGAGGACTTTGGTCTGGAAGGATTGAATGCGTTTGATGTTAGAATTTGTTTTTTAAATGTCTAAACCCATACATACAAGTTAAACAAATAAAAACTTTTCTCACATTTTTCGCAATGGATTTCCCATTTCAATCCCCAAATTACTGGCCCAATATTCTTTAAATCAGCCGCCATTTTTTAAAGCAGCGGCTCTGGAACGGCAGACAAGAATCTTTTTACTCAGAATAACAAACAATTTTGTAATTTACAAACTTTCGCCTGCGATCAGGTCGATTTTTCGCCGTGACTCCAGGGCTACGGTGTACCTGCAGGAAACATGGGAACGCCTGGGAAGCCCAATGATGAATCTTACGACGCTTAGTGTCTCTCCTGGATTACTTGGCTATGAGATTACGATAAAAGTGGTACTATGCTATGATGAAGGCAGTTCTGATATACGGTTGCGATACCCAGATACTAACCACCACCATAGAAAGAAGTATTAAAAGATTTGAGAGTAAAATCCATCGAACTATAATCGGAGCGATCTGAGATCAGAGTACTAAAGCTTTGAGGAGAATGACTAAAGACAAGAAGTTTAAGATGGACGGGATTTATAGCTTGGAGCAAACCATTAAGTCTCTAGCTCAAGGTATCACACGAAGGCCAAAAACCAGATGGATATATGGAATCAACAAAGATGCTCCAGATCAGCATGCAGATGAACCTAGAATCTATATACCTAGATCTCTAGATATATCTAGAAAGATATAGATATACAGAGATGGTGAAGCCTGGCTGCAAAAGATCTATAAGGTCTGTTAAGTCAACAAGAAAATAAAAAAAATAAAGTAAATTTTAAGTATCTAAACAAAATTCATAAATCTATAACCATTTTCACCGCATAAATTTATTAAATATTTAAACCACGAACATGCAACTCAATTCCTGTGAGAGATTTATTTAGTAATCTCATCAACGAGGATGAGAAGCTACAAAAGATTTTATCACCTGAAAGGATTAAAATATTCTGTATAATCACCTCGACTTGTGGGCCAAACAAATTACTCAACGAAATGAGGAAAACCTGCGGTCTTTTTGATCCTTTTTTATCCTTAAGCGGGTTTAAAAATTTCATCCCCTTCCTCCGGAGAGAATATTTCTATTGTAAAAATAATTCGAAATAAAATAGTAGCGATGAAAAATGAATAGATAACGAAGGTATAAGGGTATTCCGAACTAACCGAACTCACACAACCACTTTATTAAATTAAACATTCCATTTAGTAATGATATAGATCGCTGGCCAATCGCCGGGAGGGGAGCTTTCTGACTTAAAAATAATATTTTTTTTACATTGTTACATATTTGTTTTTGAGTGTTCTGAACTAAATACTTAAACAATCGCAATATCTCCTATTTTTAAATTAAAACGCTTAAATAGATACTAAATGTAGCTATTTGTCAAGAAGAAATATATTAAAAAATTATGCCTTGAAGTGTAGTCCGTGGTATAGACCCCTTTTTATCGAAACATCCGTCTAAAAGAGTTTCATCTCATCGTAACCTACAACTATTTTATTTACGAAAACTCTTGGAATTGGGGCATTTTCAATCTGGTGGAGGGTGCAAACTTTGTCTATTTAATTAGGTACTTAAAACTCTTAAATACACATTCCCTTTGTACTTGGATCATAAGATAATTTGATCACAAATTCGAGAAAAAAGGTGCCCTTCAAAAATATTGACCCGTTTGGCGTGACCTACACCTCCAAATTCTAAAAAAAAACGAGGTTATATGGGACAAACGTCTCAATATTTTTATAGGCCACCATTATTATCGATTTTGTGATCACTTTATCATACGATCCAAGTAGAAAGGAATAATTAAATGGACAAAGTTTACCTCCTCTCCAGATTGAAAACGCCCCAATTACAAGAGTTTTTGTAAATAAAATAGTTATAGGTAACGATGAGATGAAACTATTTACGAAGTTTCAAGCGGATGTTATTAATTAGATAAAAAGGGGTTTGTACCACGGACTAGTATTATTATTACTGCATTGACTTTTATTTTATTAATTATTTTTTTAACAAGACTTCAAGGACCAGCATCCTAACATCATTTTATGTAGTTTATTTTCTTTGCTTCCAAATTAATTACAGTTGTATAAACATGAAGAAATTAAATAAATTTTTAAAAAACTTTCCTCCATCAAAAATTCCGTTATTGCAACAGATTGTAACTTATACTATCATGTTCTGGTGTTCATCAGGGTAAACAAACTCTTTACACAGTTTATACAGCTGACATCCCAAAGCATCATAACATTGTTGTACCACGTATGCCGATGACACATTTGTTTTATTAGTTTATTAACTAATACCGTTAGTTTAACAATTGAGTTTGATTACGACCCAACAATTGCATCCCAAACTCTTCAATCACACATCACAAGTCTTGAAAAATGCTGTCAAAACTGGAAAATTAAAATATATTCAAATAAATCCCATCAAATCACCTATACCCTTCGCCGTAAACCTACAACTTCCTGTCCTACAGTATCATTTATTAATACCCCACGTATTACTGTTGAACAAATCCGATATTCTGGATAAACGTTAAATTACTCAATATATTATTTTTCGGTATAATTTATTTTATTTATTGTACATAGAGTGTGAATGTGATCTCTGAACACTATTATAAATATCCTTTGACAGATTGTAATATTTTTGAATAAATAAATAAGTAACAAAAAAAAAATGAAAATTACTGAAGGGATTATTTGGAATCTCCATATCAGATTGGAAAAAGAAGTTTTCGACTGCTTCAGCACTTAGCTAAAAAATGCGTCTAAGCTTCCAATTAATTAATATACTCATATACATCACGACAAAAAGCTTAAAATATATACATACATGACTATTTGAACTTATGAAGTAGAGCTTTAGAGCTGCATTAAGCCATCGAATTCCTCTCGTATCCGATCCCTATAATCCAAAATCCTTCGTAAAATACTCAATGCTTCTTACTTTGTCAAAATAATCCATAACGATCTTGATGTTCCTTTCCGTATGTTTCCGATTTGGCCCAATCAAGATACCTATCCTTCCATAATAAACTTCTGAAGCACCCGAACTCTCTCGTTTCTATCCTTACTTCCTCATCAATTCCTGTTAATCCTAATATAGAACAATAATTGGAATGATACCAATGGGTATTTTTTCTTTATGTTGTACATGTCATGTTTCCAATTTAAATTTACTAGATGTTTTTTTTATTTAATACAGTTGTAAATTTCAATAAATAAATATATTAAAAATCACGAATTAAAAAATAATTAATTAAATTAAAATAATTTCCATCCATGTCAGTGTAGTAAACATAAGTTCTGTCATGTATTGCACCACATTTTTCACACATTCGAGATGTAGTAACCTATAGCTCAATTTAAAAAAAAAAAAAACTGGATTTTACATCTTCCAGCTGCACATCAAGCAAAGGTCACATCAATTTAAGGGAAAATGTCGCAATTCCCATACTAAATTGTCCACAATGTTGTCTGAATGTTACAAAATTGATTCCGTATTTAGATCTGACCTTTCCAAAGTTGTGATACTTCAAAATTCCATTTATTTTTTTTTAATTTATGGTTACATACTTATGGTTACATTATGGTTTTACTCTTTGATTCGTTACATACACTCGGTACACATATGAAAAATGCTAATAATAAACAGGTTAATTATTTAAACGAGAGTCAGAAATAATGTTAGTTTTACAGAACTGAACCTATGTTTAGTTCCATTCTATGTAGATAATGGTTTATCTACAAGCCTAATAAAAAAGTAAATTTTGGAAATCAGGTGATTATTATACAAAAAAAAAATTGACTTTTACGGCGATAACATTTTTATCACTAATTTTTAACTATCGTAAATAAATAATATACTTTACAACATCGACTTCATTATCATCACCGATTAGTAATGGACCTTCTCAAGCGAATGTTTATTTATTTATTTTTTTAAAGGGATACCTTCATATTATTGGATCGGAAATTAATAGGATTTTTAGCTTTTTTTTTAAATCCTCATAATTTTTTTTAGTGTGAAATTCACATCATAGTATATTGCTACTGTCAGTGCAGAAGATTGTTTTTAACAATTTTCTATATTTATTCTATTTGTGCTATGGGTGACATTTTGTAGTCTGCAACTGCAATAAGTAGTATGCTACTATGGAATATAGCAGAGAGAAATAAAATATAAAATTGTACTTCATGCCATACTAGGCAAACTCTCAAAACTTCCAATTAATTACAAAAGATTCATATACATGACTCTAATAAGACCTATTTGGACTTACGGAGTTGAGCTATGGGGCACCACTAAACCATCGAATTCCTCTCGTATCCAACCCTTACAATCCAAAATCCTTCGTAAAATCCTCAATGCTCCCTACTTTTTTGCAAATAAAACTATCCATAATGACCTTAATGTTTCTTATGTTTCAGATCTAGCCCAATCCAGATACCTATCCTTCCATAATAAACTTCATAACCATCCCAACTCTCTCGTTTCTAACCTTGCTTCCTCTTCAATTCCTCATAACCCTCCAAGGGGTCTGAAATGAAGATGGACCCGTTATCTCAATGTAGATATATCATTAGAGTGTTACCATTGGGTTGTTACTCAGCAAGTGTTTTCATGTCATTATATCCATATGTTCAAATTTACTAGATGTATTTATATAATACAGTTGTAAATATCACTAAGAACTAATAATAAAAAAAAATCACGCTTGTTGTATAGTCTCCAATTTCCACCCACTTAGACTACGGTTGTGTGGTGTACGATGGCATCCCGATGGTAATCGAAGAAAGAGTAAAGCTACTTATAGAACTCCATCTTGAGATTTGTCTTCCATACTTCGAGGAGATCTCATGTTTCCTATTTTTACGGAAAGTTAAAGTAGCTTTTTCCTTGTTTTTGAAACAACATTTCCTTGGATCTTACCTATTCCAAATGACTAACCCCTGGTATCCTTCCTACACCAACAGTCTCCTACAGTTCAAACCCGTGGTCCACTCCCAGAACACAAGATCCCGTGTTGATTTTTGGTCCCTTCCCGTAAAAGTAAAACAATTGAACATTCATTTATTGCCCGGTTCACTGCTTTCTGGAATTCCTTGTCATCTGATATCCACCATGCCTCTTCCTATTCTTCATTCAAATTATTCGGGTTTTTACCTGACAAAAGACTAACTTGGAGGACACACATTAGACAAAAACGTATGGACGATAAACAGACAAAAAACAGACGATACGGTCTTTTATCTAGGTTACTTGACAGCCGTTCAAAATTATCTTTGACTAACCAACTAACTCTCTATAAATTTTTACTTAAACCACTTTGGACTTATGGCATAGAACTGTGGGGTACTGTTAAAACTTCCAATATTAAAAAAATCCAGTCTTTCCTATCCAAAATTTTACTAATGGTAGTTGACGCACCATTTTATGTCCCAAAGGATAGATTACATAAACACTTGAACATTCCAACAATTTTAGACACTGGAAAAGAAAACTACAATAACTTTCACCAAAGACTAACTTACAACATTAATCCTCTGACAAAAAACCTTAAATGCACTCCGTACAGCCCATCTGTGCGATTACGTAGGCGCTGACCAAGAGACCTGCTGAACTGATCTATTTCCTGGATTGTGATGGGACGCTGTGAAGCTGCCAAAAAATTTGCTCATTGCAAAGAAATTAGCAGATCGCAATTTAATTTTTATGTTTATGTATTAAAAAAAAAAAAGTTTATGAATCAACTAGTGTTTATTTGTTTTTTATTTTTCATGATTTTTGTTTTTCTTTTCATGTCAAATATGTTTTGTTTTGTTTTTTCCAATGTTTTTACTTTCTGTTACTTATATATTGTCACTGAAGATATTGTACATATTGTTTAATTTTTATTAATATAGTTTTTGGCCAGATATGGTTTTTGTTTTTTGTTCATAATTGTTATTTTTAAGAGAACTTGTCCCAGAATAAAGGTTATCTTCTATCTATCTGTCTATCTAAATCATAAAGAAATAATAAATTTTTATTGTCTTCTGTAAAAAAGGAGTTTTGCACTAACAGTATATCTTTATTTCTATTGTATCTTTGAATCTGTACCACTACAACCCATGAACGATCTTCGGTTAAATAAGTTCAGTTTTTAGACCGAGAGACTGTGGTGCTCATCGCCACTCTAGCAGGACAAAATATACTTTCAAAATATGAGAAATATTATAAAGCACCACTTCTATAAATAGTTGTTGATCTAAAAATAATCCTAGCAAAAGTTGATGCAAACTTTCACTGTAGTGTACGAAATAGTTAGATTTTGGCGAACAGGTTTTCAGTCCCACCAGTTGACAAATAGTTCCATGATTACTTCATTTATAGTTCAAATTACTGCTCCTGTCATTACTCAAGACTGCTTTTAATAATTTAGGTAATTAATTTCCTCACTAGATTTATTAAACTTTCAACAGTTTAATGCTAGTTAATGCAATTGCATTTAAAAAACGGCCATGATCAAAATTTTGATATAAGCGAGGATTCTCCAAACTACGACCGTAGAAGATTCATTGATTACATGTGATAGATTTAAAAAGAAAAAGTCAGAAATTCAGTAAATCGCTCAAAAATTGAAATACTACAACTTTTGTCACACGATTCTTTTTTTTATCAGGAAGTTCATTTCGAAACTGAAGTGTTATTTGTAGGAATATATCTCAGATTTTAACAAAGTTGATAAAATTATCTTTCGTTGACCGAAATTTTAAACCAAACCTGTTAACCAAATTAATATTAAGTTTAGGTACGAATTTGATTCAAAGAGTGACTTTCATGCTGGAACTTTTTTGGATTTATATGTGAAAAACCAAAAATATATTCTAAAACACGGTTTTGTAATGAAACGGGTTTGTAAGTGATTACTTACGTATGAACTCACTTTGAAAAAGTTAACAGTGTAAAAGGGTTTCATTAGGTCGACGGACAAAATTGACCCGACATGTTGGAAATTTTTGACGGAGCTATATCAGCATTCCTTAAATTCAAGAAATATAGTATTCATTAAAACAGGATGTAGATTTATTGCTTCAATCTTTAAAAAGTGGTCTGTATCACTAATAGTGCAAAGTCGTAGTAAAATCTCAATTACGTTTCGGCGCTTGGATCTTTCTGTTTTGTCACTATTGATATATTTACTGTGAAATTTATAGTTAGTACGACAAACTTGTTCGTCAAATGTTACTGAGTTTAAAAGGAAATATTTTAAAGTGAGCTGGGTGATTAGCTCTCTTATCGTGATGTTGTTAACGAGGGACTACTGTTTCGCAGAACTGGACTTAATTGATTCAGACCCGTCCATCATGTTGTGAAAAATGTCTCTCGCTTGAAAAGTTCTCCATTTCATTTCATTCCACCGAAAGTAGTCATAAAGTGTGCATTTCAATTATACACAGAGAGCTCGTCTCAGCTATCGAGTCTTCTATGTCGATTAAAACAAGTAGTTTCGTAACGATTGTGTCGACGCCCTAAATCCATCGCAATTGAGGTTTTACCTTTAGGAGCGTTTAATTCTAAAATGCCTATTCGGGTGATTATAAAAAAAAAT
Organism: Nezara viridula; assembly: GCA_928085145.1. Taxonomy (NCBI): domain Eukaryota; kingdom Metazoa; phylum Arthropoda; class Insecta; order Hemiptera; family Pentatomidae; genus Nezara; species Nezara viridula. The sequence goes on along the minus strand of OV725080.1, from coordinate 18,611,372 downwards.
CTTCATTTTCGATGTTGATTTTTTTGCAAGTCAATCATCTTCAAAAATTCACCAAATTTTCACGTGGCTTTCTGAGATCATAAAGAAGTATATACAATGTAATATAGAGCTCAAATAATTTGTTCGGTACTACATTATTTTTGTTTTGTAATTAAAAGAAGAAATTATAGAGTACGGCCATATTTAATTAAGAAGCTGTAAAAAATTTCAAGAGATATTCTCAACAGTTTTTTTTTTTCAAGCGATGTGTTTTTAAGCGAAATTGATATCCTTACAAGTGGTGGTAATGATAATCGATGGCTTTAAGACCACACAAAAAACTTTTTTTAGTGCATGTTGTTCAGCTTCCTATATGCTTAACAATAATTTAATCCTTTTATTTCTAACAGTAACATTGAACGTTAATATGTGCTTCCATTTCTATTTCATAGTGATTATATTATACCATAATATAATATAAATAATATTATAATTAATATATTGTATTCAGGGAGAAATGTCTAGATCGAAAAATAATTGGTGTCACCTACGTAAAATCGAACTTCTACTTCCAAATGAATAACATATCCCGTACAAATTTTTATCTAAAATCTTCATTTTGTATAAGGAGAGTAAAATGATTCAGGAGCTCAACACATATGTAATTAATTGACCAACTGTATTATTAGTAAAACAATAGTTGAGCTCCTGTTATCTCCTATTTTTCTAATACAAAAATGGAATAAAATATAAAAGTCACTAAAAACTTTTTATATAATTGAGAGAAATAAAAATAAAGTTTGACACCATGTTGACCGCAGCAGATTAAAAGTTCTATTGTGTATAATAGATTTTACCTGTAGAATATTTAGTTCTTTCTGGACTGGTTTGAGTACTCTAAAACCTAAATAAATAATTATTGTTTTTCTATTATTAATTATTTATAATATAATTGGTTTATTATTTTTCTTTTTCAGGAATATCACTCATTCTTGTAGAGGAGTTATGCGGGGTAAGTAATTATTAAACTTCAGATTACCTAAAAATATATTTAAGTATTTGGTTGTAGCAAATGAATAATTGTGGTATAATTGGATATCTTTCATTCCCAAACGAAACTTAAGACTCTTTTGGGTTTTAACATGTAGCCATGAATGGAATAAATGAATTGTATTCTAGCAATCGTACAACCTCATACCAGTTGAAACTTTGGATTTAAAGCTACAATACTTCCGCGGCTGGCTTCCATACTTGCTACACTCCCCAGTCCCCACCATATCTTCCAGACTGTTATTTTTAGTTTTGAACTGAATATGAACTTTTTTTATTATTTGAAAAGGGCTATCTCAATCTTATGTCCGCTTTTTATCTCTTGAATTCCATTCCAGCTCAAACTTATATTATTTCTTTTTCATGCAATTCAGGCATTTTCTGAACTGAAAAATCACATCAATAAAGACCATAGAAATGCACATCTCACTTCAGTAGCTTAAAGAAGTCTAAGCAAATTTAAAGAGAACATCTCTCCTTAAATATTTAACTTATACTTATTTAGTAATTTCTCCCACTCTGTGTGTCGACATCTTCCAGTTCACTACTCAATTTAATTTTTTTCTACTTGAATACAACAGTAAACTAGAAAGTAAAAAACAAGTTTAACAATAAATATTTTCAAGTACCATATTTTGTATCAAGTACCACCAGGATTTATTATTGGCTGGATACTATACTGAAAAGTGAATTTAAATAATTATAATGTTATTGAATATTATCTTAAGATATGTATATATGTTTCTTGAAATTCACCAAATTAATTGTATTTTTAATGAAAAAAACAAAACACGAATAAGTCAGATCGGATCTCAACATTCAGAAGCCTCCATGATAGAATAATGTGCTCCTGCATTAATAAATCACGTAAATTTATTTGGTAGTATATTTAGCAGCGTGTAGTGAGAAAATGAGTGGCAGGTATTCGGAATCTAATAAAGATTTTTATTTTGTTCGAACTTTTGTTGTTCTTTATTTATCTGTTTTTAATCAATTTGTTGATATTATGAGAAACGTAAATTTAACAAAAAATTAAATCAACAAAATATTTTTTGTTTAAAACATTTCTGATTAAAAAACACAGAAGTTTCTAAACCATAGGTAAAAAGCATTTTTATCTTTAGAGGCTACAGTAAGTCTAGGCAGTGATAATAGAGGGCGCAATATTTGTTTGGTTTTACTATTGCTTTTTTAATTTATAAGGAAATAAGCATCCATATAGATATCTGTACATCGAAAATAAAGAACACTGTATCTATTATTTAATTTGTTCAGAAGGGCTAATATTTCATTACTTTGAGCTATTAAAATTTGTTTCTTAATTCTTATTTTTATTAGTTAAAATCTATTTCTTAGTTCACGGAGGCCACTTGCAGCCTCGATACCCACTTGAGGTCTATTCGGCAATACATAAAACATACAAAAATTAAATTATTCGTTTAGTATTTTAATAAATATTGTATATCACTATTATATCGTAAAACATTTTTTTTTTTTTTAGTTTTACTTTATATTGAATAAAATATGACTTGATCGTTTCAAGTATAATTTGTAAAAATAACTAGAAATATAATGTCAAATATTGATTTATATAAATAGAAAATAAACTGTATCCTACGACGATGTCCCCTTAGAATAACAATAATGAACAGTTACAAAATAAAAATACATAGCTGGCCGAAAATGGTCTTTAAAGATAAAGATTCAAACAATAAATACAAAAGTTTAAATAATAGTATGTAAACAACGACAAAATAAAATAAAATCTTCTCAACTATACTTATAATTGTATTAAAAAAAAAAAAAAAAAAAAAATAGAATTATATGTATAGAAAGAAAAAGCAAAACATCCAGAAAAGGTTTGTTATAGAATAGAAAATAAATTTACTCTGGAACGAGGTCCCTTATGAATAACAATTATGAACAAAAAATAAAAACCACATCTGGCCAAAAATTACACTAATCAAAATTAAAGAATATATACAGTATCTTCAGTGAAAGTATATCATAACAAATAAAAAATTAACACCATTTAAAAATAAACAAAAATTATTTAAATGAAAAGAAAACAGAAATCAGATAAAATAAAAAACAATATATTATAAGTACTATGGGTTGATTTTTAAAATTAAAACTCAAAACAATTTCAACAACCATTCACTTCAGTCAAAATTTGATTTATAATATTTATTTTATTGTTCAACGTGATTTTGGGATGTGTGAAGGAAGTGGTAGAGAAGATATTTGAATGAGGACATGGAAGAGGCATGGCGGATATTAGATGGCAAGGAATTACAGAAGGCAGTGGATCAGGCAATAAAGGAATATTCAAATGTCTTAGTTCTATGGTAAGGAATATAAAGGTCGGAAACATGGAATCTTCTTTTTTGGGTGTGGACCATGGATTTAAACTGTAGGAGACTGTAGATGTAGGAAGGGTGTCGGGTGTTGATCGTTTGGAATAGGAAAGATCCAAGGAAATATTGTCTGCGGAAAGAAGGGAAGAGCCACTTTAACTAGTCGTAAAGTTGTTATGGAGTTATGAAATTGAATAGAATCGAAGAATCAACTTTATTCTGGGACAAAGTCCCTTAAGAATAACAATTTTGTACATAAAAATTAACATACCATCTGGCCAAAATACATATTACAATATAAAAAATAACTAAAAACTAAGTAGTAACGGAAGTATTTACATAACTAAACAGATATATTAAAGAAATAATATGAGCAATATGGTCACATTACAGCAAAAAGTTGCTACAAACAATAAACTATGGAATACTAAATGAGATTTGAAATGAACGATAAATTACTTTTGTTGTCATACCATTGAATTAATGACAAAAATAATAATAAAAGAGCAGATAAATATTTACTATAAATAATTTACATCTGTATGTATTCAAATGAATACAATAATAGTATTGTAAACATTATAAAAGTCTTATATAATCTATCTGTAGCTAGATCGGAGGAAATAAAAGATGATACACATATACAGGGGTGCTGCTCAATTATATATACTAACGAACCCATAAATTTTGTATGCCTAAAATAAATTCAATTAATCGAAATATTCATAATATGTATCTTATTCTAAACAGGCAGAAAAATAAAATTTTGGACAAATATGGGGCATGAAAAGGCCAAAAGAATTAGAATCTCTTCCTTCTTAAAGATATTGACTCACATTTTTGAAGCAAAGGTGCAAAAAATATGCATCTACATATACACCCAGACCTTAGTAATAACTAGAGACCGGATTTTCGTGCAAATTCGCAGATTTTTGCAAGAATTCGGAAAAAGTGCAGAAAAAAACTCAAAATGTGTAATATCGTGAAGTAAAAATTCAAAATACGTAAAATTGCGTAATTAACACCTAAAAACGTGTTTTCCTATCACCTGGTTGGTTTTTCATAAGTGTATAGAACTTTCTCTCAAATTTGGTATTGCTATGAAAATAACTGCACCTAGCAACCTTAACAAACTAGTTAATCTAATTTTTCAGCAGGAAGTAGTAGTAGCTCCTATATGCTATAAAACTGTGTATAAAACTAATAATTACTAAAGAACTTATGAAAATATTCAGAATCAATTTTAAAATATTTATTCTTTCCTAACTCAGCTGTTTTCAACAGTTCGCTGACCGAAGGTATGGGGGAGAAAGGGCATTAGTTACCTTCCCTGGCACACAATCCTCCGTCTTCTCTCCCATCCCTCCTCCCCAGAGCTAACCTACTTCTGATCCTAGAAGTAAACAAACATGTTATTTGTTTTCTGGGCTCTTATTCAAGCTACAGTGTTTTTTTTTTTCGTTTTTTTTTCGCAACTATTTATTATCAAAAAATGATGTTTTCTTCTAGTATTTATATTAATTAAAAGTAATTAGTTGTAAAGCATCAAGTACAGAATATCAGAAGATATTTAAAAACTTTTAGGAAACTGAATGTGCCCTCATACATCTATTCTTACGTTTAAGCTTTTCTTGGTTCAACAATGGATATATAATATAATATTTATTATTAATTGATTTAATACTTACCTGAAATTCAAAAGAAGTAATTAAAGCATCAAAAACTATAAATGAGCCAAGAATACCAACTATAATAACTCTATGTGTGAAAATTATATCAACTATTCGTGGATCAGGAACTATTACTATAAATAGGGAAAGAGTAACAACTTCAAATGGGCCAGAAGCAACATTTACGAATGGGCCTGGAGGGAGGCTGTGCGATCGAGCGAGTTAACGTGTGTGAAAAAAACGCGTTGCTCGACAACCAGATGATTGGTAAACCAAAGCTTACAGATGTGAAATAATTAGGAGTTTCCGTCCCGGTGCCGGTGGGCTTTTAATTCTAGCGTTAATCCCCCGCCCTCTCTCCTGATCAGGGAAAATCTCCATATAGCCTTAAAAGCGAGGTAGATGTGGGAATATGAAATTGGGTTTATTTTCAATCTAATCACATATATATTCTACAAATGCATGTAATCACCAACCAAAATACATATCGATGGCACAAAGAATAATAATAAGAAGAAAATAATATTTTTTATTTAAGATATTTACAACTGTATTAATATAAATACATTAAGTAAATGCACACAGAAATATCATCACATGAAAACGCTTGTTCAGAAACTACCCACCGGTAGCACTCTAATAATATGTATACAAAAGGAGATAACGCGGTCATCTTCTTTTCAGACGCCTCGGAGGATTATCAGGAATTGAAGAGGAAGCTAGGTTAGAAACAAGAGAATTCGGATGGATCTGAAGTTTATTATGGAAAGATTGGTATCTGGATTGGGCCAAATCGGAAACATAAGGAACATTAAGGTCATTATGGATTATTTTATTGGTGACAAAGTAAGGAGCATTAAGGATTTTACGAAGGATTTTGAATTGTAGGGATTGGATACGAGAGAAATTCGATGGTTTAGTGGAGCCCCTTAGCTCAACTCCATAAGTCCAAATAGGTCTTATTATAGTCATGTATATGAGTCTTTTGTAATTAATTGGAAGCTTAGATCGTTTGTCTAGTATGTGTTGGAGTAAGCTGAAACGTCGAGCTGTTTATTCTCGTTTCAGTCTCGTATGAGGATTCCAAGTGAGACGTTTGTCCAGGTGGAGTCCTAGGTATCGGATTTGTTCAACAGGGATAAGTGGGGTGTTATTAAAGGATACTGTAGGACAGGAAGTCATAGATTTACGACGAAGGAAAAAAATAATTTAAAATGAAAATGCAAATAACAAAAAAAGTTATTACCAAGAACAGCACATCAAGCAGGCTGGGTGAAAAAAAGCTTCTTTCTGGTTATATTCATAGAGAAAAAAAAAACTTTTAATTTATATTTTAATAAAAATCGCATAGACTTTATTAGATATTTTTCTAGATCTGGTGTCAATATATTTCATAATCAATCTATAAACATTGATAATACAAGATAATTATAATCTCAATTAATTCCAAATGAACCCATATTGTTTGTTAACTAAAAAATGTAATCTTCTTGTATTAAATTCCATTGTAAAGTAATGTTCTGAAATGGTATACAGGTGTGATCCAGCCTTGACGAAAATTTGGGGTGTTCTTTGATTTCGAATAAGTTGCTTTAAGTGAAGTTTTTAAAAAAAAATTGTTTTTGGGACCTCTATGAAATCTCGTAAGTATTGGCCTGTGTTGTTTGGGATAAAGTATGTCTGCAGGCTCTGCATGGTTTATAGTCCAACGTGTTTATGTTGTCTGGGCTGAAGTACCAAATGTTTACGTCTGCATGGTTTCTTGTCTGAAGTCTGTGCTGTCTGGCTTAAATATGTCGGCGTCTATATGAATGTTTTACTCCTTTAATATGTCATATGTCAAATTTACATTACATGGTTTTGTGCAGCCCTAAATCTCAACTCTAAGTCCAAATAGATCTTATTGTAGTCATGTATATGAGTCTTTTGTAATTAAAGTCATGTCTTAACACCTTGGTCACTATTTTAGTTTTTCTTTGTTAGTATATTTTTGGAGTTTTTGGCTTGTTTCAAGATCTTGCCTGAATTGATAGCATTTGTCTGTTGAAAAACATGGAATTTATTTTAATATAATTTCTGACTAATTTCCTACTTCAGCTGTACATTTTTTTTTTAAATTTAAAATACATGAATAAAAGTCATCGATGACAGTAAATTCGATCGCCATTGAGGTTCTCGAAATCTTGATGATATTTTTTTTTCACTCTCTTTCTCATTTCCATCCTCAAGGGTCATTGGCATTTGACTATATCTTATATTCTTTTGTAGTACTTTTTTAACTTCAAAAATTTTTAAAAATGTCGCTCTTCACTATCATGTATGATTTCTCTTAATGTTTTGGCTATGCCTATTTTTCTTCTGTAGTTTTTCAATTGGGAAGATTCTTATAGTAAGCGTTTCACTGTTTGAGGTATGTCATTGCATTTTTCACACGTGGGCGCTTCGAGACCTCTCAGAAGGTAGCCACGTGTAAACTGGCAATATCCAATCCTAACACGGCACAGGATTACTTGTTATCTCCTCTGGCTTCTGGAGATAGTGAGTCATTTACCGCAATTGGGTTTCACTTCTGTCAGTTCGCAGTCTTTGCTTTTCCATTCTTTCTCCCACTCTGCTAGTAGTGTTTCTTTATGTGGTGTAGCCAGTCTTTTTAGTTAACCTCTTTTAATCTAATTACCCTCATTTCTTCCAGCTAAATGGGCTGCTTGTAATGCTTTTTTGTTTCTCAAATGGCCCCAGTGGACTGGTACCCAAACTAAGACTGCTAATATGCCCTACTTTTTTACTTCTCACCATATATTCATTTTGGTTTAATTATCGAATTGCTTTAGGATGGGGTAAGACACTCCAGTCCGTTACAACGATTCAGTATTTTTTTATGGAATCTCCTACAAAATAAAGACTGTTCAAAATAATATTCGTGTGAGTATGGAGCGTTCACAGTTTAAATAGGAGCTGACTCTTCTTACTCGTTACATCACATCCTACGCTGTCACGTAGGATTCATTGGGGTATCAGTGTATATGAAATCGAAATTTATATTTTTTTTAGTTATTTATACTTTTCTTTTTGCTGAAAAGTTGTATGTTATTCTCTGTTTTTGACAATAATAACTTCCAATTAAACAAAAATTGATTTATGTGTTGTATTTATAAGATTACATGTTTATGTTTCGATCCAACATTGAAACACTTAGGGACCAGAATTTTACAACACATTACTAACTATAAAAATACAAAAAAAAAAATAAATAAATAAACACAACAGCTTTAGCACATCACATAGCATAAAATTACAAAACAAAGTCAACTTCAATAAATCGCAGATATTAGGCACAGAACCAAAAGACAACAATAGAAAATTACTTGAAGCCATCCACATCACAAAAAACAATAGAACAATAGTAAATTATAAAACAGACACCAAACATTTGGGGACACATTATGCTGATATACTAAACAAAATTAAAATTTAGTAAAAATAAAATTTCAGCTACAGAAAAAATAAACATTTAACAGCAATAGTTTTTTTTTTTATTTTATTAATTTATTAAGACATATAATATTCTGTCACAGGGACAATAATTATATTGATAAATGAACACATTCACACCGTATATACAAAAAAGAAACAAAATTAACAAAAGTAAAATAATAACTAAATAATAATAAATAAAAACTATATACAATAAAAATAAAATAAAATAACCTAAATATAATATATAATATAATATAACAGCAATAGTAAAAAAATAAATAGCCATGTCCAAAGGTCAATTGTATTCACCATGGTAGATACCCAATAATTGGTCTAAAGGCATGATGATGTTCTGGATATTATATACTATAATTTGTTATAACATGAATTTAGAACCTGACAATGGAGCACATTAGACTTAAAGTAATTACAAATTTAATGTAACAACTCAATTCTAACATGTATTGTAACATGCTTTATATTTAACTCATTTTTAGCCATGAATCGACGAAGAAACATGGGATTGTAGTTCTCAAGATAGCAGAAATTTTCCCGAAACGTAAACTTGTAAATACAACAAATAAATCAATTGTTATTTAATTAGAAGTTATTATTACAGCAAATCTGCTGATTGTCACTACCATGACAGGTGCGGATGAAGATGTAAAGACAAAAAAAAAAAAAAATTATTGCCCAAAACAGAGAGTTATTTATCCTGTTATACTTTAATATAAAGAATTTAGTTCAGACCTGGTATCTATCGTGATTTGACACGATTTTCTTAAAAATTGGTCTGAATTTTAACTAAATTGCCAATTACTTTTGAATAGACCGTAATAAGCTTCTTATAATATTGCAAAGAGATCTTAGTAATTCTAAATGTCAAACATTATAACAATCATTCATTGTTTGAACCAGGTTGAAGATTTATGTTCCGAGTAATCACTTAGCTAATCTAAACTGAAACTTCAAATAATAAAGTGCTCACTTAATCCTTACTTATAAATGTACTTATCTCCTCCTACCTGGTTTGGAAATTAAAACTGTCATTTATATATATATATATATATATATATATATATACTTTATATACTTATATATATATATATATATATATATATATATATATATATATATATATATATAATTTGCTTATAATAGCACTTATTTATTGAAAAATATTACAATCTGTCTCAAAGGACATTTATATCAGAGAGCACATTCACACTCTATGTACAATAAATAAAAATAAATTAAACAGTAAAATAATATAACTAAAAATATGTTATTATGATATTACATATTTTTTAAAAATATAAATAGAATTATTCCTAATAACATTTGTACCAATTATAATTTAACTGTTAAGTAATAAATACAGTGCTATAATTACTGTTACGATTGCAATTTACCCATAACAGAATAGATTATAGTTTTCAAAGATGGATTGGAAACCCGAAACATTGGATTAGGGTATCATAAATAAATATTTAACATAAAAACCTATGAATCTGGGATTGAACCTTCAAAAGACCCGCAAGACAGCTACTTCTTACTGGTGCGATCGTAAGGCGTAGATAGTATTGTGGCTATGTATACCTACAATAACTACAAGAAATATAGTTTTTCTATGTGTTTTTCTATTGACTTAACAGATCTTGTAGATATTTAGCTACCTTAACCTTTTCCATCTCTGCTTGTATCAGGCAATTTATTTCCATATGCAGCTCTTTGAATTATTTTTTTATTCTATCTGTCCATCCTGTTTTTGTGCTTAAACGAAGTCTCTTGACAAATATTGACTGATCCTGATGGATTGTTCCGTGTTACATATTTTACACATCTTAATCTCCTTGAGATACTGTACTTCATACCATGAGATACTGATTGGACACTTTCTGTAAGCAGTTCGTTAGTTCCGTTTGGATTTCAAAACTAATTTTAAGGATTCATTTTAGTGTTCAGATCTCGCAGCCGTATATCAAAACTGGCTTTATCACAACGTTTTGATATTTCTAGGGATTTTTAGAAATTTAAATATCTTTGCAAGAGCGAAGATTTTTTTTTTTTTGCGCTTTTTATGCACTTGTATCTTTTCCATAGTTACTCATTCATTGAGTTTATGAAGTTTATGATATATCCATATATCCTAGGTATTTGGATTTTCTACTCTTGGGAACGATTTCTATTATTTGTTTTGTATGGTCATGATTCACTTACTTGACGGTCGATTTTCCCTGCTCTTAATGCGTTTTTTAGTTTTCTCTCGGTTGCTATGTGCTATATTTTACCTGAAACCTATGTTTTATATTATACCTACAGTTATACATATCTGAAAAAAAATCTATAAATATAAAATCATTCATCAACAATATTTATTGTTTCAGACTTGCCGTTTACAATAATGATGAATACAATTTTTTTGTCCATCAATATGTATATGATTAATTTGTCACTTGATGTTCTTCTAAATCATTAAATTTAAAATTACTAATATCCTTTGTGGTGGGTGGTGAGTTTTAACTTTATTATTAATAAAACTTGAATTAATAAAGACAAAATTCCCAAGTGATGAACCTTTGTTTATTCCCTACCATGGCAATATATTGTCATACTCTCATCGAAAGTTAAATAAAACTTATCTCTAATTGCTATAAATATATTCTAATGGCTACATATTATTCTTTAAATTCTAGTTTAAATTTAAAAAAATATATTTATGGCACCTGTGATCGAAGAGGAAGCAAGGTTAGAAACGAGAGGGTTCGGATGGTTCTGAAGTTTATTATGGAAGGATAGAATTGGGCCAAGTAGGAAACATAGAGAACATTAAGGTCTTTATGGATGATTTTATTAGTGACAAAGTAAGGAGCATTGAGAATTTTAGATTATAAGGATTGGATACGTGAGGAATTCGATGGTTTTGTGGAGCCCTAAACCTCAACTCTCAAGTCCAAATAGATGTTATTGTAGTCATGTATATGAGTCTTTTGTAATTAACGAAGCTAATTAAAGATAAGAGCATTTATCTAGTAAGTACTGGAGTAGTAGGAAACGTCGAGCTGTTTCTTGTCGTTTCAGTCTGGTTTGAAGATTCCAAGTCAGACGTTTGTTTGTCGAAGGTATCGGATTTAATCATTAATTAAAAAAAGTTTTAACTTTCACTTACCTATATATGGAAGTAAGGGAAAGTATTGCGATCGTGAAAAATATTTTCGAATCCGAGTTTTCAACGGATGTTTTGAGGTCTCCTGGGTCCAAATAACCAAGTCTCGCAAAAAGGTATGTATGTGAACAGTCTAGCTCAAAAATGAAAAGTTGTACGAAACTGATATTAAGTATTTAAGATAGGTATATACCTTAGATAGGACAGGAACTTTTTCCTTAAAATCGGCTAACTGGAAGTGCCACTTTATATCAACGGTGAAACACATTTTTACAATTTTCTCAAAAACGGCTCCAACGATTTTTTAGTTTTAAATTAGTTATTAAGCTATTTTATTATTAATATTACTTACTTTTATAATAACATATGTTCATGTAAATTTGTTTTGTTAAACGATCTTGATCGTATGATCATCTGGTGGTTGGAAATATATTTAACAATGCGGTTACCGCTTCGTTTTTTACAGGTTATTTTTTATTTTAGTTACTTTAGTCAATTATTGTTGATTATAATATACAGTGATATGATATATATTTTCTTTATATTATTATATATTATTACAGCGGTGGTGAGGGTTCGGGTGACGGTTGTAGGCCGCAGGAGGTTTCCCTGCCTCAGGACTTTGCTTCTTCTGATACCGCTCTTCTTCCTCTGCCTCCAGCTCCATGTCTCCAGTCTCTCCAGCCCGAGGGACGTCTCCACTCAGGAGTCAGCCAACGACTCGGCTCTCATCCTCAGCATGGTTCCCCAGGTAATTAATTATATTATATAGCAATTACGAAAATATGGGGGAAATAAATATATCTTGGGCCATCCTAAGAATAAGAAGTTCCACCTGAGGAAAATTCAGAATTAGTGGTAAAATTGAGTTGGCTGCACTGCCGGGACACTTTGTAGCTGATTTTGGAACTCTTGATCCGCTCCTTTTTTTTATATAATATTGATAAGAATATTTTAGAGTTGAAATGGTAATTTTTTTTTACTTGATATAATAATTTTTAATCGAAAAAGTACTTGAAACATACTCAAAATTATTAGTCAATCGATGTATGTTAATCTCTCTAGCTTTTTTTAAACAAAATACTTTAGGACTTTCCTAAAAAATTAAATTGAAAAAAATAAAGTCATGTCATTGTGCCTTGGGCCACTCTTTTTTAATGTACCTTGGGTTGGCCCTAGGTACATTTAGTCCGTGGTACAGACGCCTTTTTAGAAAATTATTAACATCCGGCTGAAACTTCTTAAATAGATTCATCGTAACATACAAATATTTTATTTACGAAAATTCTCGGAATAGGAGTGTTTTTAATCTGTAGGTCGGTAAATTTTGTACCAAAAACTCGTAAATACCCATTTACTTTCCACTTGAATCGTAAGATAATTTCCACACAAAGTTGGGAAAAAAGGTAGCCATAAAAAACATTGAGCCGTTTGGTGAGACCTTCTACTCCAAATGAAAACCTTCTACTCAAAATAACGAGATTATATAGGCGAAAAAGTCCAATATTTTTGTAGGCCAAATTTTTTATTGATTTTGTGATCAAATTATCTTAATAACCAAGTGGAAAGCAAATGGGTATTTACGAGTTTTTGGCACCTAATTAAATAGACAACATTTGCCTACCTCCAGATTGAAAACGCCCCATTTTCGAGAATTTTCGTAAATAAAATATTTGTAGGTGATCCTATTTACGAAGTTTCAGCCGCATGTTAATAATTTGCTGAAAAGGTACCTGTACCACGGACTAATTAATATAGTTTCAAAATATGTTTCTTGTTTGAATAAATCCTCGATTTATAATTTTTATTAAATAAGTTCATAAAAGATTATTTACTGACTAAAAGCGGAATATGTTATGGGCTTTGAACAGATGAATTGAAAAGTTAACTTACCAGTGTAGATAAGTGATCCTTATTATTGAATATTAATTATAATTCCTTTAAAAACAGGCTAAAAAGTGTTTTTTTGCTATAAGTAATAAATTAAAACATGTTTAGAAAATAAAATACGCTGTATCATCGCTAACACTGGTTCGATCCCGATTATTTTTTTTTTTTTTTTGTTTTGAGGTTAATTTAATTACCTTTCATTAATTTTATTGTAGAACACATACTTAGTGAGTTAGGCCCAAAAACATTTTTCTTTTCTTTATAACATTTTTTCCTGAATTTTCTCGAGAATGCAGTATATTTAAAAAAAAATTATAAGGACAATAATTAGATAATTATAAAAAAGTTTCATCGAAATCGTTAGAGCCATTTTCGTGCCGCAGTATATAGAAAGACATGTTTTTCACTTATTGCGCAGACGCTATTGCGCATGAAGTACCGAATTTCTGTCACAGGCATCAGTAGTCGAAACCCTACAAAATTAAAAGAAAGAAGCAACAAAATCGGTCCACTTGTTCCTGAGATAATCTTGGCACACTCAGATAGACAGACCGATGGCTGAAAATGTGTTTTCGGACTCAGAGGACTCGAAAAAGATCCGTCGAAAACCGCATATCGGAAATTTGACCCGATCGTGATACTTTCCTTGCCTAGTATAGGTAGGAAAGTAATAAAATAATTGAGGTTACAACAAAACACAATGTTTTTTAAAATAAACAAAGAAAGGTTACTTTCATGACACACCTAGCGGAGAAGTATGTGAACTAATCTCATGCATGGAAGAATATCTTTAATGTTTAAATTAATTACCTAATATAACTTCTAATTAGGTATACAAAAGTTTTCTCTTAATAAAAATTTACTAATGATTTTTTACATAGTGTTTTTTTTTCTTAATTTCCATAAGCTAAAATTAACAACACGTCAATTTTAACAAGATTGCCAGGTTGTCATGTTTTGAAGTTAGTCCACGCTAGAAAGCCTTTCATCAAATTATTAACATCCGACTAAAACTTCGTGAATGGCATCTTCTTATTATAAATTAAAACTTTTTTATTTACAGTGGCAATTAATTAATTACGAGAAAAATCAAGTCAAATTATTGTTATCATTCGAAACCATCTTGGTTTGTTATAACCTAAATTAAATTTTAAATTTGTTTTAGATCTGAACGTTTTGATTTGAAATATAAAATTGCGAAAGGCACACAAAGACTGATAATAATATTTATTTTACCCTTTCAACCCACCCATCACACTCAATCCACTGATACTTGGCTAGACTTATTTATTATTGATTCCTCTCATAACCTATTATCCTATACGCAAATTCCAGTTATCTTCCTTTCCTTTTTTCATTTCATTTCATTTCAATAATGGAACAATGGTCAGCTACAGCCAGTGTTTTGAAGAAATGGTGTGTCTGGAGAGAAATTTTGTCAACAAATAAATTAATAAAGTACCGAAAATTCATGAACACCCGTTTGCTTTCTACTGTAGAAGTTACTTTGGTGTATAACTGTCAACAGATGAACAACGAAATTCACTTGCTTTTATTTACGAGTGCTGCCATCTTCACGTTGCGGTAGGAAACTTTTTAGAACACCCTCGTAACCATAAGATAATTTGATCACAATATCGAGAAAAAAAACTTAGTCTATAAAAATGGACCGTCTAATGTGATTATAGTAGATTATCACAAGCTAGGGAGGAATGATTATTGATAGTTAATATTATGAAAATATTGATATTTCTCTTCCGATATTCCATATTTTACCATCGATACTACCGTGATATTATCGACTATCGATATCATCCGTTTGATATTTTAAT
This sequence comes from Nezara viridula, assembly GCA_928085145.1. Classification (NCBI taxonomy): domain Eukaryota; kingdom Metazoa; phylum Arthropoda; class Insecta; order Hemiptera; family Pentatomidae; genus Nezara; species Nezara viridula. Next base: position 18,595,951 of record OV725080.1, on the reverse strand, counting down.
ATAAATATAACAATTAAAACTATCGTTTTCGGAAAGCGCTCTGATTGTGAATTTGATCGTTAGAAAGAAATATATTCATCTTGTCTGTTTCGTGTAGAATGAAGAAGAGTCTCTTCTAACTCAGTAAACTCAATTATCCCAAATTTATTAGTTATTGAACCTTCTCAAACCGAGGCCACGAATTTTCAAATAAATTAGCATTTCGCTGAATACAATCTGTGAGCGAATGAATGTAAGGCATAATTGGTTGAATGGATATTTCTGTAGGAAAACTGAGGATGACGAAGATTTACAGGAGCTAGAAAATTAATTTTACTAAGGAGGGTAAAAGAATTGATATTTTAATTAATTAATTTAAAGAGGAAAATAACATGTTTTTATGCGCTTATTTGCTAGAGGATCAATGTTTATATTTTTATGTTTATGTTTATAATATCGATGAAAAATTGACTATCGATATATGAAGCCCAATACTTTGATGGGATCGATAGTTAAAGACCGATATAAAATACAATTTGGTTTTTCCCAGAATAGGACAGTTTTTATATTTATAATATGTTATTTTATTTATTGAGACTAAATATTTCTAAATGTTTTTTTAGTAACAGGATGAATAAAACATATTGTACAGTATTTAAGGTAATTGTTAAAAGTGGTTTTTAAAAAAAAAAAGTACGGTAGATTGTGATTTTAAAATTTATTATTGTTTATTTATAATGATTAATTTCTTATGTTGATTTCTTAGAATAGAACCTTGACGATGGATGAGATTTCCGAAACGTTGATTTTGAAAATGTATTATTAATAAAATCAGATTTTATGGAAGTATTATTCACCACAATTATAATATAACAATATCAGAGGAAATAAGTATCTTAATTTTAAAATTAATATTAAATATTAAAGAAATTTAAATCTGTATTTTTTAAAGGAATACGAACTTCCCATAGAAAGGGGAAAATATTAGTTTGAAACAAAGGCTGAGATAATGCCGACATTTTGGTTCCCCATTCGCATTCATTTTCATCAAGCACAACAATTAAAACAAATGGCAAGGTTCGATTCCCGCCGGTATCAAAAGCAATATTTCTTCTTCTTTTGTCCAAAGCCATCAACTATCGATCATATTATCGCACCCTAACGATACCTAATACTCTCTTTTATTACCTCTTTTTTCCCCCAACGTTTTCCCTTTTTCCTCTCTCTTTCCCTTTTATTACTCATGTCTTCGGGTTTAATACAGACCCGGCCTTCCCATTAGGGCAACAGCTCTCTCAATATTTCACAGATTTTTTTTCTGCTAGCCGGAGAAAGGTTTATTGTTCGCTGATACTGCTAGATTTATTATTGTTGTTTTATTTTTGTTATTGTATATGTTTCATATAGTGTACAGGAAAAGAATCTATAGATTTAATTAGTATAGCACATTATATTTAATTGAAGTAATTCTTTTTTTTTACTTTTTAAAAATCATTTTTTTTTTAACGTTTCGGGGCTGCATCCCCATTAAATAAATGTTATTATTAAAAAAAAGACCATTATTTGTAACTGTATTAAATACACAGATTTATTTATTTATATTTTATAATCCATCTAATTTAAAATTACTCTAATGCTAAAGATTAATGACTTAATAATAATTATTACTAATTTGCCATAGCGAATAATTCGCACAGTGCATCAATACTGAACACAATTAAAAAAAATAATAAGAAAATAAAATGTTCATAAATAATAATAATGATAAATTATATATAGGTAATGATAAATAAATAATATATAAATAATGATATCATAAGAAACGGGAATCGATTATTATTTTGTCGATAGTTGCAATTGACCAAGATAATTTTAAATAATTTAAAATGCTTCATTCATTTTTTAAAAGAAATGTTTACAAATTAGAATAAGCTATATCTTTCCTAATAGTTTGTAATGGTTCATATTTAGATGATTTTGTTTTGTTTTTTGGTGACTTCTCTCAGATAATCCGAGATTCAATCAACAATAAAATGTATATTTTTTGGGTAAAGAGCAAATATTTTTTTCTTACAAACGTTTTTTTCCGAAATTTCAGAAAGATGTTACATATCGAAAAATTTGTAATGTTCACGATTTATGGCAATTTCGCCATCTTCTACGTTCTAACTATATTACATATTTTCACATTTTTCAATTTCGACAATTCGTAATTTTCCATAATTCCGCGATTTTCGATTATACCTGATTTGTCGAGATTTTCTTCATTTCAGACATTTTCTGGATTTTTTACAATTTCGCGATTTACTACAATTTTAATTATGGATTGATGATTGGCTGTAGTGAATAATTGAAGAGAAGAATAATTGGGGTGATGGGTCAAAAAATAAAATGAAAAGATAAATTAAGTATATTTATTTTTATTTTTGACGACGTTTCGGCCCAAATTTTCAGGCCTTTATCATAGCTAAGTAAAAATCATACAATAATAGGCATGAGAAATTATTAACATTAAAAAATTATAAAGTAAAATAATAAAATAAGAAATTATAATAAAAAATAATATGTAGGTGAAATGCACAGTCTGAAATATGTAGGTAGAATAAACTTATAGAAAAAAATAATAGGTAGAATAAACTTGAAAGAAATATAATTCATAACATTAGAATAGAATTCGCAACATATAATTGTCTATATAAGAAGGAATCGTATTATATCTCTGCACCAAATCGTCCGATTTTAGTGATTTTTTAAATGATTCTTAGGGAATCAAGGAAAGATGAACAAACGTTTTTATTAATCTCGATAAAGTCTTACCCAAAGGCTAATGGCTATATATATTTTATACTTTAAGTAATTGGGAGTACAACAAATCGAGACTCTTTTGCTCCAAAAAAAAAAAAAAAAATAGTTCTTGAAAGAGTAAGATAGTGTATTAGTATAAGTTCAGGAATATGCTGTGTTTTGTTGCTTAACTTTTAAACTGGAGAGATATTTTGCCGTGGGAGAAACTAGTGTTGCCCAAATGCGATACCGAGACGAGTCTTGGTCTTGCAAATTCAGTCTTGTTCATGGTCTTGGTCTTGCACAAGAGTCTCGCAACAGTCTTGCAGTTACATGTTAGCTCATTACTATAGAGATATTACTGTAATGTTTTAGGTACGAAAAACCTAACTAAGCCCGAATGAAAAATTAGAGGAGTTAAATGCAAAAGTATATATCGGTTATAACAATTATTTACATAACTAAGATTGTCAAGTATTAGTAACTATTTTGCCTAAATTTTTATTCAAAAAATGGATTTTTTTTTACCAGTCCTGGTCATGGTCTTGTAACAGTTTGGCGGCCTTGGTCTTGGTCTTGCAAAGTGCAAGACCAAGATCGATTTAGGGCAAAACTAGGAAAAACTTGTTCACAAACTTGTTGTTGTGTAAATTATTTAATAATAATTTGGTAAAAAGTGGTCTCTATCACACACTATTTCTCCAATTATGGACAGACTGTTCAAATTCGGAACTATGGACATCGGTAGAGAACTATGGAAGGATTGGCATTTAAGTATCGGAGAAGAGCTAATAAAAACCTGGTAGGACTCCAGAGCCAATGCAGTTCAGTTTAATGTTTGGCAAGCTGCCCAGGTTCTAGTCCCGCCCGATATTGGGGAGTTCCTTTCGTCAATACTTCTTACATAAAATCTGTGTCTCTTTCTATTCTTGCCGTTGTCTTTAATTTTTATTTTTTATATTGCTTCCATTATCATGTAGGATTCGATTTTTTTGACCCCATTTACGATAGTCAACTGTGATGATGTTGACATTTCTCAACAATGTTTCTCTACAAACATTTCTCGACAGTGTTTCAGTATAATAGGGTTATTCATGGACTTGCGAATGCTTAATGTGCTAATCAGTTATAGTAAGCTTATGCCTGTACTGACTTCTTAATTGACTTACTAACGTTTAGATTTATTTTTCAAAATTCCAAAGCGAAATGACCAAATCGAAAATGAAAATCTCGCCTGTTGATGAGATTAATGAAATAAAAAATAATTTTATTCATGGACTAAATTTTCCTTAGAATAACAGCAGAAGTTCAAAAAATATATACATCAGTCTGGTATGTTGTTATAATACAAATATATACATAGAATCCTAAGAAAAATACAGTTATATACAAAAAATACTAATAGAAAAAAAAATGAAATGGTAATTAATTTTGGCAAGAAATTATAATTACATTATCTAAAAAATCTTACAAGCTTGCGGAAGTTTGAATGTGTAGTAGGCGAAGGAATAGGAGTTGTTTGAAGGAATTTTAGGAGGTGGTTTGGCGTATGGAGATAGGTAAGGAGTTCCAAAAGGAGATAGCACGAATGACGCAAGATTTGCTGAAGAAAGTGATTTTATGGCAGCGGATATATAAATCTACAGATTGAGATTTGGTATTAAGAGAGTGGGTAGAAGAAAGTAGAGTAAAGAGTTCTAGGATGTAGGAAGGATTTTTGGTGCTGAGGACTTGGAAAAGAAAAATACCAAGAAGGAATTGCCGTCGGAAAGTAGGATTGAGCCACTTCAACTCGATGTAGAAGCCGGAAACATGGGAACGCCTGGGGATCCCAAAGATGAATCTTATGAAGCAGTTCATGATTCTCTTCAGTCTCTCCTGCAGACAGGCAGTTTCAGGACATTAAAAATCAAAAGATAGGAAATAAGCTTTACAGTAGAACATATAAACAATATTTTAACAAACATATCTTTGCACCAAATTGTCTGATTTAAACGATTTTTGTTTTAATTTTAGGAGATTTTTTAAACTTTTAAATGACTACTTACACCATCTAAAAAACAGTGTATACTTCTTAAGTTATTCGGAAATCTAATTTTACGACCCATCGTATCTTTTTTCCAGCTTCTTTTCGCCAAAGTATACATATATTTAAAGGGCATCAAGGAGAATACTTTAGTCAAGTTTCATTGAAATCGGCACATTCGTTTAGGCACTACAGTCTATAGCAACATAGGTTTTTCACGATACACCTTACACTAAGCACCCGTAGTCGAACTAAGGAAAACAAGGGATGTTACAAGGAGCTGCCTGATGTTTTTGGAATGGATTCACGAAATCGTAGGAATTGTTTAAGGATAGTTTTGGATTTTCGGATAATCTGGGACATGTGGTTATTCCAAGAGAGTTTTGATCAAAGATTACTCCGAGAGTTTTGACTTTTGGAAAGAAATGAATGCGACTTTTATTGAGGTAAAGTAAAGGAGAGACAGGAAGAGAACTAATGAGGTACTTGGAACCGATGAGGATTGCCTTAGTTTTGTCTGCGTATAGAGTAATAATATGAAATATGAATTATAAATAATAGCTCATTATAAAGAGGATAAAATGCTTTGGTTTATCTTTTTGCCTCTCTAACAAGGCATCGCGATAAGGTACAATTTTGAATAATAGCTCAGTACAAAAAGGATGAAATAATGAACATTTTCCTCACGAACATTATGCAGATCTGATTTTTAGTTTTTGAGATATTTTAATCCATATGCAAGAACACTTCAATTAGTGGACTCCAGCCGACTTCACCCGAGCGTTACAAATCGGAGATCTGACGGCTAAATCGAATTCAATATCTACAAACAAATTACAATAGGCGCCTAAAGAAGTTTTATCTACAAAAAAGGATTAATAAAGGCTCATTGTAATCTATAAATATAAACGTAGTAAACAACAAAAGTCCACTAATCTTGCTTTGAATTTTTTAAATAATTAAAACGGATATTTCATATGAAATGACCTACTATCTTAGGTTTGGTATTTCTTTAAGGGCCAGTTGTTCCAACTCAATAAAGCTTAGATTAAGCGTTATCTAAGATTAAACCAAGTTTAATCTTGATAGGTCGACCTTAAAAATCTTGACTTAATCTTAGATAACGCTAAATATAAGCTTTACTGAGTTGGAGAAACTGGTCCTATATAGGTAAATATTTTCACAACGGGTTAAAATATAGAAAAGCAACAGATAAGATTGTATTAAACGTCATATTCACAAAAGGCTGTGTCCTAGAAGTCATTTATCTTAACTATTAACTGTTTCGTTCTGCTGCCTTTTGTTGAAAAAAGTAAGAATTAACAGTTAGAGGCACACTTGTTCGAAACGTTTAACATTTAACACCTGAAGACAAATATTACATTTTGACTTGTCAACAAAATATTTATTTGATTTTCGTATATCGTAAATGTATTTTCTCTTTCAAAGCCATTAAATCTCTAGAAATTTTAAATGAAGTGTGTGCGATGCTTATCTTAAAAACTGTTCTGATATATGACTGCGGGACATGAACACTAAACCGCACTCTAGAAATAGGTGTCAAAACATTTCAGAGAAAAATCTTCAGCATGATAACCAGAGCATTCTGGGATCAGAGAACTAAGGCATTTAGTTAAATTTAATGTTTGATATTAATTTGTTTGAGATTATTTTGAATTGATTCTGTTTCAAAAGTTGAATATACTTTTATTTATTTGCTTCTAAAATGCCCAATTCTGACTTACTAGAAAAACCCTATGTCTAGGTAGTTAGGTTAGAAACAATCACTGGTCCGTTGCCAAGCAACGCCGTCTAAACATTTTATTGTTTGGCAAGGCTGTTTCCATTATTGCTTTAGTAAAAATCACAAATAAAAGTAAACAAATTAAGTCAAATGTAACAAAACTGAAAAATACATTTTTTTATCCACAGTACATTTTTTAAAATTTTATTTAAACATGTACATAAGTTAGACAGGTTTAAAATTTGCCACACGCAAAGTTTTTGCATTCAGTCTTAATATGTATCTACAACAATATGTAGTCCCCTCATATATTATTACACTAGTATATAGCTCGAAACCGGGTTTGTACCAAATATATTTAAATTATTTAAAAGACGACTAAATTCCCGACAAAAGGGAAAAAATCATCGAAATTGGAATATTATTACCGAAGATACAGCTTATTGTAATTTGTAAACATGTTGGTTTAAAACATGAATGATGTTTTAAATTAATTTTAATTTCCATGGTAATATTCTTTTCTTATTATTTTGTCATTTAATCGCATATCAATGACGGGCCAACTAGTATTAATTTATTATGATATATCGTTATAGAGACCATACTCTGAAAAAAAAATTATATTATTTTTTTCAAATTGACGTATCTTTGGTTGTGTTTAACATTACTTATGATCACATTAGTATCTTCATGAAGTAGCTATAAAAATTTTAAAAATACCTCATTTTGGTCTCTTCATTTTTGAAAAACTTGTCCAAATGGGAACTAAATTTTAAATGGAGAGAAGGATGGTTGGGGTGATCAGTCAGAAATAAGAAGGTAAAAATAAATAATAATATTTATTTTAACATTTGCCGACGTTTCGACCTGAAGTTCAGGCCTTCATCAGGGCAAAGTTTGAGAGCATTGAGTATAATTATGTTAAAAAATGAGCACTTCTACTCACACAAAAGTAAAATTATTCCACTAAGTCACTATCAGTTAAAAAAAAAATAAAAACAGTACTGATATGAAACATTTTAAATATGCGTAGTAACACAGTAGTAGTAAAAACTTGTAACACTTGAAAAAAAAATTAAAATCACATTCATAAGTTTAACGCAAAGTAGATGATAAGAAATATGTGTAGTTTAGTTTAGCATGGCACCAATTAAATTTTAAATGGATTGGGTAAAAAAAAAATTTTAAAATCATCCCTGAAGAGGAGGATAAAAATCCTCGAAACACTACTTACTTGTCCAACTTAGACCCTGACACCAGGATTAAAAGGGTAAATTCAGATTTTCCTACAAATTCTACATTTTGGTCTATCTAGTTGCTTCGTCATCCGAACACTGGTATACCAATTCCATAAACTTTAAGAGGTTCGCAAGGTTATTGTCCGCTCTGACTAGGTTATTGGACGCCACACAATAGGTCTGTCAGCTCGCGGTGATTCTATGCTCCGGAGGAGAGGAGAAAAAAACAAGTTGGACAAAAGTAAAAGAGAGCAGGCGAGGTAATGGTACAGATGAGCCCGTCTAGCCTTCACCAAGCTCACTTATCATTTCCCAAAGAAAATACTGTTTCTTATTATTTATTTAGTGAGCCACCAGCAAAAACAGGAAGGATTAAATTATATACTTAACTGATTATGAAGAAATAAGCAAGAGGTACTTGACCGATTCGTACACAGAAGTACAACGGTCCTATCACCTGAAAGTCCCTTTTGAAAATTTTGTCTATTTTACGATGATGTGCTTAGAATTTAAATATCTTGAAAAAATTTGAGCAATTTTTTCTTATTCAATAAAAAACGTAACCACCAAGGAAGACACAACATTTATCTTAACTCATTTTCCGTTGGGAATCGACCCCATGCCTCCAATGAACTTTTTTGTTAGAAATTTTGTCTAGAATTATCCCCCAGAGTTTGGCAATTGAGAACTGAGCCATTCTCTATAACAAATGCTTCTATCTCGGTAATTATTTTCTTTTTAAATAAAGAAAATAATTTCTACATTAAATTTAATTTTTTTCATAAACGTCTTTTCATACTTTCTCAACATTTCGAGAATTTGTATCATCGTTTTCAGGGAGGTTCTTTTCTTTTTAATTGTTTTCTTATTCACTTTTCAATGGTCATCTAAGTATATTTTCTACCCATTATTATAATATAAGTATATTATATAATCCTTATACTTCGCTTGTGCTTTAAAAGCTACATTTTTAAAGAGGAAACATTGTATTACTGCCTTATTATTTATTAGTCATGTTGTTCCAGCAATATGAGTGATAAATACAAATCATCTACCAAGTAAATCCAGTATAGCTCCTCACAGTTTTCATTGGCTGAACAATATCTTTATTTCAAAACATGTAATTTTTCAAAGGAGAATAAAATCTCCTGGAGAAGCCATTTTCGGAAATACAATAATTCCTTTAAAATCGCGGGTTTGATATCCACCATTTTTTTTTTTTTTTTTTCATTCCAGCGAATAATAAAATGCGGAAGAATTGTAAATTTGGAAATCGTGATTAAAAAAAAAATACCTGTATAATACTGAAGATGTAAATCGCTACAAAACGGTGTATGTTAAAATTGAATGTTTTATGGAAGAGCATAAAAACTAATTATTTCTTTATGATTTATTAGTGCCATTTCATATTTTAATAAATATAGTCAGATTACATACATTAATGGCATACTACGAAATGTCCCATTTAGCACCAATAGAATATCCACCATTTTCTTTTTTTTTTATTTCGGATTAATAAAATGCGGAAGAATTCTACATTTGGAAATCGTGTATTTCATAAATCGTGATTTTAAAAAAAAATCCCTGTATAATACTGAAGATATAAATCGCTACGATAGTGCAAAACGTCTTATGTTAAAATTGAGCTAACTAAAAACTAATTATTTCTTTATGATTAATTAGTGCCATTTCACATTTTATTAAATATAGTCAGATTACCTATATCAATGGCATACTAGGAAATGTCACCTTTAGCACCAATAGAATAAAAATAGAAAATTGTTACACGCAACCTTTTACACTAACAGTGAAAATTTGAAATCCAAGGAACTACAAGAAAAAATCGAATTATCGGGACTTCGAGTTATCATGGAGTTGGAATTATCATGAGGATTGAATAAAAGCAACACGATTTATTATTATATTTTTGAAAATATGTATGGGCTTACATTAATTTTATAAATATCCTCTTGTAAAATGTATCACTACGTATGTTCTCACAAGTAAAATGGATGGAACAAAAAATCCAATGGAAAAATTAAACTTTCTGTTTGTTCGGAGTTGACGATACCAACATTTTCCCTCAGTCAGAACAAAACTAATTTAAGCTGGAAAATAAAAATATGATTGAAGTTCAGATGACCAAGGAGGAAATCGATACCTCGACGAGCTGGTTGAATTTCAATAAAAACGAACAAAATCACAAATAAGGCTTTTATTTTTTTACTAACTATATAAAGTAAAAATTAATTAAAATTTACTGAAAATTACATTAAATCTAAGTGAAGGCAGTAACGTGTCATACCACTAACTCTTGGAATCGACCAAACAGTACAGTATCAATTAACTTTTTGAATAAATCCGAAAATGTTATAACCTCATAAAAATATCGTATTAACCTAACCCCCGTCCCATGTGATCAATGCCTTCCACATTTCACAGCCATTATAGTATTATTATTTATTTATATTAATTTTAATTATAAAATGAAATTGGTACTAGAAAATTCGACAAAATTGATATAGGACCATCTAAGTACCAATCCTCACAATCCCAGAACATTTCATGAAAATTGGGTGAACAGTAGCAGATGATATGCCCGTCACATCGATTTGACCACAGACAAACACCCAACAAAATTTGATCCTTGATGTATTTAACGTAAAAGGCGAGTGGAAATTTTGGATTCTGGGCACACATTTTTTTTTTTTTTTTTTTTAACCTTTCGCACGAATACAATGCTTCCCTAGCTCCAGTAGTGAGGAAGCAAAAGGGAAATATATACTGTCGTTTTTCGATCATTTGAAATCCAAGGAACTACAAGAAAAAATCGAATTATCGGGACTTCGAGTTATCATGGAGTTTGAATTATCATGAGGATTGAAAAAAAGCAACACGAATTATTATTATATTTTTGAAAATATGTATGGGCTTACATTAATTTTATATAGAAATATCCTCATGTAAAATGTATCACTACGTATGTTCTCATAAGTAAAATGGATGGAACAAAAAATCCATTGGAAAAATTAGACTTTCTGTTTGTTCGGAGTTGACGATAACAACATTTTTCCTCAGTCAGAACAAAACTAATTTAAGCTGGAAAATAAAAATATGATTGAAGTTCAGATGACCAAGGAGGAAATCGATACCTCGACGAACTGGTTGAATTTCAATAAAAACAAACAAAATCACAAATAAGGCTTTTATTTTTTTACTAACTATATAAAGTAAAAATTAATTAAAATTTACTGAAAATTACATGAAATCTAAGTGAAGGCAGTAACGTGTCATACCACTTACTCTTGGAATCGACCAAACAGTACTGTATCAATAAACTTTTTGAATAAATCCGAAAATGTTATAACCTCATAAAAATATCGTATTAACCTAACCCCCGTTCCATGTGATCAATGCTTTCCACATTTCACAGCCATTATAGTATTATTAGTTATTTATATTAATTTTAATTATAAAATGAAATTGGTACTAGAAAATTCGACAAAATTGATATAGGACCACCTAAGTACCAATCCTCACAATCCCAAAACATCTCAGTATATATTTCTGTCGTTTTTCGATCATTTGAAATCCAAGGAACTACAAGAAAAAATCGAATTATCGGGACTTCGAGTTATCATGGAGTTTGAATAATCATGAGGATTGAAAAAAAGCAACACGAATTATTATTATATTTTTGAAAATATGTATGGCCTTACGTTAATTACGTTACTAAGAAAATTTCGAATTATAAAGAGAGGAACTGGTCTAGTTCGAATAAGAAGAACGTTCTCTCCCACTGTTGTTCCAAAAAGGATTTAGAGTTATCAAGCCATCAAAATACAGCATTTTTTCGATTTACCGAAGTTAACATCGGAAGAGTTCGAATTATCGAGAATCGGCTATAAATATAAGTGACCTTTGTAAGATAAAAATGATCAGTATTATAAGTAACGCTGATGCATTGACATTTTCACAAAAAGAAAAGATTGTCTTTTAAGCATTATTTTCTTATTAATTTTAAGTGTAATTGTTATCTTTTTAATCTGTTGTAATATGTACTTAAGAAAAAAAGTATAAAATTAGTTATTTTTTCTGTTAGAGAAAAAATGTACAGGAAAACGCTTGTAACATTGAGGCCCAGTCCTCCTCATTGAATACATTGTCGCATTAAATTAAGGATAACACGAACGAAGACGTGGGCAACACATAGTAATTTAATAAAAAAAGCGATCATACATGAAAGAGAACAAATTTGTATGAAACAGAAAAAAAAAACGAACTGAGTGGTTTTAATACTTATATTTGGCGTTAGCTTCGGTGATATCTTATTTAGAAGGCTGTTCTCGTTGATTTTATTTCTTGCAACTGATATTTCATGCTTACTTACACCAAAAACGCTACAGAAAAAAAGTGGCGTAAAGAAAATTATCGTGTTATGAGAGAATGAAAAAAAGACTCCATCGAATGGATGTGACAGTGAGGGACAGCACACATCCCTCCCTACCGCACTCTTCACTGATTGAAATCAAATTGCCTCTTTATTCACCGTTCAATCTCCAATGGCAAAAGGATTGTCATGTCGATTTGTTATCCTTGATTAAAAGTTCACGGTCTAAGAGACAACTTACAAGATAAAGAACTACGCGTTCATAATAACCAATTATATTTAAGCTTAACGGAGAGCTCGAAGATTATATGCAATTTACCACAATATATACAGGGTGTTTCAGAATTAAGTGAAAAAAATAATATGATTTAAGGACCTCAAAACAAAAATTCTATGAAGGTCCGCAAACGCTTTATTCAGGATATTCATACTTAAAGATTTTCATTGTTATGAATTATTTACGTAAGTAAGTAATTAAAAATTATTTATTTGTTCCAACTACTTTATTAATTAAACGCAAATATTAAATGTTGATCAAAGTGATTTCCTTGAGCATTAAGAAATTCCAGAAATGTACTCTCATTGATTCGGTGCGGCAAGAAATGCGCTTGACTTAAGTACCTATCTGAAAATTTTGTTACCCGTTGATAATGATATGTGTGTAGTCCAACTGCAATGAGAGTTCTCCAAAAAGATGTTTATCTGCTTTATTTAATCACAATAGTCTCCATTACTATCAATACATTTCTGCCATTGTTTTGGCAACTATTCCCTTGGAATAGAATTTCCGATCTTTAGAATTGATTAACCCCAAAAACAAATTTTATAATTCCCTTTGTCCATTAAATTTTTTGTCACGTAAGTAGGGGTCCAGGTGTCTAAAAAAAAGATCCAGGTGTCCTTATTGTTGTTAGTTGTTCTTATCATTATTACGTTTTTGGCACAATATCTATAGAAAATGAAACTTAGTAGTAAAGGGATGCTTTATGAATAATATAAAAACATATGTGCTGTTTAAAAAAATTAATCGTATATTTGATTAAATCTTAATATCTATATCAAAATTTCCCCCAAAATATGACTAACCTTATTTATCATCAATAATAATAATTCTTAATTACCAAAACTAAGGCTGAAAAGTCGGCACAAAAAAAAAAAAAAAATTATTTGTACTTCACTGAGATCAATTCTTAACCAACTTATCTTACTTTAAGCATACATAGTTAACAATTTCTACACTATTATTTTTCTCTTCTAATTATTATAATTCAAAATAAATAAATAAAACAATGCATTTAACAAATATAATGGAGTTTTGAAAAGTAAATCCTTTTTATTGATCTAAAGCTGATCTACCTACCTGGATGGCATCTATCAAAAGAAACTAATCCACAAAATATGCAAAAATGAGTTAAAGTTGGTTTTGAATTGGATAAGTGCTTAGTAATTTGTAAAGAAAAGAGCCATCTCCTGTTTCAGGTATCTTCAAAAATCAAAATTGGATGCGATGTTTTTATTTTTCATAATAAACTAAATAACACAATATAATTAATTTTATATTTTATTAATAATTGATATAATGGCAGTATCTGATGGTGGACAATTTAAAAAAATAAAATTAAGGTTTGTAATAAAAAAAAAGAAACAGATACAATGTAGATTAGTTACTTTTTGATAAATTGAGGGACTCCATTTGTAACATACAATGGTTTAATGAATTATTTTTTTTATTAATTAGGTGCTCCACAAATTCCTGACAGCGAGACCAAAGAATGCTAGCAGTATGTACAACGGTACCATTGGTAATGACAGTTGGGAAGGACGTGGTTTGATGACAGAAGAAATCCTAAGAAACATACATAGGTACAATGCGGCACAAACTATCATCAATGAAGATATTTTTGGTCCGGTTCAAAATGACACTATAATTATTGTTATCCAGGTATTTTAAAAATTTCAACTTAAAATCAATCTAAAAGTTTACATCAACGTTTTATCGTTATTATTATTTTATTTCATAAACACTTTTATGTAAATAATTCACATTTTTATTGCAGGTTCATACAAGGATAGTTTATTTACGGCACCTCATTGTTAGCCTAGCTCAAGCTCAGGGTATCGAGACAACTTTGATAGTCTTCTCCCATGATTTTTACGATCCAGAAGCGAACGAGCTTGTCCAGAGCGTAGACTTTGCCAGGGTCATGCAAATATTTTATCCTCTCTCTATTCAAACACATCCAGATACATTTCCTGGACAATCTAAAGGAGACTGTCCAAGAGATATCAATTATCAGCAGTAAGTCTTCTGACATTATTAATATTAATATTATGACAGCAAAGGTCATATTAACGCCCACTTATTTATTCACTTACAAGCGTTTGAAATTCCAAGAAATATAATTTTCTTCTAAGTTAATTTCTAACTGAGCCAATGCACATTGGGTCTCTTCTTCACATCTAATTAATTGACATCAACAACTAAGGGATTCAATCTAATTAAATTGTTGTTGTTTTAATTAAATCTCACCAAAGCAGTATTGTATTGACATACCTTCTTATAAAGTGTATTATAACAATTGTAGTAAGCTATAAATCTATTATAATAAAATTGGTATTTAAAACAACGATAAAACATTAATATTGGTTTTTATAATAGAATAGACCAGAAAAATCTAATTTATTCTGGAATAAAGTCCCTTAAAAATAACAATGTGTAGAGACAAATAAACATTAATGCTGGCCAAAAGACCAATTACAATAAATATAATTAGCAAAGATATGTTTTAAAAACTGATAAGGAATAATATAACAATATATTTGCTACTAAATATATATATATAAAATGAATAAATGATACTAAATTAATTTTATAAGTACAATACCTTAGCAATAAAAACTAAATAAAAATATCATTATTTACAACTGATATTTAAATATTCAACATTTTTATTTTAAAATTTATGTGGTTGTTTTTTTTTTTAATGTTTCTATTTCACTTTTATCTATTGTTTATTATTTCATTTATCAAAAATAGGACAATTTAAATAAAACCATAATATTAGAGATGTCATGAATTTTGTTTTATAATTTTAATATTCATTCAATATTTCTGCTGTTACTATTTAAAAATCTTTTCTTTTTTCTAATCTAGCGTACTATATTACCACCATTTCCCCTTACTAAATAAGAGATAAATTTACTCTCTTTCGAAGGATAAATACCTGAGGAATGCATTTGTGTTGTTTATTAATAATGATCATGGATCACATTCATAATGGGCGGATTAGCTCAGTGGGTAGAGTATTGACTTCCAAAGCTCAAGGTCCTGGGTTCAAATCCGGGTAATGGGTAATTATTGAATAATTATTCATTCTGTTTCATCATATCCCGTGGTTGGTAGACCCTCCTTGGGGCATACCCAGACTCCATCAGAGGGTACTCTTATTTAATTAATTAATTAATGGTGAAAACCTGACAGTTGAGCGTGTTCTCAGTCAAATCACTTCCTTGCATAACCGTTGACCTAGAAATACTACTTTCTTACATATTACTGAACCTGGACCCAAGACCCTTCATGAGCTGTAGTAATAAAGGTTTATATTTTATTAATATTGATAATTTTTTAGGGCTCAAATATTAAAGTGTACAAATGCTGACCATCCAGATCTCTACGGCCATTATAGAGAGGCTAAATTCACTCAAACAAAACATCACTGGTGGTGGAAGGCCAATAGAGTTTTCAATGAGTTAGAAGTTACTAGAAATCACACAGGTAAATCTGCTACATAAATGTGATTTTTTCAAAGAGATTTATTACCATAATATAACTTAAAAAGGTATATTCAACCTATGTTTATCTTAATTTAAAAATCTATTACTGCCAATTTACAGTCAGAAATTAAATTACTTCCATTTTTCCTATAGTATTTGTTCATATAATCAAATGAAACTACATTTTTATAATCATATGATATAAAAAATAATGAGTAATTAATGATTTTTGTTTGTGTTTTTAAAGGTCTGGTGTTGTTCCTTGAGGAAGATCATTACGTGGCTGAAGACTTTCTTCACGTTTTGCGACAGATGCAGATATCGTGCAGTACAGCTTGCCCACAGTGTAATATACTATCACTTGGAACCTACCTCAAGACTTACAATTATTATGGTGACAACAAAAAGGTAAAACACAATTTGATACTTGAATGCATTTCTCTACTTGATGTAAAATATCACTTTTCTGTTTTGTTTTTTTTTGTTTTGTTTTTCATTTTCTCTTTTAATGAAGTGAATAGTTGTGTTTGTTTCACTTTAATAAATGTACTACTACTACTGTTATTAGCACTGTTTTACTTCATTATGGCAAAAAGAGAACAGAATTCTTCAAATTTTTGTTTGTTTTTTTGTTATGAATCTTTTATCAGAAAAATAATTTTTTCTATAACTAGCTATAAAAGTATGCAATCTTACTTATTCGAATTTTTATGGTATAATATTATTCCTTTTATTACCTTTTATGGAGAATCAAAAGTACTGAGAAATTTCAAATTCTTTTCAAAGGTTTCAATGAATGTACTATTTTTTTTTCTCTTTTAATGGACCTATAATATTTTTGAGGTAATATTAATAATAATAAATCTGTCCCTCAACCCTAAAAACTCTAGGTACAGAACAGATCAGGCTTAAGTTTGCTTCAAAAGCAGTGTTACTGCTCATTTGTAACTAACCTCGTACATCTTCGTAAACATGTTTTTTGAAAATTTGTACAACTATTATATGCTCAATGTTGTTTTATTTTTTAAGTGAAATTAGATTATAACTTTGCTTATTAACTCATTTCATATCTTTTAAAACTTGTTTTAATTTTTCTTTTAACTTAATGGGTTAAGAAAGAAAATGAATTTTATTTAAGGTACAAAGTTTAGATTTAGAAACTATTAGAAAACTTTCTATAAACATTAAAAAAAGTGAAATAAACTTTTTAAGGGGTACAATATATCTATCACTGTTATAATTCAAGATGATAAAAATAATGTTTAAAAAAGACGTTAAAACTTAAAGTTTGTATTTTTCTTACTTAGAACTGTATATAAAGAAAAGAAAATAGCAATTACATCACAGTTTTATAAAGGATATTTAATCAAGCCAGATATAATTGTGATTAATGTATAAAGCCACATAAGTTAAATATAGCATAAATATAAATAGTGGAAATGTTAAAATAATTGTTAAACAGGTTTAGAAATTGATTATAAACAATAATCATAATTTAATCATTATTCTAATTAAATGAAAACTCAAAAAGGTTGGTGGGCATCTTTCATTAAATAAATTCTCTTCCTCATTTTCTATTTATCCTTTTTTCTAGTTTTTATTTTTTATTTTTGTTAAGATCTCATTATTTGAAAATCCTATTAATTTTTTTTTTTCAAAATTTTTTACCTTTAAGTGATCTTTCTAGATTAGGTAATGTAACAGATGTAAACTCAGGTTTGATTGAAAATATTCTGAAATTTATTGTAATGATAAAAATATTTTTGAAAAAATACTTCGAATTTCTTGGCACACGCTCCAAATTATCCTTAACTGACAAAATTACCATCTAAAAATTACTTGAAAAACCTTTATGGATGTATGAGATAGAGTTATGGAGCACTTCAAATACTTCTAACATTCTCAAAATTCAATAAAAAATATTGTGAAAAGTTACAGATGTAATAATAAATACATCAATGTAACAAATGACTTGTTCCACATGAACTTGGACGTTCCAACATTATTAGATACTGCAATACAATACTATACAATCTTCTATCAGAAACTGACTTACAAAATGAACTCATTGGCCCAAATACTTTATACCACCACAAACTCATACATCCCACCCACACGACTTTGAAGGTTATGACTTTTTAACTTAACTCCTACCTGAAATGAATACAGATCTACACATTCATGTTAATAATAACATTTTGTTGATATATTTCGGAACCTATGGTTATTTAATTCTGTTCTCTTTTTATTTTTCAATTTCACAACTAGTAGTTTTTTAATTTATTTTTCCTCCATAACAAACAAATGATTCTGTTTTTCCTGGTCAATGTTTTTGTTATCGGAAGGAGCTTTGATTAGCTTAATTACATTAGCCTTATTAGATACTTCTGTATTTAATGAGAGGCTGCTAGTTTGAATATCTGGTTTGTGTGTGCTATGATGAACTGTTTTGACCAAATAGAAAGAAGCATTGAGGGCAGTAAGGCGCCACCAAACCCTCTCTGGTGCGGGGGTTCCACCATCCTGGGCATTCCATATACTGCCCTCCCTCTATCAACATTACCACAAGGTACAGAACCGATTTGTCTGATAATTCTTCTTTCTATACATTATAAAAATTTTGCCTGTTGAAAATTAAAATATCATTAGAAATCTTTAATGATTCTTAGAAATGCGAGCTTTATTAGACAAATCTTTGTTACCTGGATCCTTGCCATCTGATGAGTAGGTTGTTGAATGGATTGTTTGGTATCAGTAGTTTGCATGTAATTTTTTAGATGCATCTTGATATGGTGTCATGTTGCATGTTGTATTTGTTTATACACTCATATGTATAGCATGTAGCTTGTATATATTGCAAAATTAACCCATATTTATACTAGTAATCCATGGTACATACCTCTTTTTATCAAATCATTGACACTCGTCTAAGACTTCATGGCTTCATCTTATTGTAACCAACAAATCTTTAATTTACGAAAATTATCAGAAATTTATTTTTAATCTAGAGATCAGTATCTTTTTTTTCATTTTAATAAGGTACTAAAAACTCATGAACATCCATTTGTTTTCTACTTCTAGATAATTTGATCACGGTATCGAGAAAAAAGATGGCTTACAAAAATATTGGGCTGTTTGCACGACCTTCACCATCAATATGTCAAAATAACGAGGCCAAATGGTCCAATATTTTTTATAGGCCACCTTTTTCCTTGATTTTGTAATAAAATTATCTTACGGTTCAAGTGGAAAGCATATGGGTATTAAAGAGTTTTAGGTTTCTCTTTGAATTCATTAATTTAATTAGAAAAAGCTCCCTTAGATAAAATGAAGTTAATAAGAGAGTTAGTAATTTGATAAAAAGGGGTCTGTACCAAGGAATAAGAAATCAATTTACAATAATATATTTTTAAATATTGTAATTAAGTTAAGATTTGTATTGCAATAAGATTATTTTTGGGAAAGTTTCTGAACTCCGTGGTAATTTCATCAATCAATTGCTTTATTGATTAGAGACATCCAGTTTAATTAAAGTGGAAACTTGATAAGTTTTACTTTTGTTTTTCTTAAATTGAACTCTTTTACCATTTCAAATTTGTAGCTAATTGTTCTTTTATAATAAAAATGATGATTTTGTAGTCTGGAATGTTTAAATTTTTATAGTTTTCATATAATGTATTCATTGTTGTTTTTCTAAAAAATGAAATTTTAAACCCTAGTAATACTGGACATATAAAATGTAAAATGTAGCAGATTGACATGAAAAAACAAAAATTGGGAAATTACCTTCAATGGACCCATTTACTGAAATAGCCATTGGTAACAATATATTATTAGCAATTTAATCAATGAATAATGAAGGTAACATTTCCATAAATGAGTTTAGAAGTTTGTCCTTTATGTATGAATATCTCTCATTTTAATTAAATAACCTAAATGAATTACTAGAGTGTAAACATTAGTTGAGGATGAAGTATATAAATATTTGACCATTATTCTAAAGTCAATTCCATTCTCAACATTTACCCTAGTTTAGGAGCTGGAAATTAAATTTTAGTTCAATAGTTCTACCAGTATTTAAAACCATAGAAGTATAGAATGATTATATTTTACCATATATCCATATCATTTAGTAGTTGTTTTAGTTAAAAGTTATTTGATGATGGTATAGTAATTTACATTAGTAAAAATTCAGATTTTCTTAACTCAGTACCAACCATAATAATTAACTGAACAGTGAAGAACTAATTAAGAATAAAAAATAAAAATAATGCATTTTAAATTAATTCTGAATATTAAATTTAATATTTATTAACTTTTATTAGATCTTCTTCATAATATTATGTATTAATATTAAAAGAAGTATAGTAAATAATGTTTTGAGCTTTCTTCTTTCTTTTTTTATCTCATCTTTATTTTTACAATGAAAATTATTTAAATTTTTTTTGTTTCTTTGGTTACATTTATGTTTAGATCCCAAGATATCTTTATAACTAATAAAATGTATATTATTTAAAGTAATAACTTTTTTTCAATTATTCCTATTTTAACTAAATTTTAATCGTATTTTTCTGACCAACATCCAATTATTTACACGGCCAAAAACTTTTTTTTTGTACTCTCCTTCCTTGCCTTTTAGGATATATGGTATTTTCATGGGGCAGGGGATAAGGCAAGGGATTAACACCAGCATTAAAAGCTCTCCTCTCCCCAGCACCAGGACGTGAACTCATAATTATTTTATCAAATTATTTTCCATTTGGCTCCGGGTAACGCGGTGCTGTGCACAAGCAATAGCCTCTTTAGCCACCTCACCCCATTGTCAAACACTATAATCTATACATATTGGTTCTTATTCTGGTAAGATAACAACTAAATCAAGTGGATGTATTGGTTCTTTTTGCTGAACTATTCCTCCCCCCTTCTATAGTGATCTCCCAGAATCTCTTCATTATTTTGTTTTTAATTTATTTATTTCCTAATATTTTTATAATATTCCGAACTTACTAATTTGTTCAGTCCTCTACTGAAGTTCTTAACACCTACAAAGTGAGTTCAATAAAATAGTTTACCTTATTTAAAGTTTTCTTTTGGTTGCCACCCCAGACCATCTCTTCCCGCATTATATACACTGTCAACTATTAAATATTCAATACAATACAAAAAAGTTATATGTTAAGATATTATTTATTTACTCATTGTTTGATTATTTAACTATAATTAACTTTACTGTATGGGATTGCCATATAAATTTGTATTTTGCCTGTTAATTAAATTTGACTGGTTTTTACAAGTCTTTATAAAAGGGTAGAAATAAAAATGCTTGTCAGAAATATTAGGCTGAGTCTGAAACTGCATCATTGATATTATATTTTTAACGATGGATAATGCTTATTTTATAAAAATGTAATTTTATAAAAAAATAATTTTTTTCATTTGAATAATGAAATCATGGGTAACCTTGGAGCGGAATTGCTAATTAAATGAATGCGAATGTTGGTATGTGCATATATTTTTAATTTAAAATTTATTGTTTTATTTTTTCCTCTTCATTCAATATTGTTCTACCATAGGCTGAAGTAACCCCTTGGGTCAGCTCCAAACACAACATGGGAATGGCATTTAACAGATCAGTTTGGGTCCAATTGCACAAGTGTGCGAAACACTTCTGCTCTTACGATGATTACAACTGGGACTGGAGTCTGCAGCAAGTGTCGCAGCAATGTTTGAAATCAAAGTTGATGGCCCTGGTGATGAGAGGCCCTAGAGTATTTCATATTGGAGAGTGGTGAGCAAAAGTTGCTCTATTATTTCTGGTTTATATTAGTATAAAATATAAGATTTTTAATTTTTAATCCATTAACTGAGATAAAATTTAACAGTTGAATCTATTCTATTCATTTTTTAATTTCATTTAAGTTATTAAGATTAACTGATCTTATTTGAACATTAATTGAGGACCAAAGATACAATAGAGTATAAGTGCATTGAAAAACTATCACGATCTAGACATTTCCTCTTGAATACAACATATTAATTATTATATTACTTATATTTTTTTTTTTTTTTTTCGGTTGGAACTAAAGATCATGAAGATCTTTGGCCGCGAGATGTGGTCTCCTTACTGAAGTATGTTGCTTGTGGGAGCACAGATAGGGTCTCCATGGTACAGCGACAGGCCATCAGTACCTCCATCCCCGATCCCTTTGGGGCCAATCTGGCAGTGTTCTTCCCACCGACTCACTCGGGTTCAAGGATATTGACAAATCGGTCTAGATCAATAGATTATGGCTGCTTAGAGTCAGCAGGTGCACAAGGACATATATTTCTTTACCCTAAAGGACCTATAACTAGAGTTTTTCAAAATAATTTAAACTAGGGGAGTACCACATGTCTGCCTAACTGCATACCAACCCCCAATTTTACAAATTATACAAGTGTTCATTTAATTTATTTGTACTAATTGTTGCTCAAATTGCTGTAACTTTCATATATTCTGTAGTTCAGATTTTATAAATTTTTTTATTAACATAAAGTAAACAGAACGAGGCCATAGTGAGGACAAATTTTTAATTTCTTTAAAAACCTATATTATACATCGCGCATTATTGCTAATTTATATTATTATGTAATTATAATTATCTTTATTGCTAATTTATAACCATAATATATATTCAACTTGTCTAGCTTTATACAAGTCCAACATAAATTTGAACCTTTTATTTCTAATATTTTCGTGCTTCCTTTACTCATTTCATAGTGATTATAATTATATCACACTACAATATAAGTAAAGGGGCCGGGGTAGCTGTACAAGTTAAGGCGCTTGCAATAGGTAATCAAAGTGAAGCAATGTCGAACGTGGTTAGTACTTGGATGGGTGACCGTCCACCAGGGAAAGCCATGCTGCTCAAGTCTACCCCCCTCCCGGGTCCGTGAGCCCTGTCAGCCTACTGGAGGCAACTCAAACCTACAGGAATAAGACTGATGATCTAATCCCGTGTACTTAAATCGGGAATGGGGATTTAGTTTACCAGGTTGTTAGTAGTCCCCCCTAACATGGACACTATATGGACACTATAGTGGTCCATGGACGGTCTGTTTTGGGGGAAGAAATATAAGTCTTTGTGTGCGTGCTGATTTTAAGCAGCCATAATCCATTGATCTAGACCGATTTGTCAATGTTGTTGAACCCGACTAAGTGGGTGAGAAGGACACTGCCAGATTGGCCCTTAAGGGATTGGGGATGGAGCTACGGATGGCCAGTCGCTGTACCATGGAGACCATGGTTTTTAGCAACGTGAGGTTGGATGACCCCCTCCAGGCTATCTGTGCTCCCGCAAGCAACATACTTCAGTAAGGAGACCACATCTCGTGGTCAAAGTTCTTCATGGTCTGTAGCACCAACCGAAAAAAAAAAAAATATATATATATAAGTAATATAATAATTAATATGTTATATTCAAGAGGAAATGCCTAGATAAAAAAATAACTACTGTCACTTAGGTAAAATTAAACTACATCCTTAGAATGAATA
This sequence comes from Nezara viridula, assembly GCA_928085145.1. Lineage (NCBI taxonomy): Eukaryota > Metazoa > Arthropoda > Insecta > Hemiptera > Pentatomidae > Nezara > Nezara viridula. The sequence goes on along the minus strand of OV725080.1, from coordinate 18,572,479 downwards.
TCCAACTGAAATTAATAATTAATATTTAATTATTTAATGGGATGTTTTTCTGCAAGAGTTTGCAATAATGTATTAAAATGATTTTTTATATATAAAATACTACATGGTCACTAATTACTTTTTTATATAATAGAGAGATTTGTTATAAATGTATAAATTAATTTTTTTCCAGTGGAGTTCATCATAAAAAAGCTAACTGTGAAAGTACAGCTGTTATTTCAAAAGTGCAGAAAGTCCTTGCTAATGCTAAAAGCTACCTTTATCCTAAACATCTGACCCTCACTTTTACTACAATTGCGAAAAAGAACAAGTTAAGAAAAGGAAATGGTGGCTGGGGAGATATAAGAGATCACCAACTCTGCATGAATATGAGCTTCCCGACAAGATAACTGTTACTTTTCCTGTATAAGTTCATCTGTTCCATTACTTTATATTTTTAGCAAAGCTATTATTTTGTGATATGTTAATGAATATGATATTTAGAATACTCCTTATATGAATCTTATGCTATTTAAAAATTGCTAAGATCAATAAGGAGTTCTAGAAAAGTGAAATCGAAGTACCAACATTTTATAATGGATTGTAACTTATTTGAGTTGTAATCGAGTTCCCAGGTGAAGTTCCCAAATGAGATAATCAGTCATCCAATGAGATAAGTAATATTAACGAGATTTATTTTGAGAAATGTTTCATTTAAATATTAACTTCCGAACACTAGGTAGAAAAAAAACTACAAAGAGATTCTAATCAAGTCTCCACAGGACCATATGTTCTATTATTTAATTTCATTGATCAGAACTCATTTAATGTTCAGAAGTGAAAATAAATGTACAACTACTAGTAATATTTTTTGCATTGTATATTAATGCATGGAAAAGTATATGGGTAAAAATGCTGTTGATGGAAAACCATGAAGATAGCTCAAATCGTTAAATACATTCAACAAAGAGATTAAACCCTAATTCATGATATCTATTGATTTTTTAAAAAAATGCTTAGGATTCACTGTAATAAATTTCAATATTTTGAAAAAATACAATTTTTAATAGAGGTATTGGTTTTAATTAACTCTCAGATAAAAATAAAATCAGCTCTCGTCTTAACTCAATTTATAATGTTTCTTCATGGGTGATAAATATTCAGGACACAGTCATTATAAAGTTTTTATTAGTGCCGACATTTCAACACTTGGGTCATCATCAGGGTGTGTTTCGAGCACTGAAGTTATTCAAGTACTACTTGTACTTGTACATCCAGTACTTGAATACCTTCAGTGCTTGAAACACGCCCTGATGATGACCCACATATTGGGGTTGAAACGTCGGCAATAATAAAAACATTATAATAACTGTATCCTGAATATTTATCATCCATGATATGTAGAACAGTCGACTAACTTCCTCCTATAATGTTTCTTAAGTTAAATGCCCAAATTTAAATTGTTAAAATTTTAAATTATTTTTGTTTTTGAGCGTCTTAATTTTACACATTTTTGGAGTATAGTTGATTAAGTATACTGTTTCAAACTTTATTTATTTATATTTTCAAGCTACCAATTAAGGATGTGTTTCTCCTCAGATTTTCGGCCATTATTTTGCAAACATTTCAGAATTAAGAAGAATTCAATAATACGATACTTGAAACTAACCTCCTTAAGAAAAAAAAAAAATTAATTCTAAAAACATATAATTTATGACAAAATTATTTTTAGAATACTTCTATATTTTGTTTGACTAATCGTGGACCATCCTCATAGGCAGGAAAGAGTACCCAGAAGGGGGTTTCCATTACGCAAGTTGTACCATAAAAAGTTTCGAGGTGAACAAATTTTAATGGATTTTTGATGTGGCACATTTTGAAGGGATTATGAATTTTTTTAATGAAAAGTTTCAAACAAGGTGAAAGAAGGAAAACATGGAACAGACTGCAGAAAGTGTTATTATATATGATCTACGATTTTTCTAATTCTATATTTGCTTGTACTGTTTTAAAGATAGTGAGTAATAAAATATCTTGGGAGGAGGTTCTAGTGCCATCGATCTAAGAAGACGATGGTTAAGGATGTTAAATTTTAAGAGTATCTTTAACAATTACCTGCTAAAATAGCCTTTAGGTTACAAAATTATTAAGAATATAACTGAAACATTAAAAAAAAAAAACTATAGTCTTCAAAATAATCATTAAGATCTGGACTATGGTCTTAATTGAAAAATATTGATGCAGATACTTCATATCGATTAAATTTGAACTTTTGTGCATCTTTAATCGACTGATACAAACTACCGTGGTAAGGATAATTAACAGTTATACTTTACTTGAAAAATATTAGTTAATCTTATCAAGGGTTAGTCATAACGCCAGTTAATTGAGGAATAAATCAAAATCTCAAAAGTAATATTTTCACATATATTTCTAAAATAGTTTTTTAATTCCATTTTTAGGTTGTTCAGGATTACATAAAAAAATAAATGCATTCTAATTTAAACATTATTGACAATTTATGCATCAAGAGATCATTTATACATCAATTTAATAAACTAGAATATGAAAACTAAGAAATTCGTAAAGTAAAACTTATGAAAGAGATTTGTATTTTCATATTTGGTAGTTTTAAAATAATCAATTCTAGGTACTTGAAAAAAAAAGTCCTAGCATAAAAAAAAAACAGCTGATTAAGTGTACGGTATAAAGATATTAATATTTTCATAAATTGATTGATTGTTCAATTTTGATTAGAAAACAGATCTTCCTGGAGATGACATTCCTCCATAATAACTGTTTTCATAATTACAGGGTTTTTAAAATTTGTCTACATTTTTATTCAGATATAAATTTCGTTATTCATGACAAATTTAAAAAAATAGGACTGCTCAAGCTATGTATTTATCAACATTAAAATGGGTTTTAATAATTTTTATTTTTAAAGCTATAAGCAGTGAAATGATATGAAAAAAATTAATGTTTTTCTTTTTGGATGCTGAAACCGAAAGGTCATATTGTGGTGAAAATTTGATTGATTAATTCACAGGTCACTTTTCAATGACTTGAATATTATTTTCGAACAATGATTTATTATATCATCTACATATAAATCTATTAATCTGTTATTTAGTACTTTTAGTCTTAATTTTTACAATACAAAGTTATTAATGTGTGAAGTTAACAAGGACAGCTGGCCCGCAGAAAGGCGGAATGGTTGGCGATTATTTTTTTAAATATATAGTTTCTCAACATTAACCTAAATTCCTGTGCCCCACAAGATTTCAGGAAAGGAGGAAGGGTAAGATTAAGAGGCCTAGACATTTTATTTTGCCTAGAGCGCCAGAAAAACTAGAACTAGAACTAAATAATTTACTGATTGCAAAGTTAAAATTAATAACTTCTATGACTGTATTGGTTTATATATTTTGACCGAAATATACAAGTTAATTGTAATTTAAGAATATGTGATAATAATTTTTGTATTAGCATTGTGATATCTGAATTAGTGGTTCAGATGATGATGCTTCTAGATTTTTTTTCTTATTAACTCATTAAATATCTGTTACTTTTGTCAAAATATTATTCTGACCATGAATGGATACTATGTATTGTTCGTACGACAATGGTAACATAATATTTGTAAGAAATGTATATTATGCAATATTTATGATGTATATTGTGTAACTATAATATGTATCTTGTGTTATGTAAATAATTGATTAAGTTGTCAACAGTTATTTTAAAACTTAATCATATATATAATCTTAAATTTCAGTCTATTTTTTTTTTTTTTTTAATAGTTGTGTATAGTCAATATATTTGTTATGAACTGGAGTATGTGTGATTTTCTATTACATTATGATTTTAAAAATAAATAACTATTACATTTACCAATTTTTATAAATTTAATAAAAACATAAAGATTACAAATCATTAAGTAAAATATCATGTACTATATTTGAACATTTATAAACATATACAAAATTTATTGTATAAATTGAGGAGGTAATCATCATTTTTTTTAATTTGATTTTTATAATTCAAATAGTGTTTTAATTCAATTTAATCTTTTTTTTTTACTTGACAAATTTTATTATATTAAAATAAAGAGTTATATTAAAGTAAAGAGATAATATATATAGAAATATAAAGAAAATCATAATTGTAGTGCTTAAATTTTCTTTGAAGTATTGTGATAAATAATGTATATCTCTTGTAGAAGACTGGCAAAACTCAAATTTTTTTCTATAATGGTCGTAGGCGCAAATTTTCTCAGGCACACGGCTAATATTAAATTTACCAATAAAACTCAACCTCTTCCTTAATAATGTAAGCAGAAAAATTATAACGTATGTAACATTTTGTTTAAAGAATTGAAAATCTTGTCTACCTGGCTGCCCTCCTCTTGTTGCGCCTGATTATGTTCCAATCAACCTATTGATTATTAAAAGTAAATTTTTGAGTTATCCTGGTCTTCTTCCAAGGAAGAAAAATGTTTATTGATTTATTTTTCCATTCGTTGAAATATATAAGCAACCAAATTAATTAATTTTTTTTACCAATGTTGATTTTTTTATTAAAGAATAAAATAAATTATAAAAGTACACTGGAATAACTTCATAAATAGATCTTGGTTTTATTGAAAATTATAATAAAAGTAATACAATTATAAATTTAAAAACATGTTATAGGTAATACTATTGATAAACTTTTCCAAAATTCCTAAACCATATTTTATATTTTATTGTAATGAAATGTTATCTGGAGCAATAATGCATAGTTATTTATATCACACATAAAGAAAAGGAAACCAATGATAAAAATAGCAATATTAAATAAATAAAGTCATTAAAAAAGTAAAAATTTAAGGTTAAATTTATGATTAAGATAATGTGAAATATTTCAAATAAAATGCATAAGACAATGATGTTTCTAGTCAAATAGTATTGTTCACAAATGTATTATTTATCTATTATATTCTGTAAAATAAAATGTTGGCATATTGTTATTGGCTGTGTAAAAATTCTTTGTGACCATATTAAGTTTAATTATGTCAGATGGTCAGTGGCTATGCTTACTCCTAAAAAAATTTGTATAATAAAATTATGTATAAAGAAGAAGAATTCCTAAATAAACCTAACATGGAAAATATATTAAAAGACTTTGTGTTTTTGTAAGACACAGCTAAAATAAATATAGAGATATTTATTACAACTTTTCATTTACTCACTCTTCCTTTTTCTTATTTGTTTTATCACTAATGTTTGTCCTCTTAATTATCTGCATTTAATTTTTTAGATAATTGCTCCTTAATTTTTAGAACAATGACATTATAAGAACCATTTTAAACGAAATATATGAACTGTGTAGCCCTGATGAAGATATAAATTGATAGATAGAAAATAATTTTATTTAGGAAGAATTCCCTTGATAATAACAAAATCGTACAAAAATAAAAAATTACTTCTGGCCAAAGTTTGAAAAAAAAAAAAAAAGAAGTAAAGAAAACATTAAGTTAAAATGCTATAAACAAAACAAAATACTTAAAACTATATAAAATGGTATAACAATATAAATATTCATTTCTAGGAAAACAAGAAAGAAAATAAATTAAATTCTTCTTATCAATAAGCTCTCAGTTTCTACTACAAAACAGAAAGCAGAATCTGTCCATATAAAATAACTAAGTATGTTAATGCTAAATAATATGTTATTACATTTAAATGATATATAAATAAATAATAATATATGATTACATCATGAGAAGAGCATGATTGTATCTTAATGATGTAACTAAGAATTGCATATATATTTAAATAATAGTAATAAAAAAACAGCAGATGCATTGAGTGGCATCAAAAGTAAGAAATTCTTTCAATATCCCTAGCAAAGAACAGCAATGTAATTTGATAATAAATGAAATAAAATATATATAATATATAATGTCAAAAGGTCATTAGATTTCTGCCAGTTTCAGGGACAGGGATTGGAATAGGAGGTTTTTAAAAGTGAATAAGGAAGGGAAATGCTGAATTTCAATAGGGAGGGAATTCCAGAAATTGAAAGATGGGGCAACAAAGGAGTTTTGGAATGAGACAGATTTGTGAGAAGGGATGTACAGGTCAGGTCTAGATCTTGTGGTAAGGAAATAGACTGGTGACCTAAACTGGAGAAGATTGTAGGCGTAAGAAGGATGACAGTTGTTGACGATTTGATAGAGGAATCTGCCTACGGAATCTTGTCTTTAGAAGGAGGGAAAGAGCCAACTTGATTATAAGCCCTGAGAGACACAGGAATGTCTCGCGTTTCAATTACAAATCTTATGAAGCTATTCATATATAATACAGGTTAAAACATCGGCTAGTGATAAATAGCACAACTTCAGTTTAAATACCCTTACTGCTAGTTGTTATACTATAATAATGTTATAGTGATAATAAAACAGAAGAAATCTGCTAGCGAATAATAATTGATATTTTGAAGATTATAAACAAATGAGATACTTTAACTTCGAACTTATTTTCCTAATAACTATGTGTTGCATTTCAATAATGTAATTATATGCTTTCATTACTGTATATTCATAATTAAATTTTTTTAACGTTCAAAAGTTATATTTACATTTTCAGGTATAGATACATAGTCAAACTTAGTAAAGTAACTCTACAGTAAAAACCATTAATAATTATATATTTCATTATTGTAAACAAGGTAATTTTTATAAGGGAGTTTTCTTTTTATACAAATAGTTTTTTAAGATGAACAAGAAAATGAGCCAAGAAATTAAAAAATTATTCATAATAAATAAATTCTACATATTTGAACGTATTTTCCTTGAGAAAGAAAGTACACAAATAGGTCTTTACTTTCCTGAAATTCTATTCTTTTTAGATCAGAGTCTCTTATACCTGTTATAACTTAAATAATATTGCTACTGTTAGTATAAATAGTATGTGAAAAAAGAGTTTTATTACAGAAGAGCATAAAATGCGATAATTTCTTTATGATTTGTTAGGGGTGGTATAATTTCATATTTTACTTCCCTCTGCTATTTTCCTATTTAGCGGATTACTTGTAGCAGTTGCAGGCGACAAAATGTCAACTTTAGTGCAAAGAGAAAAACATAAAATTTTTACATACAAACTTTTGCACTAACAGTAGCGATATGACAACTGAAAAATATAAACAAATATAATCAATTAGACCTATAATTTGTGTTATAATTACAAGGGACTGATTTTAAATAATCCAGGCTACTTTAAGGTAAGGAGGAGACCGTTTCAGATATTACATCTTCATAACAAATTCAAATCTGCCAATTTATAACAAACTTGACAGATTTTGCCTGTAGAATTGGCTTTACTCAGCTAAAACAAAGTAATATTAAAATTTGTATGGTTAAGAATGTACTGTTTGTTTTTGGTGAACGGTTGTACAAAGAATTGAAGCAAATACTCGTATCATGCTCAGCCACCAGCTTTTTTTTTCTCCCAATTAATTTTCCCACTTTATAGAAGCTAGGTTTTCCAGAATTAAATCTGTTCTTTAACCCTGTTTTAGTTTAATGTTATTTATAATTTCGGTTAATAATCTAATTTATAATTCTTCAAAGTGATTAGAACTAATCCAAGACTAATAATAATAGATAAAATTTAAAAAGCATAATTTTCACTTCCAGAAAAAAGTTTTCATACAGTTACTTGTTCTTTAACATTGCTAATAACCTGTTAATTATATTATTTTTATTAATCAGAAAGGGTAGTAGAGGCAAATGTGTATCAACATGATAACAACATGGATCACTAATCCCATAGCAGGAAGAGATACAACTTTAATCTGAATGTCAAAAAAGTTTACAGACATCTATAATATCTCAATTCAATGCCATTATTTTTCTCAAAACTATCATCTGAACACTACATTCAAGGTTTAGTTAAGGTTCAGCCTACTTCAAATCATCATTATGTGTGTTAAATAGCAGTAAACTCCTGACCAAATCGTGTGGTTGAGAACTCGAGGGTTTTCTCTCTGAAAAATTGGAACTTAACTAAATAAATCGCATGCAACTGTACAGTACGTATTAAACAGACACAGTGAATTAAAATCGTTGGAAGACAGGCCACATAAGAAAATTGGGTAGAATTCATAGTAAGACTATTCTAAACCATATGCATCCAATCCCCATACAAGTGCAATATCTTTAGCCAATGGGCTTGAAAGTGATCACGAGGTATGCGTAAATCCAGAAACCGTCATGAATGTTCTGAGAAGCAAAGGTTTTCATAGACAAATTGCATGGAAAAGCGAAACAAATAAGAAGAGGTTGTGTTTCTCATGGAGTAAGCCAATTAGCTAAAATGATTCTGGGATTTTGTGATCATCTCACATTAATCCAAATTCAACATTGCGTACCAGATGGCAGGGGTTATGTCTGGAGAAAAGATAAAGAAGCACTTATTTCAAAGAATTTGTGACCGAATTTCAAGCCTGAAGGTGGAAGTGTAATGGTATGGGGGGGAGTATGCGTGCTTTAATAGTTAGAAATCTTGTTTTTATTTATATAATTATGGACCAGTGTATATTACTAAACATTCTAAGGAACAATTTAAAAAGTTCTGCTGAATAACTTCGAATAATGCTGAGGTTTATTTTTCATCAGGATAACAGTCCTGAGCACATTGCCAAGAAAGTTATACAATGGTTAATCCACAATGTTCAAAAACAGTTGCAAACTGCTTCCCAATCACCAAACATGAACCCAATAGAAAATTTATGGGATAAATTAGGAGGGCGCATGAAAAACCATGGTGTTTGAATTGAAAATTTTAAAGTAGCTCTATTGGCAGAATGGGATCCAATTAGCATAGTGATGATTTGAAATAGGCTAAACCTTAATTAGATCTTGAATGCAGTGTTCAGGTAAGAGTTTTGAATAATGAAATTGAATAGAGATAGAATGATTAGACATTATAGATGCGTGGAAACTTTTTTGTCATTCAGATTTAAGTTGTATCTCTTCCCACAATCGGATTAGTGATCCAGCATGAATCTGCCATCGTATTGGTACACCTTTTCCTCAACCAACCTTCCTGATTAATTAAAATAATATAATTACTAGATTATTAGCAATGTTAAAGAAAAACTAACTGTATAAAAACTTTTTTGAGGCAGTGTAGATTAAACATTCTAAAATGAAATGATCAATGAGTATGGAATATGAATATACAAAATTTCTTTTAAAGAAGATTCAGTCACAAATAAATACAAAATCAACATTTTTATATTAAAAATTTATTTAAAATTTGGAAAACAGATTTCACATTTCCTAATTAGCTTTAATTTAATAAACAAGTAAAATAAAATAAAGGATTTAAATTTGACACATTCATTTAAAACCACCTATAAATGTACAAAGATTTGCTGTTAGTACAATGCTGATACCTTATAAAAGTATATACAAATATTTACATACAAAACAACTGATTTCAAAAATATTATTTTAATTCTTCTTTGATTCTTACTTTTGAGAATTTTGAATTTTCTCTACGTCTCTTGTTTAAAGCGTTACGCGGATCAGTAATTTCAAACCAATCATCACTTTTGACATTAGCATCTTTGGCCAATGTTACCTTGTCTTCACATTTCAAAGAATGTGTTAGCCAATCTTTATCATCGGTTTCTTTATCGCTACTTTTGTCACCAGCCTCACTGTCTTCATTATTCACCTGCAGTTTGTTTATTTTTTGCCTGAATTTCATAAGCATTTCAAGTGTTTGCTTTTCTCTGGAAGCACCTTTTTTAGGCAATTTCGTTTTCATTTCACTGTATTTATCTTTTTCTTTATTGTATTCCTCAATCATAAAATTATCTTTTATTTTTGGTGGTGGTGATTTATCCTTTTCATCCCAAGATAATTTAGAAGTGCTTTCTTTATCTTCAGGTATCAATTTACCAGATGGGTTTAATTTTTTACGAATGTTTTCGGCGATTGAAGCAATTTCAATGGTGTCATTTTGACTGTCATGGTCTTCCTTAGTTTTAGCCTGCTTTATAGAAGAATCATCATTGTCTGATTCACTATCACTATGCTTACGTTTAAGAGTTTCAGGCACTAAATCTTCTGAAACTTCTAAACCAGGTACATGTTTGGTTTTGCCAACAAAATTTTTATTAATATTATGAATTTCTTCTTCATCATCTTCTGCTTCTTCTCCAAAAGATAATAATTTAAAATCTTTGACAGCTTTAGCCTTTATAACCTTCTTACCTCCATCGTTTTCAGATTTTTTCTTTTGCTTTGTTTCTCTAGGGATGATATCTGGAAATGGATTGTTTAAAATTTCAGTGCCGATAATTTTATTAGGATAAGCAGGTCTGTCATCACTATCTATTTCTCCATCTTCTAATTTTATCATATTGTATATTGTTTTACCAGCCACTTTTCCAAATATTGTATGTTTCTTTTGGAGTTCAGGTGTATCGCCCAGTGTAAAGAAAAACTGTGATCCATTGTCATTTTTTCCAGCATTGGCCATTGCAACCAAACCTCTTCTGTTAAACCTAAGCCTTGAATGGATCTCATCTTTAAAAGGTTCCCCATAAATGGACTCACCACCAGTACCAGTTCCTGTTGGATCTCCACCTTGAACAATGAATCCTTTTACAACTCGATGGAAGATAGTATCATCATAGTATGCTTCCATGCATAGTTGAACAAAATTTCTGCATGCTAAAGGTGCTTCTTTAGACCAAAGTTCTACATCAATATCACCAACAGTTGTCTTTAATAACACCTTTCCATTAGTTGGAGGTTCTTGAATATAAATGTTACTCATTTTAAGTGATACTTAATTACAAGCTAAATAATTTAAAATATTACATAAACTATATCACAATAAAATTGGTGAATCTAATGTAAGAACACATCAACCAAAGGACATTCTGGTAAACATTAACTTAATGATAACCTTCGTTTACAAACAAAGTTTATACTTTTGTAACCTCCAGTTTATTTCGATTCTGATAGTATCGATTAAATTATTTAATATACTTCAAATTTTCTTTATGAACACAATACGAGCTATCATTTTATTATTTTAAAATAAAAAAACAATTTTAAAACAAAAGAAAAACCCAACAGTACAGAACTGTATATTGGAACAGCCCAAATAATTTCGACACCTCAAGCAACGATTAATGCGAACTCGATCCAAGGTAATCGACCTATCCCCTAGATTAAAGGTTTACACTGTGAAAAGGTAATGGTAATTGTTAGTGCCTGGAAAGTTGACATTGTCAAAGTAGGGAAGTGACATCAAAATATATTAATTTTGTTTTGTGTAAACTTTTCTGCTATTCTTCTTCTGGTGCGATTCGTTATTGATTATCTACTTTGAATAACTCAGTCATTATTTCATTGGCTTAGGAATAGTTTTCGAAATGCCTGAGTTTGAGCACGCAGATGACGACAGGTCACAGAGATTGACAAATGATGACTTTCGTCGTTTGTTGATGACCCCAAGGTCTGCTCCTCCAGCTACTCCTGTTTCAACAACTCATACTCCAGCTTCTGAAAATCTTGATAAAAAACCAGCATCTGCTGTAGTAGAAGATGACAGAGGGGAAAGGAGAAGAAAAAAGAAAATTTACTATGCTAAACTTAAGAAGCAAGAAGAAAACAAATTGGCTGAACTTGCAGAAAAGTATAGAGACAGAGCGAGGGAACGAAGAGAAGGAGCCAATGCAGATTATCAAGTTGATGATCCTATGTCCACATCTAGTGGGTATAGAGCTGTTGCCCCTGATATTAAATCTGGCATCGATGCCGCAGAACGAAGGAGACAAATGATTCAGGAATCAAAATTTTTGGGTGGTGATATGGAACACACTCACTTGGTGAAAGGTTTAGATTATGCCTTGTTACAAAAAGTAAGAAGTGAAATTATAATGAAAGAACAGGAGCAAGAACAAGAAATGGAGAAACTTGTAGCAAAACCTAAAAAAGAAAAGAAAAGTAAAGAAGAAGAAGAGATGGTTTTTAAGACTCGTCTTGGTAGAAATGTTTATAAAGTAGTTATGGGTGGTAAGGAAATTCACAGGAATCCTCTGTTTGCTCCTGGTCGTATGGCTTATGTTGTAGAATTAAACGATGATATGGCCGACAGTGATATACCTACCACTTTATTGAGAAGTATTGCTGATGTTCCTAATACTGAATCTATTACCACTCTGACAACCAACGACATCGTAATTAACAAATTAGCTCAAATTCTTTCTTATCTGAGACAAGGCCCGAGACATCATAAGAAATCCAAAAAGAAGGATAAAATGGTAGTTATAGATCCGTGTTTTGAAATTTATTTATTCATATAGTTGTTATATATTAAATACTGTTTCAGATTGAAGAGAATATATTTCCTGATGCTGGGGATTACGTACCATCTGCTAATAAAGTCAGTGATCGTAAGAAAGTTGCCAATTACTTTAAGGATACTGAGAAAGAAAAAAGCCCACAAAGAGAAGTTAGCAAAAAGGTTAACCCGACTGGAAAGAAAGAATCAAGAGCAGCAGGTAATATGGTGTCATTATTTTTGAGTAATTAAATATTTTTATTTTCCATCACTCCAAATATTTGGTACTACTGTACAATTGTTACTCTTCCTTGATGGGTGACAGAAAATCTTATGATTATACTATAAATAGAATTCTGAAAATGGCCAAGTATGTCTGAAAGTAAATGGATGTTACCAAACTATTTGGCAAGGCTCTGATCTTATCAGAAAAGGACCCTCTGGTAGTTTGTTTATCCATTAAATGTGAGTGGAAGTTGAAATCGGCGATGTAATTAAAGCTAATGAAGGCCCTGATTTTAACTGATGAGAACCAGTTAAGAATTTGCGGAAGTCATAAATTTTGTTTTAAATAATTGGTGGTATACAATGTACACATTTTCGACATTCTTCCATTCTTGGAATCCCATTTGTAGTGTGATCAAGAGATTTTAGCCCACTCTTCAAAGTGGAGCAACCCATGAACAGTAATACTCAACTTTTATAAATCATTGTTTTTTCTTTTGGAAGTTATTTTGTTGATATTTATTTTTGGAACTAATTTATTCAGATATTCAATGGGTTAAATGATCAGTTTCAGTGGTAACTGTGTTTTTATTTTCATATATCTCTACACTTAACGTAAGCATTGTTTTGTAACTAACCAATATTTGGTTTAATTTGACTTCTTTTCATAAATTCTGTTGACAATCCTATACTCATTAATTCATAACAAAGTTTTAATTAATGTAATATTTATCATTAAAGATTATAATTGATGTCATTTGAAATAATTGTGTCTTTGTTTTGAACATTTTTAGAGATTTATTAATACTATAGTCTAATTTATTTTGTTTTTCGCCTTAGGGATATTATCTCGTTTGGCTGCTGAACCGACTGGTTATGCTGAGTGTTATCCTGGCTTAGACGAAATGCAGGATGCGATAGAAGATTCTGATGATGAAGTTGATTACACTAAGATGGATCAAGGTAACAAGAAAGGCCCTGTTGGAAGGTGGGATTTTGATACTCAAGAGGAATATTCACAATACATGAACAGCAAAGAAGCCCTGCCAAAAGCAGCCTTCCAGTATGGTGTAAAAATGGCTGATGGCCGACGGACAAGAAAGCATAACAAAGAAAAGAATGAGAGAGCCGAACTAGATAGGGAATGGAACAAGATCCAGAATATTATCCAGAAGAGGAAGGGACCCGAAGAACCGGGTACGCCTCAGTTTAAAATTCCTAGATATTGAGCTAGAAATGAATCTTTAAGGAATAGTTACTTATATGTATATTCTTATTCGAAAAAGAAAAATTTTTATTTAAAAGTTTTAATTTTGTTTAATATTCTATGCTAAATGTTTTTAGGAGTTTAATTTTTTATTATTTGAACTTGTTTTTTTATTAATTTACTTATATTATCCATTCTTTTATCTAAATATATAAAAGTCTATATATTATTTAAGATAAAAGAAGTTTATGTATATTTCTATAACAATGAAATTATATGTAGTTTAACATAATCAGTATGCTAATTATTATCTTAATGTATGAAATAAAAAAAAAAAAAAGATTACTTTAATCACTTTTTATTTTTTTTAATACATTTTTATCACTGGATTGCATATATTATCATGCATGAAAAGTTATTGATTTTTTAATATTTCATTTATAACTACTATTTGCGTAATTAATTTCATTCTTTCTTAATTTTTTAAATTATTTTCCTGCTAATAGGTAAGAAAAATACTGTAAATGGGTCAAATTTACTATGTGTAATTTTCAACTTTAAGTTTCATAGGCTCCTTAGTCCAAAACAAATAAAAAGATTTAAGACCATCTGATGAAAGGAAATAAAATTTCATATACCACAGGTGGAGAAGGTGCATTCTTGGGGCCGCATGTGGTCTCCGTGAGCTAGCTGCGCCTTTCAAAAGTTTATATAATAAAGATGCAAAAAAAAAAAAAAAAAAAAAAAATCTTAAATTGACCAATGTTATTGAAGGTTATGTAAATACTTTTTGTAGTGTAATTTACAATGAAAGTGTTTAGTAATGTTGTGCAAATGGACTAACTAAATATTTTTATTTTTTGTAATTTGCATTATTGTTTTTTTTAATCTGAGGATCATGGGGAGGGACTATTATTTGCTGTTTAGCCAACTCAATTTTGAAATTTTAGGGCCTGGTTCATAACAGAAGACTTCTGCATCTTGGGATTAAACCCTTTTAAAGAATGTTAACCTTTTTTGGAAAGCAGTAGGTAATGTGGTAAACCTAAGTATATGTTAGCACTCTTACATCAATAAAAACTTCAACACGTGCATTAAATTTTGATTTTGGGGGTGACCTAGAAATGTTGCCTTCTAGTAGGTAGTAACATTTTCTCGGGCAGATACAGGTCGGATTTTACCTTCTAAATTATTTATCATTTTAAAAAATGTTGTAGTAACATTAAAAAAAAAAAAGAAATAGTCAACTTCTAAACTAATTTTTTACTTTCACTTATCTATATATGTAATATACAGTAAGCGTAAGTATGTAATCGTGAAAATTTTTGAGTCTGAGTTTTCAATGGAAAAACACGTTTTGAGGTACTCTGAGTCCAAATAACCAAGTAACAAAAAATGGTCTGTGTATGTGAACACTCTAGCTCAAATACGAAAAGTCATACAAAACTGATTTTACGTATTTAGATGTCCTAGCAAATTTTTCCTTAAAATCGGCTAACCGGAAGTGCCACTTTATGTCAACGCTGAAACACAGTTGTACCATTTTCTCAAAAACGGCTCTAACGATTTTGATTAAACTCAGTATATCATTGCATAATTAAGTGGTCTTTAATATCATTTAGTCTTATCGCCGTTGATGTCACTTTACAGGGCTTATATTCCCAATGTTCATATACGCGTCTAAAGTACCTTTAATGTGGTTCATTTCAAATAATTAACTCTCTAATTATTAAAGTTACGAAAAAATGCTAAATATAACTTTTGAAATAATTTGAAAATTGAATAGAGGAGGAAAAAATCATAATGCTTATTCAGGTCGAAAAAATGCTTATTCGAATCTCCGGAAATACCTGTCGGAAGGTATAGGTATAATATATCATTGAAAAACAAAGAATTTTAGAAAAAATTAATATCAAATAAATAAATTTGTAGAAAGTAACGGAGAGTGAAGAAAAAAATATAAATAATAAATCACATGTTTCCCAAGGAAATTAAATGAAATTTTCTTACTAAATGTAAACTTTTAAATTTTTTCCTAAGTTTCAGTAGAAAATACACCGAATTAAGCCAATGCCATTGTTTAAAATAATATTTCATTGTACTTATATGAAAGAAGAAGTGAAATATAAAAATATTTTATGGATATGTTCATAACATACATTTACTATAGTTTAATAACTATAGTATGATATTATATTTAAATAATTAGGTATCTATTGGCCGTTTATTCCGAAACATCATTAAGTAATCTTTTAGAAAATTAAATTAGTGAATAATTTCATGAATTTTCCCTTTGTGAAACCCCAACATTATCCAATTTGTGTGCCAACTTTTCATTATCCATGGCAGGCAATGAAAATCTCGTTATTACGTTTTAGTAAGCTTTATAATGGAAAATAACAGTTTAATAACTAATAGTTTTACAATCCATAATCATTTATAGATTAAATATTCAGAAGTACTTTCAAATCTCTCTAGGCATATATGAACCTTTCAGTTGACAGAATGAGTAACTCCAATTTCAACATTCATTTTTATTAATTTTAGTGATGTTTCTAGTTGCAAAATATATACGTTTATTCACTGTTCTATATTTCCACGCTGCGATCACCTATTCTGGAATCAAGTTACTGACTGTCTGCATAGATAACTTTTCGAACTAGAAAAATCACTAAAATGACATTACTCAAAAATGTTGAAATTGGAGTTAATCATTCTGTCAACTGAAAGGCTTGGAGACAGACTGAAGTTATGTGGTTTATAAAAGCAGATGGATTAACAAGATTTTTATTGTCTACTGTCGATATAATAAATTGAGTTTTCATTGTTTTAATAGTCTTAATGATTTGTTAGCTGTAAGCTTTAAGCTTTAGTTCCATTTAAAATGCATTTCAAACATTTTATAAATGCCCAACATTGCCAGAAAATAATTTCTATTCAAAATAGAGCGGTTAGTAAAAGTTGTGTGTTGCGTGCATCAGACTTTTTTTATTCAGAATAAATAATTATCTGCTGAAACCGGACTAGAACTCGTTTCCAGGACATATCTGAATTTTAAAAAACGTTTATTTGGTCTTATTCGGTGTTTAAAGAGAGCTCATTCAATATTTTCTGAAAAAAAGTATACTTCCATGCATATTTTTGAAAAACTTGTTTCAAAAAATCTGGTGCGCGCAACACACAATTTTCACTTACCGCTCTACTTTAAATAGAAATTATTTTCTGGCAATGCTGGGCTATTATAAAATTTTTGAAATGCATTTTAAACAGAGCTCAAGCTTAAAGCTTACAGATAACAAGTCATAAAGACCATTATAATTACAAAATGTCTATTTATTTTATTGACGGTAGGCAATAAAAATCTAGTCACTCCATATGCTTTTATAAACCACACAATGACTTTGCTTTTATAAACCACAGAATGACTAACTCCAATTTCAACATTTTTGAGTAATGTCATTTTAGTGATATTTTTAGTTGAAAAAGTTATCTATGCTGACAGTGAGTAAGTTGATTCTGGAGGAAGTGATTGCAGTGTTGAAATATAAAACTGTGAACAAAGGTATAAATTTAGCCATTAGAAACATCACTAAAATTAATAATGAAACATGTTAAAATTGGAGTTAGTCATTCTGTCAACTGAAAGGCTCATATATGCCTACAAACGTTTCAAAGTATATCTGAATATTTAACCTGATGATTATGGATCTTAGGACTATTAGTAGTGTTGCTCAAAATCGGTCTTGGTCCTGAACTTTGCAAGACCAAGACCAACGCCGCCTATCTGTTCAGAACCAAGACCAAGATGGGTAAAACAATCGATTTTTTGAACAAAAATTTAGGCAAAATAGTCAATAATACTTGGCAATTTTAGTTACTGTATTTAAAGAATTGGTGTAACCACCATACTTTTTCTATCCATACTTTTTCAGCTAGGTTTCTCATATCTACAAAATTACAGTAATATCTCTCTAGTAATAAGCTAATAGGTAACTGCAAGTCTATTACGAGAGTCTTGACCAAGACCAAGACTGAGTTTACAAGATCAATACTCGTCTCTCCCTCATTTGGGCAACACTAACTATTAGTTATTAAGCTGTTATTTTCCATTGCAAAGTTTACTAAAACAAAATTACGAGATTTTCATGGCCTTGCCATGGATAGGTCAAAAGTTGTTTCACTAATTGTAAGTGGATAATTCATCACATTATTCATTAATTTATTTTTCTGAAAGGTTACTTGATGATTTTTTGGAATAAACGGCCGATAGATACCTAATTATTTAAATATAATATCTTATTTAGATTTACTACTCTATAGTAAATAAATATATTTGAGGTTATAAACATAAACAAGAAATGTTTTTATATTTCACACAAGTACTATGACATAGTATTTTATACAATGGCATTGGCTTGATTCGGTGGATTTAAAATTTTGTTTTCAATCTTAGAAAAACATTTAAAAGTTTACATGTAGTAAGAAAATTTCACTTAATTTCCTTGAAAACATGTCATTTACGTTAAATAATATTAGTTTAAAAAAAAATTATTTATAATTTTTTCGCAGGTCTCCGTTACTTTTTACAACTTTCTATATTAGATATTGTTTTTTCTAAAATTCTCCGTTTTCCCACGATATATTATACGTATACCTTCTTAATAAGTTAAAAGAAAATAATGAGAAAATATGTATGTGTATAAATACGAGCAAGTTCCTAAACTCAGCGCTGAACTCATCGGTGACATATTTTCGCCTAGTTTAGAACGATCAGTTCAGCACTGAATTTCCCCCATGTATTGTTAAAATTATAAATTAAAAAAATTATTTTTATAATCTTACAAGAACTAATATTCTTGTATCATTTTATTCATAGATATGACTTCTATGGTTGCAGTAATTTGAGTTAATTTCATTTTCTTGCCTAATTTTATTTTTTAAAATCTTTAAATATAAGATTTATATTATTTCTACGATTTTCAAGAAGCATGCGTACAAGGATTTTTGATATTTTAAAAAAAATATGATACTAGTATTTATTAAGGGGTGGTAAGACTGGTTATGCATCGTCACATCATTCTAGTGTCAGCTGTTTACCGATGCGTTACGTAACAACAGGGTAATTCAGATATAACTGAAGACTATTACTGTTAATAAGAACTTAAGAATTTACAAATCTTTAAGAAAATAACGAGAAAGCTTCTCAGTTATTACAAAGTAAGGTAATGACGAATTTAATAAATGTTTATTTTTAAATTAACCATACCTCCGTGAATGAAATTATAAATCTAATAGAATGTACATGAATATTTAACAATTCTTTTATGATCTATTAGAAGAGAAAATAAATGCAAATCGAAATATTCTCTAAGAAATCATTGTTTGAACTTTGATTAGTACGTGTCTGTACAAGTTCGAAAATTGAACTTCGCCCTCACGTCATAGTCAGATATGAACAAATGCATTTCGTTATAATGAAATTTATTTATTATTTATTTAATTTTATATTCGTTTCGAAAGATATTAATTGCAACTCCTAATGAATTACTACATTTGAACTATCTTAGAAAGAAACCCAAATGTTTTTATGTTTTTAGAAATAAGGTGACTGATAAAAATTCCAAATAAATTATTATTTATTATCAATTATTATTAACCAACTCTTTTATATACATATATACCTGCATTACTTCAAGCATGTGCATAAATGTTTAACGATTGTCTATGATGCGGAAGAAAATATTTAAATTTCTTTATTTTTTTATACTGTACTACTTAAAATACAAAAGTCTCGAGCTTCATTTATTTCTATTCAGTTTCAGGTTTGACCTATGCACATCTTTCTATTTATTTTATTTTTTATATATATCTGAAGCAAAATTGCATCTTCAAATAAATCATCATTTTTAAACTATTTGAGAAAGGAATTGAACTGTTTTTGTGATGTTTAAAAATAAGATACATTTTAAAATTTAGAATAAGTATTACTGCCTATTAAATTAATAAATTATATGTATATGTAGAATCTCGAAAATAAATGTTAAATGATTGTCCTGTTGTGTTGAAAAATAAATAAATTTATTTTAATTTAACTCGACTAATTTGAACTTTTGACACCAGGTGGCTGTGCCAATTGGAACATGGTACTTCCAAGTGTAGTTCTAGCTCCGTAAAGATAAAGTTTTCAATTATCATAACAGTTTTGCGATGTATCAGAAGTTTAACTGCACCAATAAATCATGCCTATAAAATATTTGAGAAAGCAGTGAACAATTTACGCTGAATTTAAACATAAGGTACTGTTGAAATCATAAAAAAAAAACTCTGCATGTTAAAATCTTCATTCTTAATTTATGCACTACAATTGAGGATATAAGTATTTAATAACTGTTCTATTATGTTTAAAAATAAATAAATTTCTAAATTTTAATGTAACCCACTACTTTTAACATTAGACCCTACACATTGTACTTCGACCTCAGTCTAGTTGCAGTTCTGTACGACGCACTTCGCAATGATTGTTATAGCTCTTTGATATAACAGAAGTTAAACTGCATGAACTAATCAATAGTGATAGTTAAACTATTTAAGAAAGTAATGGAAACTTTTACGTAGCGATTTAGAAATAAGGTATTGTTCAAATTATAAAATAAATATTAGTAGGGTAGAAATGCCGGTTCTACCCCACTTTAATCCCAGAATTTGGGGAGCACTTTTGGACTTTGGACCCTGGGCTATTCTTACCTTAACCACCTGTACACCACGTGACCAATATAATTTATTTTGATTGAACTTAATCCCTAATCTTAATCCTTAATCCCTAATCCTAATCCTTAATCCTAATTTGTATTTTTTCATTTTTAAGTTCGACAGGTCCGGACCTGTCTCAACTGGTCTCATCTTGTCTACCTCAAGTAAATATAAAGTGTAACGACATAAATATAGACATATATTGTGACATTCTACGATATCATGTCTGAACTGGTCCCATCTTGTCTACCTCAAGTAAATATAAAGTGTAACGACTAAAATATTTATTATTGCAAACGAATATAAATTATAACAATGAAATATACACATATATTATTACAAATGAATATAAATATAAATTGTATTGACGAAAATATTTATTATTGCAAACGAATATAAATTATAACGATGAAATATATACATATATTCTAATAATTTTACGATAATATATCATAAAATTAACAACAACGTCATCACCCATCCCCTCCCCCCTCTTCTTCTCATCAACTTTTATATATTGTTTTTTTTTTTTTTTCATAAATATCAAAACGTATTTAATAATCTAAGAATATACATCATATCACGAATATTGTAATAAATCGAAATTGAAACTAATATCATTTTCGAATTTTACAAAATATAATAACCTAATAGTAGACTCTAATATCGAAAAAAAAAAAAATCATAAAGTTAATATACGTAATATTATTTTCATAACATATGTTATATAGAAGGCCGGGGAGAGAGTACAGCTGCGTTAGGCGACAAGTCTCTCCACGTTTGAACATGCATAGGCATGTAGGGGGACAAGGTCCACTGCGAAGGAAGCGGTAGGGTCGGAAGAGAGTGGTGGGGGAAACCATCAGCCAATCAGATTCGAGGATACAACCGGAGGTACCCGTGTGCCTACCCCCCACTACTCTCATTCTAGCTCCAGACTTCACAGTGTTCATATCGTACTTAGTGTCCTCTGCGTTAGAATTCTCTATCTTCTTCTACAGTTTTGTTTATATTATTAGTTTAGTTATCTACAGTGTTGTTTTCTTTATTTCAAAGTTATTTTTGTTTCTTCATACTTTTTTTTTTCTATCCTAAGGTAAGTTTTTTCTTTTTATTTAGTTCTCTATTAAAAATTTTCTATTCTGCTAACATTTTTCTTTTTGGGTTTTCTTTTTACATCTTCATATTCTCTTATTATAGTGTTCTTTTTTTTTCTCTTACTATTATATATATTTATTAAAGTTTAAATTTTTTTCATTTCGTGTTTTCTTTATATTTATAGTAATTATTCTTCCTTTTTCTTCTTATTATATATATATTTAAAGTTATTTTCGTGTGTTTTTCTTAATATCATTTTCAAAGTAATTGCTCTTTCTTTTTGTTCTTATTATATATATATATTTAAAGTTATTTTCGTGTGTTTTTCTTAATATTTATAGTATTTTTCTTCTTGTCGTTCACAAAGTAATTGTTATTTCTTTTTGTTCTTATTATATATATATATTTAAAGTTATTTTCGTTTGTGTTTCTTAATATTTATACTAAGTTTAGAGTTGTTCTTTTCGTTTTTTTTCTTATTATAGTTATATTTTTTTTTTGTTTTAATTCATTTATCGGTCGGAGATAATTTGTTTTCTTTATTATTATATATAGTTATTCTTTATTAAATATATATTTTACAAAAAATGGAATCCTCATCAAGGAAATGTGCCAACTGTGATAAAACATTTGCTAGCCATAGAGAGTGCATGGCTCATGAACTATCATGTATTTATAGTCAGGAATTTCCACAACTAGCCTCGTGCATTTGCGCCAAATGTGGCAAATCTTTTTCGAGATCTAATAACAGAATACGACACGAGGCTATTTGTGGGGATTCCTCTCAAACCCAAGAATTTTTGAACAATATTAAATTGATTTGTTCTTTTTGCGGGAAATCTTTTAATAGAGAACATCATCGTTTAAGACATGAAAAATCGTGTAAACACCTGTCCCGATTTGATAATTTTGATAACCATTGTGAAGTTATTTGTGGAAAATGTGGACAGGTGTTTACACGAAAAGATACTAGATTAAAGCATGAGATTGCATGTAAAGTAGTTTTTAAGAGGTCCTGCCGTTTCTGCGAAACAAATTTTACAAACATTTATAATTATTTTAGACATGAGGAATTTTGCAATAATGAACCCCCGAGGAAAAAACCTAGACAAGAACCACAACGGCAGGACCTCTTTGGTCTCAAACCCGACGCTGCAGGTTTTTCAGAGTATGAGACGGCTTTTAAAGGGAGGTTGAGGTCTTATTTTATTAGATGCGACGACAATTACGACCTAACTAAATTTTTTAATAGTATCAGAAACGATGTTTTTATTAGAATAAATGCTTCCCTCCGAGAACACAATTCAATTAAAATAAATATGTGGGCTGATTGCGTAATGATAAATCAGTTAGGGGAAACCATCGAGACGTCTTTTAAAACACGCAATAAAGCAATTTATAAAGATACTGAAATCGAAAAAATAATAGATAGCGGGTTTAATAAAATCATACATGAAATGGAAAATATGGAAACAAAGAAGTCGGGGTGGAAATTATACGTAATAGAGGGATTAAGATTAAAAATCAACGAATTCAAACCACTTCGAGGTAGCACTTTTATAGACTTACCAGATAAAATTAAAAATAGAAAAGCTTGTATAAATGTTGTTAATAAAAACGATAATTTCTGTTTCAAATATGCTATTTTATGTAAACTTGTAACTGAACATCCTGAACGTGTTTTAAATTATGAACGTATACACCATAGGTACAACTTCTCATGTGTTGATTTCCCCACCCCTCTTCATCAAATAAAACTGTTTGAAGCATCAAACAATATTTCAATTAATGTTTTTTTCTCTTGATGAAAAAAATGCTGTTTACCCCCTCAAAGTAGTAAAAAAAGAATTAGAAGATCACAGAGATCTATTATTATTAGAGGGAGAGGGTAAACAGCATTATGTTTATATTAAAAATTTTAATAAATTAGTAAGTTCTCAATTTACAAAACATGAACATCATCTTAACATATGCAAAAGATGCTTCACACATTTTTATTCAGACATAAAATTTAATCAGCATTTTACTCAATGTATCGAGAACAAACCCGTAAGGATCGAGTTGCCGGGGGAAAATGATTTTATTTCTTTCAACCATGTAGAAAGAACTTTGAAGGTGCCCTATGTTGTATACGCCGATTTCGAGTGCTACCTCGAACCCGTAGCATCTTGTCAGCCCAACCCGCTAGGTAAATACACATTATTAAAAAATATTCATAAGCCAATTTCATATTGCATTTACGTTAAGAAAGATGAGAGCATTATGGATGTATATGATGATCTAGTCACAGAACCAATAATATATAGAGGAACCGACGCTGCAGAAAATTTTATAAAAACTTTAAAAGAAATAGCTATTAAAATAGAACGAGTGTATAAAATGAAAATTCCGATGAATCCCCTAACTGATTCGGAGATGGAAGCATTTAACCAGTCCTCCGTCTGTTATATGTGTGACTTGCCATTAAATGGTGACAAAGTAAGGGATCACTGTCATCTAACGGGGAGATATAGGGGGGTTGCTCACAATCATTGTAATTTGAGATTTCAAAACCCCAACTTCCTCCCTGTATTTTTACATAATATGAGCGGGTATGATAGCCATTTGTTCGTGAGGGAATTGGGGTATGACGAGAAAAGAATCGATATGATCCCTAATTCAGAGGAAAAGTACATAACTTTTTCAAAATACGTTAGTAATCATTTTAAAATCAGATTTGTGGATTCATATCGATTCTTATCCGACAGCCTTGATTCTCTCGCGAAAATAGTTCCTGATATACCCGCTATTAAATCTTTGTTTAGAAGGGAGGAGGTTGAAGTTTTAAAAAGAAAGGGGGTTTTTCCTTATGAATATATGACATCTCCCGAAACATATTCAGAAACACAACTACCCCCTAAAGAAGCATTTTTTAGTAACCTTTCGCAGGAGCATATAACAGACGAAGACTATAGACATGCTCAAAAGGTATGGGATACGTTTAAATGTAAGACGCTGGGTGATTACAACGATGTATACATCAAATCAGATACACTACTACTTACTGATATTTTTGAATCTTTTAGGCAAATAACAATGAAGTCACATAAACTAGACCCAGCGCATTTCTTTACCGTTCCCGCGATGACGTGGGATGCTATGTTAAAATTTACAAAAGTAAAATTGGAGCTATTAAGTGATTACAATATGATTTTAATGTTTGAAAAGGGGATAAGAGGGGGTCTCTGTCAGGTCTCTCATCGATTCGCCAAAGCCAATAATAAACATTTAACAGATTATGACCCCAATAAAGGTTCAAATTATATATTTTATGAAGATTGTAATAATCTATATGGTGCAGCAATGTGTAAACCCCTCCCTATTGGCGAATTCGAATGGGTAGACCCATCTCACGTCATCATCGACGAATTGAGTGAAAATGATGAATTCGGTTTTATTTTAGATGTCGATTTGACATATCCAACTCATTTACATGATGCACACAACGATCTACCATTTTTACCGGAGAATACCAATTTTAATGATAAGAAAAGGTTTAAAAAACTCATTGCACATTTTAAAGAAAAAAACAGTTACATAGTTCATTACATGACATTAAAACAGGCCATAGGCCATGGTATAATTTTAAAGAAAATTAATAGAGTTTTAAAATTCAGACAAAGTTGTTGGCTGAAAGAATATATAACATACAACACAGAGTTAAGAAAAAAAGCAATCAACGATTTTGAGACAGACCAAATTAAATTATATATTAATGCCATTTTCGGCAAGACAATGGAAAATATAAGAAAAAGAATCGACATAAAATTAGTATCGAACGCCAACACTTTGGAAAAATTAATAAAAAAACCAAATTTTAAAGATAGGACTATTTTTAATGAAAATTTAGCAGCTGTCCACATGGAAAAGACGAAACTTAAATTTGATAAACCGATATATGTAGGCATGGCCATATTAGATTTATCAAAAAATATCATGTATCATCATCATTACGATGAAATGATGATCGAATATGGCCATGCCAATTTAAAATTAATGTATATGGATACTGATTCTTTTATTTATAATATAAAGACCGATAACTTATACGACGACATTTTAGCAATGAAGGAAAGAATGGATACATCCAATTATCCAACACATCATCCCTGTTATTCAATAAACAATAAAAAAGTAATGGGGAAATTTAAAGATGAAAGTAAAGGTGTACCTATTTTAACTTTTATAGGGCTTAGGCCAAAAATGTATTTCATAGATATTGGGGAGAAAGTAATAAAAAAGATTAAAGGAATAAAGAAACATGTAGTAAAAAAAGAAGTAACTATTGATGATTACATGACCTGCCTGAGAGAGCATAAAACCTTTAGGCATAAAATGCAGTTAATTAAATCACATCATCATGAAATGTCGACAATAGAAATAAATAAAATATCGTTATCATCGTACGACGATAAGAGAATAATATTGGAAGATGGGGAGAGTACTTTGGCTTTTGGACATTATAAGTTAGAAGAATAGTTGTTACCATTGGCTTGCGGATGCTAAAACATCCGTAAGTCATAGAATGAATGGACCGCTGGCGCAGTCGAAAGACTCGTAAGTCGTGTAATTGAGCCTCTGGAGCGGTCGAAAGACTCGTAAGCTGTATGTATGGACCTCTGGCGTGGTCGAAAGACTCGTAAGTCGTGTGTGTATGTGAGAGGTGACATCTATTTTTCCAGCCTATAATGTCCAAAACATTTCATCTCCCCTTTTGAAGAATCATGTTTTTAATTCCTCCAATGCTCTTTCAGGTAGGTATTTTATTTTAGCTTAATTTTAACTATTTTTTTTTTATCACTTTCTCCCTCCAATTTGTTTTAAATAAATAGTATTTGTGAGGGAATGGTCCGTTGGATAATTGTCTTTTTAATATTTTATCGTCATAATGACTCACTTATTTTATTCTTGATTTTTATAACTATTTTATTGATGTATCCATTGCTTTATTTATTTTATATCATAGTTTTATTGATTTTTTTTTTTACACTTGTATTTTAATTATTTTATTGAGGTGTCCATTGCTAAAATATTTTATTTCATAGTTTTATATTTTTAAAATTTGACTTTTATTTCTATTTTATAACTGTATCCATTACATTAATATTTTATTTTACTCTTGTATTTTATGATTTTAGCGTTTCAAATAGCGATTTTAGCGTTTTAAATAGCAATTTTAGCATTTTAAATAGCAGTTTTAGCATTTTAAATAGTAATTTTAACAATTTTTAAATACGTTTCGTCTTTTCCAACTTTTAATGGTTTTTAGTAATTTTTATCAATTTTAAATATTTTTATTGATTTTAGATAATTTTAGTCATTTTACCACTTTTATTTTAGCTGCTTTTTGTAAATATTTTAACAACTTTTATTGATTTTGAATGTTTTTATTAAATTTAAATGTTTCAATTAATTTTAAATGATCTTATTGATTTCAAATGTTTTTATCTCAATTGTTTTAATAATTTTAATGAATTTTAACGGGGGGTTTTTTTATTAATTTTTTTTTTAGATATTTTTACTACCGCAATACCATGGCCAACCGAATTCACTATCTTCTTTCAATTTGACGATTAATAACTTTTGAGTATGTCTATTCTACTGGTTCGACCTCAACCTCCAATTTTATTACTCCCAGATTTTATTTATTTTTAGTATATTTTATCATTGTTTTAGCATGGTGTTTTTAGCATATTGTTTTTAGCATAATGTTTTTAGCATATTGTTTTTAGCATAATGTTTTTAGCTTGTTTTAACCTAGTTTGTAATTTTTTTTTATCGAGGAGTATGGAATATCGAGTACATACATCCTCACTTTAGCCATTTTATTTTCATTTTATACATTTTAGATGCTTTTAACGATTTTAGATGCTTTTAACGATTTTAGATACTTTTATCGATTTTAGATGCTTTTTATTTATCTTAGATAGTTTTATCGATTTTAGATGCTTTTATCAATTTTAAATACTTTTATCGATTTTAGACGCTTTTATCAATTTTAGATGCTTTTATCAATTTTAAATACTTTTATCGATTTTAGATACTTTTATCAATTTTAAATACTTTTATCGATTTTAGATGCTTTTATCAATTTTAGATGCTTTTATCGATTTTAGATATTTTTATTTATTTTATGCATGGTTTTTAGCATGTTTTAACCTAGTTTGTAAGTTTTTTAGGGTGTGATGGAATATAGAGTACACACACCCAACACCCCGACAACTCGATCCTTACAGGGCAATATATATTTAAACCACCAGAAACCTAAATCGATACTATAAAAGTAACAGTTTGTATCATTTGGGTTCCTGACAGTCCTAAGTCTGTGAAAAAGCGTGAAGGAATCTATATTGCTCATATGTCAATTTTTATTTTATTTTATTTTTTGAGATGTTATAAGTAAGTATATATATATAAAGGACCTGCAATATTTGTTTTCTCTCAGTCTTCATCATGCGTTTGTTGAAGCAACATTCATCGTTCGATATAGCGAACGTTGATTCAGTCGTAAGCCAACACGAGGAGGGTGGAGGATCCAAACATGGCTCCTTATTCCCTAATAGTATTCGATGCTTGATTTGCGGGCCATCTAACTGTGGTAAGACGAATCTTATGTTGAGTCTGCTATACAACCCCGATGGATTGAATTTTGAGAATGTTTATCTATTTAGTAAATCCCTTTATCAACCAAAGTATAAACATTTGGCTCACGTTTTGTCAAATCTCGAAGGCGTCGGTTTCTACCCATTCGATGATAATTCGAATATTCCACACCCGAGAGATGCTGCCCCAAATTCAGTATTTATTTTCGACGACATCGCTTGTGACAAACAAGATCGTGTCAGAGCATACTTTTGCATGGGCAGACATAGAGGGATCGATAGCTTCTATCTTTGTCAGAGTTATACTCGTGTGCCAAAACTATTAATTCGGAATAATACCAACTTTCTTATCATATTCCGACAAGATAATCTCAGCACTAAAAGAATATATGAAGATCATGTTAATTCTGATATGACATTTTCTGAATTTAAAAAAATATGTATAGAATGTTGGAAAACCAAGTATGGATTTATTGTGATTGATAAAGATCGTGATTTGAGCAATGGTCGATTCCGTAAAGGATTCGATACATATATAATCGTCTAAGGGCTTCATTTTCCTCATTCACTTATCGAACATGGACGAGGCAACATCTTACGCGCTAGCTAAGGAAACCGAAGAAATTCGTAAGATCATCCGTGAAAAATGTAGAAATTTGAAGCGTAAAAGGGAGGATAGAGAAGAGTACTTGAAGGAAAAATACAAACCTTTGATAAAACCGTTACAATCGTTCGTCGGAGATAGTTTTCGAGAACAGGTAGTAACACACCTCTCTACTAATCCATCAAATATTAAAAAAGAAGAAGAAACTCTTATCCATTCACCACCCAATTTACCTTTATCACCTCAAAAGTTATCGCCTACTACAGAGGTGTCTTTAACAATCGGGGCTCGTCCCAAATTTGAGTCCTCTACACCTTTACCAACTCCCGCATCTCGACATAGACCTAATGTCTTGGACATTTTCCCTTCATCCTCTACTTATGAGAGTTCTTCACCTTTGGAAGAAATAAGTGAACACGCTTCTACACCCCAAGGAGTAGAAACCGTTTTTAGCTACTTAGACCAAATCGGTAAAGAGGCTAATAAATATATACTCAAATTTACTACAAATCAAACCCAGGATTTGGATCAAGTATATGGAATTTGTTATAACGGTGAAAATTTTACTCTCGGTGACACGGTTATTTCCATTAAGGATGATTGGTTGGATGTTGATGGCTCGCTGTTCAAAATTACTCCAGGGCTGTCTCAGCTATTGTTCTTAGAAGATCCCGATATGGATAGGGTAGATGAAAACGATAAAAAAAATTATAAAATAATATTAACAAAAACTAATGCTCATAGAATGAATTATAGTTCCACAGGATCGGTCAATGTTCAAAAAGGAAGTAAAAAATATAGGAAAGTAATCGCTAAGCTTTTTCCACTGAAGGATAAAATCAAAGGGAAAGGTTATGATAAAGACCAGGACCCTAATCAACTGGTTGAAAAATTGAGATTTTTACTACAGACTCATGGACCAGAAAAAGAAATTCTAAAGGTTGAGAAAAGTCTACGAATGATGGGTATAATATTATAAATAGTGGCATGATGAGGGGAGGGGGAGGAGTTGTTATTGTCATTGTTTCGACTGATCTCGGCCATGTCGGATATCAAGAAACAGGTAGTCGAAGAATTGCATAAACCGGCTAGACGGTCCTTCCACAGGAGAGGGGTGATTCTGAAGGGTATCGATGACCTATGGATGGTAGATTTAATCGAGGTGTGTTCATATGCCAAAGAAAATAGAGGTTATAAATATATTTTAGCTGTAATCGATTGTTTTTCTAAATTCGCCTGGCTATCTCCATTGAAGTCGAAATCTGGAAAAGATGTAACGTCAGCTTTTGAAAATATCCTAATCCAGGATGGTAGAAAACCACGTAACTTACAATCTGATCGAGGAAAAGAGTTCTACAATTCATTTTTTCAAAAATTAATGAAATCCAACAAAATAAATCATTACTCTACTTTTAGTAATATGAAAGCTTGTATGGTAGAAAGATTTATAAGAACGATAAAAAATAAGATTTGGAAACAATTTAGCCTCCAAGGAACATATAAATGGATTACGATATATGAAGATCTAGTTAAAAGATATAACAATACAAAGCATAGAACCATAAAGATGAAACCGTCTTCAGTCAGGGTAAACAAATTGAGAAACATTTACTTCATAACGTCTATTGTAAACGTGAAAATGTTTTATCGAATCGTAAACCACCAAAATATCAAGTCGGTGATTTTGTGAGAATTTCAAAATATAAAGCCGATTTCACCAAGGGATATCGGCCCTCGTGGTCGACTGAAATCTTCAAGATTGATCAAGTGAGGAAAACCATTCCGGTAACCTACTGGCTTAAGGATACATCAAATCAAACGATCGCTGGTGGATTTTATGAGCAAGAAATCCAAAAAGTGAAATATCCTAACGTATATTTGGTAGAAAAAATTTTGAAACGGAAAGGTGATAAAGTTTTTGTAAAGTGGTTGGGTTTCGATTCAAAGCATAACAGCTGGGAAAGCAAAAAAAATATAAATGTCTAGAGGGGTGGGGGTAAAGAGAGAGAGAGAGAGGGGGTGGGAGGATCGACACAACACTCTTTTGAGTCATTCTGTTACTGACAATCGAACTGTTAACATCGTCATGGCTAAAACAAAGGAAAAGAAGAAGATTCGTGTTATTCGCCCTCCAAAAAAAATTGGAGGAACGTTTAGTGAAAAAGCAAAACAGATGTTAGGGTCCATGCCAAAAATGAGTTTAAGCGATAGCGATCTTATAAATTTGGCTAAAAAGTACAAGATCCCTCATTTCCGTGGTGTTTTCGCAAGAGATAACTTACCATCCAAGCCTTGGTTTCGTGAGAGAGCCATTTTGAATCTAGATAGTGCTAAGGGTAAAGGTACACATTGGGTATGCTATATGAAAAATGGTCATTATGTGAAATTTTTCGACAGCGCCGGTAATAAAGGTCCTCCTTCTGATTTGGTCAAGTATCTTAAAGACTGTCGTATAAGTTTCGTTAGTAAAAGATATCAAGATCCTGAAACCTATATTTGTGGACACTTATGTTTACTATTTCTCTCTAATTTATTATTATAATTTATTCAATAATAAAAAAATATAAACTTTTCGCAGTTGCTACTTTTTTAATTTTAAAATATGGGGCTAGACTTTGGAAAAGTATATAAAAGAAGAGATGGATTACAAACAAAGCTCATTCGTTTCAATAACCTCGGTGGAGTAACATCTCTAACGAAAGAAAATTTTGAGTTTCTTCGGTTGGCAGGTTATCAAGTACTATGGAAGAAATAACAGATTTAGGTTCGACCGTAGCATTTACCGATTCAATCGAGTCGATAGAATATCATTCCCATTTTCCATATGCTTCGACAAAACTACTTCGAGGTGATGAAATCAGAATCTTAGTCCAGCATCAAGATATTTTCACATTACCATCTAAAAGTTTTCTTTATTTCGAGGGACGATTTTTAAAAGAGGATGGTAGCGGGGTACCCACATCGGCTAAATTAACAAATAATGCTTTAGCATATTTATTCGATGAAATCAGATATGAGTTATGCGGTGTTGAAGTAGACAGAGTCCGTAATTCGGGTATCACTAGTACTCTAAAGGGTATGGTTTCCTTCATGGGTGGATCCTCTATGGAACATATCGGTTGGTGCTGCCCTATATCCGATTCACTTGATAGCTTAGTCTCTGATGATGGTTATTTTAACTTATGTATCCCCTTATCACAATTACTAGGGTTCGCGGAAGACTATCAGAAAATTATTGTTAATGTTAAGCAAGAATTAATTCTCATGAGATCACGGACTGATGAAAACAGTTACATATCTAAACGTATAGGCGATCCAGAGAAAGCAAAAATTGAATTAACAAAGCTATGTTGGAAATTGCCTTATGTATCAGTGAACGAATTTACACGATTGACTCTTTTACGCCGACTAAAGTCGGAAAAAATCGTTTCAGTAGCATTCCGGAGCTGGGAATTGTTTGTTTACCCCCTCTTGCCCTCTACACAGAGACAAGTTTGGGCGGTAAAAACTTCAAATCAGATGGAGAAACCGAGATACATCGTATTAGCGTTTTCATCTGATCGAATTAATAAAATTGAAAAGGATGCTAGCCAATTCGATCATTGTAATATCAGTAACGTAAAACTATATTTAAATTCTAAATCGTACCCTTATGACGATTTAAATGTGGATTTCGATAAAAATCGATTCGCGATACTATATCACATGTATAATAATCTTCAAAATTCTTACTATCCTGGAAGATATCCTTCAGAGCCACTCCTTTCCCTAAAAAACTTTAAAGAAAAAGCACCGGTTATCGTAATCGATTGTTCTAAACAATCGGAATCTATCAAGTCCGGACCGGTCGATGTGAGGTTAGAATTCGATTCTTCCAAACCTTTTCCGCCTGAAACAACTGCTTTCTGCCTCATCATACACGATAACGTTGTAGAGTACAACCCTTTAACGAGTATTATAAGAAAAAGGGTATAAGTAATAATAAAGGGATTCATTGTAATTTATTCTCAGTTTTCATCATGTCATCAAACGGTGCGGTTGTGGAACTTCAATGCTTCGTAGATGATGCAAATAATTATATAGTTAAAGAATTATCGATTTTTGATTTAAAATATAATGCAGCCAGCAATTGGATTTTCGAACCACCTTCTCATCCGGTTGTTACCAGTGCTAAAAGCATGAAAACGAACCGCTGGCTTTCGAAAAATTATCATTTACTAAGTTGGGATGAAGGAGATGTTCCCTATCACAATTTATCATCGATTTTTCATAATATCGATTTAAATTATAAATATATTTTTGTAAAAGGACAGCAAAAAAAAGAATTTTTGTTACAATTTTTGCACTCGTGTGAAATTATCAATCTTGAGGAATATAAATGTCCTCGAATTGATAATATGCAAAGTATACAAATAGTCCCATGTATTACTCATAGAGACTTGAAATTAATGTGTTCATATTATCGTTCGCATATACTAGCAGAGTGGGTATATTCGAATTACGATTTGATTTTCAAATTTTTATAACTTTTGTTTAGTTTTTCTATAATTTGATAATAAAAAAAAATATATATATATAAAAATATAAAAAAAAAAAATGTTTCAATTTGTTATTTATTCTATGTTAATTTGATTTCTTATTTTCAACAGATTTTTTTTTTGTTTTTGCATTTTGGTCACTGGCACGGTATTGATTTACCTGTAAACCAAAAGTATGTGTGTGTGTGTTTGATTTGGTCACTGGCGAGGTATTGATTTACTCGTAAACCAAAAGTATGTATAATTTGGTCACTGGCGAGGTATTGATTTACCCGTAAACCAATGTGTGCATGTATGTGTATGTGTTTGATTTGGTCACTGGCGAGGTATTGATTTACCCGTAAACCAATGTATGTGTGTTTGAAAATATGTAAAAACAAAAAAAAAAAAAAACCTCCTCGAAATACCCCCACCTTGACGTGGTGAGGAGGCTTATGTCAAAACATGTTTTTTGCCGAACCAAGAGGGGGATGAAACAAATTATATCAACCTTAGGGTCACGTGACGAGAATCCTCGAATCTGATTGGCTGATGGTTTCCCCCACCATTCATTTTGGATACGGACATGTGTAAACATGAGTTATTCTTGTATAGACTTGTTTTACTGAGTAAAGGGAGGTTACACAGAGCTCCTCTTCAGTCATTGTGTAGTCGAAGCTCAAGCAGTTAACATGGCTAGTCTCGCTACTCTCCTCAATGACGTCAATCGAAAAGGCGAAGGTATAGGACGGATATCAGACATGAAGGTAGATTTCACTTATGAAGTCGTGAAATTTAAAAGAATCATCACGATATATGGTGTTGCTGTTATTGCACAATTGAAATATCACGGTCCTACCGACATTTATGATATTCATCCACACTGTGTTTTCATGCCTAAAAGATTTACAGAAGTCTTAACTGACGAAAAGTTAAACGAATACAATTACTGTGAAAAAAGAATAAACATAATTTACAGAGGACTAATCAATGGTAGATATGAAGTGGATTTCATATAATTTTTTTTCTTTTGTTGGAATAAATTTTCTGTTTTGAAGAAGTTAGTTAATTTCTATTTTATTTAATTTTTTTTGTTTTTGCATTTTGGTCACTGGCGTAGTATTGATTTACTCGTAAACCAATGTGTGCATGTATGTGTATGTGTTTGATTTGGTCACTGGCGTAGTATTGATTTACTCGTAAACCAATGTATGTGTGTTTGAAAATATGTAAAAACAAAAAAAAAAAAAAAAACCTCCTCGAAATACCCCCACCTTGACGTGGTGAGGAGGCTCATGTCAAAACATGTTTTTTGACAAACCAAGAGGGGTATGAAAAACAAATATATCAACCTAGGGTCACGTGACGAGAATCCTCGAATCTGATTGGCTGATGGTTTCCCCCACCACTCTCTTCCGACCCTACCGCTTCCTTCGCAGTGGACCTTGTCCCCCTACATGCCTATGCATGTTCAAACGTGAAGAGACTTGTCGCCTAACGCAGCTGTACTCTCTCCCCGGCCTTCTATATAACATATGTTATGAAAATAATATTACGTATATTAACTTTATGATTTATTTTTTTTTTCGATATTAGAGTCTACTATTAGGTTATTATATTTGTAAAATTCGAAAATGATACTAGTTTTAAGATTGATTTAATAAAACTTTCTTTAATATTGGAGTCTATGATTATTCGAAGTGCCAGATACTCTCCACGGCCTTCTATATAACATATGTTATAAAAATAATATTACGTATATTAATTTTATGATTTATTTTTTCGATATTAGAGTTTACTATTAGGTTATTATATTTGTAAAATTCGAAAATTATGTTAGTTTTAAGATCGATTAATCGAATTTCGATTTATTACAATATTCGTGATATTGGTGATGTATATTCTTAGATTATTAAATACGTTTTGATATTTATGAAAAAAAAAAAAAAACAATATATAAAAGTAGATGAGAAGAAGAGGGGGGAGGGGATGGGTGATGACGTTGTTGTTAATTTTATGATATATTATCGTAAAATTATTAGAATATATGTATATATTTCATCGTTATAATTTATATTCGTTTGCAATAATAAATATTTTCGTCAATACAATTTATATTTATATTCATTTGTAATAATATATGTGTATATTTCATTGTTATAATTTATATTCGTTTGCAATAATAAATATTTTAGTCGTTACACTTTATATTTACTTGAGGTAGACAAGATGGGACCAGTTTAGACATGATATCGTAGAATGTCACAATATATGTCTATATTTATGTCGTTACACTTTATATTTACTTGAGGTAGACAAGATGAGACCAGTTGAGACAGGTCCGGACCTGTCGAACTTAAAAATGAAAAAATACAAATTAGGATTAAGGATTAGGGATTAGCATTAGAGATTAAGGATTAAGATTAGGGATTAGGATCAATCAAAATAAATTATATTGGTCACGTGGTGTACAGGTGGTTAAGGTAAGAATAGCCCAGGGTCCAAAGTCCAAAAGTGCTCCCCAAATTCTGGGATTAAAGTGGGGTAGAACCGGCATTTCTACCCTACTAATATTACTGCTTCCTAAATTAACCGATTCTTAATTTATACAGTACAAGCATGGACTTATATATTCAATAATTGTCCAATTATGTTACAAAATAACTAAATTTCTTTATTTTCTATGCGCGCACTGGTTTGAACAATGTACCCAACATTTGTACTTCTCTCTCAGACACAACCCAGTTGTGTGATAATTGTTATAGCTCTTTGA
The DNA here is from genome assembly GCA_928085145.1 of Nezara viridula. NCBI lineage: Eukaryota > Metazoa > Arthropoda > Insecta > Hemiptera > Pentatomidae > Nezara > Nezara viridula. The sequence continues at coordinate 18,536,332 of OV725080.1, read as the reverse complement.
TAAAAGAGGGCGTAGAAGTACCATGTTTGGTTTTCTATTTTTTGTTCTGATGTTTGTTAATGTGTTTTTCACTAACTTTGTTATAGAAATAAATTTCATTTTGTGCTTTATATTTATTACATGTATACATATTTTATTTTTGTGAGTAAATACTTATATAATCTCGTTACATATGTAACTTTATGCATAGGAAACAAAATATAACACAATTAAATATGAAACTGGCACAAAAAATGTAAGTAATCATTACACTGATATAACTAAAAAACTTAATTTATAAATCATATCTAACAATCAATATAAATTACGATAAGATAAACGTTTTCGTTCACAACAAAATGAGAAAATTTATCAAATAGAAATAAACATAAACTGAGTAATGCGAATAACTTTTTGGAAGATGTGATGAAGATGGAATATATGATAAATATTGATGGAGTAATGACAGATAAATAACAGGAAACAAAATAAAAATAAGTTAATAAATATATTATCACAATAGATTATGACAATAATGTCACATAAAAAAAGATAAATGATAACCAACATGATGAAAAAAAGTAAAAAAAAATGAATATAAAAGAAATGAAAATTTACTAAAATAGAGGTTACAATTACAAAATAATACAGTAATTTAGAAACATTTTTATATTTTATTTATATTAATAAATTATTAACTCCCTCCAAAAAATTTGAAACCTTCAAAAGGCTTTACCATAATGTTTGTAATTTGAAATAGGTTATCAAATCTCAAATTATTTTTTATTCAAATTTTTGGAGAATTGTTTTGTTCTTGGCCATTGAAGTAGCCCATTGAAACCATCCCTAAACTTTTATTAACATTGGAATTGGTTTAATTGAATTAGAAATTGAGAAAATTGCTGGAATTCTATTATGTTATGAAATGGGTGAAATATGTATGAACTATCAAATAAATTATGTATTGAAGAAAAATAACCTCTATTGAAAACTCCATGAATAAAGTTTCCAAAAGAAAATTTTAAAATGCCTATCATTTTTGTTTCTATAGTGTTATTGAGATCAGTGTAATTCATACCTTCCTACTAATAGTTTCGCTAAGAGTAAGTTAAGTTAAAATTTTTCTGAGGTATGTTTATTATTGGTACCAACCCCCTGTCCATTACTAGAACAATTGAATTTCAGGGTGACTAACACAAGTGCAAAAAGATGTTTTTTTTTTAATGGAGATTATATCTGCATAAATGATTTTTTTTTTTAAATTTTAAAGTGTTAAATTGAAAAACGAGACCCTAGAGATTCTAAATGTCCAACGGAGAAGTTTATAACTATAATAATTATGGCGGCATAAGCCAAAAAAGACAAAGATTTCCTTAGCTATGTACCCCAATAGCTTTGTATGCTTACCCAATAGTTACTCAATTCAGTTCTTTAAAAATTATTTACTATAAAAATAGCTCAGATGGAATATAAATCAGTAACTAATTAAATGGCACATACATGTAGATAATATGATACAATTTACATTCCGTTATATTACACCGCAATTTTTACTTCCTGTCCTCCATTTTAGTTTTTTATGTTGAAAACTTAACGGTTCAAATGAAGCTCGACCCGCGAAATCGTGGGAACAACTTTTTAGAGAATATTGGCATTTTCAAAAATATGACATATTTTCTTCTAGTGATTTTCCCCTCTCCCTTTCCCAAAAGCCATTAGGTTTGAGAAAAACTCCTAGCGATACGTGCGCCTTGTTTTTGTTGTGTACAGTTTCATTTTTTACTCTCGATATCTTATTTATTTCTCAGTAGTTTTCAGGAGAAAATTGGGTCAGTTTTAGTCTATTTCCTTCTTTATCCGAAAGTCAGGGAAAGTCTTAAGGATAAATCTAGTAGCGTATTTAATATTGAATACAATCTGAGGCAAAGATCGAAAAGAGTCCAGATTCAGAATTTTTTTCTACTCCAAATTTGAGATATTTCACACTAAAATACCTACCATTGAATAGTTCATAAAATTATTTCTTTTGATACCAAAATCGAATGAAAAAGCTCAAGTTAAATAACTATTTTTACGTTTTCCTCATAGTTTGTCAAATGTCTATATGCACCTTAATCTTAATTTAACTCAAAAACGAAAATTCGTTGTAAACTAATATTATGCACAAGAAGGTCTTAGTAATATGAACACTTAGATTTCATGCCTGTCCCGTTAATCAAAATATTCGTACTGTCAAAGGTTTTTATTTTTATGTATTTATTTATATGATATTTACAACTCTATATAAAAAATACATCTGGTAAATTCGCACATGGATATAATGACATGGAACACATGTTGAGAAACTACCCATTGGTAGCACTCTAATAATATGTCTATATTAGAAGATCACGTAGCCATCTTCTTTTCAGACGCCTCGGAGGGTTATCAGGAATCGAATAGGAAGCAAGGCTAGAGACAAGAGGGTTGGGATGGTTATGAAGTTTATTATGGAAGGACAGATATCTGGATTGGGCCAAATCTGATACATAAGAATCATTAAGGTCATTATGGATAATTTTATTTGTAACAAAGTAAGGAGCATTGAGGTTTTTACGAAGGATTTGGGATTGTAAGGATTGGATGAGAGAGGAATTTGAAGGTTTGGTGGAGCCCCATAGCTCAACTCCGTAAGTCCAAATAAGCCTTATTATAGTCATGTAAATGAGTCTGTTATAATTGATTGGAAGGTTAGAGCGTTTGTCTAGTAAGTGTTGAAGTAGTCGGAAACGTCGAGCTTTTTCTTGTCGTTCCAGTCTGGTATGAGGATTCCAAGTTAGACGTTTGTCCAGATGGAGTCCTAGGTATTGTCAAAGGTTAATTTAAAAATGATGGAATAATTGCACAAGTCAACATAAGAAAATTGGAAACAGAAACTTTTTTTTTTCTCTCTTCATACTTCTATCCACATCTATAATAGTATTGACAATAAGCAAATGTGATCTCATTGTGCATAAATTGTCATTAAAGCATGAGGAAGATTAGTACCCAGCAGTACCTCTTCCTGTTCTTGGTCTACTTCATAATTTAGGAAAGGCGATCTCTCATCCGGCTCCTCTTTAGTCGTCTTCTGATGTCAGGTGTGGACATGTGGTTGATAAGTCCGTTATTATGTCCGCGTAGTTTAAAATGAGATCGGGAGTAGAGAGTACGTATATGTTGGTCGATAGTTGGTTGTCATAAGTCGAGGAGCTTCTGTTATTAGTCTTAAAATTTTAGATTGAAAAGATTGTAGTTTTTGTAAGTTTCTTTTTTGCAGAACCGTAAATTTGTGAGGTGCATGTTCATATGGATTTAGTTTTTGTCTGATTTTTGTTTTTATTTGGAAAAAAGGGAGTATAGCATTTTCAGTCGTTTGTTCAAATTTAAACAGAAACTAAAATATTATTTCTGAAAATAATCATATATTTATGGCAGAACTAGGTAATGAAAAATAATATTGGCGCAAAGAAATTTTCCAGTGAAATAAAAAAAGGTATCATATTTTCTACTTTTGAAATTATCAAGCCATGTCTTAGTAGTATAATTAAATTCTGCTGTGTTACCCTTCTTAAAGAAATTATTAAGGAAAAACTTTGACATTTCGGCTATTGTATTCACGAAAATTGGATATATTTTCGTGATCCCTACCGCAAAATCCACATATAAAGTGATACCTCAAACTCTGGATGATCGCTTAGTTTTAATTTTTTGTGAAGAGTGAATTAGATCGAACCGTCAGATCTCCAATGTGTAAAGCTCGGATAAAGTCGGCTGGAGTCAATTAATTGAATTGTTTTTGCATGTGGATTAAAATATCTCAAAAATTAAAAATCGGACCTCCATATTGTAAGCGAGGGAAATACTCATCATTTCATCCTCTTTGTAATGAACTGTTATTCGAAATTGTTTCTTAACGCGACGCCGTGTGATAAAGGTGGAAAGGAGAAAAATATCATAGAAAACCAAACTATAACAAGTTTTATCGAAAATATGGATTAAAATATCTCAGAAACTAAAAATCGGAACTGCATACTCTAAGCAAGAGAATTATTCAATATTTCATTCCCTCTGTAATGGGATATTATTCAAATTATCTATTCAAATCTATCAAATAATACGTATTCACGGCTGTAAATATAAATATTCATATTCGGCATATTCATTATTGTAAAAGTGAATACGGCAGTATTGACGTTTATCAGAATGAATACGCTTAAATTTACAGAAGTAAATGGAAATATTTCGATACATCCTTCTTAATGAATACTCTTATATATTAAAAGCAATATATATATATATATTTACTACGTATACCATTTTATTTTTATATATAGGATTATATTCTTCGTTTTACAATATGTTATGTTAATCACTCGTAATGTGTTGGATCCATCGCCCTATTAAATTGATCAAATTAAATTGTAAAATAAATTAAAATTAATATAAATTGTTGTCAAATAAATTGTTATTTAAAAAATATAAACTTTTAATGAATGATTATCTTTTTCCTAGTTTTCAGCTGTCTGTAAAAAACATTCGAGTGCAGAAACAGCACAAGTCCGAATCAAATTTTAAATTTTCTTGAGCCTATATTATTTCGAAATTAGGTTATTTTTGCATAACAGCAACATAAATGCATGTTATGACAGAGGAAAAAAAAAGTTTAAATATTTGAAAATTCGGAGGAGTTATGACTTTTTTCTCCCTCCAGAAAAAATTGAAATTTGTGCCTCAAGTGGTTTCTGCACTCACCGATTCATTTGCGGATTTCACAAAGGGAAAGAGAATTCATCAAAGCTCTTAGTGATTTATGATTGATTATAAAATGGAGTTTGCACCATATTTATTTATAATTTCCTATTGGTCAGCCAGGTTTTCTCTTCTTGCCTTTAGAAAGAATTTAAAAATCCCTTACGCCCTAATATTTAAAAAATAATACATAATATTATATGTGACTACTGGTTTTATGTCTGTTTAAGTTATATTATTAAAAGTAGATTAAACTGTGCTCAGATTAGGCTTCGATAAAAATTGTTTCCCTTTTTTTTCCCCCGACAACCTTCAAATTTCCCTATGAAGGGATTTGTTTTTCTAGCTAAAGTGGTAATCCTGGATATGAAACGCCACTTAATGACTTTTGTAGTAAGCAAGCGAAATATCCCTTTTAGAATAGAATAAAATAGAAAATAATTGTATTCTGGGACGAAGTCCCTTTAGAATAACAAAAAAGTACAAAATTAAAATATTATATCTGGCATAAGTAAAAGCAAACATAAAAAGTGAAAATAAAGAAAAAAAAGTAAAGAAAATATAAGTTAAACATATTATGTACAAAATAAAAAAAAATCTATAAACAAAACACTTGAAACCATGCCAAGACTATTAAAACTATGTACAGTGGTAAAACATAAGTATACACTTTAAAAAATAAAAAATAAAATATACATTACATTCTTCTTAGAAATAAACTGCGTGTTTCTGCAAAAAAAAAAGAAAAAAAAGAAAAGAAGGCGAGTAATTGAGTTAAGAATTAAGTAAGTATTTGAGTAGTGAATTATGCGTAAATATTTCGTTATGTGAATCATTTTTTAATAATATGTAAATTTACATATAAGGTTGGCGAGAGGTGTCTGACTGTTTTTGGAATAGGAAGGTTTTAAATGTAGATATGGAGAGGGAATGTCGAATTTTGATAGGAAGGGAATTTTAAATTATAATACATATACAGCTTCTAAATGTAATCACGTAACAAGAAAGAAATAGAAGAAATTTATCTCTCTAAAAGCATTATTACTCCTCTACTTACGGTTTTATATTTTGCTATAAAGGACCACATACATTCAATCCTGGAAAAATACATTAAATCCTGAATCTACTACTCTGTGTGTATGTGAGTGAATCAAATGCTCGTTAAGTTCAGGGAAGGATGTCTTGACAATAGTTTTTCGTAACCTTTTGCTGATAACTTTGAACAGTCCTATAATTATTTCTAAGTATGTCCTCAGTTATTACCCATTTCAAGACACCTTTAATCGAATTAACTGGTCGTTGCCAAGGAATTGAAATGAAAGCTATTAATTGTTTGGAAGCTTATGGTAAAGAAAATGGAGTAGAAGTTTGTAATGATTTTTTACAGGACTATGAAGAATGTAATAGGAGATTTAAACAAATCTGTCATGCTGAAGCAATCAAGAATGAAAGGTTTATGAGCCTCTTCCACGAGGAGATGCTTATGAAAATCCCCACATATATTATTACAGTAAGACTCGAAATCGGTTTTGTGCCAAATATCATGAATGGGGTACCGTTGGATTCAGAATTTCACGGGGGTTAGCGAATCGTATTCTCCACTTCTGTTCTTATTCCTAAAATAAATAAATTCGATATAAACTAGGCTTCAATACAGAAACGGTGGTAGGTCTTTAGATCGACAAATTGGACCTTGATGATTTTGATGCGAACAGCAAGACCCGGATAGTTCCTCGGGAACTATCGGATTCTGCTTTTTTAAGCCCAAAAACGTACTATTTTCGAGATAATGGAAGGCATAGGGTTCGCATCCTTACATTAATCCTTACGTTAATTGTAGTATTGTTGCTGAATACATGTCTCATTTCGTCTACTTGAGCCCTCTATGATCGAGAGAGGAGGAGTTTATATTATTTATCGATGATGTATTTGATCGGAAAGCCATACCATCGTTAATTATTCACCAAATCTCAAGATTGAGTCACCAATTTCGAAGGCTTCATTCTCCTTCAGGCGGGCAAAATAGTCCAATCACTTAAAAAATTCAGGCAAACAAGTTATGAAAGAAAATAAATTTTATTTGCGAATAACTATAAAATTATAAAATTTCCCCTTTTCCCTTGGTTATGCCCATAATTATATAAAATATTACTAAATTCCCTACAAAAGGAAAAAACAATCATCGAAATCGGTCAATTTTTAGCAAAGATACAGCTTATTGAAATTTTTAAACATGTTGGTTCCAAACATTAATGAAGATTTAAATTAATTTTAGTTATCTTTGTCGATTATACTTATCGATAAAGTAACAATTGATTTCTTTATCCTTTGATATGTTGAATCATTTCCTTTTCTTATTAATTTGGTATTTGAAAACAATATGATGTGCGAATTTTTCGCACGGGCCTACTAGTTACTAAATAATTCATTTGAAAAATGTAATATTTTTGATAATTTATTACAATTTTCTCTGCAATGTTCAATTTTAAGTTGTCATTATTATTCTATTCTTAGATTTTGAACTATATTTAGTTTGCTTTATACTTTTTAATAAATATTTTAGTATAACAGTGTCTAATTTTGATTTGTGATAATAATAAATTTTTTAAAATATTGTCCGCGAGACAGAATATTATATATCTAAATAAATAAATAAAAAAACAATAGTTTCAAAGTAATGAGAAAGTTCAGAAGACCTGAAGGTGAATTTTTTAAAAGTGAAAATCCATTCAATTCAACTGAATTAACTAATCCGCGTGAAAACAGATCTGGTTGGAATCAATTGAAATAGAAAGCTGTTTAAATTTTCAAGTGTTTAATCCATTGAAACGTCAATTTTCCGAAATAGCATTATCTTGAGAAAAAGAGTTCTCTAGCTAGCGTGAAACAAAATAAGAAAAAAAAAAAAGGAGTGAAAATATCACCACTAGACATTAGCGGAGGAGCGTGAAATCCCTGGCGGAGAGAGGGCAGATATCAGCGATGATTGGCAATTAGAAGAGTTTTCCAGAAAATGGGAAGGCGATACTTTAGAAAGCGATCTGAATCCTCGGTGGCGGAACGACCACAGGACCGCTGTCGGGGGCGGTATATAGTCTGGGCTTAGCCGTGGAAGGGCACACACCTCCAGAGATGGTCATCAGGGTTGTCGCTCTTCTTGCAGTGGTCGTCGCGGCGGCCGCCCTCGACCAGGGCAACGTCACCGAGGAGGTGAGTCGGGTACAAGAAGTCGAGGAACAGCTTCCAGAGAGGCCGGCCAACATACTACCATCCCTCATAGCGTCCTCGGTGGCTCTCTTCCAAGGTAAGTCTATATGGCTTAGAATAAAATATTTATTTAAGGAAACAAGCATTCCCATAAAACGGTTACCATTAATTTTGTTTTTTAAAAAATCAACAAATTTAAATCAGTGACTTTATTTTTTTTCCCCACATATTGTGTTCAATAGTATCCGGATTTATTCTCTATTTTTCTGTTTAAGATAAAACATAGTTCTTAACAGACCTTTGCTGATCTTCATCAATAAATTTAAAATATAAAATCCTATATGAACTTTTTTGATATATATTTTGGACTAAAATAGGACTTTTAGCAATTTTTACACTATAACAGATATTTTCTGCTATTACTTCCAAAAAAAAAAAAATCTATTCTGGTGTCTTCACTCTAGATTTCATCCAATTGGATATACCCCCGAATCATTATGTATGCTTTTACTTCATAATATCCAGATATTCGTCTAGAAAGCACAAGAGTTTCCTACCTATTTCAGAAAAATTTGAAATTTGACCCGATTGCAATACTTTCCTTACCTAGTATAGGCAGGAAAGTAATAAGTTAAAAAATGTGGTAAAAAATAGAATAAGCTATATCTATTATAGGTATATATATAGGTCCGATTCCGATGATTTTATTTGTTTTGTTGGTAATTTAATTACCTTTCAAAAGTTGTATCATAAATTTTACCGTATAATATATACTTAAGGAGTTAGGCCCCATAGCATTTTTCTTTTCTTTATAACTTTTTTCCTGATTTTTTGGGAATTTAGTATATATACGAAAATTGAAAGATCAATGATTAGAACATTATAGAAAAGTATAATCAAAATTGTTTTTGCGCTACAGTCTACAGAAAGAGAGGTTTTTCATTTATTGCGCGCAAGCTATTGCGCATGCAGCACCGAATATCTGTCACAGGCATCAGTATTCAAAACCCTACAACATAAAAAAAAGAAGCAACAAAATCTGTTCAGTAGTTCCCGAGAAAATCTTGGCACAGACAGACAGACAGACCAATGGATAAAAATGTGTTTTTCGGACTCAGGGGGCTGTGAAACGTATAGATCCGTCGAAAATCGCATGTCGGAAATTTGACTCGATTGCAATACTTTTCTTACCTAGTATAGGTAGGAAAGTAAAAACGGAACACCTGTGTTATGAATATGAGAAAGTTATCAATTTTCAATTATCAATATTAGTCCGTGGTTCAAACCTCATTTTATCAAATTATTAACATCCGCTGTAACTTAGTTAATAGCTTCATTTCATCGTAACCTAGACCTATTTTATTTACGAAAAATCTTGGAATTGGATCGTTTTCAATCTGGAGATTCGCAAACTTTGTCTATTTAATTAGGTACTCCTAAATACCCACTTGCTTTCGACTTGAGAAAAAAGGTGGTACCTACAAAAATGTTTGGCCGTGTGGCCTATTTATCCTCGTTACTTTGATATTTTGTGGGTGTAGGTCAAGCCAAATGGCTCAATATTTTTGAAGGCCACTTTTATCTCGATTTTGGGCTCAAATTATCATACAATTCAAACGTAAAGAAAATGGGTATTTACAGGTTTTTAAAACCTAAATAAATAGACAAAGTTTACCGATCTCCAGACTCAAAACGCCTGAATTCCAAGAGTTTTCGTAAATAAAATAGTTGTAGGTTACGAGCGGCTCAATATTTTTGAAGACCACCTTTTTTTCTCGATTGTGGGCATATCTTATTAAAATTATATTACGATTCAAGAAAGCAAATGGGTATTTACAAGTTTTTAGTACCTAATAAATAGACAATCTTTGCCTACCTCTAGATTGAAAAGGCCCCAATTCCAAGAGTTTTCGTAAATAAATTATTTGTAGGTTACGATGAGATGAAGCTGTTCTCGAAGTTTCAGGTGGATTTTAACAATTTGAAAAAAATGGATTTGTACCACGAATTATTATTGATAATTGACTATCTTCCACAGCATTTAATATTTGAGTCGTTTAATTCCAAAGCTGTTAAGGAATCGATTGTAATGGAAATCGAGATAAATATCGATTCCCATGTAAAAACACCTAATAAATTCGATGGTGCAATTATTTATTTTCAAAAAACGATTCTAAATATTCAAAAAGTAGAGTGAAAATAAGTATATTTTCGGAACCTGCTTTTTCTTTCATAGAATGTAATGAAAATTGTATTTCTTAAAAATAAAAAAAATAATAAATTAAACAATAAGGTAAAGAAAACGTTTCATAAAATACAACGTAACTTGTTAAAACCACAGACATAAAATCCAGAACCAATCGAAATAGGATGTTGCGGTTCTACTGAATTCCAATAATGAACAGACTGCGAATATCAATTAGGTGACTTGAGTCAACGATAGTTTTTTATTTGTTTTTACGAATAACTATAGATGTCATATTTTTAGTCGAAAAACAAAATAGATAAATATGAACTACGAAAGAATTTGATAATTAACTGAAGAAGAAAATCTCTTTATTGGCTATCAGGTGCCATGGATTTTCATGAATGAGATGTTAAAATCAAAAGAGATAAAGTGGGTTAGGAGCAGCTTTAAACCTGATATGTAAATTTTAAACTGTTATTTTGTATAATTCCACGTTTTCGTATTTTGTCTCTCTTCTTGCAATGTGTGTCATATTTTTATGATTAAGGTTCGTTTATTTGGGAGATGTGTTAACCGGAAAAATCTACTATACGGAAGGAATTTATTGCATGTATATATTGTATTATTGTATACTATATATGTAATTGTTTTAATAAACATTTTGGAGGGTAAGAAAAAAAAAATGATGTGTTAAACAATTAAAATAAAGTAAAAAATCAGGTGCGCGCAACACACAACTTTCACTTACCGATCTACTATGAATAGATATTATTTTCTGGCAATGCTGGGCTATTATAAATTTTTTGAAGTGCATTTTAAACGTAGCTAAAGCTTAAAGCTTACAGATAACAAGTCATTAAGACCATTTTAATTACAAAATGTCTATTTAATATATCGACGACTGGCAATAAAAATCTAGTCACTCCATGTGATTTTATAAACCACACGACTTTCTTTGCTTTTATAAACCTCAGAATGACTAACTCCAATTTCAACATTTTTGAGTGATGTCATTTTAGTGATATTTTAGTTGAAAATGTTATCTATGTAGACAATGAGTAAGATGATTTCAGAGGTGGTGATTGTAGTGTTGAAATATAGAACTGAGTCTTTTTTTAGTCTCAACTATTAAAAAAATATATTTTAAATTTATCCAAATTTTCGCCTCTTCAAGGAAAAAAAACTAGAGACCATATATTTCCTCCTAATTGTCCGATCTTAACGATTTTGTTTTGTTTTTTTAGGAAGTTCCAAAATCTTTTAAAAAAACATTTACAATATCCTCAAAAAAGAGTATACTTTTTGAGTTATTCGGAATTTAATTTTACCATCCCTCGTAACTTTTTTCCAGCTTCTGTTCGTTGAAGTATGTTATATAGATAAATTTAAAGGGTGTCAAGAAAATGACTTTAGCGAAGTTTCATTGAAATCGGTACATTCGTTTAGGCGCTACAGTCTATAGCAACGCAGGTTTTTCTGCATTTTTATTTTTTTGTTTCCTTTATTAACTTCTTATTTATTATCAAATTCTTTCAAAAGTTATATTTAGCATTTTTTCGTAACTATGAATAATGTGAAATGATTAACTTTTTAAAATAAACCGTATTATTTTAAACATTAGAGGAAGACGTATATGAACATTGGGCATTTAAGCCTTGTAAAGTGACATCAATGGGGATAAGACCTAATTTATATTAAAGACCACTTAATTATACAATGATACACCGAGTTTAATCAAAATCGTTAGAGCTGTTTTTGAGAAAATTGTGAAAATGGGTTTCAGCGTTGATTTTGTAGCACTTTCGGTTAAGGAAAGTTCCGATTTTAAGGAAAAAGTTGCCGTCACATCTAAGGCATATACCTATCTTAAATACGTAATATCAGTTTCGTAGGACTTTTCGTTTTTGAGCTAGACTGCTAACATACAAACACACAGACCATTTTTCGGGACTTGGTCATTTCGACTCAGGGTACCTCAAAACGTGTATTTCCGTTGAAAACTCAGATTCAAAAATTTTCTCGATCGCAATACTTACCCTTACTATATATTACATATATACGTAGGTGAAAGCAAAAACGACATAGAAATGCAGATTTCCTTAAATCCGAAACAAGGCTTAAGTTTTTCATTATTCTAGTTTATTACAACTGTAACACAAACGCATTCTTGAATATTTACATTTACGAATATTTATATTTGTTGATGTTTCCTCTGCCTTAGGTCGTGGTAAGAAAGGCAACCAAGGAATGGGAATGGCAATGATGATGGGAGGTATGATGATCGCCTTGGCGTTGGCAGCCCTGGCGGCCTTATCCGGGAAGGCGATGGCTGCTTCCATGGCGGCTCTGATGTTGGCAGCCATGTCCCTGCTGAAGAAGCACTCCGGCGGAGGACACAGCTCCTACGAAGTGATCTCTGTTCCGGGAGGTCATCACCATCGCAGTCTGGCGGAAGGATACGTCCCGGAAGAGTCATCCTACTCCGAAGAAGTCGCTGAACGTTTGTCCCACGGGCATGAGAGGACTTCGGAGGTAGTGGCCTAGCAGCAAGAAGAGTGGAAGGCTGGTAATGGAACTGAAGTGTAACTGGAAATTGGTTGGTTCAAAAAAAGCAATGCAAGCTCAAGGTTCTCCTTTGGTACAAAGTATCGAGAGTAGAAAAGTATTAACAAATAATTCACCAAAAGACAGACTAAAAAGACGTTGATATGTTTAAATGTGAACTAAATTATATTTCTTAAAATCTTTATAAAACATATTCTCAAATTTACTCACATACTTCAATAGGAATGTTCTTAAAAAAAAAAAAGATATACAAAGTCAAGGGGTGCCTAGAAGATTGATGGATTTATAAAAAATTTTTGGGGGAGGAAGGAGGGGTAGTAGATATTTACGGGATTATGAATTTTTGGAGGAAACCAATTTTTGTAAGGTTTCAATAAGAGAGAACTTTTAAATCGAGGAAAAATCTTAACTATAACTTCTATACTTTTATTTTCATTTGTATCGTTTTTAAGAAGAGGAGAGTAATAAATATTCTTGAGATAAGGAGGGAGGTGACGACGGCTTACGTTATCGCTTTTGGGTGGAATGGGTACCCCTACTTGACATACTAAAAACAATCATATTTTATAGGGTTAAAGATGTATCAAATGCAATATTTTAGATTAAAAAAATTCAAAAACGTTTAAAAACTCAATAATTTTCATTTTATTTTTAGAACATTCGCGTTTTAAGAACCGAGTCACAACTTTTGTAAATTGCTGCTACTGTACTTGTAATGAAGACGGTCGTTTCTTAAAACTTAATGATTTTCGTTTAAGAGCCAAACTGATTTTAAAACACACTTAATCTGAGTCTAAAATGAAAATTTCACGGGATATTAGAAACAGATATTCAGATAACTTCATTTCCTTCGGAACAACAATTGCTTTTAAACGAGATTATTTTCTAAAAATGTATTTCTTTTTCTTATTTTACTATTACCTGTTCTTGTTTTCATAAACTAAAGGCCCTTTTGGAATGATAATCACAGCTTATATATTCTTTAACTGAAACTTCTTTTCAAAACTATCAACTTAAAACTTACTTTAACTAGCAGATCGAATGCCAAGGTACTACTTGATTGTTTTTAAAAATCACAATGATTTTGAGGAATCAATCTTATTGACTTTATCCTAGTCAATTATATTTATTTATTTATTGTTAAATAATTATTCTTGAACAAGTAATTGTTTGTTAAACCAAGCAAAACTGTTTATTTTCTTTCTTATTTTATTTAAACTGAATTGTTTGGCTATAAATTCTTGAATTACGTACTTCCTAAAAAGTTTTCTATTTATTTAATTTTCTTCAAAAATAATTCTATGATGTATTTTTCTTTCTGACCTTGTTCAGACTTCTTTATTTATTATATTTAATTTTCATTGTACAAAAATATTTATGTTATTTATTTGAAATAAATTATATTTTCTCCATGCGCTTTCCTATTATTTATAATCAAAATATTTTCTTACTGGACATTTCCATAAAAAATAATTTTTCCTTTTGAACAATCAATGTAATAACTGTTTAAAAAAATATTAGAATATATCCCAACTAAATTATCCTGTGCATATCTCCAAGGTAAATTATATTTTTTATTAAACTAAAGCTGTTCCTCTACAACTTCCTCTGAAGAAAGTTTAGTAAGGTAATTTATTTTTCAGGATGCCGATTTCAGATTCTGGAAATATAGGAGTTTATTTATCGATAAGAGATTATTATTTTTAAAATTTAATATAAAATTTACATCGTCAGTTTAAAGAAAAAAAGTTATTAACCAGTGTAGATCAAAGTTAGTGGGTCGTCGAATTTAAACTATATTTTTTGGTGATTACACATCCAAAAATATTGGTCACATTGGTCCCATTGATATTGAATATTGGTCTAGAGCACATTAGAACTGTGCTGGAATACAGTTCTAATGTGCTCTAGACCCCACAAAAAAATTTAAACATATTTCATATTATTATTTCGCATTTGTTAAGAGAGAGAAACACTTTATTTTCATATAAAATATAAAAGGTTGCTGCCCAATTATATTGGGTTGCTAAATACACAGCATACTCGTTAATCCGTAAGACAATAAATGAACTTATATATAAATATACAGAAGTGGTTAGTTTATATGAGTATAATAAATATAGGTATACATTTTTTGTTGTCTGTCTTCTTTAACATTTAATTTCCCTTCCTCTCACTTCTCTCTCTTTATCCATCTTTATACACCTCTCCTGTATACAATATTAAGATGTTTAAAAATTATAATAGAACAATAACAACAAACAAAAGTGTATACATCTGGAATTATCATAATAAATCAAGTTCTATAACTTATACAGGGTTTTTCACATGTTTCGCATTACTTTCTGACACAGGAGTGCATAAGACCTCCATTACATATATCCACTATATATTTCATAACTCAAGGGCGTAATAACCAAGTTGCTGATCGCCTAGGACAACTCATAACCTAACCTAACCCTATAACTTATAATTTTTAATTTTAAAATAATTCGAATTTAAGGATTTTTTTTGAAATTTGAACTCATTTCAAACTAAAAAAATAAATTGATGGGTATATAACAAACTAGAATTTCTAGTCTATAAATTCGTAAATAGCAAAGGCGGAAAACAATAATACTAAATTTGCTTTAAATTATATAATTTTTCTTTTTGAAGAGAAGAATAGTTGGGGTGGTCAGTCAAAAAGGAAGGCAAAAATAAATGTTAATATTTATTTTTTACATTTGCCGACGTTTCGATCTGAAGTTCAGGCCTTCATCAGGGCTGTCTCCTTAAGTGTCGTAGGGAGAATAATGAATTTTCGTGAGAATAATGAATAATAATTTTTCTTTTTATTCGCTTCTAGTGGTCCATGGATCAACTACGAGTATTCCACCCATTTTTTTTTATTTTTTGGATATAGATTACCAAAAAAAAAGTTGGGTTGCAATTGGTGAATCACTGACTGTCTCACCTCCTCTTGTAAATACTGTATTTTTTGCCTCTCAGTCATAAGAATTGATCCAAATTTCCCAGTGACAAACATAATCTTCCTACCTCAAATATTTACATTTTCATGAAAATAGTTTTAAACAATCAGTAGATTTCTTTAATCTAAACGTAAATTTAAATACTAGAAACATTACGTTTTTCACTGATAAACAAAAGCAATTCCTTTGACAGAGATCTGGGAGGAAAACATAATTTCATAACCACTTTACATGAAAAATATTTTTAAATTTCTTATTTTCATAAATAAAATGTGTATTTAGGCAAATATTTTTATCACAATACATCTCAGATCATGTAAAACAAGAAATGAAAGCTTAGCAATAGTTAATTTTAGTAAATTTTGCTGAAAACACGGGTACTTTAAGGTGACTCTATAGGAAATCATATCTTTACACAACGTGAGGTGAATCTCAATTTTTTTTCATAATAAACCTCAACTCAATTAATATGGACTTGAAACTTGTGAAACGAAGAAGTTTTTTATGAAAATGGGGTAACTATAGTACAGTTTAAGGGGGTTAAAAATCACAAATAATTTAATTTAATTTTAAACGGAACTCAGCTAAGTTTATCTAGTCCTCTTAGAATAATTTTAAAAATGGCAAACTCTACTTTAGTTTAAAGTGAATTTAATGTGGTTTACTGTGATACAATATCTAGTTACTTAAATCAAGTTTGTTTGAATACGTAGGCTTTAAGGCGTAAAACCCTAGGGTCATCAACGGCTGTGAGTCGGTTATATTTGTAAACTCTTTAGAGGAGAAATAAAAAAAAGAATGAATAATCAAATATTAATAATAGAGTAATAAATGAAAAAGATATTTAAAAAAATGTAAAGAAAATAAAGAACAATAAAATAAAAGTTATATTTATTTTTATATTTTATTTAATATTCTATGGATTTTAAATAATGTTTTCACTGTTTTATGTTTGATTCGTTGTTGTTTAATACTGCTGATATATCCGGTTTTAGAGATAATCGATTCAGGCTTGAAGTATAATAAGTGCATTCTTGGGAAATATGATTAATTGTAAGAGGGCTATTGCAGTGCTGACAATTTGGTGTTGGCTGCTTAGTGATGAGATGTACATGGGTGAGGTTCGTGTGTCCTATTCTCAACCTGGTCACGGCGACCTCCTCTCTACGATTATGGCGGTTTGATGTAGTCCAGGGCTTCACTGATTTTTTAAGAATTTTTAATTTGCTAGGTGGGCTTTCGTTACATATAGACTGCCAACTAACCGATATTTCCTTTTTGAGAGGAAAACTAATTTCTGGAGGGGTACTTTAATCATGTATTTTTTAAGTTATCGTTTCCTATTCTACAAAAAAACACGACTCGTTTAAAAAAACACTAATCATAAGTTTCCTACTTTTTAACTGGAAATTAGACAATTATTTGTACGGGCTTTCTTGTAGATCTTGATGTCTACTATCAACATTTTAAATCTTTCCCACAACTTACATCCTGTATATATAATAAAAAATAATTACTCTCACAAATGCTCAATATTCTCAATATAGCATAAATAAGTCACGAGCGAATAGAATAAGTTCAGGAATAGTTTTGTCTTATTGCTTAAGTGGAGGGATATTTTCCGGTGGAACAAGTATTCATTAAGTAAATTATTACTTTAACAGTTGCTATAAATTATTAATTATCACCGATTGTGTGAGATGAATAGATTATCTTGATAATATTATATTATATATAGGAATAAACATATTTCGCTGAGGTCACTTATACGTCGATTGCATTACAAATAAGGTGAATTATTTAATGTGAAAGTTTTGGTTTGAGCATCCTACTATATCATTATTTTAAAAAAAAAATAACAGTTAGTGAAGCTGATATTAAGTAAGCTATCAAGTATAATAGTAATATTTATAAAGATATAATTGACTTTTCAAAGATGCATCTTTGATTACGATGTGATAATCATCAAGACCAAGTCATTTGAAAAGTTGTTTATTTCTTCATCAAAAAATCATCAAATACTGATGCAATTATCTTAATGGCAGTGATTTTGTCATATTGACTGTGGCGGAATCTCAGCTTAGTTAACAGACTTTAACTTACTAAACATGGATTTAAAGTTTATTAATCAAGAAATTATTTCTCCATTAAAGTTGATGTTGCAAATCTTTAAATTGAATGAATATAGCTGGTTTCTAAACAAAAAATATCTGGTGTGTCCACTCACACGACTTTCCTACCTATTTCGGAAAAGTTTTTATATCTTTACATATGTTCATGAAGAAACAAAAAAGAACTGAACTAGATACATTTTCCTGAAAACTGACCAAACATAAGATTTGAGTACGATTTATATGATTAACTAAATAAATGTAAACCGGCGTAAAATAGATCAGTGTGAAAATTTCAATACTTCCTAATATTGCTGATCAAAAACTTTTTGCCATAGCTTAGTATTGTCACACAATAATGTCTGTTAAAAGTAGAGGAAATAGTGAAGATTGTGTGATGCGAGCAACAGATTTTTTTACTTTAACTTTATTTCTTTATTCTATCATTCACCCCTTTCGGACACCAGGATATGAAACCGTAATCTTACAATGGAAATTGAATAGCTGTAACTTCGTTAATAGTTGTTGTAGTAGGAAAATAATAAGTAAAAAATAGAATATTTTTTTGAAATAGAAATTTTTTTTTGTTTTGTTGCCAATTTATTTACCTTTCGAAAGTTTTATTATAAATTTGACCGTATAATATATACTTAGGGAGTTAGGCCCCATAACATTTTCTTTTCTTTATAACTTTTTTTCCTGAATTTTATTGGGAATTTAGTTTAAAAACGAAAAATGAAAGAACAATTATTAAAACATTATAGGAAAGTTTCATCATAATCGTTAGAGCCGTTTTTGCGCTACAGTCTATAGAAAAACATGTTTTTCATTTATTGAGCGCAAGCTATTGCGCATGGAGCACCGAATTTCTGTCACAGGCATCAGTAGTCAAAACCCTACAAAATAAAATCTTGGCACAGACAAACAGACAGACCAAAGGCTAAAAATGTGCTTTTCGGACTCAGAGGGCTCTGAAACGTACAGCTCCGTCGAAAACCGCATGTCGGAAATTGGCCCGATTGCAATACTTTCCTTAACTAGTATAGGTAGGAAAGTTATAAATGTGAGCTTGCAAATACAGCAGCCAAACCAGCACTCGCGCTCCCAGGCCGAGGTAATGCTATCCTCACCCATCCAGAAATGAGTTGTCCTCTAAAAACGAAATATCGGATAGTTGGTAATCTATGTGGAACTAAAGTCCACCTAACAAATTAAAAGTTGTTAAAAAATCAGGGAAGCCTTGGACCAGATTAAACCGTACAGCAGAGAGGAGATTGCCGTGACTAGGCTAAGAATAGGAAACACGAACCTAACTCATTTACATCTCATTATTAAACAGCCACTATCAAAACGTGAACACTGCAACAGAAATTTCACTATCAGTCATATTTTTCAGGAATGCCCTTATTATACATCAAATTATCCACGTTATACCAAAGTATCTATTATGCTAGCAGAATTACAGCTTCCCACAATAAAAAAATATATTTATTTTAAAACACGGAGATTTTTGAGCTTACACCAACGTCTGAAAACCCTATGATCCGAACAATAGGAAACTATGACAAAACATCTTTGAAACGGTATACACACAGACGGACTAAACACATACTACTAAACGTCTAAATCAATTAGTTTATTTGTGAAAATTTAACGGTTTCTTATCTATCGCCAATTAAGTAACAATAAACTCAATCACCCCAATCAACAAATTGTATTTATAGGATGTGTGTGTGTGTGTGTGTGTGTGTGTGTGTGTGTGTGTGTGTGTGTGTGTGTGTGTGTGTGTGTGTGTGTGTGTGTGTGTGTGTGTGTGTGTGTGTGTGTGTGTATGTGTATGTATATGTATATATCTATATATATATATATATATATATATATATATATATATATTATATATATA